>JAPDVR010000023.1:29732881-30932881 GCA_026230005.1 Gila orcuttii
TCTGAAACAGCTGTAGGAGACATGAATATCTGTGTTGGGAATGCAATAGACCTATCCCCCAAAAAAACTAAATCAATAAAAACTATATCAGTAAAAACTAAATCAATAGCAGAGTTAGCTACGACAAAACTCACTATATAAACCGAAAAGCCAAATAATTCCGGGTCATTCTACAGAGATACAGCCTGAAGAGGTTGTATTCGCTATAACAACCGCCTCGCTCTACATTATCCCGCTTATTACATGGCTACCTACCAAATAAATCAATAATTTGATAAAATATTGATTTAAAAAGGAGTTTATTGATTTAAAAACGATTGTATTGCTCCAGAGTGAACAGAACTGTGTCCATGACAACGGTGTGTTATACTTAGCAGCGGTCTGTTATCAAAAAATATCAGACCGCATTCTACATTAGAATTCAACCAAGCCATGTAATAACATTAGTTAATGAATTAACTAACACGAACTAACAATAAGCAATGCATTCTTGCAGCATGTATTAACCTTTAATTAAAACGTTCATGTTAGTTCACAGTCCATTAACATGTCTATTACTAATGACTGCAAACACAGAGACAGAGAGATAATTCGAGATTGTATTGTGAAATTCAGGCAGAAGAGGTCTTGGAGGAATATTACAGCTGCAATCCATATCTGATTATACCACTAAGAGACTCATCTCCCACACAGTGCTGCATTGTGTATTCCATAGCGTCCTCTAATTTGTTTGATAATAATGCACACCAAAAATTGCTCATTTCAGAATTCCTAACCCGGAGAGATATAGTTGGTAAGTCTGTAAGTCTAGAAATCCCTGTAAGTCTAGAAATCTCATTACAGCTTGCTTCATATTTCTCTAGTTAAAGTGCACACTCATTTGCAAGCTTTATGTCTCAAAGCCAGCCATCCTTTAAATTGGTTTTCGGATGCACATTTTTCAAACTTAATTTATGTTTGTGCTAGATCGAAGAGAGCCGTTTGAGGGGACGGAAGAAATGAGAGAGCAATAGATTCAGGCTGCTGGACAGAGTGGTATCAGACAGAGAGTGGTATGGCAGTCATTTCTTTATTCCACTATCTTTATCAGTCCTTCCATTGTTGGCTGACTTTCATTGCGATTTTTGATCCAGGCCAACACAACACTCTCCTCCTCTGATTACACTAGAGAGAAAACTAGGTTTTGTGCATTGGTTGGACTTTGCGAGGAGAGCTCTGGATACACCATATCTTGTTGCAAAGTGTCTGGCACTGAAAACTGTTACCATCAGTTTTGGGGAAGCTACTTCGAAACTGTAGTTTCCAAGTTAATTGTATCCGAAAGTAATTCAAGCAACTTATTTGAAAGGGTATAATTAGCTATACTACAAAGTAATGGCAAAAATCAACCAACAACACTGAAGTACATTTAATTTAATTTAGTCAGTCATATTTTTTCTGGAACATATTTTATTTTTATTTTATTTTAATGAGTTAAAGGGATAGTTCACCTAAAAATTAAAAATATTTAATTTACTCACCCTAATGTTGTTAGCCAAATGAAAACCGTTTTTGTCTTTTAACAGTTTTGAACAAGCTATAAATGCTTTTATTTCTTCTCGTTTAGACTACTGTAATGCACTTTATATCGGTATAAATCATAAAGCACTTTCACGCTTACAGTTAGTCCAAAATTCTGCAGCACGTCTTTTAACAGGAACCAAAAAGCGCGCTCGTATAACTCCAATTCTTGCGTCATTGCACTGGCTTCCTGTTCGTTTTAGGATGGATTTTAAGATTTTATTGTTTGTTTTTAAAGCTGTGAATGGACTGGCCCCAACATATATTTCGGACCTCATCCAAATTTATACGCCAGCGTGGTCACTGAGGTCAGAGGGCCAGCTCCAGCTTGCGGTCCCCAAGTCAAGACTTAAAACTCGGGGGGACAGGGCTTTTTCTGTGGTTGGACCTAAACTATGGAACGCTCTTCCCCGCCATGTCCGAACAGCTACTACAGTTGAGTGTTTGAAGTCTTGTCTAAAGACACATTTTTATTCTTTGGCTTTTAACTCCGCGTGAGTTGTGTGGTCCTCTGATGTCTTTGATTTTGTTTTACTGTTTATGCATTTTATCTTTTTATATTTTTAAACCTGATGTTCTTATTTTGTTTTAAAAAAAAAATTATTAATTGTTTTGTATGTTTTGAGTCTTCTGTGCAGCACTTTGGTAACTTTGTGTTTGTAAAATGTGCTATAGAAATAAAGTGGAATGGATTGGATTGGGTGTAGTAACACAATTTTAATGTTTCTATCTCTTTAAATCCAATTTAAACTGGCACAGAATAAATTATTCTATAAATAAAAAATAAAACACATACTAGAACACACTCTTAATTGTATACAATCACTAAATAACTAGGGCTGCACGATTAATTCGCGATGAAACCGCACGTGATTTGGCAAAGGCTGCGATTATTTTATGTGTAGCTTGTCAGTACAGTGCGGCAATTCTGCTCCATCTGAACACCAGAGGGTGCTCTCACGGTCGCAGAAGTAACGGACATCATTCCTTTACAGTGTTCGAAATCACCACCTATACCTCTTCCCTAATTTAGTCCACTGAAGGAGTGAATGAAAACGAGTGAGTGAATTCGGACACTGAGTGCGCCGGAAGCGCTGCATCTTTTGCATGGTTTGTGCTGCTTAATAGTCATTTAAAACGTAGCAAACTGTATTATAGTAGTATAATAGTATAACAGTAGTAACGAAAAGATTTATCTTGATCTCTTTCATGAAAACTAGCATACATAAACCGTAGTTAAACAATCTAATAATCAATTAAAAAGGAATATATACCAGTATGATAATGCTATAGCCACCCTGGACCAGCGATTTGGAAAATGAATGGATGAAAGATTCAGCTGTGGGCGCCATCTTCTGGTCAGACGTGGGAATTCATTTGATGCGCGGCTCTCACAATGCATTATGGGTATTCTCTAGTCGTTGAGCATACATCAGTTGTACACTCATTATTGCGGTGTATTTTGGGATTGAATGAGTGCACTCAGTAACGTCCACTATGGTTTCGGACACCACTACAAATGGCTGTCCCCTGAAATAGTGCCCTATTTATAGTGCACTGAAAAATATATATTTTTTTGGAAAGTTTTTGCACGCATATTTTTTAAATAAATTTCATATATGGAATTAAGTAAACTTTACTTAACTAAGTTAAGTAAAATTAACAAAGAAAATAAGTAATTTTAACCAGTAAAAGGTTGAGTAATATTTATTTAGTTGAAGTTTCCTTTGCAATACAAAACATTTGAACAATATAACATTGAATTAAACCACACTTTTTAAGTATATGCTTTACTTAGAAACATCTAAATAAACAATACAATATACATTGTGAAACATCTACACACCAGAATAATCACATCACCTGAACACAGAGACCTCAATGCTTGGTACACAATACACAATGACGGTAAGTCTCCAAATGTCACAAAATGGCAAGTTACTAATCCTAACAACAAACGAAATGATAAAACAGTGTAAATACAGCTGGAAACCCCCGAAAAAATCAACCTAATTAATTATTCAAGGACCAGTGTACCAGTATCAGGAAAAATGGAGTAATTTTACTTCATTTTATAACACTGATATTTACGCTTTAATTTCTGCATGCTTTAATTGAGTACTAATATAGAATTGACTTAGTTTTTTTTATTCTTTCCTGAACTAACTTTTTTCATGTAGAAATTAAATTGTTTTGTTCTGTAGTATTTACTTCACCAAAAACATAATTTTTATCAGTGTGGGCGATTTCGAACGCAGCCCAGGAAATCCTGGCATCATACTATCGCTGTAGCTGAATAAACAGAAGATTGAAACACTTTGATTGATTAAACATGACTAAGCAACACACGAGACATGACTGCCTTATTATGTGTAAGCCACATCATCTCACAGAAGAATGCTCAACTGTTGTTATGAAATGTGTTTGGAGTAATAGCATGTTATTAAATGTTGTCTTTTGTTAGACAATAGGTTCATAAATGCTTCTCATGTTTGGAAAGATGTTTGACTCGTGTTTCTTTTTCAAATGCACGTTATAAGCGACTCAAACTCAGTGCTTTCAGTTGGAGCAGCATTTACAAAGCCGTACATCAATGACAAGCTGCGCATAAAAAACAATCGCAACCTTTGCAATTACATAATCGCGATAAGCCAAATCGGTTTAAGTGTGATTTCATGTAAATTGTGATTAATCCTGCAGCCCTGTAACAAACTGAAAAACTAAAATGGACTAAATTAAAATTACTTTTATAAGCATTTTATATTTTGCATGTGTTTTATGGTTAATTCATGTTAACTAATCTAGTTAAAGGTGAAGTATGTAAGATTTTTTATGGTAAAGTACATTCTCTTAACCCAGTTCATTGACTTCTGTTAGTATACCAGTCATGGGTTTATCTTTCCCCAAAAGTGTAAGCATTGGTCCTCGAAGGCACCATCGATACATTGAGAGCGGTCAGCTCAGATCCGTCAACCTCTTTCTAGCTCAACATATAGAGTGGTGCAGGGATGACACCAAAAACTGGAAGACTAATCTGACACTGGTTCTCATGGGATTTTCCTAAATGGGGCTTTATAATGTTATTTTTTTATTTATGAGGAAAATAAGGTCTGTGGTAAACATAACATGACGATACTTCAACGTTTTTTTTCTACAACGTAAATTACACACCCATTTTGACAATGCAAATTTTGAAGCTGCATGTTATTTTTCATTTTAAAAAACGTATGTTTCTAATAAGTACTGTTGGGGGAGGCGCAAAAGAGGTGTTTGCAAAACATGCTTTATTTTTGTAATTCCGCTAGTTGCCACTAGTGTTGCAGAAACTACATACTTCACCTTTAACTAATGTTAACAAATGAAACCGTATTATGCAAGACATTTTACAATTATAGATTCCAATGAAGTCACATCACATAAAGGCAAGAAACACAATTTTTATCAAATTGTATCAAATAAACAACAACCAGAGACGAAAATCTGACATGATTTCAATAAAAGCTGTTTCATTATAAAGATCAACAGACAGAAATACCGTCAGTTCAAAGTCTAATGACAGTAACAACCATAACACACAGTATCGGACTGACCGATACATTACTCAATCTTCTCCAATTTGTCAGAGCAAAATGACTTTGTAACAATTTTCACTCAGAAATTGCTAGTGAATTTACAAATTCACAGAGAAAGGGCAAGTAACACATTGAACTAAACATGAAGTTGAAAGACTGATTTTTTTTTTTAACATACTCATATAATCATTTTCTTTATTTACATCTTTGATGAATGATTTTTAGACTGCTCATTTCTGCAAAACAACCTAGATTAAACATCACCTGCCTAAAGTCACCCAATTAATGCCTCTAGAGGATTGGGATAGGGGGCTTCTTCTCAAACTGTTTATCAAATATCAGTACTCGCAATCTCCCAAAAATCATTGTTTTCCATTTCGCTGCTATAGTCTCTGTGGCTTGACAGTGAAATCTAATAGGAGCCATAATGGCTTTTGGGCCAAACATTTGGGCGTCCACCGTGAAAAGTCAGGCCTTTTGGAAATAGGCCATATCAGATTGTCATGGGGACTGAGCTTTGCTCTGGTGTCACTAAAGTGTTTGTACAGTCTCTGTAGCCAGCACTCCACTAAACCACAGACAGAACAAGAGGGTTTAGAAGTCCAGTGTTCAGTCAAACCATAGTGAATAGCTTTGCGTTTCTAATGTTCTCCTCAAAATGAGGCTCAAAAAGGAGAGTTTTACAGAAATAATGTGCCAGAAAACATCAAACTCAATGATAAGTCAACAACTATGATGACAAACACACAAAGTAAAACGAATGTTCAATTACATGCAGATATGCTATCACACAGTATAAAGAAGAGAAAATATGGGTGAGGCACAAATGGCTTCAATAAATATGCTGAAAGGCATGTTTTGGCAGCTTTCAAAACCGTGGTCTCATAGCTGTGGTATGAATAGCTAAGCTGTGGATAATATTTGAAGGATGTGTGTTATACAAGCTGGTCTTATAAAATGTTCCCCCATAAACTCAACATGAAAGACAAACCTCTCTGGGAAACGGCACAACTGTCGATTGAAACTTACTTACTTACTAATCTTATCATAATAAAAGTGTTATATGTCTGGGGTGGTGATGGCGCAGTGGATAACACACATGCCTATGGTGTGAGAGACCCGGGTTCGAATCCACTGTGAGACACCATTGTGTCCCTGAGCAAGACACTTAACCCCTAGTTGCTCCAGAGGCGTGCGACCTCTGAAATATAGCAATTGTAAGTCGCTTTGGATAAAAGCGTCAGTAAGCACTATCATAAAAAAAAACTATCATAAAAGATCATATTGTGTGCTATTAAATAGTGAAAGTAAGTCATGTTCCTGAATAATCATCTTCTGTTGATCCTGAAAGAAATTTTCTGTCAAATAAATATAGTTGTAATCCTATCCCCATTTCTAACCATAAATATCATGTTTTTCTTCACACAAAATGACTTGTTAAAGCCCGAACACACCAAGAACGATAGCTATAATGATGGGCTGTCAATATTTTTGTATTCCATCAAAAACATCGTTCTGAAAGTCATTTGAATGATATCGTTGCTCTTTGCCATTATCGTTATAGTTCTGCTATTTTTTTGTTACTACTACATCTTTATCGTTATCATTGTAGTTGTGGTGATGTGATACCACAGTAGTTATCATCCTTGGTGTGAATGGGCCTTTAGTCAGTTTTTACAGTTTTTTACAGTTTTTTATTAAGTATGCCCTAAATGCTTTTTTATGTAAAAATCATGTAACTTGCAGTGATTATAAAAATAGTCTATATTCGTAAGTTGCATTCACAATCTGCTTGGTTCAGAAATTAGTGCTAAATTATGGAGGTGAAAGGTCACACATGTGTAGTTGACATTGTAGAGGTCAGTGTTAAGAGCTGATCCCTGTTATAAAGCTAACAGAGTGAAAACGGAGGTTAATAAAAGTGATAAACCTAGAGGACTAAACACAGTGTATCTGAGAGAGACAAAATAACTAAGATAATAACTGGGTTGATGTTTTGTGGAATTTTGTGGAATATATATATATATATATATATATATATATACAGATATACAGTATATACTAAAATTCGTCTGCAAAAGAAGCTTGTTGTCGGTATATGTTATTCGCATAATATTGTTTGTGATTACTTGTATCATTTGCTTTTTTATGATTTGGGGTGAAATATGACCTAGACAGGTTTTGTAAGATGTATTTAAATAACACATGACAAGGACCATTACAGAACATCTGTAATCAGAACATCCAACCACAAATTCTGTTCCCACACTCACAGACAGTGCGAGAGCATTTGTTCAGGCCTGGAGAGACAAGAAGAGATAGAGAGGAACAGAGAGAAATGTATACTCTTGAACTGACTCTAGAAAGGGGTGGTGTGTATATACACTGTAAAAAGACCATCAGGCGCATCAAGATGGCCTTGGACAACATCAAAGGAGACATTTGCAAAAGAGGAATTCAACTGTGAATTTTCACAACAGCTTTGCTATTATTTTGGCAGATGTAGAGTGAGACTGAAATTAATACTATATTGAATTTCAAAGGTTATGCAAGATATCTAAGGTTTCTTAGTTGTACGCCAAAGAAAGCATCATGTCATCTAGGAGATCTGGGACACGCAGAAAAAACAATTTGAATATTTGTTATGCATTTAAGAAGCTACTCGCATACCGTCCATAGATACTGCCAAAAGCTCACCAAGGACAGATTATAAAAGAAATGTGAAGGTCAGATGAAAAAAACAACAACAACAACACTGCAGACATTTTTTGCAACATTTTGTGAGTGTGCATTGTGATGGAAACTGGGTTGGAGTGAATACATTTTTAAGAGTCCTGAGACTGTAAAGTATTTAATGCATTGGAAGGGAATAGTCTCTATATGTCAAAACGTCTCAGGTTACGTATGTAACCCTGGTTCCCTGAGAGGGAACGAAACGCTGCGTTAAGACGCGGTGGGAATGCTCTGCGTGATTGCGTCGTGAAGCACGTGTATAATCAGTCCAATGGAAGAGCGAGACGTCATAGGCGGGTGACGTCATCGACCAGGAAACTATAAAGCAACCCTAAAATCAGACCGCGACAGCTTCTGAAAGGCCTGAAGCAAGTCGATCAGGGCATGCAGGAAGTATGGCAGATAAACGCAGCGTCTCGTTCCCTCTCAGGGAACCAGGGTTACATACATAACCTGAGACGTTCCCTTTCAAGGGAACTCGAGCTGCGTTAAGACGCGGTGGGAACCCCATACCCACTACGCCATAAAGACAAATGCCGTTCTGTGTGAAGTCCTTGCTCACACTAGAAGCAAGCAACCTAGCCCCAGGAGTGGAGAGGTGTAGGTCATAAAATCTGACAAATGTATGTGGTGAGGACCAGCCTGCCACATTACAAATGTCCTGAAGGGAAACACCCGAAATTAAAGCCTTAGAGGCAGCCATACTCCTCGTAGAATGGGCCCGAACAGCCATAGGTGAAGGCTGTCCGGCCGCTTCATAAGCAAGTGAGATAGCCTCAACTACCCACTTGCTCATTATCTGTTTAGATGCAGGGCAACAAATCTTAGGTTACCCGAAGCAGACAAATAATTGTTCTGATATACCCCACTGAGCAGCTCTGTGGACATACGCATCCAAAGCCGGAAAGGGCATAACAGATTAAGCTTTTCCTGATCTGGGGTATTAAAGGTGAAGGACAGAAGGCCTGCAGCACAAATGACCCACACATGTAGTAGGGACCTAGAAATACAACCCGACCTGGGGTGAAGAAATAATATCACCATACAAGGTGCAAATCCAAGTACGTGCAGGCCTCAGCCTCATGTACCACGGAGAAGACGAAATTAAGGATCTCTCCTCAGAGATAACCCAGCAAAGAAACATTAATTACAGAAATCAAGTACTTTACCAACAGGGCAGAAACAAGATTCAGAAGGCGTTCTCTGCACCAGGCAGAGAACAATTTCCATGTCAATGCATATTTAGTCTTCTTGTGGAGGGAGCTCTAGACTGGAGTATGGTCTCCACGACCTCGGTCGAGAGACCTGAATCTATGAGCTGGGCCCCCTCAGAGGCCGAGCCCACAGTATCCATAACTCCAGAGCTCCCAGGAGCAAAGATATCGGGAAATGCGTACAGGTGTAGCGTCAACCACACCTAATACATCACATCCAGTCCAAGCAGAGCTGGATGCGTGAGGGAGACCCAAAAAGGGCAATGCATTGTACAAACGATGCGAAAGGTCGACTTGAGTTGACCGAAGTTCTCCCTAAGAAGCTCACCACCTCGGGGTGAAGTCTCAATTCCCCGGGCCACAGCCCCTGCCTCAACAGGATATCTGCTCTGATATATGAGACCATCAGTGTGTTGTCCGGAACCTTCGCAGAGCGACCACTCATGATTGCCCCCGACTTGTGAGGGAAGCATCTGTCGAAAGCATTATGCGTCGACAAGAAGCCCCCAACACTGGGCATGGGCGAGGAACCAAGGTTCTTCCACATGGCCGAGGCATAGCCGCGTGACCTTGATCATGCGAAAACGGATTTCCCCTCGGAGAAACCCCTTGGTCCCGAGCCACTACTGCAGGGGTCTCATGTACAGAAGGCCAAAAGTAACTACGTTGTACGCAACTGCCCTGAGCCCCAACCAAAGACCTTTCCCCGAGCGGCCACTCATGACCGCCCCCCATCCTGTGAGGGAAGCATCCGTCGATAGCGTGACGCGTCGACAAGAAGCCCCCAGCACTGGGCCCTGGACGAGGAACCAAGGTTTCTTCCACATGACTGAGGCACGAAGTCATAGCCGTGTGACCTTGATCATGCGAAAACGGATTTCCCCTAGGAGAAAACCCCTTGGTCCCGACCCACCACTGCAGGGGTCTCACGTACAGAAGGCCAAAAGTAACTACGTTGGACGCAACTACCATGAGCTCCAACAGTCTCAGAGACTGTTTTGCAGTGAGTGACTGACCTAGTTTTACATTCTTTAAGGCTGTGAGAATCGCAAAAATACGTGCAGGAGACAGACGTGCTTGCATTGTTGTCGAATCCCATATTACACCTAGAAAAGTGGTCTTCTGAGCTGGGAGGAGTACACTCTTCTTAGTGTTGAGCCGCAACCCCAACCTCCTTATGTGGGACAGAACGACACCTCAATGTTGAACTGTCAAAAGCTCGGACTGAGCTAAAATCAACCAATCGTCGATATAATTTAATACTCGAATGCCCAGGAATCTCAGAGGAGGCAGAGCTGCATCCACGCATATTGTAAAGGTGCGGGGTGATAACCTAGGCCGAATGGAAGAACCCGATACTGGTATGCTTCGCCCCTGAAAGCAAACCTCAGGAACCTCCTGTGATGAGGATGGATAGATAAGTAAGCGTCCTTTAAGTCTATTGTGACAAACCAGTCCTCGGACTGAGTCTGTGACACAATCATATTTAGCGTAAGCATACTTTGAACTTAAGATTCTGAAACCTGCTGTTTAAATGACGAAGGTCTAGAGTAGGACGCAACCCCTCATCCTCTTCCGGAACAATGAAGTAATGGCTGTAAAACCCTGACTGTCTGCCAGGAGGAGGAACCCCTTCTACAGCTCCTTTTGCAGAAGTGTCAGTACTTCCTGCTCCATAACCAAAGCCTGCTCGGGGTCCACCACAGTGGGGAGGACCCCTAGAAATCTGGGCGGACAAGAACCGAATTCTGAACCCTTTCCTAAATATGTGGCAGTAGTTTCCACGCTGCCCAAAATTCTACTAGGGGAACCAGTCTCTCAAGACTGGCCTCTGGATTTGGTTGAACAGTCACTACGGTGCCCTGAAGCGGCGAACCGGCAGGGAAAAACCGAACTGATCGTTCTACGACCCTCCTCGGAGGATCGTATGGGGACGCTGACACCTCAGTGCCCTGAACGGCGAACCAGCAGGGAACAACCGAACTGGCAGCGCTGCGACCCTCCTCAGAGAGTCGCACCCCAGAGGGCGCCGAGGAGAAACGATTTCTCAAAACCGTCCCTGCCCCGGAGGAGCCCTCAGAAGCCTGATAGCCTCGTTTTTTGTGACAGGACTTCCTGTCTAAGCTTTATTAGAGATGACGATAGTCCTCAGATCTTGCCTACCTCTAAATAGCTTAGTTCCTACGACCCTCTTCGGAGGATCATTGGAAAAAGCAGGCACCTCGGCACCCTGAAACGGCGAACCGGCAGGGAAACCGAACTGACTGCTCTACGACCCCCCTCGGAGGATCGTTTGGGGACACTGACACCTTGGTGCCCTGAACGGCGAACCGGCAGGAAAACCGAACTGGCAGCACTGCGACCCTCCTCAGAGAGTCGCACCCCAGAGGGCGCCGAGGAGAAACGATTTCTCAAAACCATCCCTACCCCGGAGGGGACCACCCTTAGAAGCCTGATAGCCTCGGCGTCAGGGCTTCCTCTTTGTCCAAGCTATTTTAGAGATAAACCAGTCCTCAGATCTTGCATATCTCTAACTGGCTAGACTGCTACCGCCACCCAGGTCCCCCTCAATTGTGGAGGAGCCCAAATGGCGATGCTCGTTTTGCACTCTGTGCTGCGAGGAACTTAGTAGACCGAGACTGCTCCCGCCCAGCAGTCTCAGGAACATTAGATTGGTGAGGAAGAAACCTCTAGAACGCCGCTGAATGGTTTATTTCTTAGTTTTTTTGAAAGCGGAGCGTCCAGAAGAACAGACATAATTTATCTTATTTTTCTTTATTATTAAAACAGAAAAACGTATATATATATATATATATATATGTATATATATATACATATATATAAATATATCACTCCGTGGCCACCAGCAGGAAAACAACCAAACTGGCCGTGCTGCGACCCTCCTCAGAGAGTCGCCCCCCAGAGGACGCAGAGGAGAAACGATTTCTCGAAACCGTCCCTCCCCAGTATAGTTTATCTGTTTTTGCATGGCGCAATTCTCGAATAGCGTCAGTGCTGACATCCTCACACTCATCCATGTCCTTATACTTTACCCACCAGCGCTGCCTAATAAAATTTATTTATTTATAGATGGCTGGTGGGTAACATCGGGGTTAAAATTGATGACGCCCACTCGGGAGAGAGAAAGCTCGTAAGCGTCTCTTTAACCCGAAGCACTGTCATACCATGATACTTAATACCCATAACATTACTCTAGTTAGACGTTTGGGCATTAAACACATAAAATAGAAACCGGCTTATTCCACGATCTCGACACCTCAGTGTGGAGATAGGGAAAAAACGGCAATCCCCGACGAGGAGGCTGAGATACAGAGTTTTTCTTTCTTTTTTTTTCCTCTTTTTTTTTTTTTTCTTCTTTATTCAACAGAGTTATGAGCTGACTTATTTATTTATTTATTGAAAACTCAAACATCTGCCTTTTTCTTAATATCTTTATTTGTTTTGTTCTCTTTTTCTAAACAAAACACTAACGATACCAATTCCTCGGAACTGGAAATCGCCAGCACTAGATCTGGCAGCCCAGATAGCATGTAATCATTGAAACAATGTTGACTCAGTGTTGACCCGTCAACGCTAATTGCATTGAATTAACGTTACAAAGTAATGTTGCTTTAATATCACTCTTGCACCCTCAGTTAATGTTGAAATAATGTTGGGAATTCAACCAAAAATCAATGGTAATAGTATTGATTCAACATTACAAAGTGATATTTTATCAACATCACTTTTGCACCCTCAGTTAATGTTGAAATAATGTTGGGAATTCAACCAAAAATCAATGGTAATAGTATTGATTCAACATTACAAAGTGATATTTTATCAACATCACTTTTGCACCCTCAGTTAATGTTGAAATAATGTTGGGAATTCAACGGTAATAGTAATGATTCAACATTACAAAGTGATATTTTATCAACATCACTTTTGCACCCTCAGCTAATGTTGAAACTATGTTGAACAAAAAATCAATGGTAATGCTACTGAATCAACGTTACACTAGGATTGATTATACATCACTGCTGTTGAATCAATATTGAAATTAACAAAAATAATCAATGGTAATATTGTTGAATCAACGTTACTATGATGTTGAATCTACATCACTGCTGTTGAATTAACACTGAAATTAACAAAAAATAATCTTTGGTAATATGGTTTGATCAATGTTACAATGTGATGTTGATTCTAAATACATTTTGTTGAAAGACTGAAAAGGAATGTCAAACAATGTTGCCATCTGATGTACCAATTAATGTTGAAACAACATTAATATTTCAATCACACTTCAATGGTGCGTCAACAAATTCCTGACCATTTCAAAATTTGTCGAAAACCTTTTAAAATATAAATGACACCTTTCCAGCAGTTGAGTCAATTTATTTTATTCAATCAATCAATGACAACAAATATATTAAAATATCTTTTTTTTTTCAAAAAGAAAGGGGGAGAAATAGGAAAAAAAGCATTTCAACCTTTAAAAATAAAATTGGCTTCAGAAGTATGATGTCATCATAACTACAGGTCCAGCGGTTCAGGTTTATAAAAATCTGTCTTGCATCAGACTACTGCCTCTTTTCCTTTGGGTTCTCTGAAATCTGAAGAAGAAAGCATGATGTTACTCAAGAACGAGTCAATTCAGTTGTCATACATACAGTCACATTCAATAATGTTAATATACTAAACACAATATGATTCACTTTTTTTTTTTAAGTCACTGAAAACAAAATATTCTAACTAAAATTCTGTTTATTTATTTCTATGAATGCTTTAATATCAAAAGAAAGCACTAGCAGGGGTGTCGGATTTATCTCCAGCCCTAATTAAACACACCTGAGGCAGATAATCAAGGTCATCTAATCAATGAACACTTCCAGGTGCTGGAGCTAAACTCTTCATGAAGAGGAACAAACACCTCTGAGCTATAGCCATTCAATTTCTCAGTTCATTTTCTGTGAAACTACAGCATTCAAATAACACTTTTATCTTGTAGAATAAAAAAGATCATAGTTTTTTTCAATGAAAATTTATTTAAAGGGATAGTTCAACGCGAAATGAAAATTCTGTAATAATTTACTCACCCCCAAGTTGTTCCAAACCTGTATGAGTTTCTTTCTCCTTTTGAACACAAAATAAGATATTTTAAAGAATGTCGGTAACCAGAAAGTTGACGGTGGCCATTGATTTCCATAGTAGGAAATAAATACCATGGAAGTCAATGGCTAACATCAACTGTCTGGTTGCCAACATCCTTCACTCTATCTTCTTTTGTGTGCAGCAGAAGAAAGACATTCATACAGGTTTGGAACAACTTGAGGGTAAATAAATGATGACATCATTTTAATTTCAGGCTGAACTATCCCTTTAAAGCTGCAGATTCACCTTATGTAGACCCTAATCTCTTTAAATATCACAAAATAGCCAAGTCAGTCACTTTCTTAATAAACACTAGATTTTTTAGAAACACTTTTTTTTTTTATTGTGTTTCAGTGGAAACAAGCTAAACTGAATGGAAATCAGTTATTTCTCAAATTTAATACAGATTCAGAAATATGAATGATTACCTGATTAAGCAGTGATAAGATACAGGATATCATCAAGTCCCAGGTCAGGTGATTATGCTGTCGACAACAACTCAGTGTATGATCAATGTCAGCATTATCAGGAGGGTGCTTTTTTGATTGTCCATCTTCATCTGCCTTCACTCCTACTAAAGGAGCAATGTGTTCTGGATGCAAACACTGACCGATACAAGACATGGGCTATGTTAACATTCTTGCTCATGTTCATGTCTCTTGCACCTTAAGAAATCTGTTAAATGACATAACTTTATTCAGGAAATTCCTAATAAACTTTATTAAAGCAAGATGCATTTTTTTAAGAATGTAGAAAAATAGATACTTTATTGAAACACTTTAATAACTTTGTAATCTAATTACAGTGAGTAACAACACAAATCAAATGCAAATAAGCATGCAAAACAAAGGAACAGAGAAATAAGGTAGATGCACCATTGTTTGAAATTCTGCTAGAGAAGTCGTGTAAGTATGTCAGGTGATTCAACAAACAAGAGGTCTGTATAGGATGCACCTGTTTTCTCTCTAATGATGAAGCATTAGACTACTGAAAAGTGCACATGCAAAGACAAAATGGGCGTTTACCAATCAGTGGCCAATTTCAAACTACAATACAGGTAAATGTTTTTCAACCATTTTTCAACAGACTTGCTAAAATCATGAAGGCCCACCCCTAAACCAAGCCCACAGTGTATTACAGCAAATCGGGTAAAGCGGTTGAAAATGTCCATTGTGGTTTGAAAACGCCCCACTGATCGAGAAACACCCACTAGTGTTCTGCAGATATACGCCTGAATGATCTTGTGCTCATCAACTACAAATCACTGTTAGTTCAATGTCACTGTCACCACCCATGTGTGTTGTTGGCTTTCATCAAAATGTCAATGCTGATCCAGCACACTTTAAACATTGAAATGTCAATCTCAACCAAAATGATGGTTTAGATCAAAACTCAACATTGTATCAATGTCACCATGCTATCTGGGAGGTGAAAGCTGAGATAGGGCGGAGCCCGTCCCAAACCCCGCTGTCAGATCCTTTTGCGAACCCCATCGCCGCCGTGCCTCGGCAACAGCGGGACCCGCGCGGGGAGCGCGAACCGAACCGTCCTCCTCGAAGAACGCCCGGCGGGAGCGGATCGTCCTCACGGACAGCTTCTCGCAATGCTCACAGTCAGCCCCATCGAGAACTGACTGTGGCATGCTCCACTCCCAAATAGTAACAAAAAGCTGATGTGTGTGTCCCCACCCATGATATAACGTGGGCAGGGAACAACACAAAGCTGCTTGCTCTCTTTGCCATAATATATATATATATATATATATTGCAACTTGACAGACAACAATAAATATGACAAGGACAGAATACACAGATCGCTTGCTGAAGGCACAGAAGCTGTCGCGGTCTGATTTCAGGGTTGCTTTATAGTTTCCTGTTCGATGACGTCACCCGCCTATGACGTCTCGCTCTTCCATTGGACTGATTATACACGTGCTTCACGACGCAATCACGCAGAGCGTTCCCACCGCGTCTTAACGCAGCTCGAGTTCCCTTGAAAGGGAATTGCTCTTATTACTCCTAGCAAGTTCTGTTCTGTTCTGTCTTGAATGATTTACCAACACGAAAAATTTACAGATTAAATTATACATAAGAACACATCCAATCTGTCCCACACACATACTATATGCTAACTATGAAGGGAGCATAATTAAAACAGTTTTCAAAAACTTCTACTGTGAGCCCCACCCACGTTCAGTTTTAACCAAATACAGATACGGTTTCAAATAAGTTTGCCATTGCAGAAACAGATACTAGATACAGATACTAGTGATGTGCCAAATTATTATTATTTTTTTAACCAAAACACTGAAAACGAAATTGACGATTACTTAATCAACACTCAAATAAAAGTATACACAAACATTTAAATGGAACATTAAGAAGTTTTGATATACACTTTTAATGATATAATGATGTTTTCATTAAAGATGTATGAAAGCAAAAGCTTATTGTTATTATTGGATGGCATATGCACTACAAATAATATTTTGTGAAGTTTTGTTAACATATCTTTGTGTGCATGAAACAGACACAGTCAAAATGTACCATTGGAGAAGCACTAATGAAATGTCACTTTTTTGGATTTTAGCCCTCCAAAACCAATTCGGTCAAAATTTTTGTGCATCACTAAGAGATACAGACATTTGCTGCACACCCCTAGTGGACACTCTTATATGTCATTAATCCTTTTGAAAACTCATGAACATACCACAGATGTTGTCCTTAATTTGTTTTGCACCCAGCTCATTCCTTTAGGCCACAATTTATTTTGATGGTCCACTTTAAGTCAAGTCAAGTCAAGTCAAATATATTTATATAGCGCTTTTCACAATACAGATTGTATCAAAGCTGCTTCACAGTATCAATCAAAACAACTTAATGTTTGTTTATTACTGGAAAAAAAGACATCCAAGTTTGGTAGAGCTGATCAATGGTATGATTGGTTAATTAATTTGAATATCCCCATTAGACATTCTTCTAACTCTAAGTAACTTTGCAACATGTCAGCTAACTCTGAGTATTAGTAGACTGTCTGCTTAATATCTGCTAACATTTTATTTTAATGGTCCCTAATAGTGAACATGATTTACCTAATACTACATGTTCCTGTATATGAAAGCTTTAAAGCTCTGCCAGGAAGACCCAATTACTACGTCACTTATTACCTTCACATCTATCCAATCATGTCCTAATAATAAGATCGGTGTTTACACATGTTTGAGTTCACAGACGCTGACACAAACAATTACCTCCACCACCACGGTCCTGTCCACGATCCGGGACTCAAACTCGGGTCTCCCGAAGCACATGTCGGTGCATTTGCCCACAAGGCTATCGTTGTGTGATATACTGAGTAAAAAGTATAGGCTCATAAATATCTTTGGCTTATTCCAAATACTCCAAATTGTATACTTTGTACAAAATACTATTGTATACTATAATGTATTTTGAATGATAATGGACTGTTCGTTATTTATTTAAGGGGCCACCGGAGGAGTTTTGAGATCTGTAGTCAAAAAAGACTTGACCCTCCCTTCGCCAGTAATACATTTTTCTATGACCCTCCAAAAAGATTGTGAAAAAAGGCATGACCCTCCCCGATAATTTATTGATTACGTAGGCTACTGGTTTGCGCTTGGCAAAGATGTTCAGATAGCCATTGTTTTTTTTACAACCATGACAAACGACTAAACTCCTGCTTTCTCATCTTACTAAGGCTGTAACGATAGACCAAACCTACAATTTGGTTCGTATCATGATTTTTTATTTTAGATTTAAAAAAAAAAAAACATGTTTTCGGTGCTAATGCAGTGGTGACGCGTTCATGTAACAAGGGTGACCGTGGCGCTCCCAATAAAGTATCTAAAAGCTGCCACAAAGAACCGGCAAAAGTAATGATTATGAATATGTCAAATATACCAAGGAGAGATTTTAATTGTTTATTAAAAAACAAGGTTTTTCTGTGTCAGTGTGTCGGCTTCAAGATGAAGTTGACGATGCTGACTCGCGATCTTCACAGTAACGCGCCAGAGAGAAGTGCAGATTTCATACGGATTACATAAGCAGAGAGCAGTCTGTTTTTCGTTTTTAAATGTTCTGTTTAAAAGTAGACATCAAGCTTTCTATATTTCTCAAGTCTGTGAGGCAAGTACCTTATACGCTGAGTTTCGGTTCATTTATGAGACGAGAGTCCAGTTCACGCGCCGGCGACTCCGTGTCATGATGATCTATTTTCTACTATATTTACTTCTTATTTATTAAATCCAGCCAATTGGTTGATGAAACATTAATTAAAATTAAGATACAATTAATAAAAAACTAAATTTACTTTAAAGAAAGGCTTTGTGCTTTCTGAAGTCTCTGGAAAGTTTTCAAGTCGCTTTCAGAGCGGTCATGTCCGTAACGGAGAACTGTCACGTCCGTAACATTGTTTTTTTCCTCATAAATGCGAACACGAAAAATAAAATAAAAAATAATATTTCATGTTCTGTGGAGGCCGACCCTTCTTCATCCGGTTATTAGCCTACTTTTGTTTTGCGCAGTGTAATTCATAGAATTATTAAAAAATATTTTGCCACCTAAAAGTTAAAGATTTGTTGTGTCACGTCACATGTGTATTTCGCTCATATTAAATATAAAACGCATGTGTGGACTGATATTTTTCTAATGTCTTGACTCCTTTATTAAGGGGGTATGGATATATAAACAGACATTTCAGTATTAAATGCATTTCTGATAATTTATATTTCAAGTTTTGACTGCAAATGTCACGTCCATTACGCTGGAATTGCCCAATTTTAAAGAATTTATCCTCAACTAGTTTTTTGGTGTAGGTATGCGTATTGTATTAGCCTATGTTAACTTCAAATAATTCTAATAGCCTAATTTAAAAATGTGGTAGCTCTACGTCTAACACATCACACTCCACTGTTATGGTGGCTATTTCAGTAGATTTACTCACTAACATTGTTGTGGAAACCCAATAAGAATGGAAACTAAAATATGGTATATCGTACAGCGCACATTCTATCAGCTGCAGTTCTGGTGCCTCAGTCCCAATACACTCAACGTACATTCATATCACATGTTAATGCCGCGGTAGAATTACACTCACAGGACACTGCACTTATTCGCAATAACAAAAGATCATTATTTGCTTGTGCTTTAAAGCTATGCCGGGTAAACATTTAATTGGCGTTCTGTACATGATGCACTTTTTCTGAGCGCGTACTGAAGTGCACGCGCACTATCAGGCAGCGCCAAACTGGATTTTTGTTGGGTTTGACCCATCTGATAGCGATGGGGGACCGAGACCGAGAGAGCTACATAAAGCTACATTGAAAAAATATGCACCAAACAAGCCACTTTGAAATGTTGCTGTTTTCATGAATACAAAAGTTGGGTGACCCTCCCCCTAGACTAAAAAAAGTTGAATGACCCTCCCCTCAACAAAGAATAAAAAGACATGACCCTCCCCTATTTTCCTCCGGTGGCCCTTTCCATAAATACCGAACGGTCCCTAATTCAATGCATTTCAATGCATTGTTACAATGATCATTTCCAGGACACAGTTAAAATGTACCAAAAATATATTTTTAATAAAGTGCAAATACATACAATGTAATACAAATAAATACAACTGAATTTTCACTTCAAGTATATTTTTCAAAACTATTTTTTTTTTAGAAAATATACTAAAGTACAATTATTTTAAAGTGGGTTAAAAGTTGTATTGTGAAAATATGTTAAAGCATGATGGTTATATACTTTTAATATATTTAAAGATAGTACAATTTTTGTTGGTATATTTGCAATGTACTATTTAAAAAGGGAATATATTTCAAATACAATAAAGTATACTTTTTTCACTAGGATAGGCTTACAACCAGGTTTAGGTGCTTTTACATCAGTGTTATTCACTTATTATTTCTCACAGATTTTAGGCATAAGTTGAACCCTAACAGCTACTGTAACTCTAACCTAAAAGTCTACTAACAGTCTACTACTGTTTATTCATACTCTAATGAGAGTTAGTTGACATGTAGTTGCTAATTAATTAAAGTTAGTTGACATCCAGGTGAAAAGGAAATATATTTAAATTGTGCTTTTTTGGACATACTTAATATATTTTAATTAAACTATACTAAGTGCATATTAAATGTATTATTTTTAAACAACTTCAAGTATATTTGTCATGTTTCAATGTGTTTGAGTCCTGTTATTAGTTCAGTTTTGAGATCTTGGTTTCCCCTGTCTTTTGTGATTTTGGTTTAGTCCTGTTAGTTTTTCCCGCTCCCGCTCCTCGTCAGTTTCTTCACCTGTGTTCAGTTAATTATCCTATTAGTCCCTGTTCATTTAAGCCTTGTGTTTTCCCTCAGTGTTTGTTGGTCGTCGTCCTTGTATGGTTGTGTTTTCCCTGAAGTTCCTGGAGTTTGTTATTTCGTTCCTGTATGTTTATAGAAGTTTATTTTGTAAATAAATCAGCTATTTTTGGAAGTCCTCTTGTCCTCGTCTTCAGCTACCTGCACACAAACCTGACAGAACGACCAACCATTAAAAGAAAAAACCTCCAGTGAAAGCCTCCAGTGGAAGATGGAGATCACCTGGCCTAGATCACGGAAGCTGGTGTCGAATAGCGCTGATATGGCTTTGAAAATGTTTGATCCAGCCATTATGTCTGTCCGTGGGGCCCACAAGTGTGCTGCTTTTGCCAAACCCGCGCATTGTGCCTACCCAGTCGAGCCCGTCGCCTGCCCGTCAGCGCCTGAGACCATTGCATGCCCGCCAGCGCCGGAGCCCGTGTCTGCTGTCCCAGAGCCAGTCTTCGAGCAAGAGCCAGTGTCTGCTGTTCCTGAGCCGGAGCCAGTGTCTGCTGTTCCTGAGCCGGAGCCAGTGTCTGCTGTTCCTGAGCCAATGTTTGTTTCTGTTTTTGTGTCTGTCCTTGTGGCCGCTACTGTTCTAGTGGCTACTGAGCCTGAGCCGGTGTCTGTTCCCGTTCCTGAGCCGGTGTCTGTTCCCGTTCCTGAGCCGGTGTCTGTTCCCGAGCCAATGTTTGTTTCTGTGTTTGTGTCAGTCTTTGTGGCTGCTACTGTTCTAGTAGCGGTTGATCCTGCGCCAGAGCCCACTGATCCTGCACCAGAGCCCACCGATCCTGCACCAGATGCACCAGAGCCCACTGATCCTGCACCAGAGCCCACTGATCCTGCACCAGTCCTGTCCAGCCCAGAGTTTCCTTTGCCGCTGGTCCTGCTTAGCTCAAAGCCCTCTTCACCGCTGGTCCTGCCCAGCCCAAGACCCTCATTGCTGCCGGATCCCCCCTTTCCTGTCAATTTCCCCATTAAAATTTTGGGGGGGCGCCCACCCGAAGGGTCCTCACCGCCATGGCCACCCGAAGGGTCAGCTCTGCCCTGGACGCCCGAGGGTCTGACAGCTCTGCCCTGGACGCCCGAGGGTCCGACAGCTCCGCCCTGGACGCCCGAGGGTCCGACAGCTCCGCCCTGGACGCCCGAGGGTCTGACAACTCTGCCGTGGCCACGCCCACAGATTGCTACGCCGTGGCCACGCCCATAGCCTGCTCCGCCATGGCCACGTCCACAGCCTGTTCCACCCCGGTTCCCCAAGCTACCAGCTCCGCCCTGGAGGGTTCCCGCTCCTGTGCAACCGCGCCCTCGTCAGCCTCCAGGGCGCCCACCCTCCCACCCCTTTGGATGTTATACCGCGCGAGGACGCGCCTTCGGGGAGGGGGGAGGTACTGTCATGTTTCAATGTGTTTGAGTCCTGTTATTAGTTCAGTTTTGAGATCTTGGTTTCCCCTGTCTTTGGTGATTTTGGTTTAGTCCTGTTAGTTTTTCCCGCTCCTCGTTTGTGTTCAGTTTCTTCACCTGTGTTCAGTTAATTATCCTATTAGTCCCTGTTCATTTAAGCCTTGTGTTTTCCCTCAGTGTTTGTTGGTCGTCGTTCTTGTATGGTTGTGTTTTCCCTGAAGTTCCTGGAGTTTGTTATTTCGTTCCTGTATGTTTATAGAAGTTTATTTTGTTAATAAATCAGCTATTTTTGGAAGTCCTCTTGTCCTCGTCTTCAGCTACCTGCACACAAACCTGACAATATTAAGTGTATTTCAAGTTATGCTTAAGATTAAGTTATGCTTAAGTTATGCAATTTTAAGCTATTCGCAATATATTTTAATATATTAAATTATGCAAAAATGAAACCACTTCAAGTATATTTAGTGCAATTTAAGTGTATTTCTGTACAGTTCATTTAAAATATACTTTCATACTTTTTAAACTACAGTTAGAATATATTTGAAGCTTCATTTTAATGTGCTTCAAGAACATTTCAATAGCATTTGAGCTCATTAGAAATGTATTAGCATTACACTAGGTCAGCCGGTGTGACCAGCAGCCGGTGTGACCCCCCTACCCCGTGTATGATTACATCATAAAAAGAATGGCATCTACGCTAATTTTAGTCTTTGTTTATTCCGAGGTTAACTGTAATCAACCGGACCCGGGCCGTATCCAGATCAGATGGTGGACTTGCACCTAGATACGACAAACGCATCCCTGAAGTGTCAGCAGAGCTTGTGTCAACTAGACTATCCCCTGTGAAGGCCTCATCGACACGACAGCCATCGGGACTGATCCTCAACAAACTCGTCTCCATATGCGCGTGATTACTCCGGTCTTCAAACAGATGAACTCCATAATATAATGTTCCGATCTAATCTGACCTCTGACCTGTAATGCTGCCTGAATCATAATCATACTCTGTTCGTTCATTGGCCAGAAGAGAACTGGCACCCCGACTGAGCCTGGGTTCTCCAAAGGTTTTTTTCTCCATTCTGTCACCTGATGGAGTTTTGGTTCCTTGCCACTGTCGCCTTTCTTCACCTATGTCACCATTAACTTTTGGCTTGGTTAGTTGGAGACGTTTAATTTTATATTTAACAATATTATTACAACATTATTTTCCTGTTATCTCTGTAAAGCTGCTTTGAAACAATCTGCATTGTAAAAAGCGCTATATAAATAAAGGTGACTTGACACTAGCTGTTTTTTTTTTTCAGTATTCAAAATGGTATATTAGAAGTGCAAAAATAATTTAACATAAATGTTAAGACACACACTTTCAAATCAAGAACATCTTATACTAAAATAAATACCTAGAGTACATTAAAAAGTACACCAGCATATATAATCTATTATATATATATACACTCACCTAAAGGATTATTAGGAACACCTGTTCAATTTCTCATTAATGCAATTATCTAATCAACCAATCACATGGCAGTTGCTTCAATGCATTTAGGGGTGTGGTCCTGGTCAAGACAATCTCCTGAACTCCAAACTGAATGTCAGAATGGGAAAGAAAGGTGATTTAAGCAATTTTGAGCGTGGCATGGTTGTTGGTGCCAGACGGGCCGGTCTGAGTATTTCACAATCTGCTCAGTTACTGGGATTTTCACGCACAACCATTTCTAGTGTCACGGGGGTGACGAGCAGCTAAGCGGAACCTTTGTTTCGAGAACGTGTTTCCCTTGGGGAAGACTTCCACTGTGACATTAGGACGGTTGCGGTTTTCCGTGTGAGTAATGGCGGCAAAGGAGGCTTGATGAGAAACTCGCGGCAGGTGCAAGAGAAGAGGAAATAGAACGGCGATTGGGACACGCATGGAGGAAGAGGAGGATAAAAAGCTATTCTGGCGGCAAGAGAAATAGGGGGGAGTTGTGCAGCGTGTGTGAGGGCTGGACTGCGAGAAACATTGAGTGTTTGCTGGATGGAGAGTTGGGCTCGTTGCTGGTACTGGCTTTGTGATTGTTCGTGGCGATCTACTCCTTATACAGCCCCCGTCCTACGGGCCCATCGAGGAAGGGGTTTTCAGCTGGGATTTCGGGTGTGAGCCCTGTTTCACCATGAGTCTTGCGATTTGCAGTGTCTATTGTGGAGTGAGCACATGTGGAATATTGAAGTGCTGTGTACAAATGCACGAGTGTTGGATTGGTGTTGTTGCTTTCCACTCGGAGTCTCCGTAGATGTATTCTCTGTCCCTGGGGTGCTGAATGTTGAAATAACTTGAACTGAAGTGTGTCTGTGTAAGAGGAATACCTGCCAGTACTCAAAGTCTGCGCCGCCCGCCGAAGAGGAACCATTGTGGAATCATTCATCATTCATCTGAAGTAAGCCCTTGTGTGATATTTCACTATACATTGTCTGAGTTGCTTTGAAGAGGATTTGCTGTGTTCACTCATTGTCTGAGTTCTCATTGAAGAGGAGCTGCTGTGTGTGTTCACTCATTGTCTGAGTTCTCATTGGAGAGGAGCTGCTGTGTAACTACCCGACTCTCAATATCTGAAAGGAGCTGCTGTGTGTGTTCACTCATTGTCTGAGTTCTCATTGGAGAGGAGCTGCTGTGTAACTACCCGACTCTCACTATCTGAAGTAAGCCCTTGTGTGATTATTCGCTATACATTGTCTGAGTTTGCTTTGAAAAGGATTTGTTGTGTGTTCACTCATTGTCTGAGTTCTCATTGAAGAGGAGCTGCTGTGTGTGTTCACTCATTGTCTGAGTTCTCATTGGAGAGGAGCTGCTGTGTAACTACCCGACTCTCACTATCTGAAAGGAGCTGCTGTGTGTGTTCACTCATTGTCTGAGTTCTCATTGGAGAGGAGCTGCTATGTAACTACCCGACTCTCACTATCTGAAGTAAGCCCTTATGTGATTATTCGCTATACATTGTCTGAGTTTGCTTTGAAGAGGATTTGCTGTGTGTTCACTCATTGTCTGAGTTCTCATTGAAGAGGAACTGTGCGTCCATCCACTGCCCGAGTTCTCATTGGAGAGGAGCTGCTGAGTAACTACCCACTCTCACCATCTGAAGTAAGCCCTTGTGGGATTATCCGTTGTACATTGCCTGAGTTCGCTTGGAAGAGGAACTGCTGTGTGTGTTCACTCATTGTCTGAGTTCTCATTGGAGGGGAGTTGCTGTGCGCTCATTCACTGTCTGAGGATTCATTGAAGAGGAGCTGCTGTGGGAGTAATCGACTTGCGTCACCTGAGGTACGCTCTTGGGTGATCATCCCAGACACCTTATCTCCATCGGAGAGGAATTCCTGGGTACTGGCTTACCTTTCCACCTTCTGAGCTCTCTCCAAGCTAAGAGCTGGTGTGATCCTCCGTTCACCCACCGGCAAGGCCGCCAGCGAAGAAGCGATACACTTGTTGTTTTAATGAGATCCCTTTTAACTTAATAAAAAGAAGCTTGTGTAATTTATTCTTGTCCAGCCTGGTTGTGTTTTGTGGTGGGCTCCTCGAGGGGACGTGTGCAGCTACGGGGTGGCACCCCCCTCCTGCCTGTGACACTAGGGTTTACAAAGAATGGTGTGAAAAGGGAAAAACATCCAGTATGCAGCAGTCCTGTGGGCGAAAATGCCTTGTTGATGCTAGAGGTCAGAGGAGAATGGGCCGACTGATTCAAGCTGATAGAAGAGCAACTTTGACTGAAATAACCACTCGTTACAACCGAGGTATGCAGCAAAGCATTTGTGAGCACCTTTAATCTTACCTTGAGGCGGATGGGCTACAACAGCAGAAGACCCCACCGGGTACCACTCATCTCCACTACAAATACGAAAAAGGGGCTACAATTTGCAAGAGCTCACCAAAATTGGACAGTTGAAGACTGGAAAAATTTTGCCTGGTCTGATGAGTCTCGATTTCTGTTGAGACATTCAAGTCAAGTCAAGTCAAGTCATCCTCATTTATATAGCGCCTTTAACAACGCAGATTGTTTCAAAGCAGCTGTACAGAGATAAACATATAATTTAAGGTAACAGAGATTGGTTTAGTTTAATAGTGGTTCTTGAATAATGTTTTTTCCAGCTAAAGTTAGTTTTGATTGATTCACTTCCGTCTAAATGATCATTTGTTATTAAATTAAGAGCCGCTAAGATGACACCGTTCTCTCTAAACAGACTTTAAACGTGAACCTGTGATAGACGCTGATGGCGTTCACATGCGCATTAAGAATTGATTCTATAGTTATGTGCGTTTGAATATATGTGCGCAGGTTTGTAATTCCTTACAAACCATGCCTACACAAACTACTTGTCTATAAATTTTGATGCAGAATTTTATTTTATCTTATCACTTCGGGTAGGTATGCGAACCGAAAAATTCCACTAGGCTTTATCTGTAGAGTGGTATAGGGATCCTCCATAGGGAGAGGCTAGTTGGCACTTCAGCACTGCATTGTCATCGGGTCCAGGCGAAGGTCCTTCGTCAGATCTGGAAACGGCCTGGATCCGGCAGGCTGCGGCAAAACCTCGGGATAAACAAAGACACTAATATTAGCGTAGATGCCATTCTTCTTATGATGTAACGAGTACATCAGGATTTAAGGGAAGTGTTCCCAGTTCCGGCTGACCTAATCTAAGCAGCCTAGTATTGAATTATAAAAGTATGTAGAGTGTTATGTGAATGCTAGGTCAAAGAGATGTGTTTTTAGTCTAGCTTTGAACTGACAGACTGTGTCTGCTTCCCGGACAATGTTAGGAAGATTGTTCCAAAGTTTTGGTGCTAAATAGGAAAAGGATCTACCGCCAGCAGTCGATTTAGATATTCTAGGTATTATCAACTGGCCAGAATTTTGAGATCGCAATAGACGTGAAGGACTATAATGCGTTAAGAGCTCGCTCAAGTACGGCGGAGCTAAACCATTTAGTGCTTTGTAAGTAATCAGCAATATTTAAAAATTTATACGATGTTTAATAGGGAGCCAATGCAGTGTTGACAGAACCGGGCTAATATGGTCATACTTCCTGGTTCTGGTAAGAACTCTAGCGGCTGCGTTTTGAACTAGCTGTAGTTTGTTTATTAAGCGTGCAGGGCAACCACCTAGCAGAGCATTACAATAATCTAGCCTTGATGTCATGAACGCATGAACTAATTGTTCCGCATTTGTCAATGAGAGCATATGGCGTAATTTAGATATATTTTTAAGATGGAAAAATGCGGTTTTACAGACACTAGACACGTGACTTTCAAATGAAAGATTGGTATCAAAGAGCACACCCAGGTTCCTAACCGACGACGAGGACTTAACAGAGCAGCCATCAAGTGTTAGACGGTATTCTAGGTTATTACGTGTGGAAGCTTTTTGTCCAATAATTAGAATCTCTGTTTTTTCAGAATTTAGTAGTAGGAAATTACTAGTCATCCAATTTTTCATTTCAACTATGCATTCCGATAATTTTGTGAATTGGTGAGTTTCATTAGGTTTGGAAGAAATATAGAGCTGAGTATCATCAGCATAACAGTGAGGCCGCCAGCAGACGGTCGGTTTAGCCAGTTTGTCTGCTTCCTGACCTGAGCCCCAGATTGTCATGTTTTGTCTCTAAGACTATGAGCCAAATTACTAGAGAGAAGAGCAGCAACATCCCAGGAGGGATGAATACCATCTCTTTTCAACAGGTCAGGTTTGCCCCAAAAACTTTTCCAATTGTCTATGAATTCTATATTATTTTGCGGACACCACTTAGACAGCCATTTCAGATGGCAGAGTCAGAATTTGGCGTAAACAGAATGAGAACATGGGTCCATCATGCCTTGTTACCACTGTGCAGGCTGGTGGTAGTGGTGTAATGGTGTGGGGGATGTTTTCTTGGCACACTTTAGGCCCCTTAGTGCCAATTGGGCATCGTTTAAATGCCATGGCCATACCTGAGGATTGTTTCTGACCATGTCCATCCCTTTATGGCCACCATGTACCCATCATCTGATGGCTACTTCCAGCAGGATAATGCACCATGTCACAAAGCTCGAATCATTTCAAATTGGTTCCTTGAACATGACAATGAGTTCACTGTACTAAAATGGCCCCCTACAGTCACCAGATCTCAACCCAATAGAGGTTGAGGATGGGGTGGAACGGGAGCTTCGTGCCCTGGATGTGCATCCCACAAATCTCCATCAACTGCAAGATGCTATCCTATCAATATGAGCCAACATTTCTAAAGAATGCTTTCAGCACCTTGTTGAATCAATGCCACGTAGAATTAAGGCAGTTCTGAAGGCGAAAGGGGGTCAAACACAGTATTAGTATGGTGTTCCTAATAATCCTTTAGGTGAGTGTATATATAACAATATACATTATAATACATGAATGATCAGTGAAATGCTATGGCAGTGATATTTTTATAAATTTTTTGTAGAACATTTCTGTAATACCTCTTTTACTGAAAACTATTAATCTTACATTGCTAAATAAGCATCACAAAAGTTACGGAAAAACAATATGCAGAAGTGAATAGTGCATTATTTATAAATACATAATACATTTTTATATGTTCTTACACAAAGTACACATAAAATATACTTTAAGTAAGAGTAACATAAGTATGTTTTCTGTAAATACACTAAAACTTCACTAAAAGTATGGTTGTGTTTAGCATATTTCTTAAAAGTGTAACTAAGCATATATTTATTACCAATGTACTTCGAGTGCACTTTTTAGAAATATATTAAAAGTATACTTGTTTTTAGCATATTTCTTAAAAGTGTAACTAGCATATATTTATTACCAACGTACTTACGGTACACTTTTTTAGAAATGTATTAAAAGTGTGCTTGTGCTTAGCATATTTCTTAAAAGTGTAACTAAGAATATATTTATTACCAATGTACTTGTAGTATACTTTTTAGAAATATATTAGAATGCAATTCAATGTT
The DNA here is from genome assembly GCA_026230005.1 of Gila orcuttii. NCBI lineage: Eukaryota > Metazoa > Chordata > Actinopteri > Cypriniformes > Leuciscidae > Gila > Gila orcuttii. The sequence goes on from JAPDVR010000023.1 coordinate 29,761,847, forward strand.
TTTTTAATGCACTTTAAATAAGCATGTTGGTAATACAAATGTATTATAAACATACTACTTGAATTTCGAGTATATTTTTAATACATTTAATACTACGTCTTTTTCACCTGAAATAGTTGCTAAGTTACTTATAGTTAGTAGAATATCTAAAGTCAACAAGCGAAATAATAGAAGCCTTGGATATAGTTTGCTTTATTGGGACCCCAAGACAAGTACTGTATGTTTTACAATAGCCACATACAGTGCTTATCATGTGAACATCTGCAGAAGCTGGAAAGCAACCTACTCTGATGTGCAGTGAAGCCTGCAGTTTTTCTGGTGTGTAAAAAGTATTTAATGGCAGTGCATGTCTGTGTAAAATATCTCTTATTTCATAAGTCAGGGAATCAGCGATGCTTAAACTCTACATCAGTGGTGCTTAATTAGTGGGTTATGAGCCATAAATGGGTCACAGGCCTATAGTGGAAACATTGCTGCTAAAAGTAAATAATAAAGTAGTACACTTAAAGGTGCATTGTGTAATATTTCTGAGGATCTATTGACAGAAATGCAATATAAGATCCATAACTATGTTTTCAGTGGTGTATAAAGACCTTGCATAATGAACCGTTATGTTTTTATTACCGTAGAATGAGACATTTATATTTCCATAACCACGGGCACCCCATTCTATGGAGGTCGACATATTGTGTCGTCATGTTTCTACCGTAGCCGACAGCGAACACACAGCGCTACAGAGCCCGTTTCATCACTACCTTGAAAAAGACGTTTTCAGTGGTGTATAAAGACCTTACTTAATGAACCGTTATATTTGTATTACCTTAGAATGAGCAGTTTCTATCTACACACACCGCGGATCCTCTTACATTGAAATGCGGCGACATGTTTCTATAGTAGCCCTAAACGGACAAATGCATTTCGTTACTATGTTGCTCTTCGTGTAAGGAAGCAAGCTTAGTTCAGCGAATAAAACACTGACACAACGATGAACAAGTAACAATAATATTCACAATAACATATAGTTTTACTGAATAATTAAGTAAACGTAATTTCTTAATTTATCCTTCTAAAGAAACCTCATTGCTGAACTGGCTACTCTCTGCTGTCTCAGACGATAACAAATTTTCCTGTCGGCCACCGTAACTTTTGTTGGTTGCAATTCGTAACCTTACCACTAGATACAGCTAAAAATCACACACTGCACCTTTAATCTTACAAACTTTTAAAAAAGGAGAAGAAAATTCTTCCCATGTTGACATCAAAGGCTGCGCATCCTGCGAAACTACGATATTTTAATGCAAGTTTTGGTGTTAGTTGATAGAAGCTTCTCTAATGGATAAGTCCATCAACAGAACTATACAATGCCCTGTGAATTGGTGGCTACTGCATGCATGAAATAATTATTTTGGCAACATTTTACTATGAGGTCCCTTTACTGCAATAAATAATATGCAAAACATCGTATTTCTTAATCTTTGTTAACGTTAGTTTACAGATACAAAATTTGATTTTAATGTATTGTTAAATTCTGAAATTAACAACAGCTAAGATTAATCGATGCTTCAGTAGTACTTTTCATCGTTAAAGTAAACTAGTTAAATGATGTTTGCAAATGGAACCTTATTGTAAAGTGTTACCGCTTAGGCCAAAAAGGAAGTAAAAACTGCACAGTTTACAATGGATGCAGATGAAATGATAATTATAGTTTTGCTTTCCGCTCCATTTTAAAGGCCAGCAAAATAGTCATGTAATCACGGTTGGTGTCTACCAGATTTGAAGTCATTCTCCACTGTCACTTTTTCAATGACGTACGACTTGCATTGACAGAGGAATATCCCATCTGTCCACTTACATGGCAGATGTAAATGCACGTATTCAATTCATATCAGTTTTATTTCCACATATGAGTAAGACTTGAAACCTATCTGAGAATATCGGAATCCATGTGCTTTTTTCCTGCTTACACGTTCGTAGGTCATATCTGTGCCATATGGGAGAAAATAAATCTAAATTGGGTCACTTAAAACATGTAATGTAAATGCAGCCTTACTGTCACGGTGTGGGTTTTGTGTTTTGTTCCTTGTTCTTGTCTGTCATGTGTTTCCCTGTCTTTTCATGTTCAGCTGTTCCCCGTTTTGTTGATTAGTCTCCCCATGTGTTCCTGATTAGCCACGCCCCCTTGTTATCTTGTTTAGCTTGTTTGTTTGTGTATTTATACCTCCGTGTTTCAGTTGTGTGGTGTCGGTCGTCGTTTCCTGTAGCTGTTCTGTGTCCCGGTCCCGAGTTCTTTATTCTGTATTTCACAGTGGATTACCTGTTTGTTTAATTAAAGTGCTTGCGTTTGAATTCACTCTCCGATTCATCCTTGCTGCATCGTAACAGAACGACCGACCTGAGACTGTCCACGTCACGTCTGCACAGTCAGAGCTTCACGTCAGCCACGTCCAGCCAGAGCTTCACGTCAGCCACGTCCAGCCAGAGCTTCACGTCAGCCACGTCCAGCCAGAGCTTCACGTCAGCCACGTCCAGCTAGAGCTTCACCACGACATGTCTGAGCTTCATGCCGAGCCAGAGACGCTTCACGTCACTTCTGCCGAGCCAGAGACGCTTCACGTCACTTCTGCCGAGCCAGAGACGCTTCACGTCACTTCTGCCGAGCCAGAGACGCTTCCCGTCACTTCTGCCGAGCCAGAGACGCTTCACGTCACTTCTGCCGAGCCAGAAACGCTTCACGTCACTTCCTCCGAGCCAGTGTCTACGGACAAGATGGCCGAACCAGAGACTGTTCACATCACTTCTGCTGATCCAGAGACTGTTCACGTCACTTCCTCCGAGCCAGTGTCTACGGACAAGATGGCCGCCTCCGAGCCAGTGTCTACGGACAAGATGGCCGCCTCCGAGCCAGTGTCTACGGACAAGATCGCCGCCTCCGAGCCAGTGTGTGTGTTGTCTGTTCCCGAGCCAGTGTGTGTGTTGTCTGTTCCTGAGCCCGAGCCAGGGTGTGTGATGTCTGTTCCCGAGCCAGTGAGTGTGTTGTCTGTTCCCGAGCCATTGAGTGTGTTATCTGTTCCCGAGCCAGTGAGTGTGTTGTCTGTTCCCGAGCCAGTGTGTGTGTTGTCTGTTCCCGAGCCAGTGAGTGTGTTGTCTGTTCCCGAGCCAGTGAGTGTGTTGTCTGTTCCCGAGCCAGTGTGTGTGTTGTCTGTTCCTGAGCCGGTGTCTGTAGTTCCTGAGCCGGTGTCTGCTGTTCCTGAGCCGGTGTCTGCTGTTCCTGAGCCGGTGTCTGCTGTTCCTGAGCCGGTGTCTGCTGTTCTTGAGCTGGTGTCTGCTGTTCTTGAGCTGGTGTCTGCTGTTCCTGAGCCGGTGTCTTCACCGCCGTGGCCGCCCGAGGGGTCTTCACCGCCGTGGCCGCCCGAGGGGTCGTCTATGCCCTGGCCGCCTGAGCGGTCGTCTCCGTCCTGGTCGCCTGCTCCGTTCTGGTCGCCTGTTCCGTCATGGCCGCCTGCACAACCTGCCCGCCTGCTCCACCCACGGTCCAGGTCCACCCTCACTCCACGACCCAAGTCGTTCCCCTGCACGAACCTGGCCCTCCGTCCCTCCCCCAAGACCGCCTCCACTTCACCCCCCTCCTGAAGTTTAGTGTTTTTGTTTCGAGGGGCGTCGGGAGCCGCCCATAGGGGGGGGGGCTATGTCACGGTGTGGGTTTTGTGTTTTGTTCCTTGTTCTTGTCTGTCATGTGTTTCCCTGTCTTTTCATGTTCAGCTGTTCCCCGTTTTGTTGATTAGTCTCCCCATGTGTTTCTGATTAGCCACGCCCCCTTGTTATCTTGTTTAGCTTGTTTGTTTGTGTATTTATACCTCCGTGTTTCAGTTGTGTGGTGTTGGTCGTCGTTTCCTGTAACTGTTCCGTGTCCCGGTCCCGAGTTCTTTATTCTGTATTTCACAGTGGATTACCTGTTTGTTTAATTAAAGTCCTTGCGTTTGAATTCACTCTCCGATTCATCCTTGCTGCATCGTAACACTTACATTGCTGCTTTTTTTTTTTTTTTTTTAAACATTCATCCAATGAATCGAACTAACATGCAGAAAAAACAACAAACAGGAAATGATATCATTGTTCCCCAGTGGTAGACCCTCATGACCTGTGTGTCAAGGTCAATAAATCTCTTAAAATATACAAGACAAGGTTGGCTCAGGTTATACAAAATAATACCTTGACAAATGTATTTATATATTTTTTTTAATAGTTATTAAGACGTTCATGTGTTGAAACTGTGAAGAAAATACAGTATGCTATTGCTTTCTAGTTTATTGGCTACACATGACATTTTTAAAATTACATTTAAACTTCTTTTAAAAAGAATATGGAAGTTTTTCAAAAACACAAATACACAGAGTATATGTCTAAGAACACATCACTAGATATTTATAAAATTAATATATTATTATTAGATTAATAATATAACTTTTTTTATCATGGACATTCTTATTTGTCATTGACCAAAATACTGGTCAACCTTTCTGGTTAAGCTAGTTGAACAAGGAAGACTTGATGATGGTTACAAAAGCAGGAATATTAGCATATCTGTCTTGCAGGCTTTCTAGAATAATCAGGTGTCAGAAAGGCTATCCTTGAACAAACAGTTTCGAGGAATGAGGCCAGTGGAGGGAAGGGAATGTCAGGGCTCATCTCTCTCTCTGCTGTTTAACTACAAACAGACCCAATTCAAATAGCCTAGAAGGGACAACACAGCTGGCCGAAAGCTCATAAGGCACCACCCCCTGCTGATTGATGACATTTCCATCTCGACAGGAGCTGCGATTTGCTAAGATAAACTTTAGCACGGTATCCTTCAGCACATTCAACATGCAACTGTTGTATAAATGTGCTATTACAAGACAAAAATGGTTGTATAAATGTGCAACGAAGTTGTTTTCTGAATATGTAGTTGTTGTGGTGTTTGTATGTGTTTTCTGAATTTGGAGGTGTTTTCTGAATATTTAGTTGTTGTGGCGTTTGTATGTGTTTTCTGAATTTGGAGATGTTTTCTGAATATGTAGTTGTTGTGGCGGCGTTTGCATGTGTTTTCTGAATTTGGAGGTGTTTTCTGAATATGTAGTTGTTGTGGCGTTTGTATGTGTTGTGACCCTTCTCGGCCACCGTAATTATGCCCCTTTTTACAAGGTGTAACATAAAGCCGCGTTTCCACCGAAATTACACGGAACAATTTGTCCCAGGAACTTTTTTCCCCCAGACCTGTTGCTGTCTGTGTTTCCATCTAAAGTACCGTGAAGATTAGGCAAATAGTCCGGTGACATAGGACTGCACACTACTTTACAGTTCCCGCTGGATTTCATCCTCTGAATTTAAGCTTAATAAAGCCTGAACCTCGTCGTCTGTCCATCGGTCGTATTTTTTTCAACTCAATTGTTGATTCGAATAGCAAACAACTGTTACTACACGCACCGCAATAGATGGTGGTTGAAATAAAATGCTGCGTGGAGTAAACGAAATGCGGCATGAACTCAACTTCATTTAGACCCCGTTCCTGCGGTGGAGACACACAGAGTACCACCCTAAAGTCCCAAGTTCCTGAGGAATGTTCCTGCGGTGGAAACACGGCTTAAGTATCAGGTGTCCCCAGAATGTGTCTGTGAAGTTTCAGCTCAAAATACCCCACATATTTTTTATTATACCATGTTGTAAATGCCAATTTTTGTGTTGAAGCAAAAATATGCTGTTTTCGTGCATGTATCAAATTAGAGATGCACCGATTACAATTTTCTAGGCCCATTCCGATTTCCGATTTTTCATGAGTTTGGCCTGCCGATACCGATTTTAGCCGATTCCGATTTAATTTTTTCTAACCAATTTACAGCAAACACAAATATTTATTTTCTATCTTTTCTTTAATAGAACATTTTACATAGAACATAGAACATTTTTTGAACAAATTAAATAAAATAGAACTATATAAATTATTACTCCTGGTGTGGGAAATTCACACATATCTAAGTGCAGTGTTATGGTATGGAAGAACCATTTTCACTTCCAATATTCAACTAAAAAAAAAGGTGATATATTTACTTATTTAGGAAACTAAATTTCTGTATGAAAATAGGTAATGGCAATAAAATAATATATAAATAGCAAATAAAAATAAAATAAATATAGCCTAGCAGTATAAAGATATTTCTCAAAAAAAAACACACACACACACACACACACAGGCCTATTGCAATCACTTGTACATCAATGGCAAGTTTCATTTCGCAAACAGTTCTTCTCTCATCTGCCACATGTTCAGCCAGGCTAAACAAGCGCTAAACTCGGGCAAGTGGAGCAAGTGCAGGGAAATGATTGGGAAATAATAAAAACAAGTTTAAATAGGTAAATTTTCTATAAATATTGAGTCTTCATTTTCTTTTCTGACATAGCCTACTCCAGTTCTTGTTAAAACACACCAGACATGCAAATTCTGTGCATTTTGGGCACTTTTTGGGTGAAATCATATTTATTTTGTCCAACAAAAGTGTGCTTTCACTTAAATTGAGCAGGAGCAGAGCAGCAAAAATAGACTCTGCGCCGAAACTCCCGCTTCACTGCTGCTCACGTGACGCTCCTGCTCGACGCTCACGCGCTGCTCCTGCTCTCGGTGTGAATGCACTCATTGATTAACTTGCACGCCGGAAAAAAACCCGCTGCTCACGTTTGCGGTGTGAAACGGCCGTAATTCACGAGGTTTCCTACATGTGCGTTCCGTGTGCAGGTGTGATGCTAATGTTGTTGCGCGATGTTAATCATGCATTTGACCGGCATAAAATCGGAATATGTTAGACTGACCGGCCGGTCGCCGGTCATGGACGATCACGTGAAAATCGGCCAATTCCTGTCACCAGCCGATCAATCGGTGCATCTCTATATCAAATGAGCTGCTGATCCCCGCCCCCTATCCAGAATAGCGCTGTGCTTTTACAGCTCGTGCCTTGGATACTCTGCCAAAAACTAACAAAACATTTGTTTGGTTTTGATCATTTTCTCTATGACATTGTAATTCTTATTGCTTAAGCTGTCAAATACACATTAAGTGTAGCGTTAGTTCTGGCAGGTCACGTTAGGCAAGCTCGCATCAGCTGACTCTCAGCTGATACGCGTCCACCTATAGGAATACGGCGCCTATCACAACATCCATATATAAGCTCCTTCAGTATTATCAGCAGCTGTGGCGTTTCTCAGGAGCTAAATAACCTAAATTATCCTCCTCTCGTCCAGTCAGGATTTGGCATTCGGTTTCCCCTTTGAATCAGACAAAATTCTCTAATTATAATATCTGCAATACATTCATGTTGGTTCTGTTCTGTTTACCCTAAGGGGGGTTATTGCTGCTCTCCCTGCTCTTATACATGCTAGGCTGCATGGATCCGCAGGGAGTTCTTGCCCAGAACAGAACCATACTGTCAATCCAAACTGTATGCTAATTGTCAATCGTCTTTGACGATAGTGCTCCTGACAAAAACAAGGTTAAGTCAAAACCCCACAAAGTTCACATAAACACAGTCAGTTATGGCTGACATGGCGGACTGTGTACAGCTCACTCAAGGGGAGGAGCTTAGCTAATAGGGCCGATTCCGTGCCAGTCATGGGCGGGGCCTGTCCCGATGTGACATCACATTGGAGCACATTCCTGAATGGATAATTTTGAAACACTGTTTCAGATTCATGGGGAAAATAACAAAAGGAGTGGATGGATTTTTACCACAATAGGGTGGTTGTGTTCACACACTGCAGACATAATTATGTTAAACAATATAAAAGTTAATTTAGCATAATAGCTCAATTCTCATGACAACTTTTGTTAACTCTACAATAAGTAAATAGAGTTCACCAGCTAATTACTCTTCGACAACATAGCCAAAAAAATATACAGTCACCGCAAAAACGGAAGTTCAAACAAGCATTTTAATCATTTTTTATTTTATTTTAGAATAGAATACTTTAGAATATTTTAGGTTCATAGATTATTGACTTTATGGAATTAATAGGTAGATTTTATTGTTTAACGTCATCCGTTTAGGCTACTTAACTCTTGCCTCATTTGGCATTGTAATAATTCCATTGCGTTCTGTGTGATCTCTGGAACTGTATTTGTAACCTGGTTCTGTCCCTGGACTTTTATTTTGAAGTTGCTCCTGTTTCCTGTGCCATGTTTGTAGTTTTGATTGTTTCAAGTCTTGTTGGTCCATTACCCTTTGTGTATAAGTCCCAGTGTTCCCAGTCTTTGTTGGATTTTGTCTTTGTCTTTTCTTTGTTGGTTTTTGTCTTTTCTTTTGCTGTCCCAGTCTCAGCAATCTCCATTCGGTGGTTCTCGTAGGTATTTCCTCTTGTCTTAGGTGCTTAAGGTAGCTTTATTTTGGTCTGTCTGACAGCTATATTAACCAGGTTTGATCTGCTATGAAGTGACTTCAGCATGACAATTGACTAAAGCTATTTTTCTGGAATCTAATCATATATGTGATGGTGATTGTAGTCAAATAGTGACTGACACCTGTGAGGGAAGAGGACCTCTAGTGGCTACCCAGGGGACATCACCCAGACATTGTGACAGTTACTTGTAATTATGTATAAATTATATATAGTATGTACATGTAGTAACGTGTCATGTCACCTTAAAATAAAGTGTTACCGAATAGGCTCTTAAAGGGGTGGTTGATTGATTACTTTTTTCATTTTAAATAGTGTGTAATGTTGCTGTTGGTGCATGAACAGTATCTGCAAAGTTGCTGCGCTGAAAGTTCAACGTAAGCAGAGATATCGTCTTTTAAAAATCAGGAAGTTGAATGCCTACAAAAACGACTCGAATGGGACTACAACGAGATACTTCCCGGGTTTTATACGTACTGTAACTAACCCATAAATCTACATCAACCCTCCCTCCGGAATATTTAATAAAGGGGGCATGGCCATATTTCTGCGGCTTTATCGAAGAGGAAGAGTTATAGTGGAGAGCAGCTATGCCGTCGAAAGTGTGTTATTTTCACCCAGCTGTCAGGTCTTCTGTGTTCAGGCTTCCTACAGACGCTGTAGTTCGTCAACAATGGCTACAATTTATGTTTGATTATGTTCCAGAAAATTACAATCGTAATCTAGCTCTCTGTGCTGCGCATTTTACGGAAGACAGCTTCCAGAATCTCCACGAATTCAATGTCGGATTCAACAACAAACTGTTACTAAAGCATGAAGCAGTTCCAACTTTAAAACCAGAGGCAGCAGTTGTTGGGCCACAACCTGTAAGTAAGACTTAATAATTTTAAATGCATTTGCATGTATAATTTTAGACGTAATGCTTTAGTTTTTATCAAGGACGTAAACAAATGCCAGCGCTGGCTTTTTCAGTAGCCACTTAGTTATGCTATTTCGTGTGTCTATGACAAACGCGTACAAACATTTTGCACCTGAATTTGTAATTATGTTCTAATTTTGTAAATGTATTTTCCATGTATACTTCATGACGTAATTTTTCGATTTGATCAAGAACGTAAACCAATGCCAACGCTGTTTGTAGCTAGTTAGTTCTGTAGTGATCTTTTTCTTTGTAGAAAAGTTAGAAGCTCAGACCAGGAGACGGTGGAAGTTTTCCAAGCAGAAGTTCTTTATTGCTTGTCGGTAGCTGCAGTCATTCCAACATCGTCTAACTAAGGGAACTTTACATTGTAGTTTATATACATTTCAAGGGGGAGGGATTACATATAGGTGGAGACAAAGCAAATGTAAATAAGGTAACCTGCTCAGCATGAGACAGAGAACAGGAAAGGCATAGACTTCTCATACTGAGATGAGAACTCCAAGACAAAAGGTCTCAGTAATAAAATAGCAGGTGTTCAAACTTGCTCAGCATGAGTTTCACCCGGTGAGACACAAGCGGGACAGTCAGGAATATCCTGCTGGGAACTCCTACTGTTTGCAGAGATTTCCTGGTCTCATCATTTATAAACTTTCTCAATATAAAATACTATAGTATTGGAAGTCTAAATTAAACATTTAAATAAAATTTGTAATCCTACAGTTCTTTGCTATTTTGTGTGTATAAGACTGTAATAAAGTCCCTTGTTGTGTGAGTGTGAAGGAAGGAGACCGGGGTCAGCTGGCTGAGACTCGTGGGTATTTTATTTAATAACTCAAAGCTCTGGCGCCACATGCGCACCTCGAACAGAAATCTCATTCACAGTTTTCAGGATACTCGATCAGGTTCGTCATCAAGACCTCTTTCCGTTTCCCACGAGACCTCAGCCCTCCTCTCTCCTCGATCGCTGGTTCCAGTCTGCTTTATACGGTCTCCCCACGCCAATTACTGCAATGAGACACAGGTGTCAGTCATTTTGCACTTGACCTACTTACCGCCGCTCGTCTCTCCACTCTCTCTCTCTTGTCGCAGACCTCGCTGAACCACGCCTCCCCCGCCACATACCCCCACCGCCCGACTCAGGCCGGGGAGCCATCCGGCCTGCAGCCCCCCCCCATTCCTAGAGAGGAAATCAGCCACAGCCATCTGCACCCCCGGCCTGTGGATCACCTTGAACTTAAAAGGCTGTAAAGCTAGATACCAACGGGTGATCCGCGCGTTGGTGTCCTTCATGCGGTGGAGCCACTGCAGGGGCGCGTGGTCCGAACAGAGGGTGAACTCCCGCCCCAGGAGGTAATAGCGCAGGGTGAGGACCGCCCATCTGATGGCCAAACACTCCTTCTCTATGGTGCTGTACTTAGTCTCTCTCTTCGAAAGCTTACGACTAATGTACAGCACCGGGCGGTCCTCCCCCTCCACCTCCTGGGACAGGACAGCGCCCAGCCCCCTGTCCGACGCGTCAGTCTGCAACAGAAAAGGGAGAGAGAAATTAGGAGAGTGCAGGAGCGGGCCACCACACAGAGCAGCCTTAACCTGGGTAAAAGCCTGTTGGCACTGCTCCGTCCACTGGACCGTATCTGGTACCTCCTTTTTAGTGAGGTCAGTCAGCGGGCTGGTGAGGTCCGAGTAGTCAGGAATAAACCTTCTGTAATATCCCGCCAGCCCCAGGAACTGCCTCACCTCCTTTTTGGTCTTAGGTCTAGGACAGGTTGCAATTGCTGCTGTCTTGTCAATTTGGGGACGCACCTGCCCATGACCCAAGTGGAAGCCCAGATACCTTACCTCCACCCGCCCAACTGCACACTTCTTCGGGTTGGCCGTTAACCCCGCCCGTCTCAGCGCCCCGAGGACGGCCCTCAAATGCTCCACATGCCGCTGCCAGTCATTACTGTAGATGATGATATCATCCAAGTACGCAGCGGCATATGTAGCATGGGGTCGCAGAATTCTGTCCATGAGCCGCTGAAACGTGGGCGGGGCCCCGAACAACCCGAAAGGAAGTGTCACAAATTGGTGTAACCCGAACGGCGTGGTGAAGGCTGTTTTTTCTTTAGACATGGGAGACAAGGGGATCTGCCAATATCCTTTCGTTAAGTCCAGCGTCGAATAAAAACGAGCCGTGCCTAACCGATCAAGCAGCTCGTCAATCCGCGGCATTGGATAAGCGTCGAATTTCGACACTGCATTCACCCTGCGATAGTCCACACAAAACCGTACCGAGCCGTCCGTTTTAGGAACTAAAACTATCGGGCTTGCCCAGTCACTGTGGGACTCCTCAATTACTCCCATCTCCAGCATTGCCTCTAATTCCGTCTGAACCACTTTTTTCTTGTGTTCAGGCAATCTATATGGTCCGCCGCAAACTACCACTCCCGGCTCTGTCTCAATATGGTGCTGGATCAGATTAGTACGACCAGGCAGGGGTGAAAACAAATTCTTTGCAAATCTGCAAATTCTTTTTGTAACCTTGTGATGTCAGCGAGCTGCGAGGGCGAGAGGTGGTCTCCCCCCGGGGCCAGGGCGAGAGATTTCCCTTTTATGATCGCTTCTGGCCCGAGATCCTCCTCTCCACTCACTGCCATCGCAAGCAACACTGACTCCTCCTCACTCCATTTTTTAAGGAGGTTGAGGTGGTAAATTTGCCGTGAATCACCCCTGTCTGTCCGTACAACCTCATAATTGAGATCCCCTATCCGCTGTGTGACCTCAAAGGGTCCTTGCCACTTCGCTAACAATTTAGAGCTGGAGGTTGGTAGTAAAATGAGCACTTTGTCTCCCGGTGCGAATTCTCGAAGCTTAGTTCCCCTGTTATACAGCCGGCTTTGTCTGTCCTGAGCCTGAAGCAAATTCTCCATAGAGAGCCGCCCCAGTGTATGGAGTTTTGCTCTCAGGTCCATGACATACTGAATTTCATTTTTGCTATCTGAGCGTCCGTCCTCCCAAGTTTCCTTTAGGACGTCTAACACCCCACGGGGCTGACGTCCAAAAAGAAGCTCGAAGGGGGAAAACCCCGTGGAGGCTTGCGGGACCTCTCGCACGGCGAATAAGAGGGGTTCTAGCCACCTGTCCCAATTTTTCGCGTCTTCTTGTACGAATTTACGAATCATTGTTTTCAACGTGCGATTAAATAGTTCGACCAGTCCGTCCGTTTGTGGGTGATAGACGCTGGTACGCACCGATTTAATGCCCAATAATTCATATAATTCGCTTAACGTGCGTGACATAAACGCGGTGCCTTGATCCGTGAGAATCTCTTTCGGGATTCCCACGCGGGAGATTAAACGAAACAGGACGTCTGCCACACTCTTAGCTGATATAGTGCGCAGCGCCACTGCTTCGGGATATCGCGTTGCGTAGTCTACTATAACTAACGCAAAGCGATGTCCCCGTGCCGATCGTTCTAATGGCCCGATGAGGTCCATACCAATTCTCTCGAAGGGGACCTGCACAAGAGGTAGAGGGCGCAATGGCGCTTTTGGGGCGGCCGGTGGATTTACCAACTGACATTCCCGACACGACGCGCACCACCTGCGTACGTTCTCGTGAATGCCCGGCCAGAAGAATTGGGTCATTAAACGACTTAATGTTGCTGTCATCCCAAGATGCCCCGCCATCAGATTACAATGTGCCGTCTGGAAAAGCATTTCCCGACGGCCCCGTGGTACTAACAATTGGGTTATATCTTCTTTTGTCTGAGTGTCTTGGGTCACCCGATACAACCTGTCTTTAATAACGGAAAAATAAGGATAGGAGAGCGCGCGGTCAGGTTGGAGGATCTGCCCATCGATGGAACGGACCTGTTCAAACGCATGTTTGAGCGTCTCATCGTGGGACTGTTCCAGGGGAAAGTCATCGCGACTGGAGAGGTTTAACCTCGCCAAGCCGCTCGGTTCCTCCGAAACAGTTCCGCTGGGTCCAGGAACAGCCTCCCCAACCTGAGCGCTCGCCCCCCTTCCCCGCCTTTTCTTTTCCCCAGAGGCATCCATTGTTAAACAACCCAATAATTGTTTAAAAGCTGGCCAATTCGTTCCCAAAATTAACGGATGCCGGAGGTGCGGGCTAACTGCGACCTCCACACAATGCTTTTGTCCCCTGAATTTAATAGTGATGGCCTTTAAGGGGTACTCCACTATATCCCCGTGCACACACCTCACCTTAACCATGCGGCCCGTATCCAATGCCCCGGACTGTATCAGGCTTTGATGGATGGAGGTCTGGTTACAACCTGAATCCACCAAGGCCTGATAGGTACCCCCCTTAATACTCACAGGTATTTGGTACAACCCGGCTTGATCGGGGGCGGCCTGTGGAACGTCCGGGATCCGGATCCCCGCAACGCCAACAGGCCGGCCCAGGCTTCCCCGCCGCTCTAGTGGCAGGAAGCGGGTCAAGGAATTGGCGTGGGGAGAGCGCATGAACCGCGTCGAGCCCTTCAGGGTGTCCCGGCCCCCCTCCCCTGACGAATCCTCGCGACCCGGCGGGGCCCTCGGCTCCAGCCTTCCAGCGGGGAGTCGGCCTCGGAGGTCCATTGGAGCGGGTCCTGGGGAATGGAACGGGTTTAGGGGAATGGAGAGAGAGAGAGACAGGGGGAGAGAGAGAGACAGATGGCAGGGGTTCGCCGACCCCGGAGCACGCCGCCAGTTGATCCTCCGCCAGTTGGATGGCCAGATCCAGCGACGCCGGCCGGTGGCATTGGACCCACTGGGCAGTCCTCTTCGGCAACCTGGAGATGAACTGTTCCAGTACCACCCGGTCGATGATGGCCTCGGCGTCGCTTCCTCCGGCCAGGAGCCATTTGCGGCACGAGTCCCGGAGCTGCTGCGCCAAGACAAAGGGTCGGCCTGCTTTCGTCAGTTCCAGCGAACGGAAGCGTTGACGATGTTGCTCGGGGTTGAGGCCGACCCTTTGGAGAATGGCTCTTTTCAAATCGGCGTATACCAGGAGGTTCTGGACGGGCAGTTGTTGCGCGGCCTTTTGGGCTTCCCCCGACAGCAGCGGAATGAGCCGAACCGGCCAGCTGGTTAATGGCCACTCACATGCCTCGGCCGTTTTCTCGAACAGGTCCAAGAAGGCCTCGGGATCATCGGAGGTTCCCATCTTCGTCAGAGACATGTGAGCGGCTGGGTTGGAGCTGGGGGAAGCCCGCTCCATCCGAACCTCCCGGTCCAGCAAGCTCCGGAACAGCTCGCGGTCCGCCTGCTGGGCTTGCATTAGGGCTTGGAACCGACCTTTCCTGATCCGCCCGCAAGTCCAGCAGGGCTTGGTGGTTCTCTTGATGCAGTCCCGCGAGCGATGTAATTATGTCCGCAAATGGCGTCCCCGATGTTGCTGACGGAGTTTGCATCCTGGCGGCGGCGTCCTCCTTCCTTCCCGGGTTTCGGCACCAGTGTAATAAAGTCCCTTGTTGTGTGAGTGTGAAGGAAGGAGACCGGGGTCAGCTGGCTGAGACTCGTGGGTATTTTATTTAATAACTCAAAGCTCTGGCGCCACATGCGCACCTCGAACAGAAATCTCATTCACAGTTTTCAGGATCAGGTTCGTAATCAAGACCTCTTTCCGTTTCCCACGAGACCTCAGCCCTCCTCTCTCCTCGATCGCTGGTTCCAGTCTGCTTTATACGGTCTCCCCACGCCAATTACTGCAACGAGACACAGGTGTCAGTCATTTTGCACTTGACCTACTTACCGCCGCTCGTCTCTCCACTCTCTCTCTCTCGTCGCAGACCTCGCTGAACCACGCCTCCCCCGCCACAAAGACAAACGTGTATAAAGTTAAAAAATGATATGTAATCACAACAGCAAACTTCAGCTGCTGTTATCAGATGTTTTCACGTTCTGTTGGCATTTTAACACAGTTGCCACATGTAACTTACACCTAAAGAAAACGATACACCGGGTAAACTAAGTTTTGTGAATAGATAAACGGTTGTTCATCGACAAAACAATAACTTAATAAAAAACGGTATTACTCAGTCATTTATTTAGTTATATTAAACATTTAATCAGGAGAAAACCGTATCTCAAAAGCTAACAAGCAGCAGTAGCATTTTCAAGTAACAGCATATCGAAATTCTTATAAAATAATAGTAGAATAGAATAATAATAAAGATTCAAAAATGTACCATTCAGAAACGTTTTGTAAGAGTGTTTTGGGAGGTTCTGCTTGACTCTCTTCATTGCCGCTTTCTGGGTCTGATTCTGGCTCAAGCTGATACGCAGTATTGACACCATTATTTACATTTGACCGGAGCACATGCAGCTTTCGCCAGTAAAGGTAATGGGCGTGAAGTTTCCGGACTACGTGCACTACGCAGTTTAGCCAATTGCAACACACCGGCCCAACTAACCAATCTGAGCCCATTGCCTGTTTCTGAGGGAGTGGTTTCATAGAATCAGGAAGTCAACCGGTCGTTCAAATGACAGAGAAGAAAGCGGCTTACAACCAGAGGTGGGCACAAATACATCAAAAACGATTTTGTTACAAAATACAAATATGGCTCATGAAATGTAACAAAATAAAATACAAAATACTGATGTGAAAAATGTGTTTAAATAAAATACAAGTAATTAGTATTTTGAAAATACAAAAATACTCCCACAATAATCTTAAGTCTTTTTTTTATTACTGAAAGGTCAATAACACAAATGGTAGCAATAACACAAATATGAGAAATGTGTAAATTCAAAATGGCGAAGTAGCAAAATAAAAAAGTATGGGCATTTCACTAAATCTCTACAGGGCCTGAAATAGCTCCCTCTGACGTAAATGGCATGTATAGCTATCAATGGTGTGGTAGGCTGCCCTTAATAGCAAATGCCCCTCCTCCACAATGGTTTCATAGGGGCACTGGAAGAATCATTCATAAAACGCATTAAACTTTAGTTTACAAAGACGTGAAACTCACCGAGTGGTCTGGGGTGTTCACTGATATGCTCACACAAAAATAGCTGCAAAAGATGCTTTCCAACAGGTGTTTTACCATTCGTTGTAAAACTGTGGACCTATTTTTCCAAACGCCTCACAACCGAACATTCTTCCGTTGAGAGCTTGAATAATAGACACTCCAGCCCAGTTGGTGGCGATAATTTACCTTTGCCAATGTTTGGATAGCGTAGCCTACGATACCGCGACTGGAAGACTACAGGAATAATACAAACAACCCCATTTTCTGTCGGCGGAGTAATAACGTACCTCACAGAACATCCAATACAAGTCAATGGAGTTGGACAAAAACTACGATAAAACCTGTTGGAAAGCATCTTTTGCAGCGATTTTTGTGTAAAAATAACAGACCGAGAATTTTCGTCACAAAATCAAAATTCCATTTTAATCATAATATATATGATTAATCATATTAATAATAATATGTGTGGGTTTGTTTTACACACAAGACTCTAACTGCCCTGACCACGTATGCCTTTTCAATAGTAGAATCGCGCTGCATGCGCAATTAATGAAAAACAATAGGATTGATGATTATTTTATACAAAATCAATATCAATATTTCTCATATGTTATACGTTTAAAAACGTGTAAAAACTGCAGATGGATGTTACATTGTGAACGCTTGCTTAGCATGGAGATTTCAGTGGAGTTACGACAGACGCGCTGTTTTATAATAGGTAGGGCCTATGATGTCCTTTTAATTTTATGAATGACAACACAGTGCATTGATCTCATTAGGCACAATTATTTTCTCTATAATGCCGTTCAGTGTGCAATATGTGTGTGTGTAGACTGTGTATATTTTTCACAAAACACTTTACCTTAATGCCGTTTTTTAAGAGTTCAAAACTCATTCACTTCTTGGAGGGAGCCCGGTCTACAGGGTGTCACGTGATTTTCGTGCATCTAACCTGGACATTGCCATTGCCAACATCAGACCGAAAATATGGCAAAATCATGTACTATGGTGATTTTTCTTAAGTATTTAAGTATTTGAAATACTCTAAATACACTCCCTCAAAATATTTTGTTACAAACTACATTTTATTTTTTCCACACCTGCAAAATACAAATTACAAAATACACTAAAGTAATTAAATACGTATTTAAAATACATTTAATTGAAATACTGCCCATGTCTGCTTACAAAAAAGTTGAAATTTATGAAAAATAAGGCTTAAAAAATAAAATAAAAACACGAAGACATGTAATATTGCACCCCATAAACACAGTCATGCAAAGAAAAAAAGCAGTAAACCACCCCTTTAAAAAAAGTGTTTATTATGTCTCTGTTAGTTTTGTTTGCTGTCTAATTAATCAATATGTACATTTGTTTTTGTACAATAGAACAACAATCAAATATATATGTAAATAAGGAAGGAAAAACTAAGTAGTGTCCAAAATACCCCCTTGTTTATGGAAGGAATTATTACTAATTCAAAAATGTAACAAACTACCAATGACAGCTCAAGCAGTTTTTGAGAGGTTTTTGGAGTAGCAATACGTCAGCATGAATGTGTGATTTTAAAAAAAGAAAGTTTTATATTGAGTAACTTAAATTTTAGACACAATGTTGCCAATATTGTTACTTTATCTGTTTTTGCTTGGCCAACAAGAATAGTTCCAAACCATTTCACAGCAGATCTGCTGCATCACAGAGAAACACACAGTAGTGATGTTTTGTTCCTGAATTATTCAGTGTTCGTGAACAAATAGGTTGGGCAAGCGATTCGACTAATAATGGTTTTAAACAAATTGGTTGAGTGAATGTTTCAATGACTTACTGGCATAACTATGTAACCTGAAGAAATAGTTGAAAGAGTCTGGAACGTGCAAACATGGAGAAGGTGAGTGATACAGACAGTGAAAAGTTCCAGTGCTGTTGGACTGTTATATCAGCACTCTTGGAAGGCTACCTAACCATTCAGATTCAAGATTCATTAAATATTGTATTGTATTGTATTTCATAAGGCAGCTTTGAAAAATCAGACAAATCAGTCCAACAGTTTCAGGATGAATAGTGGACAGACCCAGCAGCAAGAGGAATGGCAAGTTACCACAAGCCTGACTGCATCTGAAGCTTGTTAACATTCCTCTGACAGGCTCGCGTTCTATGCACTAATACGGTCTGACGTTGTTTGTGTGGCAGAACTATGCTCCTAAAGGCCACCGGAACTCGACTAATAGGACACAGATGGACACAGTGGGCAATATTTAAATGAATCTACATGTTCCCAGACGTCTTTGTCAGCCAGTTTAACACTCAACATTCCAAGGGGTATTATTACTGGAGTAGTATCACCAGATTTACAAAAGGAACATGTGTATACATAATGTATAATATATATATTTTGAAATTGTATTACCCAGGTCTGCAGAGGCCTGTGTACTGCTGAATATCTTTGTTTGGGGTACACAGAAGCACATCACACCAGCTCACAAAATCTAGGTATCACATCATTAAAAGTCACTGCATCAGATGAAAAACTGCTGTAGCTGGGAATCAATTAAGATACAGATCCACTTAATCTGTTAAAAGTGACTATTTTTTCATTCACAGTTTCAGCTTATACTAAGATTTAGAAGTCCCAACCCAATCAATATTCAGTTGAAAAGACCACGTGGAACCCTTAATAAAAATAAGTTGGGAAAATAAGTTGGGAACTTATGACATCTAATAACTGATTTCTCCAATCCATCTCCCAAGTCTACAGTAAAATCTTGAGTACTTTGCTATTCCAGATAGGTTAATTTAAGTTAGTAAATTTCTATATATGCTTTATTCATAAGCACATTTATATAATCATTTTATTTGACTTCTGCATTATAGACATACTTAAATATTACATTACATATATTTTATCCAAATCCCCAAACAATGACAGCATTGAATGACTGCTTTAAATGTAAACACATGAAATTCCCATACCTCTTAAATCGGTGTTATTTATTAAGAAGTTCTTAAATGCTTGTTCAACTTTGTAAATTACAGACCAATTATTGTTATAATAGCAACCATATTTTTGTACCTTACTGTACACAGTTTTTGTTGAGGGAAGAGTAGGGAAATGTGTGTGGTGACTGACATTATTGCTCTCATAAACTTATTGAACCTGAAGCATATTTTCTTTCAATGCCATCAGCTCATTCATATTAGTTGAAATAAATTATCTGTTTATATGTAATTTACAGTATATGATTGCTGGAAGTCAAATGTATAGTAAATAACTTTTTGAGAGTGTATGAGAGAGCTGAACAGCGCATTTACTGAGAGCTTGTCACCTCCATATGGTATCCACCTTCAATCAGCCCTCACATCTTTTTGAAAAGGCCTCTCCTGCCAAGTGCACTGAACCGTGCCAATAAGAGCAGACCCCATGCTGCTAGAGGAGAAGAAGAATGCAGAAGTACATTAAACCCGAAATCGTACACTGACCAGATTATTAGAAATAAAACTGGGGACAAAACTGTAGTTCAGAAGTCCATACCATTAAAGTTTCCAGTGTTCGTAAAAAAATAACAAGGGGCACATTTCATATTTTGTGTATTGGTAAATGTAGTACTGTGATGAACTGTGGTAAATCAAACATTTGTCATCAACACACACTTGAAATGTAAAATTCCCTCATCCATTTCAAACTATCTGTCTTTGACTGCTGATGATATATCAATCCACCCATTCAAAGCAGCTGGTGAGCAATGACAGTGACTTACTTTATTTAACTGCTAATTAATGCAACTAAATTAAATGTATAATGATGTACATCATTTAAATAAATATTGCACAGATTTAGTATAATCTAAATGTAATGCTTAAGCCTAGTCCCAGACTAAAATGCTTGTTTGAATGGTTTTAACTGAAAGCAATTTACACTGACATATCTTAAAATATGTCAGTGCCATTACAGTATTTTGTCTCAAAATGCACACCAGTAATGTTTTTTCTAAGGCACGATTATAAAAGCTACTTAAATGTCTTAATTGAACTAAGGCCTAATCCTGTCTTAAAGGTGCAATGTGTAATATTTCTGAGGATCTATTGACAGAAATGCAATATAAGATCCATAACTATGTGTTCAGTGGTGTATAAAGACCTTACTCAATGAACCGTTATGTTTTTACTACCTTAGAATGAGACATTTATAACCGCGGGCACCCCCTTCTATGAAGGTCGACATATTGTGACGTCATGTTTCTACCGTAGCCGACAGCGAACAAACAGCGCTGCAGAGCACGTTTCGTCATTACCTTGAAAGAGAAGCCGCAGAAAGCTAGAAGCTAGCCATAGACACCGTGAGTAGTGCCCTTTCCCTTGTCAGTGGTGTAAAATATGTAGTTGGATTGTTCATGTAACTTAGTTCTTCTCCCTCGCTGTGTTATGGCTTTGACAATCAGCTGATTAGTACTATTGACCGTAAAACAACGTTACAGGAGTCACCAACCCGTCGATTGCGGTCGACAAGTCCATCTTGGAAGCATTTTAAGTCGATCGCGAAGAGTTTTCAAAACCAGAGAAAAAAAAAATCAATATTTTTATTCATTATTATTTATTCATTTGTGTGTAGTAAATGGTGTCTTAATTAATTCTGTCATACCTCCTGAAGAACTACCATTAATTATCTATTTATTAAGGTTCAAGAAAAATAACTAAGAAGTAACTAATGAACAGTCATACAAAACTAACCTCAGATTAATTTTATATTTTATATACAGTACTGTGTGTGTCTGTTTTCCTCAGCATAGAATGCCATTGAGTAAATTCATGTATTTCAGGCAACAACTGAGGGGAACTGAAAATATAGGGAACACTTTAGTAATTAATAAAGAATTATTAGATAATTCTTCAGGAATTATTTATAACCTGGAACAGTATTCTAAAGTGAAAATACAGGGAAGCCATTAGTAATTAATAAATAATTATCAAATAATTAAACAGGAATTAGGCTACTTATAACCTGAAACAGTATTCTAAAGTGAAAATATAGGGAACTTAATAGTAATTAATAAAGAATTACTAGATAATACTTCAGGAATTACTTAGAACCTGGAACAGTATTCTAAAGTGAAAAAATAGGGAACCCATTAGTAATTAATAAATAATTATCAAATAACTATCCAGGAATTAGGCTACTTATAACCTGAAACAGTATTCTAAAGTGAAAAATTAGGGAACTTATTAGTAATTATTAAAGAATTATTAGATAATTCTTCAGGAATTACTTATAACCCGAAACAGTATTCTAAAGTGAAAATATAGGGAACCCATTAGTAACTAATAAAGAATTACCACATACTTCTGACTCAAATAAAACTTACTGTAAAAAAAAAACACTATTAACGTAATCATCCATAACCTTTGTAAAATACACTACAACTCGTTTAAGCTACATGATGTCTTCCTTTATTTCAGATGATATTTTGTTTTAACATGTATACTGCCTACATTTAAACTCGTTTAACAAACAGCTTAAAGAACATATTTTAACATCTGATGTAAATAGTTTTACTATCTTTATGAATAAAATAATGTGTTTCCCTTTCAAGGGAACTCAAGCTGCGTTTGAGACGCGGTGGGAACGCTCTGCGTGATTACGTCGTGAAGCACGTGTATAATCAGTCCAATGGAAGCCCACTACGACATAGGTGACGTCATAGACCAGGAAACTATAAAGCAGCCCTGAAATCAGACCGCGACAGCTTCTGTACCTTCAGCAAGCGCTCTCTGTATACCTGTCCTTGTCTATTTATTGTTGTCTGTCAAGCACAATATATCAATCATTATTATGGCGAGCAAGCAAGATTATAGACGGTGTGTTGTTCCCTGCCCTCGTTATATTACGGGTGGGGACACACATCAGCTTTGTGTTGCTTGTTTGGGAGTGGAGCATGCCCAGTCAGTCCTCGAGGGGGCTGATTGTGAGCATTGTATGAGTCTATCTATGAAGACGCTCCGCTCTCGCCGATCGTTCTTTGAGGAGGACGGTTCGGTTCGCGCTCCCCGCGCGGGTCCCGCTGTTGCCTAGACACGGCGGCAACTCGCATTTTGTGGTTCGCAAACGGATCTGACAGCGTGGGTTGGGACGGACCCCGCCCTATCTCAGCTTTCACCTGCAGATCCAGTGTGCTGCGATTTCCAGTTCCGAGGAATTGGTATCGTTAGTGTTTTGTTAAGAAAAAGTGAACAAAACAAATAAAAATATTAAGAAAAAGGCAGATGTTTGATTTTTCAATAAATAGGCAGCTCATAACTCTGTTGAATAAAGAGGAGCTTTTAAAAGGAGGTTTTTCTAATGCTGTTGCTAGTTAAATATTTACTGGACAGCTGAACATTATGAGAGTGAAAATAAAAAGAGTTTATTAGATGAAATATATCTAAAAAACAGGAAAACTCTGTATCTCAGCCTCCTCGTCGGGGACTACTGGTTTTTCCCTATCTCCACACTGAGGTGTCGAGATCGTGGAATAAACCGGTTTCTATTTTATGTGTTTAATACCCAAACGTCTAACTAGAGTAATGTTATGGGTATTAAGTATCATGGTATGACAGTGCCTTGGATTATAGAGACGCTTGCGAGCTTTCTCTCTCCCGAGTCGGCGTCATCATTTTTAACCCCGACGTTACCCACCAGCCATCTTTAATAATAAATTAATTTTATTAGGCAGTACTGGTGGGTAAAGTATTTAAGGACATAGATGAATGTGAGGATGTCAGCACTGACTCTATTCGAGAATATATTTGAGAATATATATATATATATATGTTTATATGTATACGTTTTTCTGATATAAAAATAAAGAAAAAGAAAGATAAAAATGTCTGTTCTTCTGGACGCTCCGCTTTCAAGAAAACTAATCCTTTCAGCGGCGTTCCAGAGGTTTCTTCCTCACTAATCTATATTCCTGAAGCTGGCATAGAGTGCAAAGAAGAAGACCTGATGCCGAGGCTATCAGGCTTCTAAGGGTGGTCCCCTCCGGGTAGGGACGGTTTTGAGAAATCGTTTCTCCTCGGCGCCCTCTGGGGTGCGACTCTCTGAGGAGGGTCGCAGCGCTGCCAGTTCGGTTGTTCCCTGCCGGTTCGCCGTTCAGGGCACCGAGGTGTCAGCGTCCCCATGCAATCCTCCGAGGAGGGTCGTAGAGCAGTCAATTCGGTCTCCCTGCCGGTTCGCCGTTTCAGGGTGCCGAGGTGCCTGCTTTTTCCTACGATCCTCCGAGGAGGGTCGTAGGAACTAAGCTAGTTAGAGGTAGGCAAGATCTGAGGACAGTCGTCATCTCTGATAAAGCTTAGACAAGAAGTCCTGTCGAAAAAAAAAAAAGAGGGACGGTTTTGAGAAATTGTTTCTCCTCGGCGCCCTCTGGGGTGCGACTCTCTGAGGAGGGTCACAGTGCTGCCAGTTCGGTTGTTCCCTGCCGGTTCGCCGCTTCAGGGCGCGGAAGTGTCAGCGTCCCCGTGCAATCCTCTGAGGAGGGTTGTAGAATGGTCAGTTCTGTTGTTCCCTGCCGGTTCGCCGCTTCAGGGCACCAAAATGATTGTTCAATCAAATCCAGAGGCCAGTCTCGAGAGACTGGTTCCCTTATCGGAATTTCTGGCAGCGTGGAAACTTCTGCCAAATATTTCGCTATGGGTCCTGCACATAATAGAAAAGGGTTACAGAAATCAGCTCGGTTCTCGTCCGCCCAGATTTCAGGGGGTCCTCCCTACGGTAGTGGACTCACAGCAGGCTCTGGTTATGGAGCAGGAAGTACTGACACTTCTTCAAAAAGGAGCTATAGAAAGGGTTTCTCCTCCCAGCAGAGAGTGAGGGTTTTACAGCCATTACTTCATTGTTCCGAAGAAGGTTGGAGGGTTGCGTCCTATTCTAGATCTGCGCCATTTAAACAGCAGAGTTCAGAAACTCAAGTTCAGAATGCTTACACTCAAACAGATTGTATCACAGATTCAGTCCGAGGACTGGTTTGTCACAATAGACTTGAAGGACGCGTACTTCCAAGTATCTATCCATCCTCATCACAGGAAGTTCCTGAGGTTCGCTTTAAAAATGGGGGCGAAGCATACCATTATCGGGTTCTTCCATTTGGCCTAGGTTTATCACCCCGCACCTTTACAAAATGCGTGGATGCAGCTCTGGCTCCTTTGAGACTCCAGGGCATTCGCGTATTATATTATATCGACGATTGGTTGATCCTAGCTCAATTTGAGCATATGGCAGTTCGGCATCGAGATGTCGTTCTGTCTCATTTAAAGATGTTGGGGTTGCAACTCAACGCCAAGAAGAGTGTGATCCTCCCAGCTCAGAGGACCACTTTTCTGGGTGTAATATGGGTTTATCTAGGCCAGTCACTCACTGTGAAACAGTTTCAGACTGTGGGTCTCATGGCAGCTGCGTCCAACGTAATTACTTTTGGCCTTCTGTACATGAGACCCCTGCAGTGGTGGCTCAGGACCAAGGGGTTTTCTCCGAGGGGAAATCCGTTTTCGCATGACCAAGGTCACGCGGCTATGCCTACGTGCCTCGGTCATGTGGAAGAACCTTGGTTCCTCGCCCAGGCCCAGTGTTGGGGGTTTCTTGTCGACGCATAATGCTATCGACGGATGCTTCCCTCACAAGTCGGGAGTGCTCATGAGTGGTCGCTCGGCGGAGGGTCCGGACAACACACTGACGCAGGGGCTGAGGCCCGGGGAATGGAGACTTCACCCTGAGGTGGTGGAGCTCCTATGGGAGATCTTTGGTCAAGCTCAGGTCGATCTTTTCGCATCATACGATACAACCCATTGTCCGCTATGGTTTTCCCTCACATATCCAGCTCCTCTCGGACTGGACGCTATGGTGCAGGTGTGGCCGAGGCTGCACCTGTACACATTCCCCCCGATATCAATGCTCCCGGGAGTTCTGCTGGGGTGCGACTCTCTGAGGAGGGTCGCAGCGCTGCCAGTTCGGTTGTTCCCTGCCGGTTCACAGCTTCATGGCGCCGAGGTGTCAGCGTCCCCGTGCAATCCTCTGAGGAGGGTTGTAGAATGGTCAGTTCAGTTGTTCCCTGCCGGTTCGCCGCTTCAGGGCACCGAAATGATTGTTCAATCAAATCCAGAGGCCAGTCTCGAGAGACTGGTTCCCTTATCGGAATTTCTGGGAGCGTGGAAACTTCTGCCAAATATTTCTCTATGGGTCCTGCACATAATAGAAAAGGGTTAAACAGAGTTGTGGAAACGGTGGGCTTGGCCTCTGAGGGGGCCCAGCTCATAGAATCAGGTCTCTCGACTGAGGTCGTTGAGACCGTCCTTCAAGAGCTCCTTCCACGAGAAAACTATGTACATTGAAATGGAAACTGTTCTCTACATGGCGTGGAGAACGTTTTTTAAATCTTGTTAATTGCCCGGTTGGTACAGTTCTGGATTTCCTACAAGACCGTTTCTCTGCTGGATTATCTCCCTCCACCTTAAAGGTGTACGTATCGGCTATATCTGCTTATCACCCCCCTCGGGGCTTCTTCTCTTCGGAGAGATCCTCTTATTATTTGTTTTCTCCGTGGTACATGGAGGCTCAGGCCTGCACGGCAATCTAGAGCACCGGCTTGGGATTTGGCCATTGTACTTGAGGGTCTGGCCTTGGCTCCCTTCGAGCCCATCGAGGAGGTTTCAGAAAAATTCCTCACTCTAAAGACTATACTTCTCCTTGCTATTTCGTCTATCAAGAGAATTGGTGATTTACATGCTCTGTCGGTTGCTCCTTCATGTCTGGAATTTGCACCTGGTATGGTGAAAGCATTCCTCTACCCTAGACCAGGTTATATTCCTAAGGTCCCACTAAATGTTGGGGGCGCAATAGTGCGGCAGGCCTTTTTATCCTCCACCCTTTAATACCCCAGATCAGGAACAGCTTAACCTGTTATGTCCAGTCCGGGCTTTAGATGCCTACATTCACAGAGCTGCCCTGTGGCGTAAATCTGAGCAACTATTTGTTTGTTTTGGGTCACTCAAGAGAGGATGCCCTGCATCTAAACAGGTTATGAGTAAATGGATAGTCGAGGCTATTTCATTAGCTTATGAAGCGGCCGGACAGCCTTCACCTATGGCTGTACGGGCCCATTCTACTCGGAGTATGGCGGCCTCTATGGCCTTAATTTCGGGAGTTTCCCTTCTTGATGTGTGTAGTGCGGCAGGATGGTCCTCTCCGCATACATTTGTCAGGTTTTATGACCTTGACCTCTTCACTCCTGGGGCGAGGTTGCTTGCTTCTTAGTGTGCGCAAGGACTTCACACAGAACGGCATTTGTCACTATGGCGTAGTGGGTATAGGGTTCCCACCGCGTCTCAAACGCAGCTCGAGTTCCCTTGAAAGGGAACGTCTCAGGTTACGTATGTAACCCTGGTTCCCTGATAGGGAACGAGACGCTGCGTTTGCCTGCCATACTTCCTGTATGCCCTGATCGACTTGCTTCAGGTTTTTCAGAAGCTGTCGCGGTCTGATTTCAGGGCTGCTTTATAGTTTCCTGGTCTATGACGTCACCTATGTCGTAGTGGGCTTCCATTGGAATGATTTTACACGTGCTTCACGACGTAATCACGCAGAGCGTTCCCACCGCGTCTCAAACGCAGCGTCTCGTTCCCTATCAGGGAACCAGGGTTACAAACGTAACCTGAGATGGTTTATGCAAGGGATCATGCGTTTCCATCACGCAAAAAAGACCAACTCAGCTAGGTAGGCTAACTGACCTCGTGTCCTTGTATGTTGCCTTGCATAAAAATAAAATGATTTACAGCACAGTAATGATTTAATAGATTAAATAAAACGTACACAATCCTGTATTTCGCAGAAGAAATGCACCAAATCGGCGGAGCTGAGAACTCTCCAGAAGAGGATCACCAAATCACTGTAAAATGTATGCTACCGTGATATTGCCAGAACTTGAATGGTGCAAAATAAGTTTAAAATGGATAACAACTAAGTATAACAATATGCTTTTTCCTTTTTAAGTACTTTAAAAATTAAGGTAATTTTGAAAATGGCCTAATTATAATTTTACTGGAGTAATGTTTTATTGTGGTATATCTGTAATTTTACTCAAGCACTTGAGTTGTGTACTTCCACCACTACAATGCTAAAAAAAAAAACTGGATTATTGACTACTGTGTATGACTGTTCATTAGTAGTTACTTCATAGTTATTTTTCTTGAACCTTAATTAATAGATAATTAATAGTAGTTCTTCAGGAGGTATGACAGAATACATTAGATATTGATTAATTAACTGTAACTTAACACAATCATAAAATTCTATTACATACTGATTAGTTAACACATCTTCCTTAGTAGTTAACAGTAGTGAAGAAGTAGTTAATGAAGAATTAGCTACTAGTTCTTCAATAATTCCTTATTAGTTATGCAGTAAGTAAGATACAGTATTCTAAAGTGTTACCGAATATTATTTATGCATGGTTATTGAAAAACTTAAAAATAAAAGTTTCTGAAATAAGGCCACAAAACACATATTGATTATTTCTTCACAAGACTTTTGAAAATTGTATCACATAGTCTAGAATATTTGCTCCAAAACTATGTGAGAATCATCCTGACTACTCATTCAGATAAGTCAATAAAGTCTTTTAGAATGTGTATGACGTGTTTTGTTTGAGAAAGCTTTATGCGAGGAGGCGTGATCTCTCATTAATATGTATGGTATTTCACACCTCAGAAAGACAAAGACCCTCCAATAATGGCCCTATTAGGTGCTATCAGGCCATATCAGTATGAGGAGCCTTGCACAAAGAATGAGGAGATTTAAAAAAAAAATCGCTTTTAGATTGTTTGGATTTATTTACAACACAACATAATCCAAAGATACACAACAAAGGACAAAAAAGCACATTAGTAAACACACTGATCTAAAGCTTGCACAGTCACACAGCATGGTCCCATTCCTGAAACATAGTACATACCTACCTGTCATTTCCAAGGTGTTTGATTTTTTCATTACAGTCTCCTGTGAATGTTGAACTCAGCAGGACTCATGGCATTTTGTCCTTGTAAAAAAATAAACACCTGTGAACATGCTGATATCAAGAGAAACTATATGGCTGCACGACTTTGGGCATGCATTGTAGATTTTTCTGGTTAAAATAGCTTTTTAATTATATATATATACACACACACACTGCTTAGAATTAGAAGTGAACACACCCATGCTAAAGTTGACTAAAAAGAGGAATAACAAATCTTAATGCCTTAATTAAAAAAATGAGCAAAATTCCAACCTTTAGGGACGTGAATAATGTCCCTGAATTCTTTGTGAATGAATAATGTATCGCAAATAATTAAATGTTCTTCTTTAAAATACAGGGTGCATACGTCTGGACACTTCTATCCCCAGAAACTCCTAACAAAAGCTGATGTCTTTATTTTGAAGCTTATTTGATGCTTATTTGATTTGAAAAACTTTATCCAAAACTAGTCAACGAAATTTTGTCTTTTATTTCGTCTGTAACAGTGCGTATCTGTGCGTTCGTTCATTCATTCATACACACACACACACACACACACACAGAGAAACATGATTCACATTTAAACAGTATGCTATTTTTCCGTTTACAGACACTAACGTTATTCTATATTGCGATTAGAACAAAGCACAAGCATAAAACACTTACAGTTCTCAGCTGAATCTGTTGGTCCTCCTCGAAGTGAAACCAGCACTTGTTCTGTGGTAAATGTCCCAGGATTATTCCTCATAGTCGCGCAAGACGAATCTTAATCTGACTAAAAAATATAGTGTGTTTACAGCATTTGCCTGGGGGCGTATATCTATTTTGCAAATGGCCTCAACACATTATCTTATGAATAGCGCGCTCTGCCAGTGGGTGTGAACAAATTAACGATAATGAGCTGAGACAGGAGAAACTGTACTTCTCTTTAGTTTCAGACACATTACATTGCAGGAGAATATTTGTTTTAAATGTGAATTGTTTTATTTAAAAGTAGAAATTTAAAGCGTTCTTTAGACGTATGTTTCATGTTTGTGTGATAAGTATTAGCGGAGTTTCCGTTCATTTTCCAGACATGTTTCAGAAATATTTTTGCGGAGACAGAGTGAGCTGAAAGCGCACCCTGTTTATTTTATTTATTAAAAAAAAAAAAAAACACAAGGTTTTGATGTTAATGTGAGTGTACACAAAAAAAGAAGACCCTCTATGGTTTATAATCATGTATTGATTTTATTTATATGACCATAAATGACGTAGAATTTTAAGTCTATGTTGCTGCTATGTGAAAAAAAAAAACAGCAAAACGCGCCGGCGCATTCTTGGTCCCCAGAGGGTTAACCAGCTCAGCCACAGCCCTACAGCATAACAGATCATATTAGCCAGCTAAACTTTTACTACCCTGTTAGAAAAAATATGTTGTACAAAAAAGTACTTGAGTAAGAGTAAAAAAGTAGCTTATTTAAAAGTACTCATGAGTAGTGAGTAGTGAGTACTGAGCTGCGGATTCTACCCCTTATAATAAACACTGTGCACTACAATTTATAAATTAAAAACAATTGCACATACTGTTATTCACATTATATTTTGTTCTTTGTCAGAAAGATTGAAGAATATCTATCATCCATCTTTTTAAAATGCATCAAATCAGTACACTCATCACCATTTAAATCATGTTATTTGGGGGGGGGGAGCATTTAAAATTAAGCGAAAAGCCACTGGGCCTGAGCATGCTATTGTTGCACATAAAATATCGATATTCATAACTGAGCAAAGAATTCAAAAACCTTTAGAAACTCATATGATAGTTCAGCATCACACACCATGAGATGGGTTAAATAGATATATTAAAAAATACCCAATTTCTCTCCAAAACGGTGTTAGTGTTTTGATAAATGAGAATCACTAATATTATCAGATTACCTCACCTAATGCACTGAAAAAGGCTAAGATAGTGAGCTAACACTAATTACACACTTTAATTCCATGCTATTAAATATGTTTCAATTTAAACGTAAATGCACATTGTTCTAGAAGGGTGGCATCATCCCTTACATTTTACACGGCTACATTTACTCACATTGTAATGCTGATAATATAATTTGTAAGGAAAATTGTGCATTAAATAGGGAAGTTATATCCAGGAAACTTTGGCAAAAGAAACAAACAAACACACACACACTCACACACAAATCCATGTCTCTTTGTAGTCCCGGCAAAGCTGTTTTATCAGCAGCATCCACACACAAAAAAACAAAAGTTCAACATGAAAAATGTTTTTGCGCAAGTGCACTTGCCAAATGAAGACGGATTGTATAATGGATCAATCAAAAAACGTTGTTTATTAACGAGCTGTAGTCACGCACTGACAGAAATGCAGTTCAAGTTAACACCATGGTTCATAGAGTGCACTGATTCTGAATCTGGCGGCATGGCGAGCGCGAGACGCGGCAGTGAACAGATCGTGACGCGGTCTCTCTATAGGCTAATGTGATTGTGAAGTAAATGGGAGCGGGAATTCACCGCATTATGAACTCGTCACGCAATACCCCCAACCAGGCCCGGCGTCAAGGGGGGGCTTGGGGGGGCTTAGCCCCCCCTATGATAATCTCAAGCCCCCCTAGTGGTGATCTGAATGATGATTATGTGACTGAGCGTTCGTGCAGGGTTTTTCTAAACACTTATGAATAAGATAACTAGAAACGAGAACCGTCTGAACTGTTCTCGACTTTTCCCCTTTTGTACACTGCACACGTCTGCAGTGCATTACGGCTCCGACAAGATTTTATTCTGTCCTCCACGCGGTGCCAACTCACACCAGGAGCATTTCAGAAGCAACGCGACTGGATGCGCGAGACCATGTGATTTGCCTGTCCGATGTGATTTTTCTTGATTTTTGGGTTTCTACCTTACAGTCTATGGTTTCTACCAAGGATATATTGGTGTGCAATACAATTGTGAGTCTTTACAGGGTGTTTATTTTTAAATTTACAGTGTTTATTTACTGTTATTTTGTATTTACGGTGCGGCTTGGACGCGGCGTCCGTTGAAAATAGACGTAGCACACCTCTTTAGTGAAGCGATGCGGAGAGCCGCTTCTGGGATGCTTCTGAAACGCCGCGTCATGGCTGGTGTAAACACAAGCATTGACTAGAGTGGGCGCGATGAGCTCCGGTGCTCCGGTGTTTCTTACTCCGGTGTCGCAGCCGTAGCGCGCCGCAGACTAGTGTTAACTAGTTTAACACTAAATAATTCTCTTCCCCCCCGCAAGCCCCCCTAAGAATTGTAAAAGCCCCCCCCCCCCCCCCCCCCCCCAAGTCGTTTGTCCTGGCGCTGGGACTGCCCCCAACCTCAGACCAAATGTTAGGCCCTGTAGACAGGCCAGTCTATATAAATATCATATTAAGCAGAAATGTGAAATGTACCTTAGCTTATTAGAGGAAGACGCTGATATCTGGATTGAATTGATGCGCGAAGAATGCACTTCCACAGCAGTCACGAGTAACAGCAGGAATAGAGGGAATGCATTAACGTCACTTTCCCGCCGGAACACGTCCCTTCAGTCGGACTGAGTGGCAGAAGAGCTGCTGCGTGACTGGATTTAATAGGGGAAACTGCGAAAACGCGAGTAAAACAAACGATTATCAGTTTAAACTAAAGATCGGACTCAATATAGTGTTCCTTACAACTTACTAAAGATCCAGTGATCCATGGATATTGACATGCAGCCAGGAATCATGTTTCCTGACATTTATATGTGCCTAATTTCGACACCGGGGAAATACATACAGCAAATTTGCCTGTGAACGCTTTATATAAATACAAAATAGGCAGGTCTAAATCCAGGTGATCACTTATATCAATGTTATATATATCATCATATCATCTAGACTTAAAACTTGTATAGTTTTTTGTCAGTGTTTATTTAAAAATGTCAAATTATACAGAATATACAGTGGTAAATATTTGATTTATGAGTTGTCACTACAATATATAACAATACAATATATAGAGAATGATTTTACCACTAAATTCAGCATATTGACACAAAAATGATAACTGCAAATCCACCTTTCGCTGCCTGGAGTCCAGTTGTTTCTATGAATTGTAACGATCTATTTGCTTCTCTGTTCTGTTGCTTTCGGTAGTCTGTAAAAATTTACCTCATATTTCTTGTCAAATCTAGTTGTACAGTCAGTCTCAAAGCTCTTTCCCGTTTTAGACGCGTTTTGTGTGTTTTTCCGCAGCATTCACGCTGAAAACCAATGTTGCCACTCAGTGTTTTTGCCACTTAGTGGGCGTAACCGCAGTCACTCCGGCCAACGGTGACGTCACGTGCATACCCTCTATAGACGGTTAAAGTTTTCTATGCCTAATTTGATTTGATGACTGTCACGAGACCGATTACTCGATCCAATCACGTTGATGGATAAAAATGAAATGATATTAAAACAAGCATGTAACGAGTAACGACCACAAACAGAAGGAAAATAGCGGAGAAAAAGTACCGATACATCACTTAAAATGTACTTAAGTAAAAGTAAAATTACACAATTTTTAAACTACTCAAAAAAGTACAATTTCTGAAAAAAACTACTTAATTAAAGTAACGTGAATATTTGTAATTCGTTACTTCACACCCCTGGTTGTTGGATAGTTTCATGTGGTTCTTCTCCCTCTCTGTAGTTTGGGTTTTTTATGTGGGGAGAAATGTGCTGGTTACGTTCGTGAGACAATCAGCTGATTACTATTATTATATTATATATTAAGACCCTTGATCCTCACCTGACTATGGCTTTGTAAACTTTATCCATGTGGTTTATAATGGACTGTGGTACAGAAACAGTGACAATGTTACACACTCTTGGCTTACTCTAGCTATTCTCTGCTGTCTCAGACGACGATATGTTTGTCCCGTTTTAGCAACCGTAGCTTCTTCGAAAGGGAGGGGTGAGCAGTGGGCTGAGCCATTAGTGCAACTCGCAACCGAACCGCTAGATGCCGCTAAAATCTACACACTGGACCTTTAATCTAAGCCCTGTCTGTGAAACAGGGCCTTAGTCATAAAAACCAAAACTCGCCTGGGTCTGGGTTGATAAATAATAAAAAAAAAACATTAGACCTAATAAATTTGCTATAATTTTAAGAGAATCTCTGGAGGACTCTGATAATAATAATAATAATAAAAATAATAATAATAATAATAATAGTAGAAAAAAAAACATTTCAAACATAATTTGAACTGTGTTTTACTTATGTCAAACACACATTGTGAAGGTAACTATAAAGTTTACGCTCATCAATTTGGATACAGGTCCACTCAATCTCATAATAAATAATCTGTTAAAAGTGACTGTTTTTCCATTCATAGTTTCAGCTTATACTAAGATTTAGTTGTCCCAACCCAATATTCAGTTGAAAAGACAATGTGGAACCCTTAGAATCTAATAACTTTGACTTATGTCAAAAACACATTGTGAAGGTAACTATAAAGTTTACTCTGTTCTTCTCCAACTTGACTGGCCACTCCAATGCTATCTCACTACCAATTCATAAAAGTGAGTACGAGGTGGCTAATTCATACGAATTTGTCCAATTTGTCCAAACCCCAGTGATGGGTAGGGGCGGGGTAAGGGGTAGATCATTAATACAAATTGGGCAACTCGTAAAATATGTATGATTTAGCAAAAAGGGGTCGTTTGAATTCGTACAAATTAGCCACCTTGTAAAGTACGTATGAATTGCCGTGAGATTGGGTTGGCCACTCACTTTTATGTCTTTAGGGCGAAGTGCCAAATATCCAATCCAAATATCAAATATATATGATATATGATATTTTATTATATTAAATGATTAATAGAATATTTGTAAATATTATAGTTTCATTATAAATATGGCGATTATCTCTAAGGAGGTCACTTTCACGGTTCATGAATTCGTTGACTCTTTCTCGCATTGTGTTTGCGTGTGTGTGTGTGTGTTGGGTGTGTGTGGGCGGAGCCGCTGATCAGCCGCTGATTATTCAGTGCCAGCTGTTTCTGATCAGCGGCTTCTATTTAAGCTCATGGTTTTTGTCTCTTGTTTGTCAGAGCGTTGTTGGACGTTTCCACGTGCGGTGTCTGATCCTTCCTTGTGTTCCTGTGGATTGTTCTGTTCCCGTTTGGATGTTTCACCGTTCACGCTCATCGTCACTCTCGCACGGATCGAGTTGTCCATCTGCCTGCCTGCCTGCGCTACCATTGAGACTTCCCAGCATCTCACCTGCGATTCCCCTGAGATTGTTCCGGAGATTGTTCCTGAGACAGATCCTCAGACTGTTCCTGAGATTGTTCATGAGACAGATCCTGAGACTGTTCCTATTCTCTGTGGAGACCATTCCTGAGACCATTCTATCGATCAGCTGTTTATTGACTCAATAAACCTGTTTTACTTGCTATTGTCCCTTCTGTCCTCATTCCCGTGACAGTCACCCGACTTTATATATATGATATTTACCATCTGAATCTAACCATGTCATGTCAACAAATGGAAAGGTCAGCCAGCTGTTTATTATTTACTGTGCATTTAGCCCCAACAGCAGGGGTGCCCTTTACCCCAGATACCATACTTTTACAGTTTTTAAAAACTGTTGCTTTAATTACCTTGAACAAAAATTAAAATAATTAACAAGACCTTTATCTCAAAATATAGACTATAATTTTATTGATTCTCATTTGCTACATAAATCAACTAAATTTAAATAAACATTAAATATTATATCAATATATAAAACCAATTTTGCATTTCTGTCTGCAATCGAGTCAAGGATCAGGCAAATTTCCACATGTGCGATCAAAGGCAGTCTTTTAAAGTAGCTAGTAACTTTTAAATCTAGTGATTTAAAAGAGAATAAAGATAAATCCGTCTTTTACCCCACGGTGCCTTTAGCCCTGTTGTACCTAGTGATGTTACGTCTGACACAGACGCTCCGAAGCTTGCTTCAAACTCGAACGGTCCTTGCAATGAACCACTGCTTCGGAGCTTGTATCATTACGTCACTAGTCACGTGAAAATGACGTCTGAAGCAAACACACTGGTTCACTCCTGTAGTGAACCACCTGACTGCTTTGACAGCCCAATCCAGTGTTGACAGGTTTGAAACCTGGCGGCTGTATTTCTTATAAAAGTGAAGCCAAACCATGGCAACACCGTGGGTTGTAGTAGTCGGTGTTTGGATTGGCGTTATTGTTGAGGAGTGGATTGAGTTTATTTCAGTGTATATGTCTATTGGGAATATGTCCCACACACACTACAAAAACGAATTCTGTAGTGGTTTAAATGGTAAAAGCCAATGGTTCCTATTGGTATTTTAATAGAAACCATTAGAATTTCTGTGATGGTTCCCAACTTTTTTTAAGCTGGTCTGATCTTCTGTCCTTGTCTAAAGAAATAATTACACACACACACATCATGCTTAATGTTTTAGTATCAAGGTGAACACATGAAATTCATCAGTATCTGTAAAATTCACCTACATAATTGAGTTTCACAGCACTAACAGTGTTTCAGCTTTGATCGCCTCTGTAAACACGTAATAAATGGGGCGTTAACATATAAGCCTACTTGCATTTTATGGTTGTCAGCTTTGTTGCATTACATTTACTTCATCAGGAGATGGTGCTGCAATTTCTATCTGAATTAAGCTTCGAGTAATGAACCATTTTCGACACAATTGTATCAGAAAGCAATAATTGTCACGTAAAGATCAGGATGCAAGTGCAAGTAACAAACGTAGATTTATTAAACACATAAACAGATATCCAGAATGACAGGAAACCAAGACATGCCAAAGAACCAGGTAACAATGACAATGATCCGACAGTTAACAACCCAACAGGAACTGCTTAAATAGACAGAACTAACAACTAACAGATGTACCGGTGATGATGAGGTAATAATCAGGTGATCAGTCCAGGTGATGACAATCAGTGCAAACACGCACACATGAATGGATCATGGTTAACTAGCCATGACAGTACCCCCCAACTAAGGAGTGGCTTCCAGACACTCCATACCAAACAAAAACAAAAATCCAGGTGGGAGGAGACACCGAAACGGCCCTGGGGGAGGGATGGAGGGCTAGAAAACCAAGGCCAGACCAGAGAAACAGGAAGCCAGGGTGTAGCCGGCCAAGCAGGAAGCCAGACTGGTACCAAAATCCAAGGGGGCGCTGGAGGCAACAGGAACCTAGGTAGAAGGAGAAACAGAAAGACAAGATACACAAAAGGCCTCACGGCCAAGTTAAAGGGCTCAGTATTCGCCATCTTGGGTGAGGCAGAGGTTTCAGGCAGTTCGAGATCGCCCATCTTGGGTAAGGCAGAAAGTTCAGGCAGTTCGAAATCGGCCATCTTGTGTAGGGCAGAGAGACTAGAAATGTCAGAAACAGCTGACCTTCTGTTCAGGACAGGAAATACCGAAAACTCCGACAATTCGGCCATCCCAGCTGATTCTGCCATAACGTGACCAAACTCAGACGACTCGATCATCTCATGAACGGACCCAGACAATTCCACCATCTCGTGACCAGACTCAGACGACTCTGCCATCTCGTGACCAGACTCAGACGACTCTGTCATCTCGTGAACAGACTCAGACGATTCAGCCCTCTCGTGAACAGACTCAGACGATTCAGCCATCTCGTGAACAGACTCAGACAATTCAGCCCTCTCGTGAACAGACTCAAACGACTCTGTCATCTCGTGAACAGACTCAGACGATTCAGCCATCTCGTAAGCGGACTCAGACGATTCAGCCCTCTCGTGAACAGACTCAGACGATTCAGCCATCTCGTAAACAGACTCAGACGATTCAGCCATCTCGTGAACAGACTCAGACATGGTGACGGCTATCTCAGGAACTGGATCAAACATGGCGATGGCCATCTTGGGTACTGGTTCAGACAAAGGCTCATGCAGGCTTAGCTCTACCGCCTGCATAGTTTTGTGCTCACTACTCCCCTCCAAAAAATTATTAAGATGGGACCTTTTCCTCGATCTCACCTCTAAGGACGGGGAGTCAGCTCTCACACCATCAAAAACCTTACTCATCTCCATCGACAGCGCTTGAAACGAAGCACAGCATGGGTGCTGATTCTCCCATATAGCAGTCCCCCACAATGCTGCTCGACCGGTGAGCAGAGTCAATACAAATGCCACTCTTGAACTCTCCGTCCCGAACATGCTGGGTTGTCTAGACAGATACACATCACACTGATTAATAAAGTCTTTGCAAGAGTTGGGCTCACCCGCGTATCTCTCCGGGATAATTAGGTTCGTCTCCGTTCGATCACTCGACTCCACAGTTGTAAGAAGAACCGACAGTACAGGTATTGCAATAACACTCCTCAGACTCTGAACCTACCGTGTCAGTTCCTCCATCTGTGTCGTCAGTGCCCATGTCTGGCGCCTCATCTCGGCTTCTCTCTCCCGATACTGTTCACTGCGAGAGGCGTCGAGATTGAGGAGTTTCAGGAGAGCCGCGGTACTTGCTGCATCCATATCTGGTCGGATCATTCTGTCACGTAAAGATCAGGATGCAAGTGCAAGTAACAAACGTAGATTTATTAAACACATAAACAGATATCCAGAATGACAGGAAACCAAGACATGCCAAAGAACCAGGTAACAATGACAATGATCCGACAGTTAACAACCCAACAGGAACTGCTTAAATAGACAGAACTAACAACTAACAGATGTACCGGTGATGATGAGGCAATAATCAGGTGATCAGTCCAGGTGATGACAATCAGTGCAAACACGCACACATGAATGCTGCCCTACAAAGGCAAAAGACCTTAACTCGCTAGAGTGTGGAACTGAGAAAAATGACTTTAAAGATTTTTAGTTGTCCCGCCAAATTAATTATAGGTAGGACACTGAAAATCGGGCAATTAGATGTTTAAGTAATGAAAATTATCTACATAAAAAAATCTTGAACTCAAACTTGACTTTTGACCACTATTTTAAAGTTACTGTACTCTGCCTTTGTATTGTCAGCAAAAAGTGAGAAGTCATGCCAAGGCAAAAGGCAGTAACTTCCACATTATCAATATTTGGTTGCTGATCACCATTAACAAAATCATTATAGCAACACCTGTATAAAATCTAGTGATCATGTCATTTATTTTGTATGATTTACAATTATAGCCATCTACTTTTTGCTATCCTATGCTTTGGTTGCATTCTGGTGGCCCTATATTAATAGCCTACATTAAACATGACAAAATACCTCCATGGGATAAAGAGTGTTTTTAAGTGGTACCGCGTGGCATAAGACTTGCTAAACATGCGTTCAAAATGATAACAATAAAACAGATCCTCGCGCGCATTCGACCCGGAGACTGGTTTATAGCGGTGGATCTGAAAGACGCATACTTTCACAGGCGCTTACCGAGATTCGTGTTCAAGGTGTCACGCTCCTCGTCCGTTCACGAAAAGTAGCCTACGCAGTGCTTTCCCCCTTGAGACTAGTGAGCGCGTTCTGGACTACCTTGACGACTAATGCATTTATAGCACAACCTTCTGTGTTCCGCGTCTTTTCAGTATGCGGTGGTTTCAGCTGTCTGCCCTATTGTGCTTGTGCACTTCGCTCGTCCCGCGGATTTATTCCGGACGCTGTGATTGTATTTGTAACCTGCTTGTAAAAGCTGGTCTGATGTTGTATGCACCAGCACTTCTTGCTTCCTTATGTTGTAGGCTATGCACCAATATACCCTTGTTGCTTCATTATTATCACTCCCTGTGATATATTAGTCCCGCGTCGGCTCGACCGTGTTCAGGGCGATACTGAAGGCGCCCGCGAAGTTTTGGCACTCTGCCAGCTAGGTGCATGATTGTTTCAACCAGGTCCGGTATCCGAACTGGGTGAGGCGGGGCTTTAGTTCTTTGTTGTATTTACCTGATATGGCATGTGTAACATTTTTCTGTCATCTCTGCATGCTTCGCTATCGTTATCGCACGTTTGTCGATGGAGCGGTTTCAGACCATACTAAATGTTCTGACCGCATTAGTGCAAGACAAAGCTCTGAGGACATCAGAAGACAGGGATTGATGGCAGCTGTATACAGCTCTACACAGGCTACATCGTAATTTAAATTTTAATGGAGAGTAAAACAAAGGGAGACCACCGTATAATCTGGTAAGTAGCATTATTTGATAGAACACCGGCACCGTAACTTCATATTGACGCGCGGCTAAACAAAGGCAGAGTACCGTAACTCAAGCGTGAGCGTTCCAAAACAAAGCCAAAGAGCCGTAACTTGTGTTACGGTGTTCTGCCTTGGTTTCTCATGGGCTTTTGGATGTTACGGTTAAGACAACCCATTATTTTCTCGAAAAAACAACGGATTTGACTCAAGTTACTTATCCACATGATAAAGGAGGTCTTGAATGTGCCAAAAATATAAATAACTCATTTTCGACCAAAAACGATGTTACGGTCTTTTGCCTTTGCACGGCAGAATGGATCATGGTTAACTAGCCATGACAATAATGCTTTGAAACGCTTCATTTGGCCATCACTAGTTGTACCCTATTGTCACGTTTTGGGTGTTTGTTTCTTGTTCCTGTCTTTTGTCTGTCATGTGATTCGCTGGTTTTAGTCTTGTGATCTTGCCATGTGTTCCCTTGTCTTTTGTGTCATGTTGTAATTGGTTTATTGTTAATTGTTAACAGGTGTCCCTTGTCTTGTCATTAGTATTGTGTGTATTTAAGCCTCTTGTTTGCTCTGTGTCTCTGTTGAGTATTGGTTGTTCTGTCCTGGTTCTTAGTCTAATAAGGTTAATATTAAGGTTAAGTAAGGGGAAAAAAACTCCAGCTCCCTTACGAGAGCCAGAAGGCACGGGCTCGCACATCGTTTTTGACCGTTCACCGCTAATTGTACATTAATCTGGTTGGACAGTTTTATCAGTCCCATCTTCTTTATACTCTTTTTTATTTTTTCCTTTTTTCCAGGTTTTCATTTTGGGTAAGTATTATACGTCGTTTCACCTTTATATGTATTCATTTTAATCCTATCTTTCTGTTTTATAGGTTTCTTGTGGTTAGAAGGTTACCAAGGATTCCATCGATTTACAATGGAACCCATCTGATCTGAATTGGAGAAGGTAAGTATAAAATGTTTTTTTGGAAATAAATTTTTCCTGTCTAATATGGGGAAGTTAATTCCCGTATTAATTCATATGGGAATCCACCAT
This sequence comes from Gila orcuttii, assembly GCA_026230005.1. Lineage (NCBI taxonomy): Eukaryota > Metazoa > Chordata > Actinopteri > Cypriniformes > Leuciscidae > Gila > Gila orcuttii. Next base: position 29,802,394 of record JAPDVR010000023.1, read on the forward strand.
CAACAATTAAAAACTATATATTATAAATTTTTCTAATACAGTATATTATAAAATGATGGTGTATCTCCCTCTATCTGGAAAATTAAAATGTTTCAATGAGGACCCCGCAGAGAATTCTAGTATACTTGGTTGAGACCGTGGGGGTAAAACCGTATTCAGTTTTTTAATCCACTGTCTCTCCTTCATCCATCTCTGTTTCTCAGACCACCAAGATCCTGCTTCTATCCCCATAATAGACAAATTGGTGCTACCATGGAGTCTGAAATGCTCATAAAGGTAAGTCACCCTCCCGGCCCCATCGATCGAGCGCAGATGTTGCTTTAATCTTTCCAGCAGGATGTTTTTGGTTTGACCAACATTCAATTCAATTCAAATTTATTTGTATAGCGCTTTTCACAATACATATTGTTTCAAAGCAGCTTTACAGAAAGTGCATTTCAGAAATGTACGTAAAAAATACAGTTAGTTAATCATCATGTATTAATTTAGGGCATAACATATCGCCGGCGTTGAGTCGTCTCTTCACAGGCGTCGAGTCGTCTCATCGCAGGTGTTGGGGACTCTGAAGTCTCCGTGAGAGGCTGGATACAGACTGTAGCTGAAGAACGCTATTTACCTCGGGACTAGCGTCCCGAGATAACAGCAGAAAAGCAGATGGGAAGTAATTAGCGTAGCTGCTGTTCATAATATTAATGCATTCGATCTGATTCAACAGTAGTATAAGAGGCAAGCATTATGTGAATGCTTGGCTGAAAAGATGCGTCTTTAATCTAGTTTTGAACTGGGAGAGCGAGTCTGAGCAACGAACAGTATCAGGAAGGCTATTCCAGAGTTTAGGAGCGAAATGCGAGAACGCCCTCCCTCCTTTAGTGGATCTGGATATCCTAGGAATGACCAGAAGCCTCGAATTTAGGGATCTTAAAGAACGCGATGGATTGTAGGGCGATAGAAGGTCCATTAAATATACAGGAGCTAGACCATTTAGGGCTTTATAGGTCAGTAATAGTACTTTGTAATTGATACGGAACTTAATAGGTAACCAGTGCAGAGATGATAAAATTGGTGTTATATGATCATATTTTCTTGACCTAGTGAGAACTCTAGCAGCTGCATTTTGCACTAACTGTAGCTTGTTTATTGAGGATGTAGGACAACCAGCTAATAAAGCGTTACAGTAATCTAGTCTTGAGGTCATGAATGCATGAACTAACTTTTCTGCATCAGAAACAGATAGGATGTTACGTAGCTTAGCAATATTTCTAAGGTGAAAAAAGGCTGTTCTTGTAACATATGAAATATGATTTTCGAAAGACAAGTTGCGGTCTAGTATAACACCCAGGTCTTTTACTGTAGTGGATAAAGTAACTGGACATCCTTCTAAATTAAAGTTGTATTGTACGAGGTTTTGTGGGTAGTTTTTTGGACCAATAAGTAATACCTCCGTTTTATCTGAATTTAATAGCAGGAAATTACACGTCATCCAGCATTTTATATCTTTAAGACACTATGTCAGTTTAGATAAGTTAGTGTTTTCATCTGGTCTTGATTAAATATATAATTGAGTGTCATCAGCATAACAGTGGAAATTAATTCCATGTTTCCTTATAATATTACCCAGTGGCAGCATATATATTGAGAATAGCAGAGGGCCTAACACCGATCCTTGCGCCACTCCATAGTCTACCGACGTTATCTTCGATTTTTCACCATTTAAACAGACAAAATGGTAACGGTCTGATAAGTACGATCTAAACCAGCTTAATGCCTGTCCCTGAACACCAGTGTAGTTTTGTAGTCGATCCAAGAGTATTTTATGATCTATAGTGTAGAACGCAGCGCTAAGATCGAGTAGAACTAGTATTGAGATACAGCCTTGGTCAGAAGCTAAGAGTAAATCATTTGTAATTTTAACTAGCGCAGTTTCTGTGCTATGATGCGGTCTGAATCCTGACTGAAATTTTTCATAGGTATAATTTTCTTGCAAGAAAGAGCACAATTGAGCGGACACAATTTTTTCTAGTATTTTAGATATAAATGGAAGATTTGAAATGGGTCTGTAATTTGCTAAGTTATTTTGATCTAGTTGCGGTTTCTTAATAATAGGTTTTATTACTGCCAGCTTAAATATTTTTGGAACATGACCTAAAGATAAAGACGAGTTAATAATATTGAGAAGAGGCTCTTCCACTACAGGTAACACTTCTTTCAGTAGTTTAGTGGGTATTGGGTCTAATAAACATGTTGTTGGTTTCGCTGCAAAGATAAGTTTATTTAGCTCTTCCTGTCCTATAGTTGTAAAGCGGTGTAGTTGTTCTTGAGGGGCGATAATTGTGGCTGAATCATAAGACACCATAGAGGATTGTACATTTACAATTGTATTTCGGATGCTTTCTATTTTCTCATTGAAGTAATTCATAAAATCATTACAACTATACTGTAACGGAATATTTTGCTCTGGTGATGTCTGTTTATTTGTTAGTCTAGCCACGGTGTTAAATAAAAACCTTGGATTATTTTGGTTATTTTCTATTAGTTTGCGGAGATGCTCAGCCCTGGCTGCTTTTAGAGCCTTTTTATAACGTGACATACTGTCTTTCCACGCGATTCTAAAGACCTCTAAATTAGTTTGTTTCCATTTACGCTCTAAGTTACGAGTTTCTCTCTTGATAACATGTGTAGTACTATTGTACCATGGTGCTTTAGTTTTCTCTCTAACCTTTTTTAATCTAATTGGTGCAACAATATCTAATGTACTAGAGAAAATGGTGCTCAAACTGCTAGTCATTTCTTCTAGATCATCTGTTTGTTGGGGTTCACTGAGCAGCTGAGATAGATCAGGTAAGCTATTTGTGAATCTATCTATAGTGGTTGGAACGATTGTTCAGCCTGGTCGATAACGTGGCGCAACATGGCAAATTTCAGCAGTACGTAATATGCACGTTACCATACAATGATCAGTGAGATCGTCACTTTGCGCTATAATATCTATATCGGTTGGATTGGTTCCATATGATATAATTAAATCTAGTGTATGATTTAGACGATGAGTGGGACCACTGACGTTTTGCTTGACCCCAAATGAGTTTAATAAATCTGTAAACGCAGCCCCTAACGCATCATTTGTGTTATCTACGTGTATGTTAAAATCTCCAACAATTATTGCTTTATCGGCATTGACCAATAGATCTGAGAGAAAGTCTGAAAACTCTTTTAGGAAATCAGCATAGGGCCCTGGAGGTCTATATACGGTCGCTAAGGCTAGAGATAATAGGGATTTCTTTCTTACATCTAAGAGCGTAACATTTAGCACAAGTACTTCGAACGAATTAAACCTGTGACCTGTTTTCTGAGTAACATTTAGGATATCTCTATAGATTGTTGCAACACCGCCGCCACGACCGATCGGACGGGGCTCATGCTTATAACAGTATCCTGGTGGAGTAGACTCATTTAGACCGAAATAATCATTTGGTTTAAGCCAGGTTTCAGTAAGGCACAGAACATCGAAATTATTATCTGTGACCATTTCATTTACAATAACCGCCTTAGGTGTGAGCGATCTAATGTTTAGAAGACCTAGTTTTAGAAATTCTTTTTGTTCACTGAGATTTAGATTTTCTGGTTTAATTACAATAAGATTTTTCCTAGATCCTAAACTAGATTTATTGTTTGGCCTCACTAGACGAGGAATAGACACAGTTTCTATATAATGTTCTACACTACTTGTATCAATTAAGTTGGGACAGCAGAGATTGTGATTTGGACTTTGACTTACTAGTCATATGGTGTGTAACGTCTTGGAGATGTTGTCCGACAGCACAGCCGCTCCGATTCTGCTGGGGTGCAGGCCATCAGCACGGTAGAGCCTAGGTCGCTCCCAGAACAGATTCCAATTATTTACAAAGAGCAGTTTCTGTTCATTACACCATGATATTAACCATTCATTTAGAGCAAATAGTCTACTGAACCTTTCTTGTCCTAGTCGGTACGTGGGAAGCGGTCCAGACACGATGATCGTTGCCTCAGGCGCTGTGCTGCGTACCGTCTCGATCAGGCTCCTGTAGTCCTTCTTCAGAACCTCCGTCTGCCGCAGCCGGATGTCGTTCGTTCCCGCGTGCAGCACCACAGCTCCGACGCGCTCGTCACCGTTCAGGATCTCGGGAACATGTGCAGCGACATCTAGAACACGAGCACCAGGAAAGCAGTGAGTGCGCACATTACCCTTACCTGAGGTAGCGCGGACATGACGGACGATGGAACTGCCGATGATCACGGCGTCGTCACGTTCCGACTCGCGAAGAGGGGAGAAGCGGTTCCGGGTGGAGATCTCGAAGACCGGGAGGGGTGGAGAGGTTCTTGGTCTGGTCCTGGCTCGTGTCTTCCGCTGAGGGATCACCCAGGGTCCATGGCTTTGTGTCGGTGCCGGAGTGAATGAAGCCAGAGATGATCGCGTCCTCCTGGGCAGAGAAACGCACGGAGTAGACGAAGTCGGAGTCTAAGTTACTAACCACTGACTTGTGAGCATCGGCGCGTGATGTTTCAAGTGCTGATCGCCGATCTCGCAGCTCGGCTTGCCTCTCTAGCAGACCACGGATCTGCTTCTCCACGGACTCCAGCTCCAACAGCACCGAATGCAGCTCGAATGTGTCCTCACCTGCACTCAGAGGTAGCGTTAGACACACATCCGATATATTCGCCATTATAACAGATGAACAGTAAATTAGTAGTGATACTACCAATATCACTACTAATTTAGGACTGAAATCCTGGATATAACCCGTATCCTTTCAGTGAAACGGGTGTAAAATCCGACGGTCGATTGGCGCGAGGCCACGCGTGAAATGCTAGCGGGCTAAAAGGCTAGTAGCTGGGGTTCGCAAAGTTGGATCTAAGTAGCGATATCAAAGCAATCCGATTGTTTTTTATAGGGAATAGTATCGAGGATAAGTTCACACGATATAAAAATAGAAAGTACTTGTTTATAAATGAGTGGTAAAGAAGAAAATCAAGGATTAATGAATCAATTCGACGGAGGTCCAAACACAAACAATCACCGCACGCGCATGCGTAGAGAACATACAATCTGCTGCAGACCTTACACTCAATACAGTAGACCAGGTTTGACGACTGTAACTGTCACGACACACACGGGAGAGAGACAGCAGATCCAATTGCAGTTAGATGTTATTTATTGGGTAATCCGTAAATCGTTAACCAGTCCAGGCAAGGGTCAAATACCATATAATCAATCCAAGACGCAACAAAGAACACAAGGAACAGGTAGGCACAGACCAAGAAGTGTCAGACATTAACAAGGACTCCGTAACAAACACTAAACAGGCAGGGTATATATAACACAGAACTAACAATGATAATGGGGAACAGTTGAGTGCAATGATGATGGGGAACAGCTGAGTGCAATGATGCAGTGATGGGTACAGACAAGGATTGTGGGAAATGCAGTTCATAAAGTGGATGACACCCTGGGGAAGGAGGACATCTAGTGGACACCTGGGGAACACAAACCCAACACTGTGACATAACCCCCCCCTTTACGGAGCGGCTACCAGACGCTCCAAGACAAAAAAGACCACAAAACATAACAAGAGTCCAGGATGGGAGGCAAAACAGTAAAGGCTCAGGGGGAGGGATGGGGGGCCAGGTCCGTGGAAGGGAACAAGAACAGGGGGTGATGGTTTAGCTGGTGGCCAGGGCGAAGCGGACAGTCCATCGGGCGGCCAGGGCGGAGAAGACAGTCCATCGGGCGGCCAGGGCGGAGAAGACAGTCCATCGGGCGGCCAGGGCGGAGAAGACAGTCCATCGGGCGGCCAGGGCGGAGAAGACAGTCCATCGGGCGGCCAGGGCGGAGAAGACAGTCCATCGGGCGGCCAGGGCGGAGAAGACAGTCCATCGGGCGGCCAGGGCGGAGAAGACAGTCCATCGGGCGGTCAGGGCGGAGAAGACAGTCCATCGGGCGGCCAGGGCGGAGAAGACAGTCCATCGGGCGGCCAGGGCGGAGAAGAGGGTCCATCGGGCGGCCAGGGCGGAGAAGACAGTCCATCGGGCGGCCAGGGCGGAGAAGACGACGACCCCTCGGGCGGCCAGGGCGGTGAAGGACCCTCGGGCGGCCAGGGCGGTGAAGGACCCTCGGGCGGCCAGGGCGGTGAAGGACCCTCGGGCGGCCAGGGCGGTGAAGGCCCCTCGGGCGACCAGGGCGGTGAAGGTCCCTCGGGCGGCCAGGGCAGAGGCTCAGGAACCGACACCGGCTCAGGAACAGCAGACACCGGCTCAGGAACAGCAGACACCGGCTCAGGAACAGCAGACACCGGCTCAGGAACAGCAGACACCGGCTCAGGAACAGCAGACACCGGCTCTGGAACAGCAGACACCGGCTCTGGAACAGGCACTGGCTCTGCCTCCGGCTCTGGAACAGGCACTTGCTCTGCCTCCGGCTCTGGAACAGGGACTGGCTCTGCCTCCGGCTCTGGAACAGGCACTGGCTCTGCCTCCGGCTCTGGAACAGGCACTGGCTCTGCCTCCGGCTCTGGAACAGGCACTGGCTCTGCCTCCGGCTCTGGAACAGGCACTGGCTCTGCCTCCGGCTCTGGAACAGGCACTGGCTCTGCCTCCGGCTCTGGAACAGACACTGGCTCTGGAACAGGTAATGGCTCTGTCTCCGGCTCTGGAACAGGCACTGGCTCTGCCTCTGGAGCAGCAGCCACCAGCTCAGGAACTGCAAACACCGGCTCAGGAACAGTCACTAGAACAGAAATGGTCACAAGGACAGACACAAACACAGAAACAAACACTGGCTCTGGCGCTGGAACAGGCGCTGGCTCGGGCACTGGCTCTGCCTCCGGCTCTGGAACGGGCACAGGCTCTGCCTCCGACTCTGGAACGGGCACAGGCTCTGCCTCCGGCTCTGGAACAGCAAACACGGGCTCTGCCTCCTGCTCTGGAACGGGCACTGGCTCTGCCTCCGGCTCTGGAACGGGCACTGGCTCTGCCTCCGGCTCTGGAACAGCAAACACGGGCATGTCCAGGATCCGAGCCAGACGCTTCAGATAGTCCAGGTCCATGAAGGCAGACGGAACATGAACAGTCTCTGACTGGGCAGACGGAACGTGAACAGTCTCTGACTGGGCAGACGGAACGTGAACAGTCTCTGACTGGGCAGACGGGACGTGAACAGTCTCTGACTGGGCAGACGGGACGTAAACAGTCTCTGACTGGGCAGACGGGACGTAAACAGTCCCTGACTGGGCAGACTGGACGTGAACAGACTCTCGCTGTGCAGACGTGACGTGAACAATCTCTCGCTGGGCAGACGTTACGTGAACAGTCTCTGACTGGGCAGACGTGACGTGAACAGTCTCTCGCTGGGCAGACGTGACGTGAACAGTCTCTCGCTGGGCAGACGTGACGTGAACAGTCTCTCGCTGGGCAGACGGGACGTGAACAGTCTCTCGCTGGGCAGACGGGACGTGAACAGTCTCGCTGGGCAGACGGGACGTGAACAGTCTCTCGCTGGGCAGACGTGACGGTAGACGTCTCCTTCCTCCTCCTCCGCCTATGAGAGCGAGAGGGCGCTGGGCTGGACGGCGCCAGCGGTGAGGGCTCTGGGCTTGACGGCGCCAGCGGTGAGGGCTCTGGGCTGGACGGCGCCAGCGGTGAGGGCTCTGGGCTGGACGGCGCCAGCGGTGAGGGCTCTGGGCTGGACGGCGCCAGCGGTGAGGGCTCTGGGCTGGACGGCGACAGCGGTGAGGGCTCTGGGCTGGACGGCGACAGCGGTGAGGGCTCTGGGCTGGACGGAACCCGCGGTGATGGCCTCGTGCTGGGCGGAACCCGCGACGAAGGTCTTGTGCTGGACCAGACCAGCGGCTCCAGATCAGGAACATGGCAGGGCGGAGGACGGTGTCGTGGAATTTGTCGACCACCTCCTCCCCTGCCACCTCCCCTAGTTCTGGAGAACTTGGCCAGACGAGTCCCCTCGAACGACTCACCATCTCTAACGGAAGTGGTCACCGGAGATCTTGCCGCCGCAGCTTCCTCAGTCTGATGGGCCCATAAAGAAAAACATTGAAAGATGTTTAACCGGGGCACTTCCTCCCAGGTTTGCGAACCTCCTCTCCGTGGTCCCCTTCCTTCCCCATTCATAGGAGGAGGGTTACGAAATCCCGAACTGCTGGATCTATACATCGACGGAGTCCTTCTGTCACGACACACACGGGAGAGAGACAGCAGATCCAATTGCAGTTAGATGTTATTTATTGGGTAATCCGTAAATCGTTAACCAGTCCAGGCAAGGGTCAAATACCATATAATCAATCCAAGACGCAACAAAGAACACAAGGAACAGGTAGGCACAGACCAAGAAGTGTCAGACATTAACAAGGACTCCGTAACAAACACTAAACAGGCAGGGTATATATAACACAGAACTAACAATGATAATGGGGAACAGTTGAGTGCAATGATGATGGGGAACAGCTGAGTGCAATGATGCAGTGATGGGTACAGACAAGGATTGTGGGAAATGCAGTTCATAAAGTGGATGACACCGTGGGGAAGGAGGACATCTAGTGGACACCTGGGGAACACAAACCCAACACTGTGACAGTAACCCCAGGACATATGAGACCGGTGCACCCAAGAGAGTAAGTTTATTTTCAATTAATTGTGTACATTTAAGAAAACCGCTGTATTTATCTTTTTTAGGTCTGCCACCCAAGGAGGAATGTACCAATAAAGCTTTCAAATTTTTATTTCGTCTAAAGGTTGCTATACTTTTGAACGAGGTAAGTGGATCCCAGCGATCCTGTATTCTCTGGAAGTTGGTTTTTAACTTCAAATTCAATGCTAGGGAGGCAGAGGAAAAGGTCGAAATAAAGGGGACCAGGTGGTTATTACGGTTTTCTTCCCTAGATTTCAACCCTTGTTGGAAAAGTTGTTGAACCTCCACCTTTATAGTTCTGAGGACTGTAACCCCAATGTCTGAGGGCTTGGAAGAGGGTCTGAGTCGCCAAACCAACATCCTCCGCTGCTGTGCAAATTCTATTATATCTTATTAATTGTGATTTCACTATTCTCCTGTAGGTGTGTTTCGGGTGATAACTAGTCTTATGTAACAGCGCGTGAGTATCGGTGGGCTTAAAGTAGACCCTCGTTCCCAGAGCACCCTCCCCACTATCCCCCCTAGTAATATATACTTCGGTGTCCAGGAATTCAATTTTATCCCATTGTAGATTGTGTTTAACTGAGATGGAAGTATGATGCTCATTTAGGATCGTAATGGAATTCAAAATCATTCCGAGTAAGACCTAATTCCAACAGGGTAAGAAGAGCCTCATCCGGTCTGGAAGGATCGGGGTAATTCTCAAAGATCTCCTGTACTGCCTTTAAACCCAATCGGGTATCTATATTGGTGTAGAGAGAATCAATCTCAAAGGTGAAAAGCATCCCACCAGGTGGCACTTTTGTCTGTTTTAACTTTGCTATGAAGTCAAAGGTGTCCTTAACATAGCTATCGTGTTTTTGTGATAAGGGGTTAGGGAAAGAATCAATAAAGGCCGCAATCCTGTATGATTCGCTCCCACAATCCGACACAATCGGTCGTCCAGAAGGAACCTGATTCGGGATTGTCCAGGCTTCTGAAGACTTATGAATCTTAGGTAATAAATTAAATTTCCTAGGCTGTGGGGGATCTTCACCAAAGAGATAGTATTTCTGTTTAGCTGTTATTATCTTCTTTTCATACAGGTCACCAACAATTTCCAAAATCTTTTTCTGGGTCTCCAGTTGGAAAGAGCCAGCCAAAGGTAAGTAATGTGTTGTATTACTTAATTGTCTGTGAGCTTTGGTCAAATATTGACTCTTATCCATTATCACAATTTTCGAACCCTTATCTGCAGGTTTTATCACGATATCCTGGTTGGCTTTTAGATGATTGAGTACATTTCTTTCCTCCATTGACATTACTCTCCCTCTCCCCATAGAAACAAATCCTCTCAAGAGCTCGTCTATCTCACCTGATTAACTGTTTAATGGGTTCTGACACAGAATTCCATTCAGGCTCGCAAGAGGAAGGGTTGATAAACGGCTCCCGAGAGAAATTCGTAACATAGTCAAATGGTCCAAAAGTTTAAGTTTCCTATGATATAAGTGGAGATCTCTAAGAAGCTCCCGCCTGTCCACTCTAAACGGTGTAGGAATGAAAAAGAGTCCTCTCTCTAGTAGCGTTTCCTCAACCTCAGAAAGAAAGTAAGTGAAAGATTTAAAATATTTGATAGGGGCTGTATAGCATTTCTAGGTCCCCCTTTTTTAAGTTTAACTGAGACATCCAATTATCAATTATTTTAGTTGCAGTACCAGCTGTCCAATGGATCAAATCCCTCTGGCTCACTTGGAACTGATCTTCCTCAATCCCTCTCAAGGTTCTAAAGTTAGCCTCTAAAAAGAAGTTTACTTCCCTTACTAAGGTTTGTACTTCCAATGGAAGTTGTGTTGAAATTTGAATCAAAGGAACCCAGATCTCCGCCTGAGGGAAAAGACCTCTGGCTTGTGACATTAACTGTCGAAACTGCCCCTGTATAGTGGTTAGCTTGTTTTTCCTAAGGCAATTGTTAAGGCCAATTGAGAGAAGGACTTTTTGAGTTCTGAAACAGTTATCCAATTTACCTAGAATCTCCTTCACATGGAGAATCTGAGCTCCAGGAAAACTGTCTATCTGGATCAAAGGATGTTCAATTTTTGGAATCCTAGACAGATTGGAATCCCCTATTATTAGGATTGGTTGTTTAACCTCTACTCTCCACTGTACTATTTTTTGGTATGTATTACAGTGACGGGTAGGTTTCCTGTATGGAAGCACTCTAGTCTCAACCATGTCACTATCTGGGCTCGAGGAGGTTTCCTTCTCCAAAGGAAGTTCTAATTCCTCCTCTACTAGGAGTTGTGACCCTGGGAAAATCACCGCCACATTGGACTACAGAACCCTTTCCTCTCTCAAACCAGGTAGATCTTCCTCACCCCTGTATGAGAACCCTCTGACAAGTTGAGTTCAAAATTGAGTTGAAAGCTCAGGCTATTATTTAAGCTGCATGATGGAGCAGCTGGATGTATTTCAGCTACACAAATCTGGAGCCTATTCCCCAAATGCAATCCAGGGGAGTCCCCCCTGGGCCTGCTCTCTCCAGAGGTAAATGTTTGGTTCAGTACTAACCCCAGTGGATTAGGGTTAGGATCAGGATGGGAATTAGGACACACGGCACACAATGCGATTCTGAAGAAAAAAAGGAATCTGAAAGCGCACCTGTCTCCATCTATGTATAGCATCTGTCGTGCGCATTCCAATGACATCATCATCAGAGGTTATTTAAGTCAAATTCTTGGCGTGTTTGCCACATGTTCACAGCCGGTCAAACAATGATGTTTTCCAATATCGCGAATCAGCGCAGCATTGAGCGTAGCTTTTGAAAGGGAACTATTGAAAATAGAGTAGGATTGGACATTAAGCAATTGTACCTTTAGTCCTGCAGTGTTTCCAGACTTGATGATGACGGTAGTCTCTGGTGCACGATTCAGCAGTGCAACAACAGACTGACGGATTTTGGCGACTTCATGCACGTAAAATGTTATTGGGTGAAAAACCCGGTCATGGGCAAAGATTGTGAAGACAATGACTGCATGAGGACCACCAGCTATTTCATCAATATCATTTCTGATATAATGCAAGTTGGTAATGAGCACGTTAGAAAATCGCAAAGTAACACCGTGTGGCCTCCATTGAACAATGATATTATTTTTCAGCTCTACAGCCATCAGGGTCCACCCAAACGATGAGTGTGGAGGTTAATTATTTTTATGCCTAGTAAGTAAAACTTACATTATTATCATTGCTTCAATTTCTAAACAGCTTTATGTAAAGACTCAGGGGCGGATCTAATCCGTGGGGGAATTTGCATATCATAATTAATAATTGGTAATTAATAATTATTCATACATGTTTGGATTAGATCAGTCTTACATGTTAATAAATCTCCCGCTAAGGGATGATGTGTCATTTTACCTGCATGCATGCATGTGTATCCCTGCAATTAACCACAAGTTGATTGTAATTAATTACACGGACCACGTCTTACAAAACAGGCAAAATTAATTAGCTCAATTGTCAGAATAATATTTGTGGGGATCCACAATATCATCCTACTTTATAGGATTTCAGGAAACGCAATTCTGTGGCCACTAGAATTGGGTTTTCTGCCCTATAAACCAAATACTCTTTAAAGTATCTTTAATTTGTAAAGCTTGTAGCTTAAGTTAGACCTTTGGCACTTAAGGGATTTGGAAAATGAGCAGAGGCAGTACATCAATCAAATGAATATAATGAATTTAATAAGGCAGAACTACTTATGTATTTACTACGTTACAGGAATACATGTATTTACAAACATTAACAGACAATGACAACAACGCGGGGCGTTTGGACAATGGATACACGTGTGAGAGAGAGAGGGGGAGAGGGAGTGAGAGAGAGAGAGAGTGCATTGGCAACATTCACCCTGACAGTCACCTGTCTGTAACAACACGAAAACATCATCTTAATGCTTCTTAGAAGCTCTATAAAGAGATATACTTGCACAAATTTCTGGGTCTCTCTGTGTCGCGGCATTCCTGCGCGAGCGGAGTCCTTTAGGAAGCGTCACGTGGTGCTTCTTGGCGCGCGTGTTGAACGGAGGTTCAAAGTCTTTGGGGTAACATTACCAAAGGAAAATAGTTCGGCTAAGTTCGTTTCACTTCGTGGAAGTGAACCGAGTCGACTACGGAAAACAAAACTTTGACTAACAAAGAAAAGAAATAAAGATCTCTACGGTGAAATCACGCGGAGTTAACGTTACATCTTTGCATGGCTGGTGAAGAAGCGCGCGTGCGTCTCTCGGTCCGGCGCGTCACGTGGTCACGTGCGTGTGTTTCTCCTTCAAAGCGAGCGCGCGCTCGTTTGAAGGTCCCCTGTAGATGGATTTGCGGAAGAGATATGTCATGCGGTGTTCTTTTCACTCGACGATTGGAATTCAACACGGAGGCTTATCTAAGACTGAAAAACACAAACTAAACTAGAAACAAACAAAAGAAAGGCGAAGAGCTCGCCCGGGGGCGAGACGTTACATTATGACACGAGGACGAGAGAAGTAAGAGGGCGAGCGGAGGGGGGAAGCCTCATTTATCACCTTGGAGAAATCCAGCCTCTTCCTGTTGGCTTCGCCAATTAGAGGGTTGGAATTTCACAGGCGGGACTTTGGTTTTTATTGCTCTTTGTCTAAGAGAGAGACATTTGAAACCCTAATTTCGTCGGGTGTTTAAGAGCAGAATCTTCACAATTATTATAGTCCTATGTGTCACAAAGTTTTAGCAATTTGTGATATAAATGGCTAAATGTGGAACGAAGATTGGAGCTCAGAGAATCCAAACTTGCCTCACATGGAGTTGGTTACTCATAGTTTGCAAAGTTTGAAACCTTATCCCATTAGCGTTTCCCAACAACATAGATCAAACACATAAAAGACAAATCGTAAGATAAGATTGTATACATTGTTCGTACAATTCAACAAACACACATAAAACACATTGAATATATCTGGTTAAATGTCTTTTAAAGCAAAGAAGTTTCTTTTCGCTTTGGAATCCACTTCCTTTGGGACATTCCGATCAGTCATAAAATGTCTTGTAAGCGGACACCACGCTCTGTCCTGAGTGTGGTCTTCCCTGGTGGGGGAATGTGTGTGTGTGTGTGTGTGTGTTTGGGTTAATTTACATTCAGAGATTTTTGGTCTTTAGCAGTATGTATTTAGTTATTCAGATTCACCCTCTTAGCCCAGTCCTTACAGTCCCCCTTTTTGTCTGATGAAGTCCCTGTGTGGACTTAATCAGACAGCAATCATCACAATGGACGGATGACAGGTGAATCATGATGATCGGGTAGCAGGTGCTCTCAGGCTGAGGCTGAGGGCTCAGCTTGATTAAGTTTGAAGCAGCCTCCAGCGTGGTACCCTCTTCCTGAGGGTCCCGTGGGCTTGGCTGTAGATGTTCGCACCTCGTTGAGCCTCTTGCGCAGGATGACTGTCGAGCGTCTGGGTGTGGTTGATAGAGGTACCCAGCGTAGGGTCAGCCGCAATCCAGGATTGGACAGCAGGTGTGGTGGTTAAGTAGGGCAGTTGAGACAAAGCTTGGAGGGCTGTGTCGATAGGATAAATGTCAATTCGCTGGGACCCCCCTTTCGCAAACCACAACTCCCGTTCTGGAGTTAGGGTGGAAGTGTGGTTTCCAGTTCTAATTTGTACTCTTTGCTTGGAAGATGGTACCATGCCAGGTCGTATGGTACTTGGATGACATGCTCTGGTTGAGCAAGGTGACACAGGTGTCAGTGTCATTCTGGTCATAATTGAGTGCAGCTGTGCGCACAGGAGTGTTAACGAGCCCTGTCACCTACAATCTCTGCTTGGGTCTCGATGACTTGAGTGCGAGGCTTAGCTTCGGCAGGGCAGCGGGTGTCGCTGATCTGCAGCCTGCAGATTCCGTCAGTGTTGTCTCTGAGGAAGGATTTGTTAGGGCAGAGATAGTGAGTGTCTTTGGTCAATGTGCACACGTACGGGTTCGGAGCTAAGGACAGCTTTGTGCAAATGTCTTTGTGTGTGTGTTACTTTTCAAAATCTGACATGAACAATGTCCTTGAGCCGGTAGATTCGGCTTGGCTTTATGATGGGCAAGTTCCGGAGCAAAACCCACTTCTCTCTGCTTGGGGTCGACGCAGAGTGGGCTGGCACTACCCAGCGAGTAGGCAAGGTGTATTTGTAGAGAGTCAGCTGGCGTGGTGATGGCGGAAGCCAGCACGGTTTGCACAAGGCTTAAGGGTATCAGGTGCGGTGGAATTCTACCCATAGCTAGGCTGTCAATGGAGTTCACCTCCGGCCGCGTGTCTGTCATCAGGGCTGTTACCAGCTGAGTTTGAGCAAAGTCATTCTGGAAGACAGTAAACAGCTGTTTCATGGAGTTCACTGTCTGGGTCAGCAGAACGCTGTGAGTGTTGAAAATTACCACAATTCCCTTTAGTGTCTTGTCGATGGTCTGCAGGGGTGCACTCTGTGTTGTGAGTTGCTCTTTTATCTGTGGAATCTCAGTCTGAATTTCGTCTGCATGCCGCCTCACGGTGGCTAGGTTCACTGTATTCGCACTGGACATACAAGTGTTAAACAGAGTGGCGGCGGCTCCGGGCAAAGCTCCCCGGAACTGTTTGGAGCGGTGGTTGTGTCCACCTAACTCCGCTTGTGAGATAGTAATTTTCTCAAGTTGGCTGAGCATGTGCATCGGCCCCGGCGTGAGTGAGGGAGTCTGTCCATCGGGCACCTGCCCAGCGGTATTTGGGCTACTGCGCTGGCGTAGGGTGCCCTGTAAACATTTCAGGGGTCGAGACGAACATGAACTTTCTGGGTGTGGGTCCTGAAGTTGGTAGTCAGGAGTCCCGGTTGTTCCCTCAGGATGGTGCCTGATGCCGGGCCTGGGGAGATGCTGTTCAATGGCGGTGGCTGCCCTCTGGTTGGCCGAAGGCACAGGATGGTGAACCACAGCAGCATCCTGGTAAAGTGAAAGGGAGAGAGAGAGAGAGAAAGGGAGGAAAATTTTCAGCAGGTGTTGTCCTTGGTTGGCTTGGACAGTCTTTTTCACGCCGGTATGCCACTTGCTTCGGTATCTTGCAAGTGTCTCTGGTGCTGCGGTGTGCAGCACATGGTGCATCATGGGCATACATTGGCATGACCCCCCTTTTGCACTGTGGCATTACAAGCTGTGGCGCAGTGATGGCATCAGGTGCAGAACGCTGAATGTTGTCTTGTGCACGCATTATGTGCAAGGTGTATTGCAGGTGTCTGGGGCACCGGTCGTCGGTGGGTTCAGACGGCATTCGTGGGTGGTTGGAGGGGTTAGAGGTGGTTTCTCATAGTGTCCATTGGTTTGTCTTTGGTAAGCTGGAAGGTTGGGGTCAGGTTAAGCAGAGGCTCTGTGACACTTTGGCACACTTGTGGTGAGAGACTAATGCATGACCCTAAAAGTTCAGAACCACTGTTTAATGGGTTCGCTAGATATGTAGCATAAAATTAGGTGCTTCATGTGTATCTAGCTAGTGATGTGTCTCTTGTATCTTTATCATCTTAGCTGTGGATGTTAGGAGGCTAAGACTTGTGTGGTTCCTAGAGTGTTTCCTGGAAGGGGCATAGCCGAGATGAAATAAATGACTTAAGATGGTTCTTATGACTAAATTATTTCTCTGGACTTAAATGGTGGTTCACTACGGCTTGACGAAGTGAAGGATAGGAGGAAAAGAGACAGCTTTCCTATTCAAATTATGCTTATTATCAATCCTCAGGACTATAGTTATGCCCTAGTAATTGTTGAAATTACTTGTGTTGCAGGGTCACAAAAATGAGTGCACTTGTTCAAAATAAACACAATCACAAATAAAGGTGTCTCTGTTTCCTTTCTGGGCCCAATGGGAAATGGAACCACATTCGAACGAGAGAGTAAATGGAATTAAATCGTATAGATGACCGAATAGACAAGGGAATAGCTGACTGCCATTATTATCAAAGTGGAAATAAAAAAAATACAAAAAATAAAGTAATCAAAACAGCGGTAATGATCTGAATGTGAGAATAATCAGTAGCACTAGTGACTAAACTTTGGGTTTGTCTGGACCAACACTCGATAGTGGGTTACAGCGGTTGCGTGTTCAAGACCACACTGTGTGTGTCCCTCCAAAGGTTTAATCAACATGCTGATGGAAATTCTCATTACTATACGAATTCTTCTCTAGCTACACAGTTTACATGTAGTTAAACTTAAGTTTAATTGACAGGGCATCTGCAAATTTAACCTACAGCGCTCCGCCAGGACTATGCCTAACTAGTGAAGGTGAAATTTAGCTGTGAAGAACTGAAAGTACGGAAAGTGAAGAATTAGAAACCCTAACTGGGGTTAAAGAAAGTATTCTAGAATACTTTGCACTGTGTAAACAAAAGCTGTAATTAAGGCTTCAAGTGAATGATGCTAACTGCTAATTGTAGAAGTTATTATTTAGCTTAGCCTAAGCTGGATGAATGCTAGGTTAGCTTAGCCACCTAGGCTGGTTTGTTTACAAAGTGACATCACAAGTTAGCACTTCCTGTGACCAGTTGTTGTCATGGGAACCAGAGCATGTCAGAACAATTCAACAGTACCTGAAGAATGTCTGCACATTTTACTGAGTTATGCATGTTTAAACGGGTTAAAAGGGGGCGCCTATACTTTAAGTCTTTCAAGAACTTGATGTTACATTCAGTAAAATGCAAATGTGTTTTGGCATTTGCTAATTTTACTCATGGAACTCTTCTCTTTACTTTACACAACTTATTCTATTTGGTTACAGAGTGAGGAAATAGATTTGCTGTAAGTCAAAGCTTGTCTAAGCCTATATAGTTACGTCCCTCTCATGCATAAATGCTGACTTTTCAACGAATGAACAGTTTTGATCGCTAGGTAGCTCTCTGCTTGTAGATGCAGCTAAAAATTTAGGTGAATTACATCAATCTAACAATAATTTGTAAGGGCTTTACATTGTAGAAAGGGGAGCATCACCCAGGTCTACGTATATATAACACTGTCCTGAGCTTTCTTTGTCAGAAACAGGTTTAGCAATACTGCAATTTGGATTTCTTTAACCAAAGCAGGATAGATATCGGTACAGTTTACAAGCTGCTGAGATGAGATTCCTTTGTCAAACAGACTTACGCTTTACGGCTGAACTTACTGATATTAGTTGGAAATCTAAGACTCTTTCACTTAAAGTAGAGATGTCAATTCCAGTTATCGTTTTATCTGCATTTAGACAAGCCAGCGATCAAAAATGCGTATTGCACGTTGTGTTCTAGTTGGATCGCAAAGATCAAATGCACGCCTGTAGGTTAACAGTAGTTTACGGCTCAGGTGGTTTTACTACACTCTGACGCCAGGGTGACGTATGCCTTATTTGGAGCTAGTGTTTGCTGTAACCCTTCATTGTCAGGAAACCTAATGTTTAGCAGTGCTAATTCAACCAGCATCTAGAAACTGTTTGTTTTAAAAGAGTCGTGCATAGTCTGTTGGCCGTTGAGATTTACACGCCCATTTAAGATTCTTTTACATCAGTAAAATTCTAATTTTACGAATGCAGAGTCTTGCAACTCTTTGAGCACACATTTTCATCTACTTCTAAAAGTTCTATGTACTATGCTGATCAGGGACCTTTTTAGCAGAGTCTTTCACTGTGTTCGTGCAGTGTCCTCTGGTTTTGCAGTTCAAAATCATTGGGGTTTTAGGAATTCTTTCTGAGGAGGCCTTTTGTGTTAGAGGCCTTCTGCATTAGGTCACGCATCGTTGAGTGGGCATTGCGTGGTCTTTGGCGAGCTGGAAGGTGCAGGGTAGCGAACTTGAACCTTGACTTGGTGGTGAGGCTGTGTACCCATGGATGGCTGCTGGAGTTCCGGGGAACTCTGTGATTTTGGAGTCTGGCTTTGTTGTAGTTCTCGTGACCTCTGTGACCGGAGGGGGCGGGGTTCTTGAACTTGGGCCCAGACGGCCAGGTGTTTATAAGTCTAATAAAAGCTCAGAGCAGTCTAGCAGGTCTTTGCCAGTCAGAAAGGGGTACGTGTCCATTTGTGAGATGTACACCGGGTGGGTAGGACTCAAAGGACCAGTTGTCAGGTACATGGGAGCTCTCTGTTCGAGCCGGAGGTCGTTTTGGCTATACGACTGCACGTTCAGCTCACACATTTGGGGTGTAAGAGTTTGATCTTCGCTCTTAGCTTTAGCACTGAGTCTTTCAAAGAGTTGAGCTGACATTAGAGTGAGGTCTGAGCCGGTGTCTACCAGGGCTTCAAGGCTCACCTCATTGTCTAGAGTGATGGGTAGGTAGAGTTTCCGGGCCCACCCCCTTTTGATCAGGTTCCCCAGGAGTCTTGGAGTAGGGGCTGGTGTGGCGATCGACGGGTGGTTAAGGCCGGTCTTGTGTAGTTCTCTCTTGAATTTTTTCTTTTTGGAAAGTCTTTTGTGAAGAAGCTTTTCAGCGACTTCAGGGTCTCGGCTGTCTCAGACGTGGCGGCACTGTGTTTGTCTGATGCGTGCTCAGACTTGTGCTTATTAGTGGCATGTTGAGAGGAGTACCGCTCCAGGCTGTCTGGGCTTGAGTCTCTTGGTGATGGGGGTCGGCTATTTCTGGGTCGCCGGCTGGCTTCCAGAATGTTTCAGAGCGCTCGCTCTGGTGTCTTGGATGAGCACCATCACGGTAGTGCTGCCCTCTGGAGGCCTGGAACGGTCGTGACTCTCTGTAAACAGGGCTATGGTGTTGTGGGGCGCCCTCTGGAGGCAGCTCTGAGTAGTGTTCGGAGACCGAGTAGATTGTGGGGTTTTTCAAAGTCTTTCCGGACATAGTCTTTTGCTTGGTGCAAGCTTCTCTTAGCTGTTGAGTAGTCATGCTATGTGGGCAGGCCAGGAGGACTTGGTGATGACTCACTGTGGGGTGCAGAACAGAGTTCTGGAGTTGAAATCATCCTCCATGCCGGCTGATTGAGGTCCACGGCTGTGATTAGTTGTTGGTCTGATTCTGGATCAGAGACTTCTTTAATGAAGGCCTGCCGCAGCGGCTGGTAGTCTATAAGAGTGTGTTAACTCTGTGGGAAAAATGTCAAGTTCACGTTTGAGATCTTATCTCTGCTGAACGAGCTTGTGGATGGTAACATGGGCCTCTTGCGAGCTTCTTTCGCAGGCCGTGGCTTTCGAGTCTCTTTAAGTTCGGTCTCTGCTCTTTGCAAGCGGCTTCACTTGGTCGGAGTTTCTCGTTGAGTTCCTCTCTGGTTCTTTTCTCTGTCTGTGTCGATGAAGATCAGACAGGGCAGTTTGAAGTCTTTCCACTTCTTTCTGTAGCTCGGGGTCGTTGTCATCCTCGGCTTGCATCCTCAGCGTTGCAATTTCGTGCTCCAGGGCGATGCGGCTCCTTTCGTGGAGACGTGCTTGTGCGATGGGCTGGGCAAGCGAGGTTTTGACGTGTCTGGCCGGTCTTTGTCGTGGGAGCTTTGGCTTGGTTTGTGCGCCATTAGCTTGTCCACGTCTGCGATGCTCTTGGCTCGGGGCTCTGACTCACTGGCGACCTTGGGCAGGAATAGAGGTGTCATGACTCTCATCAATGTCTCCAGGTGGTCCCAGCGGGTTGTGGGACTGTAGGACCGGAACATACTGCCTTTATTGTGGGCGAGAGGAACACAACACACACAGAGAGACCAGTGCAATTTCGTTCTACGTTTAACGAGCTATAATACGGGCTATGCCGTGTGTGAAAATTTTGGTTAACTGATGCAGACAGTTAAATCATTCGGTGGGACAATTTGGGTAGGTCAGCATGGGCCTGAATAAAGATTTTTTTTTTTTTTTTTTTTAACGGGGCAGTAGCTTAGGGGTCACCTGTTGATGCTAACGGCTTGGTTGTCAAACTATTATTCGGCGTTCCTTGTTGTCTCATATAGGTTCTGTCTCTAGGTGAACTGAAAGGAACAGAGCACAACAGAAAAGAGCAATGGCAAGATAGCGAAGTTTGAAGTAACATGCAACCATCCAAGATGGAAAGGTCTGTAATGAAATGGCGTTAATAGTACACAGGAAGTGTTACAGGGGAAGAGGAGGCCTAAGCCTGCGGTTTGTGGCTCGGAGAGGAGAAGGGAGCCAAACACTTCAATGACCGGGGGAATCTCTAGATTCTGTGGCCAATACTAAGTGGATGGATTTAATACCTTTTCTAGTTTCCCTGGGGTGAAATGAGGTCATTCGGGTTGGAGTCAGCACCGTGGTTGGTCTCTCTGTCGTCCCCAAACACTTGACAGCAGTGTCCCGGGCCCTTCCGCATGTCTGTACCGATGTGCGCCCTCTCACGCAACTTGACTTTGAACACAACCGGCAGTGCCAAATTGGTGATGTCGTGTTGCGGGCCGCACCAACGGAGAGACACAGGAAAGTCCGGGACTCTCGCTCAGTCAGCGATGGTGACGCAGGTCAGACGAACCAGCATGCTGGACCCCCAAGCAGAGATGACTGTCAAATCACCACAGCACACGAGAAATTTCTACCTACAAACACAGAACAGGATGAAGGACAAGTGAACCTCAACGTGAATTAAAGCTCTCTCTATCTAAATCAAATTGAGTGTCTATTTTTTTTGTAGAAAAATCAAAGGCAACGGCTTTACTAGAATTATGGTACAAACAAAAAGGGAATTATGACAATGTTAATTATCAGAACAACCTAGCCTCCATTCAGAGAAGAGATTAAGTGCAGCAGGAAGAGCACGGGAGGAAGCAAGCTGTAGTGGCGCGTTTGGGCCACAAAGGGTTTGGGCCACTTCCTCTTAGTGGTCAACCTGGCTGACAAAGAACTTGATTTAAATTGCATTCAAACGGGTTTAAATACAATTCAAATCAAGCGTATGCATAGATGCTGAGTAACTTCTAGAATAGTAAGGATATCGTTGTCATAACGTATCAAATCAAAATTATTAAAAATAATTTGAAGAAGGAAATATAGAAGTAAAGCCATAAAACCATTCCCAACAGGAAAGGAGACTTAATTCAAATTGATCTTGAAATTTGTTTGTTTCAAACCAAATTTGAATAAGTGTAGGAAATTAAAGGTTGGCATTATATTTGATGATGATCACGACTACGGTGAGGTATCAATGATAATGACCAAAATAAAACCAACTGGGAGAAAGCCACTTAAGAACAGAATCATGTTAGTGAAACTGGAACTTGCACATGCATTGAAAGTTAGAAACACACTTTCAGAAATTCACTGGGAAAATCTGAAATTGTTTAGGAAAGGATGACCTTGTTACCAGTGTCCACACGATGGCGACATTTCGTTCATGCAGGATGAAATCAGGGGGGGGCGGAGCGTAATTCGAGAACTGTCAAGCACTTAGGCCTCAAGGCTGCCCTCTAGTGTTTGTCAGCGGAATAACATTCATTGTGATTAAAATTTGAGCGTGCAGATGCTTTGTTTTCTGTAGTGATCACACTTATCGAAATTAAATCTCAGCGGATTTTTTTTTTTGGTGCTATATTTCACAAGCACCTTTGGCAGGCATTTTTTTTTGTAGAAGACAGGAATTATACGTCTGTCGGTTGGATCCAAATAACATTTATCAAATAGCACTTATGATTTAAAATGTTTTTTTTTTTTTTTTTAGGTTTTGGATTTTCTTTTTCGGTGCTATATTTTAACAACAAGTCTTGCAGGAATTTTTTTTTCTCTGCGCTGTGTAGAAGAAAACAGGAATTATACGTCTGTCGGTTGGATCCAAAATAGCACTTATGATTTAAAATGTTTTTAGGTTTTGGATTATTTTTTTTTTGTTTCGGTGCTATATTTTAACAACACGTCTGGCAGGATTCTTCGCTGCGCTGTGCAAAGAAAACAGGAATTTGTCGTCTGTTTTTCGACTCTCATAACATATATCAAATAGCACTTATGATTAAATATGCTTTAGGTTTTTACACTTGAGTAGCTACGTCAATGTTTAACCAGGAGTTTATCGTTAATCTAACGATTATAATATAAGGCCTTTTTTAGAATAGTGAAAGAGCATCGTTTCACTAACTCTTGTCTTCACCCTGACAGAAGAACATCGTTCGGACAGGGGAGTTTAACATTAAAAATGTCGTCGCTCAAAAGAGGTTTCTTCATCTTTTGTAGGACAAATTTAATACTATGAAACTATGAAACTGCAGTTTACTTTTTAGTTTTGCTGAACTGAAAGCGGCTTTTTGCCTTCAGTCAGCCGGTGAGTTCGCATTGCGTTCGCTCACTCGAGGCGCACGTACAATATTAAATCACAATATAGACATAGATTGAAACTGAATTTGCTCATAAACAAGTTTAAACTGTGCCAAGCATATTCTCCACCAATTATGTAAAGACTCAGGGGCGGATCTAATCCGTGGGGGAATTTGCATATCATAATTAATAATTGGTAATTAATAATTATTCATACATGTTTGGATTAGATCAGTCTTACATGTTAATAAATCTCCCGCTAAGGGATGATGTGTCATTTTACCTGCATGCATGCATGTGTATCCCTGCAATTAACCACAAGTTGATTGTAATTAATTACACGGACCACGTCTTACAAAACAGGCAAAATTAATTAGCTCAATTGTCAGAATAATATTTGTGGGGATCCACTATATCATCCTACTTTATAGGATTTCAGGAAACGCAATTCTGTGGCCACTAGAATTGGGTTTTCTGCCCTATAAACCAAATACTCTTTAAAGTATCTTTAATTTGTAAAGCTTGTAGCTTAAGTTAGACCTTTGGCACTTAAGGGGACTTGGAAAATGAGCAGAGGCAGTACATCAATCAAATGAATATAATTAATTTAATAAGGCAGAACTACTTATGTATTTACTACGTTACAGGAATACATGTATTTACAAACATTAACAGACAATGACAACAACGCGGGGCGTTTGGACAATGGATACACGTGTGAGAGAGAGAGAGAGGGGGAGAGGGAGTGAGAGAGAGAGAGAGAGCATTGGCAACATTCACCCTGACAGTCACCTGTCTGTAACAACACGAAAACATCATCTTAATGCTTCTTAGAAGCTCTATAAAGAGATATACTTGCACAAATTTCTGGGTCTCTCTGTGTCGCGGCATTCCTGCGCGAGCGGAGTCCTTTAGGAAGCGTCACGTGGTGCTTCTTGGCGCGCGTGTTGAACGGAGGTTCAAAGTCTTTGGGGTAACATTACCAAAGGAAAATAGTGCGGATGCGGCTAAGTTCGTTTCACTTCGTGGAAGTGAACAGAGTCGACTACGGAAAACAAAACTTTGACTAACAAAGAAAAGAAATAAAGATCTCTACGGTGAAATCACGCGGAGTTAACGTTACATCTTTGCATGGCTGGTGAAGAAGCGCGCGTGCGTCTCTCGGTCCGGCGCGTCACGTGGTCACGTGCGTGTGTTTCTCCTTCAAAGCGAGCGCGCGCTCGTTTGAAGGTCCCCTGTAGATGGATTTGCGGAAGAGATATGTCATGCGGTGTTCTTTTCACTCGACGATTGGAATTCAACACGTAGGCTTATCTAAGACTGAAAAACACAAACTAAACTAGAAACAAACAAAAGAAAGGCGAAGAGCTCGCCCGGAGGCGAGACGTTACATTATGACACGAGGACGAGAGAAGTAAGAGGGCGAGCGGAGGGGGGAAGCCTCATTTATCACCTTGGAGAAATCCAGCCTCTTCCTGTTGGCTTCGCCAATTAGAGGGTTGGAATTTCACAGGCGGGACTTTGGTTTTTATTGCTCTTTGTCTAAGAGAGAGACATTTGAAACCCTAATTTCGTCGGGTGTTTAAGAGCAGAATCTTCACAATTATTATAGTCCTATGTGTCACAAAGTTTTAGCAATTTGTGATATAAATGGCTAAATGTGGAACGAAGATTGGAGCTCAGAGAATCCAAACTTGCCTCACATGGAGTTGGTTACTCATAGTTTGCAAAGTTTGAAACCTTATCCCATTAGAGTTTCCCAACAACATAGATCAAACACATAAAAGACAAATCGTAAGATAAGATTGTATACATTGTTCGTACAATTCAACAAACACACATAAAACACATTGAATATATCTGGTTAAATGTCTTTTAAAGCAAAGAAGTTTCTTTTCGCTTTGGAATCCACTTCCTTTGGGACATTCCGATCAGTCATAAAATGTCTTGTAAGCGGCACCACGCTCTGTCCTGAGTGTGGTCTTCCCTGGTGGGGGAATGTGTGTGTGTGTGTGTGTGTTTGGGTTAATTTACATTCAGAGATTTTTGGTCTTTAGCAGTATGTATTTAGTTATTCAGATTCACCCTCTTAGCCCAGTCCTTACAGTACAAAGTTGCTTTTGCTTAATGTATACAGCAGCCCCAAAAAGCAAGTGCACACAAGAAATAAAAAAAATCATCACATTCACACTGTAATGGTTATGCTCTATATGTTGACATTATGTTGTTTTTTTCCTTTGGTTCCCATGTTTCCTTTATGTGTTTAGTTAATTTTCCCTTTGTTCCCGTTGCTAGTTGGATTCTATGATTACTCGTTGGTTAATTGATGTTCACCTGAGTCTTGTTTGTTTTCCTAATTTATACATGTAGGCTATTTAAGCCCTCAGTTTGGTTCTTCTTCAGCTGTTACATTGATTATTGCCTTCTGGATTGCCTTTGTTTTTGTAAATAAAGTAAATCTGTCATTTAGATCCTCTGCTCCTCTTCCCTTGCCTGCACCTTGACAGAATAGGAATCCAAACATGGATCTAGCTGTTGCTTTCATTTCCTTCCCCCGACAAAGTATTAATTTGTTGGAATACTCTGCCAGTTCTTTTGGGTAGGAGAAAATTATTATGGCCCTCTGGACTTACCAGACATTGGCTTCTATTCATGTTAGATTTCCCATCTAATTTGTTTAAAGTATGCCTACCCATTGTTGATGTTGTCCACACCCACAACTACCACAGGCCCAAAATTAGAGCCCGTCCAGCACGTCCAGCCCCTCCTCATGCCTGGTTGACCCAGAGCAAGAGCCCATCCAAAGCCAGCTGAGTCTGACCAGGTGTGTGAGCCGGCCACATTGTCTGTCCAGGAGTCCGAGTCTTGAGTCATTAATTGTTGATATTAAAATAAATATGAGCTCATGAGGTAGTCAAAAATAGCAATCATTACACATGATTTAACTGTTTATTTTGTTAAATATCAACAATCTAAAAGGTGAGCATTATGCCTGACACCTACTTGAATACTTAACAGTTGGTTGTATGACTGTAAGACATTCTCTTCAAATGCTATTGCAGTTCGAAACCTGTATACCAATGTCGTATGTAACTTTAGAGACGGTCCCTTAACTTGCAAATATCAAATGTTCAATGTCAAGCCTGCCAGTATTTCACTGGGAAACGCTTAGCATAAAAACTTTGCGCATTACGTTCATATTCTGAGGCTGCTTGCCTGTAGCCTATATAATATAGCCTATATCCCCAATAAGGTGCGAGTTTGGTCTTTTATATCACTGTAGGCTATTAGTCCATCAAGCTACTTTACGCATCCCGACGGCAGGGGAATCCTGGAGAATGAAGTATTGAGGGAACCCCCAGTTCTGAAGCACAGCTCAGCGATATAAAGTTAAGGAAACTAAACAACCAAGAGAAATATATGAAGACTTCAGATGCAAAAGCCTCTAAGTCCGTCTAAAGTTTTTGTTTATTATTAACATATTTATCAGGCTCCTATGTATAGGTTTCTACCCAAAGTACCGGCATTTCTGAATGGGCTGAGGCTGGGATTTAGTGAGTTTGAAGTAAAAGTATTTAATGAACGTATACTATGTGCGGAGATCATTCACTCAATATTATTATCTAATTTTTGACAGAGGTGGCTTTTAGAGGCTTTTGCATCAGAGGTCTTCATATGTCTACTACCTCAGATTTAACGTTTGATCTGTACGTCAGCATCGGGGAATAACGTTATGATCTCGTTCACGGTAGAGAAAGCTGCGGTTTCACTTTATTTTGATGGTCCCTTTAACACATTCTGTTGACTATAAGTAACGTTGCACCTACATGTCTACTAACTCTCATTAGAGTGTTAGTAGAGTATTAGTAGACTGGTAGGTTTAGGGTTAGAATAAGTCGACAAGTAGTTGCAAAGTTACTATAGTCAGTATAGAGTCTGTTGTGAAGCATCAAAATAAAGAGTTAGCAGATATTAAGCAGACAGTCTACGAATACTCTAATGAGAATCAGTTGACATGTAGTTGCAAAGTTACTTATAGTCAACAGAATGTTCAAAAGGGACCATCAAAATAAAGTGTTACCAAAGCTGCTTACATGTACAAAAGTAACTGTGAAGACTTAAATGTAAACACAGCTTTTGTGTCTTTATCAGCTTTGATATACTGGCCCGGATAATCATCACAAATAGGCTACTTACCGCTTGCTCCATTTCTGTAAATCCATTTTTATGAATGAATGACTCTCTCACCCATTGCTCTGGTCTTCGTCAACAGCCGCTTGCACCTCCTGGTGGTGAGGTCCACTAACAGATATGGAGATTATTAATCGGTAATCTACTGCTATTCCTGCCGTTCCCAGATGTCAAATGTCGAATTTGAACCACTGAATTTGTGGAAGCGAATTTGTAAGGTGAAATAAAATGGACTAAAAATTGCCTGTCGAATATGATAGGTTGTATTTTAAACATAATTAACATTTTCACTAACAGTGAAATCTGAAAGGTGAATATGGATTATTGAATTTTTAAAAATGAAAATGTGTGTAAAATGTTTTGAATTGAAATATCAGCTTAAATATTCAACCATGTTGAATTTCAGCCCATAAAAATGCAAGCCCTTAAAATACAATGCATTAAAATGCAAGCATGGTTATTGCAATGCATTTTATTTTCAATTAGTGCAATTAAACAAGTTTTTTGTTTCAAAAACATTTGTCATTATTTTACTTCCATACACAACCGCCCGAAACATGGCATGTCGCAATCACTGACGAAGCACTCGAGAGCCAATGAGCAATTGATATCACTGACGTAAAACTTTTGTCGTAAAGCTCCTTGAGGCAGCAAATTTTGAAATATTGAACAAGTGCGGGATTTGACTGTTATGATCGCTATGAAAATGGAGATGAATATTGTTGAATACATTTGGGTCTGTTTCTCACACAAAGCAATCACATGGATTCCAAAGATTTAAATTACTGTGCACAAATACAATTTTATGATCATTTTATAGTACGTTTGTGGTGTATTTTATGGTCCTGTTTTTCATGTGCTTCCCTTGCTCCTCATGTTTTTCGGCCATGTGCTCCCCTTGTGAATACGTTATGTTCTGATTGGTTGCTTTAGTCATGTGATACTCTGCTCTGTTTTTCATTGGTTCATTGTTTGATTGTTCTCATGTGTTCCTTGTTAGGCCCTGTCCCACATGGCACTCTAAAAACTTGCGGTCTTCCTACTTTTGTGACGAAGCGCCGCTTTGATTGTCGGGAAGAAGTCTGCTGTAGAGCTCACACCAGTGTTGGCTCGGCAAAAGTGCGCATCGAGGGCGCATATCGACCGCAAAAGGGGTGCTCGCGAACACCCTTCTGAAACCTAAAATGACAAATTGGACACGCTATGGTCTCATGGACTTAATGGAGAGGCGCACGCGACAACGATTGTAAGTCCGAAAGTGCATAAGGCACATGCTAAGGCAAAAGCTACCCATGTATTTGAAGGTTGAGAACGCGAGCTCATTGATACTGCAGGAACCAACCAGCTGTGCTCTATAGACAATGATGTGATTACAAACAGGTTGAGTTAGGACCTATAAGCCTGCGCCATGTAGAGTTTTATGACATAACTTTGTATTTAACATACATAAATTGCAATTAAGTGTCTAAAAACATTACATTCATTCAGTTTCCACTTTAAAGTATATCATTTTAAAGTATATTATTTCTCTAATGTGTACTTTTTCACAAAGGAGCAGTTGAGCTACAGGAACAAAATAAGAAAAAGAAGTTTCTTTTTTGGTAAAAGAATGTTATAGCTGATTTAAAATACATTAGTGTTATGTTTTGATAACTAAAAGTCGTGTTTCACTGCATAACACAAAGCATTTTTGCAAGAATGACAAAGAGTGTCTGCCAGACGTCTGATGGAGTGCAGTTACCATGGCTTTTTGTGATGAGTGAACTAACTGAAAGACTACATCTTTTGCATAAACTTATACTGACTCTCAGAATAATAACCCCCCAACCCAACAACAGAAAATAAGGTAATTCTACATGTAACATAATCCACACACACACACACACACACACACACACACGCATGCATATATACCGCATGCATATATATGGGTTTTCTGTGTTACTGTAGAATTTACTAGAAAGATGACAGCACTTCGGTTATAGGAGAAAAAACTCCTTAGAGCTTCCCTGCTTTCTTCAGCCCTAGGACGTGATGGCAGCGTCACCATGGCAACGGCATCAGTTTCCACAGTAACAGCAAAGAGAGGTGAGATGAGATCATTATTTAAAAAATATTACATCTGAGGACGTCTGATAGAACCATAATTATGGTTTATAACCTCACTGTGTGTCGTTAAACATTCAGACTGTAATATTACATAAGATGAATCGTGTCCTTGCTCCAAATATCCAAATAATCAGCTGGTGAAGCATGTTTTCTACGCAGCAGCCCATAGAATTACAAATACTTTTCATGGTGTTAATTTCCTATCATAATCATATAGACTGATATCATAGACTGTGACAGCGATACTAACAAGAGAATGAGAATAACTCCTCTTGATTATAAAAAGTGAAATAATACTGAAGAACTGAATATTAGATAGGCTTATATTGCAAAATAAATAAACAAAATAAATAAAATAATAAATCTTATTTATAACATGTTTTGTCTTTTTTTCTGAAAACAACAACAACAACACCTTAAATAAATAAAAAATTGACCAGATAACAAAAATAAATGAATAAATGTTTGGCACTGGCAGATATAGCAAAAAATATTTGGTAACAATGAACAAAGCCCGTGGGTGGCGCTAGGGAGAGGCTAGCAGGTGCTTCAGCACCCCCAAGAAAGACCAAAGCACCCCGATAGCACCACCAAAAATAATTTCTGGAAGCAATTATATTCAGGCTGTATTCTATGGAAGCCCTGACCCACATGGTGAAGAAAAAAAAAAGAAAACGTCTCAGGTTACGTATGTAACCATGGTTCCCTGAGAGGGAACGAGACGCTGCGTCAAGCGCTGCGGGAACGCTCCTGCGTGAACGCGTCATGAAGCACTCGTGAAATTAGTCCAATGGCGTGACGAGATGTCGTAGGCGGGTGACGTCATTGACCAGGAAGCTATAAAGCACCCCTGAACCAAACCATGTCAGCTTCTGAAAGGTCGAACAAGTTGGTCACAGGCATGCCAGGAGTATGGCCAAGCGACGCAGCGTCTTGTTTCCTCTCAGGGAACCATGGTTACATACGTAACCTGAGACGTTCCCTTTCAAGGGAACTCGCGCTGCGTCAAGCGCTGCGGGAACTGAATACCCACGTCGCCAAAATCCTCAGGTGCCTGTACAGGTCCTTCTCAAAAAATTAGCATATTGTGATAAAGTTCATTATTTTCCATAATGTAATGATAAAAATTAAACTTTCATATATTTTAGATTCATTGCACACCAACTGAAATATTTCAGGTCTTTTATTGTTTTAATACTGATGATTTTGGCATACAGCTCATGAAAACCCAAAATTCCTATCTCAAAAAATGAGCATATCATGAATGGGTTCTCTAAACGAGCTATTAACCTAATCATCTGAATCAACTAGTTAACTCTAAACACCTGCAAAAGATTCCTGAGGCTTTTAAAAACTCCCAGCCTGTTTCATTACTCAAAACCGCAATCATGGGTAAGACTGCCGACCTGACTGCTGTCCAGAAGGCCATCATTGACACCCTCGAACAAGAGGGTAAGACACAGAAAGAAATTGCCGCGTGGCATGGAGGCAATCAGCCTGTGGCACTGCTGAGGTGTTATGGAGGCCCAGGATGCTTCGATAGCGGCCTTAAGCTCATCCAGAGTGTTGGGTCTTGCGTCTCTCAACTTTCTCTTCACAATATCCCACAGATTCTCTATGGGGTTCAGGTCAGGAGAGTTGGCAGGCCAATTGAGCACAGTAATACCATGGTCAGTAAACCATTTACCAGTGGTTTTGGCACTGTGAGCAGGTGACAGGTCGTGCTGAAAAATGATATCTTCATCTCCATAAAGCTTTTCAGCAGATGGAAGCATGAAGTGCTCCAAAATCTCCTGATAGCTAGCTGCATTGACCCTGCCCTTGATAAAACACAGTGGACCAACACCAGCAGCTGACATGGCACCCCAGACCATCACTGACTGTGGGTACTCCAGTGCTGCTTCTCTGTAGCCCAGGTCAGGCGCTTCTGCCACTGTTTCTGGTTCAAAAGTGGCTTGACCTGGGGAATGCGGCACCTGTAGCCCATTTCCTGCACACGCCTGTGCACGGTGGCTCTGGATGTTTCTACTCCAGACTCAGTCCACTGCTTCCGCAGGTCCCCCAAGGTCTGGAATCGGTCCTTCTCCACAATCTTCCTCAGGGTCCGGTCACCTCTTCTCGTTGTGCAGCGTTTTTTGCCACACTTTTTCCTTCCCACAGACTTCCCACTGAGGTGCCTTGATACAGCACTCTGGGAACAGCCTATTTGTTCAGAAATTTCTTTCTGTGTCTTACCCTCTTGCTTGAGGGTGTCAATGATGGCCTTCTGGACAGCAGTCAGGTTGGCAGTCTTACCCATGATTGCGGTTTTGAGTAATGAAACAGGCTGGGAGTTTTTAAAAGCCTAAGGAATCTTTTGCAGGTGTTTAGAGTTAATTAGTTGATTCAGATGATTAGGTTAATAGCTCGTTTAGAGAACCTTTTCATGATATTCTAATTTTTTGAGATAGGAATTTTGGGTTTTCATGAGCTGTATGCAAAAATCATCAGTATTAAAACAATAAAAGACCTGAAATATTTCAGTTGGTGTGCAATGAATCTAAAATATATGAAAGATAAATTTTTATCATTACATTATGGAAAGTAATGAACTTTATCACAATATGCTAGTTTTTTGAGAAGGACCTGTATATGTGAAATCGTGTGCACATCATACTAGAAACACCCGAGAACCCGGAGTAGAAGCCACATCCAGGTTATAAAATCTTACAAAGGTGTGCGGAGAGGACCACCCTGCCGCATCACATACCTCCTGAAGTGAAACCCCTGACAACAGGGCCATAGAAGCAGCCATACTCCTAGTCGAGTGGGCTCGGACCTTTAATGGTGAAGGATGCCCGGCCGCCTCGTATGCAAGTGAGATAGCCTCGACTATCCATTTACTTAAAGTCTGCTTAGATGCGGGCTTCCCTTTACTCGGGGACCCAAAACATACAAACAGCTGATCAGACTTGCGCCACAGGGCAGCTCTGTGGACATAGGCATCCAAACCCCTAACTGGGCAAAGTAAACTTAGTTTCTCCTGGTCCTGATCTTGGAATGGAGGCGGAGAGAAGGCCTGCAACATTATTGGACCTGCCACATTAGTGGGGACCTTAGGCACATATTCTTCCTTTGGAAACAGGAATGCTTTCACCATACCTGGCGCAAACTCAAGACATGAGGGAGCAACTGACAAAGCTTGTAGATCCCTGATTCTTTTCAGAGAAGAGATAGATAGCAGGAACAGAGTTTTTAATGTGAGAAACTTCTCTGGCACCTCTTCAATGGGCTCAAAGGGGGCCAGGGCTAGGCCTTCTAACACAATGGCCAAATCCCAGGTTGGCACCCTTGAGCGTGCCGCAGGCCTTAGCCTCAGAGTACCGCGAAGGAAGCTAACTACCCATGGGTGTCTCCCCACTGATGCCCCCTCTAGAGGAACGTGATAGGCAGATATAGCTGCCACGTACACTTTTAAGGTGGAGGGGGACAACCCCGAAGAGAACTTTTCTTGAAGAAAATCTAGAACTGAACAAACTGGGCAGTCAACTGGATTCACAGACTGGCTTGTACACCAGGCAACGAAAATTCTCCATTTTAGGGCATAAAGCCTCCTCGTAGAAGGAGCTCTGGAGTGCAACATGGTCTCCACTACCTCAGTAGAAAGACCTGAGTTTATGAGCTGAACCCCCTCAGAGGCCAGGCCCACAGTTTCCATAGCTCCGGGCGTGGGTGAAACACTGACCCCGCCGCCTGGGAGAGAAGGTCCCTCCTGACCGCAATTTCCCACGGAGGGCCCTTGAGGAGAGACACAATGTCTGACAGCCATACTCGACCCGGCCAGAACGGGGCTATCAATAAGAGTCGAACCCTGTCTCGGTGCACTCTCTCCAGGACTCCCGGTAGCAATGCCAGAGGGGAAAAGGCATACAGACGTAGCCTCGCCCACGTCTGTACCATGGCATCCAACCCCAAGGGGGCTGGGTGTGTTAGGGAATAATACAGGGGACAGTGCGTTGTCTCTCGAGACGCAAAGAGATCCACCTGAGCTTGCCCGAATCGGCTCCTAAGGAGCTCCACCACCTCGGGGTGGAGTCTCCATTCCCCCGGCACCACTCCCTGTCTCGACAGAGAGTCTGCCGCCTTGTTCATGTACCCGGGGATATAAAGTGCCCGAACTGATAACAACTTTCCCTGGGCCCAAGTCAGAATTCGATGTGCCAACCTCCAAAGTCGGCGAGATCGTAAACCCCCTTGGCGATTTATGTAGGAGACCACCGCCATGTTGTCCGTACGAACCAACACATGGTGGCCCCTGAGGTCTGGGAGAAAGTGTCTGAGTGCCAGAAACACGGCCATCATCTCCAACTGGTTTATGTGCCAGGAAAGCTGATGGTCGCTCCACAGACCCCGAGCTGAGCGACCATTCATGGTCGCTCCCCAACCGGTGAGGGAAGCATCCGTCGTTAGCGTAGAGCGACGACAAGGAGCTCCCAGCACCGGACCTTGGGACAGGAACCAAGGATCCTTCCACATCACCAGAGCACGTAGGCATCGCCGCGTGACTTTGATCATGCGAAATGGATTTCCCCTTGGGGAGAATCCCTTGGTTTTTAGCCACCACTGCAGGGGTCTCATGTACAGCAGGCCAAAAGGAATCACGTTGGACGCTGCTGCCATCAAACCCAAAAGTCTCTGGAACTGTAATACAGTGAGTGACTGGCCTAGCCTTACCCTGCGCACAGCCTCCAGGATCGAATTTATCCTGGCGGGCGTCAAACGGGCTCTCATGGTATTTGTGTCCCACATTACGCCCAGAAAAGTGGTATTCTGTTGTGGAATCAGCACGCTTTTCTTTACGTTTAGCCTAAGCCCCAACGTCTTCATATGAGCTAGCACAGCATCTCGAGACTGAGCTACCTGATGTTCCGACTGCGCCAGGATGAGCCAGTCGTCTATATAGTTTAACACGCGGATGCCCTGAAGTCTCAGGGGAGCCAGAGCTGCATCCACGCATTTTGTGAATGTGCGGGGTGACAGTGCTAGGCCGAACGGAAGAACCCGATACTGGTACGCTTCGCCCCTGAAAGCGAACCTGAGGAACTTCCTGTGTTGCGGAAGGATGGAGACGTGAAAGTATGCGTCTTTTAGGTCTATTGTGACACACCAGTCCTCGGATCTGATACGCGATCTGTTTTAACGTGAGCATTTAGAATTTAAATTTTTTGACTGCTCGATTTAGTTGGCACAGATCTAGAATGGGCCGTAGCCCCCCACCCTTCTTTGGAATTATGAAGTACGGGCTGTAAAACCCCGACTCTCTGCTGTGGGGACGAACCCTTTCTATAGCCTCTTTTCGCAGAAGTGTCTGCACTTCTCCTTCCGTTACCAGAGCCTGCTCGGAGTTTACCACTGTGTGTACTACCCTTTTGAACCTGGGCGGGCATGACCTGAACTGAATTCTGTACCCTTTTTCCACTGTACGCAGGACCCAATCTGAGACATTTGGCAGAAGTCTCCACGCTGCCGGAAAATCTACTAAGGGAACCTCTCGATGCTGGTCTCTGGTGTTATTTGAGCGCCCAGCTCGGTGACCTGAAACGGCGCACCTGCAGGAAGCAACCGAACTGACCCTCTTCGAGCCCTCCTCGGAGGGTGCGAGATCCCCCACGCCGCTACGTTTCCGGGCGGACATGACGATGTGAACTCGCTGAGGACCGCTGCGCCCTGAAATACCGGAGGTGGCAGGGTTGGCAACACAGCCCCCTGATGGCACCGAGAGGAGACGGGTGCCTCGGCACACCGATTCCCCTCGGAGGGGACTGCCATCAAAGAAATCCCGACGCCCCTCGTCAGGACCTCTTTGCCTGGGCCTTCCTAGAGACAATAACAGTCCTCAGATCTGCTCTACCTCGGGAAGACCTCGACTGAGAGCGCTGTCCCGACCCCCAGAGTCTCTGAGGGGGAGCACGAGCAGACACGCTCACCTTTTGCTGGGCTCTATGAGAGGAGGACGTACTCAACTGGGGCTGCTCCCGCCCAGCAGCCCCAGAGACATAGACTTTTCGGGGGAGAAATTTTTGAAATGCAGCCGCCTGCTTTTTTGCTTCTTGGAACCTTTCGACGACCGAATTTACTGAGTCGCCAAAAAGACCAGCAGGGGAGACAGGGGCGTCTAGCAAGAATTTTTTTATCTCTTTCTTTTATTTCAGATAAATTTAACCAGAGATGTCTCTCCGTAGCCACCAGAGCTGCCATAGAGCGGCCGATAGATTTTGCCGCTTCCCTGGTGGCTCGAAGAGACAGATCAGCTGCCTTCCTAATCTCAGCTATTGTTTCTCTCCCCACCTCTTCCCATTCATCATCCATATCTTTTAGCAGGTCAGCCTGATATGCTTGTAGGACCGCCATAGTATGTAAACTGGCGGCAGCTTGACCTGCTGCCGAGTACGCCCTACCCACTAAAACCGATGTCGTCCTAACTGGCTTAGTGGGCAGCTGCGGGGCTTTCAGCGACGATGCACACTCAGGGGAGAGATAGCCCGCAAGCGTCTCTTCCACCTGAGGCATTGCCGCATAACCACGTTCTTTTAACCCTACAATATTAGAGTATTCAGATGTCGCTGGGTTAAACACTCTAAAAGATGCTGGTCTAGTCCATGATTTCAACACCTCAGTGTGGAGATCAGGAAAGAACGGTAAGCCCCGCTTTGGAGGTTGCGATCTAGTTGGCAAAAATCTTTCATCTAACTTGCTTGTTGACTGATATGATTCCTGCTCACCGGCTGGCCAGTCTAGATTTAATCTAGCAACAGCGCGAGTGACAACCTCTAAAAGCTCCTCTTGTGTGTGTGTAGTTGTGTGATAGTGCAAGGCTCTCTTCATTCTCTAAACTCACAACATCCAGTTACTCGGAACTGGAATGCTGCTGCACTTGCGCTCCAGCGCGAGTAGAAGAAACCGCAGCGCGTGCTTCTGACTCGCAAACTGAAGCGTCGGATCGAACGGGTAAGGGAAGAGATAGGGGATCACCCGTCTCTAACCCCGCCGTCAGATCCATCTGCGAGCCCCAGGACATGCGTCTCCGCTGTGCCTCGGCAGCAGCGGGACCCGAGCCCTGAGGCACGCGAGCCGAGGCACCCTCCTCGAAGAGCGCTGGGCGGGACCGGAGAGTTCTCATGGGCAGCCTCTCACAATGCTCGCTGCCAGTCCCCTCGAGGGCTGACTGGGCATGCTCCAGTCCCAAACACCACACACAAAGCTCGTGTGTACCCCCACCCGTGATAAAACGAGGGCAGGGAGTGACACACTGCTTAAATTGCTGCTTATTTTTCTCCATATTATATATATAGTAGAGACAAACACACACCAAATAGACAGAACGATTTCAACATAGAGCGCTTGTGAAGACAAAGAAGCTGACATGGTTTGGTTCAGGGGTGCTTTATAGCTTCCTGGTCAATGACGTCACCCGCCTACGACGTCTCGTCACGCCATTGGACTGATTTCACGAGTGCTTCATGACGCGTTCACGCAGGAGCGTTACCGCAGCGCTTGACGCAGCGCGAGTTCCCTTGAAAGGGAACCTATCTTGTTATTTCGAGATATTAAGTCGTGATTTCAACATAATATCTCGTTATTTCTACATACCTGTAATAGCTTGTTATTTCGACATAAGTCGTTATTTCGACATAATATCTGTTATTTCGACATATCTTGTTATTTCGACATAATAACTTGTTATTTCGACATAATAAGGGGACATTCTAATCTGCATTAAAGATGAACTGAACTGAAATTTGAGTAGAGGTGATATAACAGATGCATTTTATTTATTCTCATTGGTACAATTATTAAAATGGCAGAATTTGTTAAAAGGGATAAAATGGTACGCTGAAAATGTTGTTGTTGTTACACGGGCGCCGCCATGTTGGATTTCAACATTCGGCTACGTCACTGGCATGGTAAGCTACTCCGTTGCCAAACAACACTAGCAAATTGATCATCTGTATTTCTTTCTCTCTACCCCCTGTCAACAAATTTATTCTAGTCGTGATTTCTAGTGTTTAATCCTAGGTACGAGAGGCAGATGTGTTGAAAACGTCAATGAGTACATGAAGCGTCTGACATCAAATGTTTTATTTAGCTACAAGTCCAATGCATACTTGAATCCTTGATATTCGGCTGAGGGGAAAAGATCCCTGATGTAGTTCACTGCACAGGATGTGATCGAATCCTATTCCTCCTTCCAAAATGTCCCCTCGCCCAAAGAGTGAACTGCCGGTATGCTGTTAACCTAAACAGTCTGAGAAAAGGATATAACAAGTTACCCTAGCCTAGCCCAGTCGCCAATTCGTAAAATACACTGCTACATATGGGACGCTCCAGCGTCTCAGCTCGGACATCCCTTAAAGATAGCATAGCCACCTCCAACACGTCTCTCTCACCACACAGCATCCGAAATTAACGGTGCATGGTGATGCATTTTTCGCCGATCAATAAATGTTCCAGGTTGACCTTTCTGCAACAGATCGATTCCGGTGCAGTGTCCATGCTCCGGCAGCGCCCGCGCCCACACCAGTCACTTCCCTCCAAACGATCCTTTACTGTAGGTTTAATTGGGATAATTAAACTAATTGAATATTAAGTATTGAGTGGCCAAGTTTTGCTAATTTATTATATATATTTATATACAGTGTATATATATATATATATATATATATATATATATATATATATATATATATATATATATAATTATCTGGCGCCGCCTTTATGTATAATGCATTATAAAGGTATTTATAAAGTAGGCCTATGTTATTGTCAGGAGGCGGCAACACAGGTAAGTAGCGAAACACAGGATCTTTATGTGCAGGAACCAGCAATAGCATGGTGAGTATAACTGCAGTCAGATAGTTTGTGATGAGGATGGTGACTGCAGATATAGCTTGTGATGATTGGATGCAGGTGAAGTGAATCAACAATCTGGTGATTGTGAACGGATAGATAGAGCTGTGTGATCTGGTGTGACTTATCCTGTGACAGTTATAATGGATTATAACTACCAGTCTGCCCTTGATCGATATTTAACATTTTTATGAGAACCCTTAAAAAGAAATCTAGCAGGAATGTCATGTTTTTACATTACACCTTGAAATGTAATGAAACAGGGCTGTCCTTTGTACAAGAGCTTTAGAATTACTCTCCTGTAATGATAGAAAGGCTGGAGAAGAGAGGGTACGAGTAAAGTATCTTCTTTTCACACAGTAGAAGAGGATTCCCATTCATGTTGAGCCACAGAGGTGATACACAATGCCTTATCAGTGTGTGCAGAAAGGCAGCGGTCATGGTGCTCTGCTCTTATTGTGACACTGTGCCGCTCTCCCAGACATGCAGACGGTGTGAATACTGCTGTGTTCTGCTTTGGAGACATGTTGGCCTTGAGGGAGAAAAAGTAACATTCGCAGAGAAAGATTTTCCTTTGTGAAAAAAAATAAGTAGACATTAGAATACTTTTATGTTATGGAAATAATATACTTTAAAGAATATACTTAAGTGCAAACTGAATG
Organism: Gila orcuttii; assembly: GCA_026230005.1. Taxonomy (NCBI): domain Eukaryota; kingdom Metazoa; phylum Chordata; class Actinopteri; order Cypriniformes; family Leuciscidae; genus Gila; species Gila orcuttii. Next base: position 29,841,123 of record JAPDVR010000023.1, read on the forward strand.
TTATGTTTTTGGACACTTAATTGCACTTTATTTACAATTAAATTAAAATGTATTATAGGTTACATCTTTATTAAATATATATTTAAGGACTTTTAGTTAAGTATAGGACTTTCATCATTTGTAATGTTGAATTTGCAATTTAGTGCATTTAATTTTGCATTTAGTTTTTTTAAATGTAATTTCAAGTAACAGTTAAAATTATAATCAAGTACTTTGCGTGTGCTAAGTATGTTAATCAACACATCAACATAAGTGTACTTATGTTAAGCATGGCAAAGTGCACTTAAAAAAAAGTCTACTTAAGTGTTAACATAGACATGGAAGTGTACTCTCTTTAAGTGGCCTTTTATTTTGATATTACTTTATCTGCAAGTTCAGTATTTTAATAGTACACTACAACTGGACATTCAATACAATTAAGCATATTTTTTTCCCCTGAAGGTTTGAAAAGAGAGGAATGGAATTAAATTAAGCTCTTTCTTTTAGAGTATTAAGAGAAAAAACATTTGGTTTTGCAGTGATGCCATAACCCTGCTAAAAATTTCATTATAAACCAGCATTCCATGCTGCTCCAGGCTGGTTTATGCATGTATGCTGGTCTAGCTTGTGGACCAGCATGCTGTTCTCAAGCAAACCGAAGCTTGTGAAACTGGTTCATGGTCTTACAGGATTGAGTGTGAGTAGGCCAGGTGTCTGTATGCAAACAGTGTTTTGGGGGTAAGCATTGTTTTTGCTTGCATATATCAATCTGTAACACAGTATTGATGTAAAGGAAAAAAAAAAACATTATAAGGTTTAAACATATGATTTATTGAATTATATGTGTTATGTTATGAATGTCACTGGACAAAGACTCACTGTAACTTTTGATAATGTATTAAATGCGTACACACAGCGTTCAACTCTACCAGCTGGTGCCCTAGCAGCCCTGTCCAGTCTGCAACACAATACTGGAACCACAGTTATTGTTATCGGGCATAACAGCACATCTTCCCCAAGTAAAGAATTGTCCTTTAAATCTTTTGTTCTATCAATTTGTTCTTATGACAAAAATAGCACTTTCATAACAACATCATAACAAATGCACTTTCATAACAACATCATAACAAATGCACTATCAAATTTTACAATTAACTTTTTTATTTTTTTATTTTTATTTAACTTTACTCAACAGTTTTCAATTAGTCTTTCAGGAGGTCTAACAGTGTGTTTTGTTCTGCAATACTTTCCAGGAAAAGCAGTGACTTCCTTTGACAGATCTGAGTCAGTGTGATTCACAGAACTGTTGTCAACTTGTTCATTTCTGAATATGTCAGTGTCAGGTTTTGGGCAGGAAACAATGGCTTTTTATTAATAATAAAAATAAAACAAAATACAAACAAAACTACCCCGAGGGGGAAAACAACACAGACTTGACTTGACTTGACTTGGAAACACACAGGAGGAACATAACCGGGTAGAGCTACGACGACGAACCAGCACATGACTGCAAACACAGGGAGAAAAAATAGGGAGAGCAAACAAAGCAGGTAACGACCAAATTAATCAATAATCAGGTAACAAGATAGGAGGGGCTAGACAATCGATAGGATAGCACATGACACAAGGAAACGCACTTGACAAGCCATGTGCTCACACCTAACATGACAAAAATACAAGCACATGGCTAGTAAAACAAATCACAAGCCATGTGCTAACACAAAACGAGACATGAACACGCAGCCAATGAGAACACTCATAAGCCACGTGTTCACACAAAACATGACAACATGAAAGCACACAGCTAGTGTAAACCAAACCAAGACAGGGCCATCATGACAGTCCAGGAAGTCTTTAGCAGAGATCAGGGAGGGACGGGAGGGTTGAGCCAGGGAGGCTGAGGCAGGGCTAGAGTCCTAGAAGAGGGCCAGGGTGGTCAGAATTGTCAGCTTTGCGTGTCTCCCCGGGTGCTTCAACACTTGAGTTTTCTCTCACTAAAAGAGCTTGCACGCGGCACGTCTTTTTAAAGACGGCTCGCCCGTGCATTTAAAAAAAAAAAAAAAAAAATGAATGGTGCGGCAGCTTGGTATCGGACTCTGATGGGCACGAGCGTTGTCTAGTATGTTTGGGCTTGATCATGCTAGAGCAGCGCTCGTGGATGACTCATTTTTTCTCCATGGAAACATGATCATCGCGTCATTAAGGTCGAGACTCGGTGAACTCACATGAGTGAGAGTCCCCTCATCCACCCCCCGATCTTCAGCTGGTGGCCAGGGTGACCTGAGGGTTTCGGTCTGGAACAAGGCGCCGACTATGTGTCCGCGACCCCAGCCCCCCTCTTCAATGACGGTGCCCGCTAGTGAACAGGTGATTCCCACGGGTCTACCCTCTGGTGGCCCGTGTGTTTCATTTGAAGCTACAGAGGATGATATTATGTTTGTAGCAGCTTCACTAGGTGGGTTTGATTTTCCTGGAAGTGACGACTCGTCGAGTCTGATCCGGAGATGACGGCCATGCTTTCCCGGGACGATTGGTTTTTGGGTGAGGCCGCCGACCCTCGTCCACGGCAAACCCCAATACCGTTCTTCCCGGACGTGCATGATGAGATCAGGGACCATTCGCTGATCTCATCCCCCTTTCCTCCCCTCAATGGGGCCGCTGCCCGTGGGTACACTGGGGTTCCCCCGGCTGAACGCTCTGTTGCGATGCTATGTCAAGTCAAGTCAAGTCAAATATATTTATATAGCGCTTTTCACAATACAGATTGTATCAAAGCTGCTTCACAGTATCAATCAAAACAACTTAATGTTTGTTTATTACTGGAAAAAAGACATCCAAGTTTGGTAGAGCTGATCAATGGTATGATTGGTTAATTAATTTGAATATCCCCATATATCTATGTGTCCTCAGAGTGCTTCTTCTCGGCGCAATCCTAAGCACCCGTCCGTGGCCTGTAGTTTTTCGTCTACGCTTGTGGCGAGATCCTATAGCGCCACGGGACTGGCGGCCGCCTCACTGCGTGCCATGGTCATTCTGCTGGTCTACCTGACCCAGATGCTCATGGACCTGCACGAGGGCGGGACTGACCCAGGGCTCTTCACTGAGCTGCGCGCCGCCACTAACCTTGCTCTCCGAGCGACGAAAGTGGCCGTACGCTCCCTGGGTCAGGTGATGCTCACCATTCGGTGGCCGTACCTGTTTGATGTGCTGGATGTCGCGCGGACCCGTCTGTCCGACATTCCCATATCCCAGGTCGGCCTCTTCGGCGGTGCGGTTGAGGGCTGGCCCAACAGCTCTCAGCCGTCCATGAGCAGACTGACGTTGATTCTGTCCCGACGGCCCCGCCGTCCGCTCAGATCCCTCAGTCTGCCCACCGCCGAGGGCGCCCCCCCGCGGCTCCCACCCCGCCCGTTCACCCGGGCCGGCTCTGGAGGCCGCGGCCGGACGCCACAGCCCTCTCCAGCCCCGCCCCCCGCTACACGCCGGGTTAGGTGGCGCTCTTGAGAGGGGCTCCCCAGAGATGGGACTCAGTTATTTCCAGGAGTTGGGAGCAGGACCACTCCTTTCCCTGGTGGAGGGCCGGGGAAGAATCCTTATTCGCAAAGAACTGACTCTCCCGTCTCTGAGCACACAGAGTTCTCGGACGACACAGAGCGCCGCCCTCTAGCCGTGCTCTCCTCGTCCCCCTCTGTCCCAGAGGTGGTTGACACGGCGTGCCGTCCACGGACCGCTTCGCCCCTGTCCCCCTCTGTCGCCAGACCCCTGGCAGAGCAGGCCCCCGCGGGACGACCAGCCTGGTCCTCCCCTGGCCCCCTCTGCCAGGGCGCGGTTGCTAACTGTGCCCCCACACCGGGCCGCTATGCCGTCCACGTCTGGGCCAGTTACTCCGCTTCACTGCCCCTCCGGGGGGACGCCTGTCGTCTGCGTGATCCCGCCGGTTCAGTTCCTGGGAGCCTGGCTAGAGCTTCCCCATCTGTCCCGCTGGATCGCGCGTTCCGTCAGGCTCGGCTTGCGATTCAGTTCGCACGGTCTTCTCCCCGCTTCAGGGGAGACTTTGGTCGGTGGCAATGCCCCCGTCATGAGAGCAGAGATTGCCACCCTGCTGGCGAAGGGTGCAATCGAGACTGTCCCTCCAGCCGAGATGAGGTCCGGCTTCAACAGCCCTTACTTCATTGTCCCCAAGAAAACCGGTGGGTTACGGCCAATCCTGGACTTGCGCGTGCTGAACCGCTCCCTTCACAGGCTGCCGTTCAAGATGCTCACCGCCAAACGCGTTTTCGAATGCGTGTGTTCCCAGGATTGGTTTGCAGCGATCGACCTGAAGGACGCCTACTTCCATGTCTCCATTCTTCCTCGCCACAGACCGTTCCTACGGTTTGCTTTCGAGGGGCAGGCATACCAGTTCGTGGTCCTCCCCTTCGGGCTGGCCCTGTCTCCTCGCATCTTCATGAAGGTCGTCGAGGCTGCCCTTGTTCCCCTTCGGGAGCACGGGGTTCGCATCCTGAATTATATCGACGACTGGCTGATCCTAGCTCACTCTCGAGATCAGGTTTGCGAACACAGGGACCTAGTGCTCCGGCACCTAGCTCGTCTGGGCCTCCGGGTCAACTGGGAGAAGAGCAAACTTTGCCCCGTGCAGAGGATCTCTTTTCTCGGTATGGACATCAACTCGGTCGCCATGTCCGCGCAGCTTACGAGCGAGCGCGCGCAGTCACTGCTGACTTGCCTGAGACAACTCAAGAGCAAGAGTGCGGTTCCACTGAAACATTTTCAGAGGCTCCTGGGGCATATAGCATCTGCAGCCGCGGTCACGCCGCTCGGATTGCTTCATATGAGACCGCTTCAGCTTTGGCTTCGCGACCGAGTCCCGAGGTGGGCATGGCAACAAGGCACGCTCCGAGTACCAGTTACTCCGACCTGCCGTCAGTTCCTCACCCCGTGGTCGAACCTCAGTTTTCTCAGGGCGGGTGTCCCCCTGGAACGAGCTTCCCGGCATGTTGTTGTCTCAACAGATGCCTCCACCACGGGCTGGGGCGCCATGTGCAATGGACATGCTGCTGCGGGCTCCTGGACAGGACCCCAGCGGCTATGGCATGTCAATTGCCTCGAGTTGTTGGCAGTACGTCTTGCCCTGCACCGCTTCCGGGCGTTGCTCAGGGGTCAACACGTGCTAGTCCGTTCAGACAATACCGCCACTGTAGCGTACATAAACCATCAAGGTGGTCTACGCTCCCGCCGTATGTCACAACTCGCCCGCCACCTCCTCCTATGGAGTCAGAAGCATCTGAGGTCGCTTCGAGCCATTTTCATTCCCGGAGCGCTGAACTGTGCAGCCGACGAGCTCTCACGGCTTCAGCCCCTCCCTGGAGAATGGCGACTCCATCCCCAGTCGGTTCAGCTGATTTGGGACCAGTTCGGGGACGCACAGATAGATCTGTTTGCCTCTCACGACTCGACCCATTGCGCCCTGTATTTTTCCCTGACCGAGGGCACGCTCTGCACGGATGCACTGGCGCAGAGCTGGCTGCCGGGCCGCAAATATGCGTTTCCCCCAGCGAGCCTTCTTGCGCAGACCTTGCGCAAAGTCAGGGAGGACGAGGAGCAGGTCATTCTGGTCGCGCCGTATTGGCCCAACCGGACCTGGTTCCCCGAACTTGTACTCCTCGCGACAGCACCTCCCTGGCCCATTCCTCTGAGCAAGGACCTTCTTTCTCAGGGACGGGGCACCCTGTGGCACCCTCGCCCCGATCTCTGGAGCCTCCACATGTGGCTCCTGGACGGCTCGAGGTAGGTTTGAGTACCCTTCCACCAGCAGTGGCGGCTACCATCACTTCCTCTAGTGCTCTGTCCAGTACGCGCTCTTCGCGCCTATGTAGACAGGACGCAGTGTTTCAGGACCTCAGACCAGCTCTTTGTCTGTTATGGTGGGAAGCTGAAGGGAAAGGCTCTCTCCAAGCAAAGGTTGTCTCACTGGATAGTGGACGCCATTGCTTTGGCATACCAGCAGCAAGGCCGACCGTGCCCCCTTGGTGTGACGGCCCACTCCACCCGGAGTGTGGCATCCTCTTGGGCTCTAGCGCATGGCGCCTCGCTAACAGACATATGCAGAGCTGCAGGCTGGGCGACACCTAACACATTCGCCAGATTCTATAATCTCCGAGTGGAGCCAGTGTCCTCTCATGTACTCGCTTCAACTAGCTAGTACCGGACCCGCTCAGGTGTCTTGGCTTGCTCGCCATTCCACTCCACGGACTGGATACGTGCGATATTCTCCTCAGGTGAGCTTCCCCGAAAGCCCTGAGCTCCTCCAGCACTCCTGACGTCGGCGCCAGTGTCTCTTGCCTGCGCGTCGACTAGGTGCCTCCCGTGTGCATGGTCCCTCCCCTGAGTGACCCCCACATGTGTATTTCCACTGTAAGCCTCTCTGAGCATGTGTCTTTCCCTTGGCAAGCCACCTTGCCACCCCTGGGGTTGAAATATTCCACCTGCGGCTGGACACCCCAGTGTTCCCCATATGCATCCTTCGGGTCATATGTGTATTCTCTAAGTCCCCCCCCTCTGGGTTGGCATTAATTGCATACTTCCCCTAGCTTGGGATATGCTTCCCAGTGTACCTTGGTATTCCTGTGTTAAATGGAGTCCTTCGTCCAGTCTATGACAGGGATCTTGATTTACGCAGGGCAGTGGAAGGCAGCTGAGAAGGTGGTGTGATTAGACTGGTAACCCCATTCGTCGTCATCCGACGTAACTCGGAGTGACAACGAAAGGGAACGTCTACGGTTACGTATGTAACCCTCGTTCCCTGAGTAGGGAACGGAGATGTTACGTCTGCCTGCCACTTTCCGCTGTACCGCGGGGATCGCCTGAGCTCAGTCTTGGCTCCTCAGCGAAGAAACAAAAACTGCTGTTGCGGACTTCCTCCTTTTATACCCACGAGGTGGGGCGGAGTTACGTCATGCAAATTCCGCAGACCCATGGCATTTCTTTGCCATTGGCTCGTTTTGTAATACTCGAAGTTGATAGGCTTTCTAAGCGAAACCCCATTCGTCGTCATCCGACGTAACGTCTCCGTTCCCTACTCAGGGAACGAGGGTTACATACGTAACCGTAGACGTTTTTTGTTGTCTCATTACTTTTTAGATACGCTGTTATTTAATTGTACTAATTATTATAGTATTACAAAAAATAAGCTTCATAAACAAGTATTTCATATAATCGGTCTAACAAATTATACTACAGTCCTCAAAGGGATTTTTTTTTAGTAAAGACTGCGGATCTATAGTGATCGTTACTGACTGTATGGAACCGTTACTTTTGTATTTTTAGAACGATTGTAGCCAAATATCTGTCGCCAGAACTATTAACCCAAAACGAACACTAAACATTGGCTTTACTACAGAAGCCAAATCAAACACAGAACCATGTTTAGCATGCCTGTAGATAAACAAGCGATAAACAATACATAAAAGCTCTAATCAAAGAATAATATACACTAAGGCCTCGTTCACACTGCAGGGGCTTAATGCTCAATTCCGATTTTTTGAAAAAATCCGATTTTTTTGCAAGGCCGTTCACATTTCGAATTAAATGCGACCTTTTGTGATCTCCTGTGTGAAAGTGAAATGACCCAGAAGTGACCCGAATGCGCAGAAGAGTACTCAAACGTCACTTGTTGTTTGCGGAAGTAGCTAAACATGGCCTGAATAGCGCTGACCATTTTGTCTGTTTAAATGGTGAAAAATCGAAGATAACGTCAGTAGACTATGGAGTGGCGCAAGGATCGGTGTTAGGCCCTCTGCTATTCTCAATATATATGCTGCCACTGGGTAATATTATAAGAAAACATGGAATTAATTTCCACTGTTATGCTGATGACACTCAATTATATATTTCATCAAGACCAGATGAAAACACTAACTTATCTAAATTGACAGAGTGTCTTAAAGATATAAAATGCTGGATGACGTGTAATTTCCTGCTATTAAATTCAGATAAAACGGAGGTATTACTTATTGGTCCAAAAAACTACCCACAAAACCTCGTACAATACAACTTTAATTTAGAAGGATGTCCAGTTACTTTATCCACTACAGTAAAAGACCTGGGTGTTATACTAGACCGCAACTTGTCTTTCGAAAATCATATTTCATATGTTACAAGAACAGCCTTCTTCCACCTTAGAAATATTGCTAAGCTACGTAACATGCTATCTGTTTCTGATGCAGAAAAGTTAGTTCATGCATTCATGACCTCAAGACTAGATTACTGTAACGCTTTATTAGCTGGTTGTCCTACATCCTCAATAAACAAGCTACAGTTAGTGCAAAATGCAGCTGCTAGAGTTCTTACTAGGTCAAGAAAATATGATCATATAACACCAATTTTATCATCTCTGCACTGGTTACCTATTAAGTTCCGTATCAATTACAAAGTACTATTACTGACCTATAAAGCCCTAAATGGTCTAGCTCCTGTATATTTAATGGACCTTCTATCGCCCTACAATCCATCGCGTTCTTTAAGATCCCTAAATTCGAGGCTTCTGGTCATTCCTAGGATATCCAGATCCACTAAAGGAGGGAGGGCGTTCTCGCATTTCGCTCCTAAACTCTGGAATAGCCTTCCTGATACTGTTCGTTGCTCAGACTCGCTCTCCCAGTTCAAAACTAGATTAAAGACGCATCTCTTCAGCCAAGCATTCACATAATGCTTGCCTCTTATACTACTGTTGAACCAGATCGAATGCATTAATATTATGAACAGCAGCTACGCTAATTATTTCCCATCTGCTTTTCTGCTGTTATCTCGGGACGCTAGTCCCGAGGTAAATAGCGTTCTTCAGCTACAGTCTGTATCCAGCCTCTCACGGAGACTTCAGAGTCCCCAACACCTGCGATGAGACGACTCGACGCCTGTGAAGAGACGACTCAACGCCGGCGATATGTTATGCCCTAAATTAATACATGATGATTAACTAACTGTATTTTTTACGTACATTTCTGAAATGCACTTTCTGTAAAGCTGCTTTGAAACAATATGTATTGTGAAAAGCGCTATACAAATAAATTTGAATTGAATTGAATTGAATTGTCCCCCCAAATATTAATTAAATCAGAAACCTCGCTTCCCTTCCATTGACTGGTCTCAGCATAGTCCGCCATAGTTGTTGTTTATCTTCTCATTCCCGCCTACTTCAACGCAGAATTATGACGTTTGTCGCATATCAATGACGTGCGGGTCGGATACATGTGACCTGGCCGTTCAGATTAAAGTCGCATTTCAAAAGATCGGATACATATCGGATTTGGACCACATACCCAAGTGGCCTGGGTCGCATTTGAACAGATCGGATCTGTGTCGTTCAGACTGTCATGAAAAGATCAGATACAGGTCGCAAAAAAATCGGAATTGGGTCGTTTCAGCCTGCAGTGTGAACGTAGGCTAATTCCAAGTTCACTGTTGAGATTAAAAAAAAGTTTATAACGTTAGGTGTTTGTCGGATAACGTTAAGTATAAATGAGCATTTAACAAGCTGGTTTGCAGAGCCAAACAGCGTTGTCATTTGTTTACTTCCTTGCTACAACGTACAATTAACAATACGAACTATTACAGGAAAACACATCGACGAAAAATAAATCATACTTACAGGTTGTGGCCCGTAAACAACAGCTTCTGTTCTTAAAGTTGGAACTGCTCCATCTTTCAAGTCGTTGTGTGAATCCAGCTTTGAACTCGCAATGATTGTGGAAGCTTTCCTCCGTAAAATGTGCAGCACAGAGAGCGAAATTTTTGGTAATAATTAACTCCTGCGACCCTAGGAAGGCTGAACAAAGTGGACCTGCAATCCGGATGAAAATAACAGCGTTTCGACGACATTGCGGAGGCAACAACACTCCTATACCACAACAACTCTTCTCCAACGCAATATAAAATGGCCTCGCACCCCTTATTTCTTATTCTCGGAGGAGGGGTTTATTGGGGTTAGTGATGTCAGCAACCCTGGATGAATGTTGTGTAGTCCCTACCGGCCGTTTGCTGTAGAAATTGATTTCTTTAAAAGCAAATATCTTTCTTTGCTTTGAACTTTGAGCGTTGTAACTTTGCAGATGTTGTTTATGCTCAAACAGCAACATTACACACTAGCTAAAGTTAGAGAAGTGAAATTGTGTTTTACCACCCCTTTAATAGATTAACTTTTGAATCTCAAACCCACCTATACTGAATTTCTAAATTCAATGAAGTTAAACCTTATGCCCACCACATCTATACATTCTGTTTTCTCCTCTTTCAGTTTGTCATTTTCGAACTATGTTGGTTGTCTTCATATTTGTAAATACTGTATGTCATAATGTTTGTTATTATGATACTAATAATACAAATATTAGGGAATTCTAACCTTTAGAAAATTATCTTTCAAGACATGATGTAGTGCTGCACATGTGTCCTTCACTATCAGTGTTGTGCCTGAACGCGTTCATTGAACGATAGTTCATGAACTCGTTCATATTTTGGGCGAACGTGAACTGAACGTTCTGTATTACTGCCTGAGGAGCGTTACTGTGAACTCGTTCATTCTGGTGTCTGTGAACGGCACGCTCTCTCAGTTTAACTTCATTCAATAGGGTGCCAGATTTCTATAGAGCCTTCCAGGCGAAAACCCGGATAAAACACACCGTAAACAGGCCTTAATATGTAGGAAAACACCCAATCTGGCAACACCAGCCACCAGTGTCGCACCGCCACATGCGTCATCAAAACAAAAAGTAGCAGCAAGGAGGCATCGTATGATCATTTAAACAAGTTTTATGACAAGGTCGGTGAGGATGGGAAAAATCGTACATTTCTGTGCAAACTTTCCCCGCCGATAAAATAATAGCTGTCTGTGGTTCTATATGGGCTGTGGCCAGTGCTTGAAGTGGGGGGTAAAAGGAGCCGGTACTCTCTTGCATTGGCAAATCATGACATTTGAGATTTCTACTGTGAAAAACTTGGAGATACTGCTGGTACAACAACAATTTATTGTTATTTATTAACAACATAAATGTATTTAAACAAGTTGTGTGTGCGTGCGTGCGCGTGTGTGTGTGTGTCACTGTGGCAATAATTTTGAAAAATAATAGCTCGTAGCAACATATGGAAAAAAAATAACTATGAACTAGTTCAAAATTTTGAAGAATGAACTATGAACTTAACTAGTTCATTTTAAAATGTGTGAACTGAACTTTGAACTAGTTCATGTAGAAAGTGAACTTTTCCAACCAGGGGCGGTTTCTTCATTAGGGCGATTGGGCGACGCACCACCAAAGTGTGAAAGGGACTTTTTCAATCACATTCACAATAGGCTTGTTTGAGATGCACCTTGCCTCGCCTTAAATGTAGTCGAGAGTAGGCGGCTGCAGTGAGAGGAGGAGTGAAAAAAGCGCAGGCAAGCCGGACAGTTCTCGCTTCTCGCAGTGGATCTGACACCTGAGAGATCAATGATAGATATCGCGGGATTCACCGGATTCACGCTTGTGCACAGTGTTCCTAATAAACTGGATGTAATTTAAGTTCTGTTGCTTTTATATGAAAATAAGTATAATGAACAAGACACCCAAAGTACTTATTTAATTCCATTCCAAATAAGTGTTTATCAATCATTTTTTTCTTTGATACAGACATAGGCTATGTGTTTTTTTATATATATAATAAAATGACATTGCATAACCCATAGAGATCGCACTGTCCGAGAGTTTGGGAATATTCACACATAACATATACACATAAAACATGATATCCGAGTTTTAAAATCAAACATTTTAAAAGAGAACAATACATCACGGTTGTTTAAACCAATCAACATTAAGCTGTGTCGTCAGCAAGTCGTTTCCCGTCATGCTTTTGATCAGCGCAGTCGGTGGAGAGCAACTGTGCGCGACTGCAGAATCCGACACGTGTGCCTTGCGCTCGCGAGAGCTTTTTGACACACGTCAGCATGACATCAGAGCAAGGCGGACCGCACTCGGACACATTTCTAACCGGCATGCATTACGCGCTGATCACCGGTGATCGGTTCTGCGCAGATTTTGCTCATCTCAAACAAGCCTAACCTCATTCAACCACAGAGTTACGCTAGCCGTCACTGTACCTCTGGATATAGTCCAAACAGCGTCATGTCACGTTCTGTGGAGTACCGCCTCTTTTTGGGCGATTTCACTCTGGCTGTGTTCCCATAGACTTACATTCAAAGATGTTTTTTTTTTTTCGAACTGCAGGCACTGCAATGCATTCTCTATGGCAGGGTTCCTCAATAGGCGGCCCGCGGGCCACATCCGGCCCTTGAGTGGAAAATGTTTGGCCCGCACTTATTTCAAGGTTGTCATGGTAACATCAGCTAAAGCACATCACTGGCGCAAAAATTCAAACGCAGTATCTGACAGCATTTGCACACAATGAAAATATGGCAAGTGTTAAGAAAAGAAAAGTGGGCGATTCAAATCTGAATTGGACTGAACAATTTTGTTTTATTTTGCCTGACTACCACAACGCAAAGCCAACGTGTTTGTTATGGACGCAGACCGTGGCTGTTTGTAAGGCTGATAATATCAAACGCCATTTCAACTCATTGCACAGCAATTTTCCTGAACATATTGAGAGTTGCAAACAGAAGGTAACACAATTGGTAGCAGCTTACAAGCAATCAGTTGCTGTTATTCATAAAACCACATCCACACAGGAGAATGCCACCGCAGCATCCTTACGTGTGGCTTGGAACCTGACAAAGGCCAAAAAGCCGTTCATGGATGCCGAATTAATTAAAACCTGTGCGATTGACATGGTGGATGAAGTTTTAAATCACAATGTGAAAACGAAGAAAATGGTTGTGGAGCTATTACAGAAGGTGCCATTATCCGATTGCACGGCACCAAGAAGTGTCTATCTCACATAAAGAAAGCTGAAGTCATGTCACTTGCAATAGACTCGACATTGAACAGTGATCAGTGTTCGTCAGATTTTTTGATGGGAAGGTTTTCCGGGAAGAGGTGCTTTGTTTGCTGCCAATACAGGGACGCGCAACCGTGTCCCATGCAGACATGGAGATCCAGAGTTGTTATTTGTTCATTTGTTTTTAATATCCACCATGCAAAGTTCTTTAGTTTTCTGTATCTGAATACAAAAATGCTCATAATTGCTTGAATAAAACAACTAATGAGATAAATTAAATAATAAATAAAAATAAATTAAATCAGAATAATTGTGATTTGTGACTCTTTTAACAGAACAACAACAGCAACAATAATAGCAGAGCAAACATTGAGGTCATAACATTGTGGTTGGTGGCCCTTGGCTCTGTATTGTTAGCAGAATTTGGCCCTTGGTAAAAATTAATTGAGGAACCCTGCTCTATGGGTTCCGGGAGGGCTCGCACTAACGTGCTTACGTCATCATACGTATCCTTAACTTGTGCAGCGATTGGTGGGAACAAACATACACTATTAAAAATCTTTAAGATTAAGTGACAAATAATATTTGAAAACAATTTTGAATTTGAACAACAAGAAAAAATTAAATACTACTTTAATATCTTTATCAAATGTGATTAAAAAAATAAAAATAAAAAAGAGAACGAGAGTGAGAGAGACTGTTGGGACATCTCGCGAGTTGAGGCCAGTTGAACCTGAACAACGTCATGGCGAACGCAGTTAATTCTAACGTGTCATTAAAAGAAATGCCATTCAACCGTCGTAGTAATCAGGACCAGGGCTCATTTCAGGAGCAGAAGCAAGTAGCAACAGGAACAACAAGATCTAGGAGGGCCTTGGGAGAAGAAGACAAGCAGAGGCTGTCTAAAGAGGTATTTATTGCTGACCATTTAAATACTCGAGTGTTGGAAAATCTAACTTTGTTTTTACAATCAGTTTAGGAAAGGATGGTAGCAGTCTTTTTTACTCATAGCATTGTATTTTGAAATTTGTACATTCCATTCGAACACCAACACAATCTTTATCTTACACGTCAACGATTCAGTCAACAATATTATTTGTCGCCACCTAGAGGAATCTTTAATAAAATAAACTATCTGAGTGGATTGAAAATGCATGTACTGGTCAAAAACCCTTGTCAAACTCCATTTGAGCTTGAATTTTGGTAAAATGTTAATTAACGTAACAACACACACACACACACACACACACACACACACACACACACACACACACACACACACACACACACACAATCATCGCTATCGGACAGAAGCCTTGTATGTCCAAAACTGTTACTTTTCAGGAAACGAAAGAAAACCTGTTTTAAGTTTCCTGCACATCTCAAAACCTAAAGTTAAATCTATTAAAAAGTCAGCATGCGATAAAGTTGATCTGAAACATTTGCCCCCCCTGAGAGATTTTGCAGGAGCCGCCACTGTTCCCAACATTGTTCATTATATCAGACACAGTAGTGGCCCCAATTCGGTACTGGGAACTCAATGATTTGTAGGTTTCACCTTCAACAGAAACACAAATATTATTTAATTAAAATATAGTGCATTCATTTCATAAATAATTTCGATAGTTTAAAATAGTAAATATATGTAGACTATGTCAAAGCCATTTGTATGTTTTCCTGTTTCCCTGTTTTGTCATTAATTTAATCTCACTCCATGACAACACCATTTGAGATATCCAATATCCAAGCATAATTTAGCATCCTCAATGTTTATTGACATCATGTTGACTGAGTTTGGTGGCCAATGCAGTTCAACGCAGATGCTTTCAGTGCTTGGGCCCTAATTACTGTAAACTGAAAACACAAGAGACAAACCTGTACATTTGTTATAAATACAAACCTGTTGCCAAGAATCTGAGGGTCAAGGCTCTCCCTGGCCGTAATTGCCTGCCTCATTTTGGTGTCCTGCCTGGTGCTCAGTGGTTCTACTCCCCCTAGCAGGATTTGTCTGTCACCCGCAGCAGCTCTTTGAAGCCTGATCTGTCCTCCAACTATACCGAAAAAAAATCACATTTTTAATAAGCTTAACCGTGTTTGGGGTCCAGCTGACCCCACTGGACTTTTCCTTCATTTTTTAAAAGTGTTACCTTCATCTCAGGGGCAAGAAACTCTGTGACTTTTTCTAAATAATCTATCTAAACATGCACAAAAAACTGGGCTTGATTTGGTTGTTCTAAAGGTGTGTAAAACATTTTTTTTACCGTTTAAGGTGTTTGGGGTCAAAATGACCCCAATTGAAAATGAATGGGAAAATGAAAAAAAAAAAAGATTTTTTCATTTTGTTTGTCAAAAAAATAAAAGTAAATCCATTATAAATCTGAAAATTTCTACATATAAACCAAGGACTGGTCCTAGAGCATAAATAAAAAGTGGAACGAACTTTCCATCTTACACACACACACACACACACACACACACACACAAACACATAAATGTATGTGACTGCAACAGAGAGCTTTTTTACAGAAATTGACAAATAAAATAAACAAAACTGGCATAAATCTAAAGAAATTTACATTTAAATCAAGGTCTGGTCCTAGAGCATAAAGACAAAGTGGAATGAACTTTCTATCTCATACACACACAAACACAAATACACACATGTATGTGACTGCAACAGAGAGCATTTTTATAGAAATTGGCAAAAAATCAACTAAACTGGCATAAATCTGAAAAAAAATCACAAATGGAACAAGCATGTTCCCTCACACACAAATGCTAACTTTGACAAAAATAGATTTTTTATGTATTTCAGAATGTTTATATATATATATATATATTCACAAAATATATATCATAAATTTGTGAGGAGAAGTTGAAGCATCCAGAAAAATGAAGTGAAAAAGTCCTATATGGTCCTATATGGACCTCTATTGGAAATATGTGGTCATTGCACCTTATTGCTTTAAATTATAATTTCTAAAGTTTTTCCACAAACCTGCAGATGGCAGTATTCTATCCCTAACACATAGAGCAATGTCCAAAAACAATTTAGATTTAATTAAGATCGTCATTTAAGTGATTTTTTCTTTAAAAAATATTTTTTCATGAGCCAATTTATGGCCTAGTTAAGTAATTGTGCAGTAAATAGGTACAAAACTTCAAAATTTAGACAAAAACACAGCATAAATGTATAGTTGAAGTAAATAAAAAAAATGATATATAGTTTTCCATATAAAAAAATTATATTTCCTTATGCAATCGCTCTTTAAAAGTTTGGGGTCTGTCTGACCCCAAACATCTTAAGCGTTATCCAGTGATGAAAAAAAAAAAAAACTTCAATATCATGTTTAACTAGCACTACACTTGCTGTGAACCATCATTAGTTATTTTGAACTGTCTTGAGCTTCTATCATTAAACAGCAGACATTTTGCTTTTGGTTCCTACCCACATTGTTAACAATCTGTTTGTATAATAATTTTTAGCCTATTCAATTTCATTCAGTGTAGTTAATGCTCTGTAGGCCTAATTAATGTTAATGTAAGCTTTTCAACGTTTAATGTTTAAGATTCCTTTAAACATGTACAGTGTCATGTATATAGTCCATAATATCAACTGACAAAAAAAACAACAACATATCAATAGGATACAGTAACAATCTGAGAGAAATTGAAATTGAGAGACGGAGCAATTCAACCAGGGGCGGATTGGCAATCGGGAGAGTCGGGACTTTTCCCGGTGGGCCGGTAGTGTTTTAAGGCCGCGAGGGCCGGTCTGATAATAGTTATACATCTCAAGTTCTTAGCAACACCATCTGCTGCCCGCTTGTCAAACTGTACAGCCTCTCTGCTCAACCCGTATATAAATGCATCGATCCGCAAATTTTATTTGAGTTCTTAAATGGTCTAGTCAGTGGTAGCTCTTTTGCCAAGCGTGTCAGAGGTTACGGGTTCTAATCCACACTCATATAGTTTTTTTTTTTTTTCTCTCATCAAAACTGAATATGTTCATCGGTGGTTACAGTTTCTATCAGAGGTGTTCAAACTCAGTCCTGGAGGGCCACTGTCCTGCAGAGTTTAGCTCTAGCCAGACTCAACACACCTGCCTGGAAGTTTCTAGCCTATAAGACCTTGATTAGCTGGTGGTCCAGTTGTGTTTAATTGGGGTTGGAGCTAAACTCTGCAGGACAACTGCCCTCCAGGACAGAGTTTGGACACCCCTGGTCTATATCAAGCAGGGACACGTTTGTGTGCATTTTATTTTGTGATTTCACCGGAATGAATAGAGAGTCTCCGCAACGGCGATAGATTGAAGCGCGTGTCCGAGTGTAGACTGCGCGAGCCACAAGAGAACAACTGTATCCAAGCAACTGATCACCGCGGCAACGAGCACTCAGCTTGAGTTCAAAAACAACACATTTTAGCGCTAGATCTCTTATTTAATAGCGAACTAACTGAATGCTCTGCTAGTTAACTGGAGATGTTTTATTTATTTGTATTAGGTACATCCGTGCCTCAATGTTTCAAAAAGTGGTGGGGGACAATATCGATCCTGAGAAAAAGTTGTGGGACACACACTGGATCTAAACAAATCAATCTAACCATAGATGTGAGCAGTAGTTGTAGCTTTCTTAATCTATTTAAAATAATTTTGCAAGGGTTCTTTGCAAAGGGTCCCCGGCCGGTGGTCTACAAAATTTCCCGTTAGATTTTTTGCTCCCACTCCGCCCCTGAATCCAACCGATTTAATGTTACATGTCTGCATCTTGCACGAGAAGGCAACAAATTTAGTGAATTTGCCAAATTAACGTTACTTGCTGATCACCACGGTTACAGCTACACATTCCTGGTGACCAGACCTGTTGCATAAGGTTGCTACATTTCCTGCATCTATGTTGGAATACAATAACACCTATTTGATTAAAATTTTACTAAAACACAGTTCTACACTGTATCAGTGTACAATACATTAGCGCTATAAACTAGTTCTAACATGTTGCCAAACAACTGTAAACAATCTAGCCCTTGCTAGCACACTACTGTAAACATTTTAAAACAGTTAAAAATTGTACCTCTAGTTCTCGCTGAAGAACAGACAATCCATGCTGACCCCGTCTCCCAAACCATTTTCTCCTCCACGCTCATTTGATTTTCTTTTGTTTTTTATTGCTACAAAGAATAAGTATTAATACAGCAAGTTGCCGCGACACAGTATCCATTTTGTTTACATGTGCTTCCCCGTGAGATCGCGTCACGTGAGGTGCTAAATCTGGCAAGATAATCTTAAGAACATCTTGTAGTGTGTGATGCGCCACTATTTTCAAATCTTGTAGTGTGAGCATGTTTAAGATTTGAGGGAAGAAAATCTGCAAAGATTCTCCTTAAGTGTGTGCTGCAACCAGATTTCAAAATCGGTTAGGATTTTTAAACTCCTGTAGTGTGAGTCAGGCTTTAACCGTTATGTGCCAAATCAACCGTTTGGTTGAGCATGTTTTTGAAAAAATATTAAAAACATACTGAAGTTTTTTCATGGCATATAGTAACATAATTTTGTAAAGTTAGGGCTCTTACAGTGTAATATGTCAAAAAAAGATGTTTACCTTGCAAAATTTTACCAAAAACAGTTCACATGGCTGGAGTGATTTATTTGTTTCTGACATCCATGTTAGAAGAAGTGTTGTGACAAGTGCTGTTGATTGACACTGTGACATCTAGTGGATTTTTTTTTGGCATAACATACCTCAAACAGATAGTAGAGATGGCTCAATCAGTTTGAGTTGTTAGGTTCTCCTCTCAATAAAATATAGTGACTCAAAATGTGCTCAACCATTTGGTCAAGCAGGCAGTTAAGGGTTTTAACAGCACAATATAATTATAACTTTGTAATTTATTTTGCTCCCTTTGCTGAAAGTAAAACTGAAAATTGTAATAGTTTTAGTTTTTATTATGATTACATTATTAATCAAAGTCACTTGTAAACCGGTGAAACATTTCAAAGGTCTCCTGTTTTAAAATACCTGTACACAAATCAGTTAAAAAGAGCTTGTGGACATTGGATAACAAAAACATTTAGAGATACGAAAACCAGAAAACACATGGTGCTGTTTTGGAGTTGTTTGATCATCCTCAGGTGAGATATTGATTTTATTTGCAGTCTATTTCATTTGTGGCTGTAAGTCAGCTGTAGTTGTGTTTCTGCTCATCTCTTCTCTTTTTGTCTGTTCTTGCTGTTCCTCTTATCTTCAGTGATTCTGCTTGTTAACTGCAGGTGTCATCACTAATGCCCAATCATCACTTGTTGAGTGAATCTCTTATTTCACTAACTGCAACATTGCTTCAGTGTTACTTGTACTCTCATTGGGACCATATGAAAATATAAACATTGCTTGTTTATCACTGAGGATTTTACTGTGTCCCAGTAAACATATAACCATCAACATGCATTTTTCTTTATCAATTAATTTATTAAAATTAATTGGGAAAATTGTCTTGTTCTTTATTTAAGTATAAACACACACTACGAAACGTTATATGTGTGGAAGTATGGGGAAATACATACAAAACAAACACCAATCCAATATTTATGCTTCAAAAGAGAGCCATGCGAATAGTAAAGAAAACCACCTAGAGGGAGCCAACAAACTACTCTGTTACTCACGTAACCTCAGTTCCCTGAGTTAGGGAACGAGTATTGCGTAGCTATACGCAGTGGGGGAAACTCCTTTTCCTCGATTTACTGAAGCCTTTATGTAAAGCGCATTTGCAGCTGCACAGCTAGAACATGAGCGTCTGGCTTGCTCATAGGCTGTGCTGCGGCAACTGCACATCCAATGGCGCGGGTGAGATCACTCTGCTTCATACACGTCAGAGCCTGCCAAGGGGGGCGTGACCTCAGTCTATAATAGTCCCCGAATTCGCCATTATAGCAGGTTTAACGACTGAAGCGACAACTTGCCATGTTACTATAGTGCAGCTGGCTACGCAATACTCGTTCCCTAACTCAGGGAACTGAGGTTACGAGAGTAACCGAGTAGTTCCCTTTCGAACGGTCACTTCGTATTGCGTAGCTATACGCAGTGGGGACGCCATGCAAAACGCCGCACTGAGTAACTGGCTGCCACTGCAACTCAGGCATACAGAACAAGCCATAACCGCATAATTATGTATAAATAGACAAGACACCGTCAGGTCTAAAATAGTACACATCAGTTAGAAATAACCCAACATACTACACCAATGAACCCAGACACTGTCGGGGTTATTAGTATATGAACATATAACCAGTCAAGTGGGTTTATATATGAAATTATAACCGGCAAAGCGGGTTCCCTTTCAAGGGAACTCGAGCTGCGTTTGAGACGCGGTGGGAACGCTCTGCGTGATTACGTCGTGAAGCGCGTGTAAAATCAGTCCAATGGAAGCCCACTACGACATAGGTGACGTCATAGACCAGGAAACTATAAAGAAGCCCTGAAATCAGACCGCGACAGCTTCTGTACCTTCAGCAAGCGCTCTCTGTATATCTGTCCTTGTCTATTTATTGTTGTCTGTCAAGCCCAATATATCTATCATTATTATAGCGAGCAAGCAAGATTATAGACGGTGTGTCGTTCCCTGCCCTCGTTATATTACGGGTGGGGACACACATCAGCTTTGTGTTGCTTGTTTGGGAGTGGAGCATGCCCAGTCAGTCCTCGAGAGGGGGCTGATTGTGAGCATTGTATGAGTCTATCTATAAAGACGCTCCGCTCTCGCCGATCGTTCTTTGAGGAGGACGGTTCGGTTCGCGCTCCCCGCGCGGGTCCCGCTGTTGCCTAGACACGGCGGCGACTCGCATTTTGGGGTTCGAAAACGGATCTGATAGCGTGGGTTGGGACGGGCCCCGCCCTATCTCAGCTTTCACCTGCAGATCCAGTGTGCTGCGATTTCCAGTTCCGAGGAATTGGTATCGTTAGTGTTTTGTTAAGAAAAAGTGAACAAAACAAATAAAAATATGAAGAAAAAGGCAGATGTTTGATTTTTCAATAAATAGGCAGCTCATAACTCTGTTGAATAAAGAGGAGCTTTTAAAAGGAGGTTTTTCTAATGCTGTTGCTAGTTAAATATTTACTGGACAGCTGAACATTATGAGAGTGAAAATAAAAAGAGTTTATTAGATGAAATATATCTAAAAAAACAGGAAAACTCTGTATCTCAGCCTCCTCATCGGGGACTACTGGTTTTTTTTTCACTGAGGTGTCGAGATCGTGGAATAAACCGGTTTTTATTTTATGTGTAACTTAATACCCAAACGTCTAACTAGAGTAATGTTTTGGGTATTAAGTATCATGGTATGACAGTGCCTTGGATTATAGAGACGGTTGCGAGCTTTCTCTCTCCCGAGTCGCCGTCATCATTTTTAACCCCGACGTTACCTACCAGCCATCTTTAATAATAAATAAATTTTATTAGGCAGTACTGATGGGTAAAGTATTTAAGGACATAGATGAATGTGAGGATGTCAGCATTGACTCTATTCGAGAATATATTTGAGAATATATATATATGTATATATGTTTATATGTATACATTTTTCTGATATAAAAACAAAGAAAAAGAAAGATAAAAATGTTCTTCTGGACGCTCCGCTTTCAAGAAAACTAAATCTTTCAGTGGCGTTCCAGAGGTTTCTTCCTCACCAATCTATGTTCCTGAAACTGGCATAGAGTGCAAAGAAGAACACCTGATGCCGAGGCTATCAGGCTTCTAAGGGTGGTCCCCTCAGGGGTAGGGACGGTTTTGAGAAATCGTTTCTCCTCGGCGCCCTCTGGGGTGCGACTCTCTGAGGAGGGTCGCAGCGCTGCCAGTTCGGTTGTTCCCTGCCGGTTCGCCGTTCAGGGCACCGAGGTGTCAGCGCCCCCATACGATCCTCCGAGGAGGGTCGTAGAGCAGTCAGTTCGGTCTCCCTGCCGGTTCGCCATTTCAGGGTGCCGAGGTGCCTGCTTTTTCCTACGATCCTCCGAGGAGGGTCGTAGGAACTAAGCTAGTTAGAGGTAGGCAAGATCTGAGGACTGTTGTCATCTCTAATAAAGCTTAGACAAGAAGTCTTGTCGAATGAAAAAAAAAAAAAAAAAGAGGGACGGTTTTGAGAAATCGTTTCTCCTCGGCGCCCTCTGGGGTGCGACTCTCTGAGGAGGGTCGCAGCGCTGCCAGTTCGGTTGTTCCCTGCCGGTTCGCCGCTTCAGGGCGCCGAGGTGTCAGCGTCCCCGTGCAATCCTCTGAGGAGGGTTGTAGAACGGTCAGTTCGGTTGTTCCCTGCCGGTTCGCCGCTTCAGGGCACCAAAATGATTGTTCAATCAAATCCAGAGGCCAGTCTCGAGAGACTGGTTCCCTTATCGGAATTTCTGGCAGCGTGGAAACTTCTGCCAAATATTTCTCTATGGGTCCTGCACATAATAGAAAAGGGTTACAGAATTCAGCTCGGTTCTCGTCCGCCCAGATTTCAGGGGTCCTCCCTACGGTAGTGGACTCACAGCAGGCTCTGGTTATGCAGCAGGAAGTACTGACACTTCTTCAAAAAGGAGCTATAGAAAGGGTTTCTCCTCCCAGCAGAGAGTCAGGGTTTTACAGCCGTTACTTCATTGTTCCAAAGAAGGATGGAGGGTTGCGTCCCATTCTAGATCTGCGCCATTTAAACAGCAGAGTTCAGAAACTCAAGTTCAGAATGCTTACACTCAAACAGATTGTATCACAGATTCAGTCCGAGGACTGGTTTGTCACAATAGACTTGAAGGACGCGTACTTCCAAGTATCTATCCATCCTCATCACAGGAAGTTCCTGAGGTTCGCTCTAAAAATGGGGGCGAAGCATACCAGAATCGGGTTCTTCCATTTGGCCTAGGTTTATCACCCCACACCTTTACAAAATGCGTGGATGCAGCTCTGGCTCCTTTGAGTCTCCAGGGCATTCGCGTATTATATTATATCGACGATTGGTTGATCCTAGCTCAATTTGAGCATATGGCAGTTCGGCATCGAGATGTCGTTCTGTCTCATTTAAAGATGTTGGGGTTGCCACTCAACGCCAAGAAGTGTGTGATCCTCCCAGCTCTGAGGACCACTTTTCTAGGTGTAATATGGGTTTATTTAGGCCAGTCACTCACTGTGAAACAGTTTCAGACTGTGGGTCTCATGGCAGCTGCGTCCAACGTAATTACTTTTGGCCTTCTGTACATGAGACCCCTGCAGGGGTGGCTCAGGACCAAGGGGTTTTCTCCGAGGGGAAATACGTTTTCGCGTGATCAAGGTCACGCGGCTATGCCTTCGTGCCTCGGTCATGTTTAAGAACCTTGGTTCCTCGCCCAGGCCCAGTGTTGGGGGTTTCTTGTCGACGCATAATGCTATCGACGGATGCTTCCCTCACAAGTCGGGAGTGATCATGAGTGGTCGCTCGGCGGAGGGTCTGGACAACACACTGACGATCTCGTATATCAGAGCAGATATCCTGTTGAGGCAGGGGCTGAGGCCGGGGAATGGAGACTTCACCCCGAGGTGGTGGAGCTCCTATGGGAGATCTTTGGTCAAGCTCAGGTCGATCTTTTCGAAAGGAAAACATCATACGATACAACCCATTGTCCGCTATGGTTTCCCTCACATATCCAGCTCCTCTCGGACTGGACGCTATGGTGCAGGTGTGGCCGAGGCTGCACCTGTACACATCCCCCCCGATATCAATGCTCCCGGGAGTTCTGCTGGGGTGCGACTCTCTGAGGAGGGTCGCAGCGCTGCCAGTTCGGTTGTTCCCTGCCGGTTCGCCGCTTCAGGGCGCCGAGGTGTCAGCGTCCCCGTGCAATCCTCTGAGGAGGGTTGGAGAACGGTCAGTTCGGTTGTTCCCTGCCGGTTCGCCGCTTCAGGGCACTGAAATGATTGTTCAATCAAATCCAGAGGCCAGTCTCGAGAGACTGGTTCCCTTATCAGAATTTCTAGCAGCGTGGAAACTTCTGCCAAATATTTCTCTATGGGTCCTGCACATAATAGAAAAGGGTTAAACGGAGTTGTGGAAACGGTGGGCTTGGCCTCTGAGGGGGCCCAGCTCATAGAATCCGGTCTCTCGACTGAGGTCGTTGAGACCGTCCTTCAATCCAGAGCTCCTTCCACGAGAAAACTATGTACATTGAAATGGAAACTGTTCTCTACATGGCGTGGAGAACGTTTTTTAAATCTTGTTAACTGCCCGGTTGGTACAGTTCTCGATTTCCTACAAGACCGTTTCTCTGCTGGATTATCTCCCTCCACCTTAAAGGTGTATGTAGGGGCCATATCTGCTTATCACCCCTCTCGGGGCTTCTTCTCTTGGGAGAGATCCTCTTATTATTTGTTTTCTCCGTGGTACATTGAGGCTCAGGCCTGCACTGCAATCTAGAGCACCGGCTTGGGATTTGGCCATTGTACTTGAGGGTCTGGCCTTGGCTCCCTTCGAGCCCATCGAGGAGGTTTCAGAAAAATTCCTCACTCTAAAGACTATATTTCTCCTTGCTATTTCGTCTATCAAGAGAATTGGTGATTTACATGCTCTGTCGGTTGCTCCTTCATGTCTGGAATTTGCACCTGGTATGGTGAAAGCATTCCTCTACCCTAGACCGGGTTATATTCCTAAGATCCCACTAAATGTTGGGGGCCCAATAGTGCGGCAGGCCTTGTATCCTCCACCCTTTAATACCCCAGATCAGGAACAGCTTAACCTGTTATGTCCAGTCCGGGCTTTAGATGCCTACGTTCACAGAGCTGCTCTGTGGCGTAAATCTGAGCAATTATTTGTTTGCTTTGGGTCACTCAAGAGAGGATGCCCTGCATCTAAACAGGTGATGAGTAAATGGATAGTCGAGGCTATTTCATTGGCTTATGAAGCGGCCGGACAGCCTTCACCTATGGCTGTGCGGGCCCATTCTACTCGGAGTATGGCGGCCTCTATGGCCTTAATTTCGGGAGTTTCCCTTCTTGATGTGTGTAGTGCGGCAGGATGGTCCTCTCCGCATACATTTGTCAGGTTTTATGACCTTGAGCTCTCCACTCCTGGGGCGAGGTCGCTTGCTTCTTAGTGTGCGCATGGACTTCACACAGAACGGGCATTTGTCACTATGGCGTAGTGGGTATAGGGTTCCCACCGCGTCTCAAACGCAGCTCGAGTTCCCTTGAAAGGGAACGTCTCAGGTTACGTATGTAACCCTGGTTCCCTGATAGGGAACGAGACGCTGCGTTTGCCCGCCATACTTCCTGCATGCCCTGATCGACTTGCTTCAGGTTTTTCAGAAGCTGTCGCGGTCTGATTTCAGGGCTGCTTCATAGTTTCCTGGTCTATGACGTCACCTATGTCGTAGTGGGCTTCCATTGGACTGATTTTACACGCGCTTCACGACGTAATCACGCAGAGCGTTCCCACCGCGTCTCAAACGCAGCGTCTCGTTCCCTATCAGGGAACCAGGGTTACATACGTAACCTGAGACGTTTTATATATGTCATATAACCGGCCAAAAGCGGGTTTTATATATATGTAAATATAACCGGCAACAGCGGGTTTATGCATGAAATACAACCGGCCAGCAGCGGGTTTTATATATATATGTGAATGTGATAGTGCACAGTAATATATGACAAGACCGGCCACCGACGGGTCTTAACCTGTTAGCCTGCAACCCCACTTTTGAAAAATCCCCAGAAATGGCATACCCAAACTGAAACAGATACAGTTCATGAACCCTTTGTACTAAAAGTACAAGTATGATCTCTTTTGAAAGCTAACACCTGGCAGTTGATTGTAAATGTAGAATTAATTATTGTCATAATGAAAACAAATTGTTATTAATAGCTTCAAAGTTTTGTTAAGTTATTAGAAATATTTTTTATGAAACATCTTCATGAAAATAAAATTTAAGTTGGCATTGTAGTAATCTAGAAATGCACTGCAGCTAAAGCCACATGTCTGACCATGTTATATTTAAAATCTGAAGATGATAAGTCTAAAACTCTGTATTTAGTTAAATGTTTTTCAAGATCATGTCATATGACTTTATTTTGATTAGACTCTAAAATGTAAACTGATGGTTATTGCCATGTTCTAAGCATCTATTCAGTCTATTGTCTCTATTGTTTTGTGGTGCAAACGAGACCCATTCAGTCTCAGTCTCCCCTGCACACATTCACACCTCTCTGGCCTGGTTATGGCTCTAAATATGCTTTTCTTTTGTCTGCATTATAATTACTAACGACTGGCTATTCACACTGTCTCAATCCCTAATTTCTTTTTTCAAAGTTCAAACTTCACATTTGAAACTTTATCAAATGCCCTTCTTGAAAAAAATAAACATTTTAGTAAGCATTCCTATTTAGAAAAAAATCATAAAAATAACAGCTAACGTTATGTGGCAGTTGAACCTAGAGCTACCATGTTAGCTTAGCACACCATCAATAGATGAAAATTTATGAGATTAACACCATGTTTGTGCTCCAAACTTACTTTATAGCGCAAGTCGAGTGTTTTAAATAACCTTCTGTGATCTGATTTGGCTTTAGATTAAAAAATCATACAGAAAATATATTAGTTTATAGTATTCTGCACGATGATAAAGTCTATATCGATTAGCATTACATTATACATATAATCTATTATTATGAAAATACCTGACATGGCTCGAAGAACACAGGTAAATCAAATATCATTGCAAGCATGTTTATTGTCTTCAAAACATCTTTATGTGCATGTTACAGCGATCTCTGTAAGCTTCGTTTTGAATGTCACATGATATGGCTCTTCTTCGTGTGTTCCATATATGGACTGCATGTGCACACGACGCCCTCAGGCTGCCAGTATGGATTGAAAACACAGTACATCGGAGTATCCAGCGCTCATAATGATTACATCGGCCCATTTGGGTATAAATTCAATAAATATTATCCCTGTCTATATAAATCTGAAGTAAACCTTTATTTATATTTCTCCAAATCTGCACATTGTTGAGCTAAAAGCCCTGAGGGACGTTGTTTTGTCAAGCGCTGTCATGACGACCTCACAGGAGTTTTTTTCTGAATGAGACCGGCTGACGCTCACAATTCATATTAAAGCTATCGACTCATTTTTTGATTACATAACTCCTGACACAAATAAAGACATAACTGTCACTATAAGTTTCTCAGAATACAATAGTGGTCAAATACTGAAACTTGAGTCTTATATCTTTTTAATGATGTATAGTTTGTCAAGATAATAACTTTAAATCTGATAGTAACTTTGAACTAAAAAACAAAACGCTTCAGTGCGCCGGCGCTCTGGCAACGGTTAACAGGTTAATCATACCGAAAGCACCTTCGCCTGCAGGGAAGGCACTTCCCTATTATAGGAACTCATAAATGTGGAAGTCGAGGACCAGCCGGCCACATCACAAATATCACTAATGGGAATGCCAGATGACCAAGCCCATGACGAGGCCATACCTCTGGTCGTATGGGCCTTGATACCTATAGGGCAAACTTGACCCGCTGCGGGATAAGCCATAGAAATAGCATCCACTATCCATCTTGACAGTCTTTGCTTAGTGACTGGATCCCCCTTGGATCTACCACCAAAGCAGACAAAAAGCTGTTCTGATTGTCTAAAAGACGCAGAACGCTCCCGATAGATTCTCAGCGCTCTGACAGGGCAGAGAAGATTAACCTCTCCATCCTCTGCAGAAGGAGGGAGGGCTGATAATGTCACCACCTGTGCTCTGAACAGTGTTGAGAGCACTTTAGGAACGTAACCATGTCTGGGCTTGAGGATGACTCTGGAGTCATCTGGACCCAACTCCAAACATTCAGGGCTCACAGAGAGCGCCTGCAGATCTCCCACTCGCTTGATAGATGCCAACGCCATAAGGAGAGCGGTCTTCAGCGAGAGGGTTTTTATATCAACCGATTGGAGCGGTTCGAAAGGCAGACCTTTCAGAGACCCCAGGACCGTGGAGAGGTCCCAAGGTGGCACAGAAGGAGGCCTGGAGGGGTTCATTCTCCTCGCACCTTCCAGGAATCTTACGACCAGGTCGTTTCTTCCCAGTGACTGACCAGCCGTCAGAACATGATGTGCTGCTATGGCTGCCACATACACTTTGAGCGAGGACGGGGAGCGACCCGCGTCCAGCAGCTCCTGTAAGAATGGGAGAACCACAGATATCTCACATGACTCTGGGTCAGCCTGATTTTTCGAGCACCAGCTGGAAAAACCTGACCATTTTGAAGCATACAGGCACAGAGTCAACGGGGCCCTGGCTTCAGATATAGTGCTTAAAACCTTCTCAGGAAGGTCCTTGGGTACCCGTTGAGGGGCCAAACATGGAGGGCCCATAAATCGGGTCTCGGATGCCACAATGTCCCGTTCGCCTGTGTGAGGAGGTCCTTCCTCAGTGGGACAGGCCATGGGATTGTGTCCGATAACTGAACCAGTTCCGGGAACCACGGTCTGGTTTTCCAGAGAGGGGCCACCAGAAGGACTGGGCACCCGCTCTCTCTGACCCGTTTGATGACTTGTGGAATCATCGAGACAGGGGGGAAAGGCATAAAGGGGACGGTTGGGCCAGACATGGGCCAGCGCGACCCTGTTCTTCGAGAAGAACAATTTGCAGTGGGTGTTGATTCTCGAGGCGAAAAGGTCGATTTCGGCCTCGCCAAACACCTTCCATATCAGACTGACTGTCTGTGGGTTCAGGGACCACTCGCAGAGGGGAGTGTTGCCCCGTGAAAGCATATCCGCGCCCACATTCTGGAAGCCCGGGATATGCGCTGCTCTCAGAGAGCTCAGGTTGGTTTGTGCCCATATAGAGGAGGTCTCTCGCCATCGCATGCAGGTTCCCTGACCTGATGACCCCCTGGCGATTCATGTAGGCCACCACTGACGTATTGTCTGTGCGGACTAAGACGTGGTGACCTCTGAGGTTCGACAGAAATGCCTTCAGGGCCAACCCAACTGCTTTCATCTCCAGACAGTTGATATGTAAGCTCTGCTCCGTGCTCAACCAGAGGCCGGATGCAGGCATGCCCTCGTGCAGCGCTCCCCAACCCAGGTTGGATGCATCTGTAAGAACCACTTTCCTCCTGGAAATTGTTCCCATTGTCACCCCCTCGTGGTGCCAGTTCTGAGCTCGCCAGGGAATCAGGGTTCTTAAACAACCGTGATTCACCATAACGCGCAAGCTGCCAGACTGCCATGCATGAGTTGGCACACAGCGTTTTAGCCAATGCTGCATCGGGCGCATGCGCAGTAATCCCATGCGGAGTACTGGCGATGCTGCTGCCATGAGACCAGGCAGTTTCTGAAATTTCTTTAGTGGCGCGCGTTCGCGCAATCTGAAAGTGCCTGCAAGCACTCGCACCGAGAGCGCGCGCTCTGATGTGAGTCGTGCTGTCATAGCTCTCGAGTCTAAAACTGTGCCCAGAAAGATCACGCTCTGGCTGGGGGTTAGTTTGCTTTTTGAAACATTGATTGTGAAACCCAGGCATTTTAGATGGCCGAATCCCTGTGAGCTAATAGCTCGATTCTCTACTGTGCCAGCACTAGCCAGTCGTCGAGATAATTTAACACGCGCACTCCCTGATGTCTCAGAGGAGAAAGCGCTGCATCCACACACTTCGTGAATGTACAGGGTGCCAACGATAGACCGAACGGCAGAATGGTGTATTGATAAGTCTGGCCCTCGAAGGCGAATCTCAAGAATGGCCTGTGACGAGGATTTATTTGAATGTGAAAGTAAGCATCTTTCAGATCCATTGTGACAAACCAATCCCCCGGGCGCACTTGCGCGAGGATGTGTTTGATAGTTAACATTTTGAACGGCTGTCTCATGAGAGCTTTGTTCAAATGTCTCAAATCTAGAATGGGTCTGAGACCGCCGTCTTTTTTTCGGAATCAGAAAATAGCGGCTGTAAAAACCCATATGTTTTAGCGCGGGGGGTACTAATTCTATCAGCCATTTTGCTAATAGATTCTGTACTTCTCGAGAACCGCCTGAAATTTCGGGGGTCTGCGAGCGAATTGGAGCGAGTACCCTCGCTTTATAGTGTTTATGGCCCAACTCGACACATCAGGGATAGCCTGCCAGGCTAGAACCCGTGTGGCTAGGGCTTGACACACTGACTGGGGCTGGTCGCCTAACGTAGGGGGACCTGATACCCTTGTATTGTGATTTGTGCACACATTGAGTATTGGACTGACTGTACAAGCATTTGCGTGTGGGGAAGTCAGTGTTACAACGGGGGAGGGGCCGCCTGATGAAGGGGGACCGTGAACCCATGTGTTGTGCTTGGGAAACTGATAGCTAACATTTTGAACGGCCGTCTCATGAGAGCTTTGTTCAAATGTCTCAGATCTAGAGTGGGTCTGAGGCCGCCGTCATTTTTCGGAATTAGGAAATAGCGGCTGTAAAAACCCGTATGTTTTAGCACAGGGGGGACTAATTCTATCGCCCCTTTTGCTAATGAATTCTGTACATCGGTGCGAAGCATGTGACCCACGTTGCTTCTCACCGAAGTCTCAAGAACCGCCTGAAACTTTGGGGGTCTGCCAGCGAATTGGAGCGAGTAGCCTCGCTTTACACTGTTTATAACCCAACTCGCCACATCGGGGATAGCTTGCCAGGCTATAACCCGTGTGGCTAGGGCTTGACACACTGATTTGGCCGCCTAACATAGGGGGACCTGATATCCTTACATTGTGATTTTTGCACATATTGAGTGTTGGACTGACTGTACAAGCATTTGCGTGTGGGGAGGTCAGTGTTAAAACAGGGGAGGGGCCGCCTAGTGAAGGGGGACCGTGAACCCATATATTGTGATTTGTGTACACATTGAATGTTGGACTGACTGCACAAGCATTGGCGTGTGGGGAAGTCAGTGTTACAACAGGGGAGGGGCCGCCTAGTGAAGGGGGACCGTGAACCCATATATCATGATTTGTGCACACATTGAATGTTGGACTGACTGCACAAGCATTTGCGTGTGGGGAAGTCAGTGTTACAACAGGGGAGGGGCCGCCTAGTGAAGGGGGACCGTGAACCCATGTGTTGTGCTCGTGTGCTTTATTTGGGTCGCCGTGAAAACGGCGTTTGTTTGCAAAGACGCGCTCACTGCTGCGGGCCTGTTTACAATAATAAAATCCCCAGCCGCCTGAACTGAACAGGGGGCTGTGGGAAGTTTTGCTGGCTTCTTTGAGGGTAGTCCAGCAAGCGCGGGACACGCGCCCTCTCTTTCCTTTGCGTGCTAGGACGACTTCGGCGGCAAGCGCTCGGCTAGCGTTGGGCATCAGCCGCAGGGCGGGGCTGAGAGGCCTGTTTCGCCGGCTTTGCTGGTCGGCGCCAGCTAGCACGGTTCCACTCGAGCTCGAGGTCCGTGACGGCCTGTGTTAGGATCCGAAGCATTTCAGCGTCGGAGTTAGTCCTGCCTCGCTGGGTCCGCCGAAGGAGACGAGGCCCGCCGCGTGTGGGTGGGGGGGGGGGGCTGATCTCCCTCGAACAGGACCGGAGATGACTGAGCTGGAGAGAGTGAAGCATGCAGGGACGTGGCCGGCATGCTTTCACAAACGTCCGTGCTCTCTGGATGCCGTTGGCTGCGGAGCTTCTTCTTCCTCGGCTGTAAGTAGGGCCGGAGAAGGAAGCGCGGGTGACGCGGCGCCGCCGTCTCGAGAGAGAGAGCTAGCTGAGTCCGCAGCACGGAGATAGGCATGCACTCGCAGGCCGCACATCCGCCGATAGAGAGTGCATTCTCTGCGTGCTAGAGTCCCAGGCATGAAATGCAGCTCGCGTGTTCGTAGGCCTCGCTTAACACGAGGCATATGGAACAACGCTAGTACAGATATAAACACATAATAAACAGATATTGAAAAGGATATCGCCGGATAGCCACAGTAGAGACGGCGTCAGGAGAAACACGGTTGAGATGTGTAGTCTGCTGAACTGTAGCTCGCTCAGGCTGAAGGCTTGTTCAACGGCGAAGGCTCAATAAATGGTCAGAGACGTGAAGTTTGTCGTTGAAGGAGTAAAATCTGCTATAATGGCGAATTCGGGGACTATTATAGGCTGAGGTCACGCCCCCTTGGCGGGCTCTGACGTGTATGACGCAGAGTGATTCCCCGCGCCATTGGATGTGCAGTTGCCACAGCGCAGCCTATGAGCGAGCCAGACGCTCATGTTCTAGCTGTGCAGCTGCAAATGCGCTTTACATAAAGGCTTCAGTAAATCGAGGAAAAGGAGTTTCCCCCACTGCGTATAGCTACGCAATACGAAGTGACCGTTCGAAAGGGAACTCCATTTTTATTGAAATAAAGGCTCTAAAGTTTAAAGAATTAGTAGAACTAAAAACATTACAAATCATGTACAAAGCAAAAAAACATCAATTGCCAGAAAATATCCAAGGGTTGTTCACAGAAAGAGAAATACCATTGTATTTCAGTTAAAGGTGTAAATCTATGGAACAGTTGTCATGAGGAACTAAAAATATATGGGACACTTAGTAAGTTAAAGAGACTATTTTAAAATAATGCAATGAAACAATTTAAAGAGTGATAAATGAACAAGCTGTTTTTGTTGTATTTTGGATTGTGCAACTGTATTGCATAGGAAATACTAATGTTTTGTATTCTGCTTAGATTTGTTTGTCAACATTATAATGATGTAAGACAATAACTTTTATTTTATTAAAATATGAGATGTTATAAAAAAAGGGTAGGCACTATAAGCAAGAGCTTCAGCCTACACCTGTTTCAGACTGCTGTAAATATGCTGCTGTTTGTCAGCATTTTAAATGATGTTTTATTAACAAGGTTCGGGAGGAGCAGGTGCAGATAATTAACCCAATCAGCACAAGTGGAGATCAATCAGTAATCAACTCAGGACAAGATAAATAACAGCAGAACCCACCTGTGTTTCTTGACGGTTTTTCAGCATTTGGCCCCGCAGTAGCCTACCTTCCTATCATGTCCGAATCGAGTTCTTGTTTGATGTTTGATGAAGAATCTTTCGTCCGTCAGAATCAGGGATATTTGCCGCAATCCTCTGGTGTTATCTCGCGGCCGTCAGGCCAAACAAACGGGTCCTCGCCACCGCGGGCGAAACATCCGCAATCTACTTCCGTGTATTTCTTTAAACCGGACAATTCAATAATTCCTGCCATAGAGAAATGGACAATAAGGCAATGCCGCCCTCTTCACGCGAAGGAACGGGCCTTCCTCCAGCGCCAGGCCGCCGCAGCAGGCCCTAAGTCGCGCTGCAGATTCAGTCCCGACCAGTCCACACTCTCAACGTCTGCCGGGTCAACTCCATGAGTGCTCAGCTCAAAACATTTTCGTTTCCGTCCCCGGTTGAACTTCGCTTCGCTTCAGTTGTTGAATCACGAGCCAGTTATGCTATCTGGATACTCATTTTTGATCGAGGAACACTCGCTTTAAATCATTTTTGTACAAATGATTTGCCGTCATTAACGTGATGCTTCCTCGTGGCATAAATTCACACGTAAACAGTAGTCTCACATTACGTGCAGATTGCACACAGAATCATCAAGAACCTATCACTAACACTGTCCTGCAATGTATCTACGAAAATCGCTTAGAAACTTAAAGTTATAGCGTAAATGTATTTTTATTTAATTTTTTGAAGTAGCCTAATTTAAAACCACTGCTTCACTCATTTTTTTCTGATTCATAACAAATAAATCAGCAGGGAATGTGACCCATAGCCATAAAAATTTTTAAAAATAAACTGTCATGTTGACGGTTCCTGTTTGATGATCATCCAACATCAAACAATGATTACTGAATCAAACCGATGGGTCAGAGGTGAATATACGCAGGTTCTAAAACGTTTTAGTCTTCTCATGTAAGCAGTCTAAACTGTTCTGAACGCGGACTGCTATCTTTGTTCGGCAAGTCCAGAGCAGTTCAGTTAAACTGCAGATGCGCATTATCCTGCAAGGATTAATCTCTCACCTCCTCTTCCTCGCGTCTTTGATTAACGTGCAAGAAGACGAGCATCGGTCTGCCAGGCCCCAATCTCCTCCTCCCTTCACTCAGCCTCACACCACAGGAGCTCAATTTCTCCAGGTAAGTTTCTCCACTGCCACAGCAGTGATGTCTCCTCTGCTCCCGCAGGAGCTCTCTTTCTCTGGCTAATTTTCTCCACTGCCACAGCAGTGATGTCTCCTCTGCTCCCGCAGGAGCTCTGTTTCTCTGGCTAATTTTCTCCACTGCCACAGCAGTGATGTCTCCTCTGCTCCCGCTGGAGCTCTGTTCTCTGGTTAATTTTCTCCACTGCCACAGCAGTGATGTCTCCTCTGCTCCCGCAGGAGTTCAATTTCTCCAGGTAAGTTTCTCCAATGCCACAGCAGTGATGTCTCCTCTGCTCCCGTAGGAGCTCTGTTTCTCTGGCTAATTTTCTCCACTGCCACAGCAGTGATGTCTCCTCTGCTCCCGCAGGAGCTCTGTTTCTCTGGCTAATTTTCTCCACTGCCACAGCAGTGATGTCTCCTCTGCTCCCGCTGGAGCTCTGTTTCTCTGGCTAATTTTCTCCAATGCCGCAACAGTGATGTCTCCTCTGCTCCCGCTGGAGCTCCGTTCTCTGGTTAATTTTCTCCACTGCCACAGCAGTGATGTCTCCTCTGCTCCCGTAGGAGCTCTGTTTCTCTGGCTAATTTTCTCCACTGCCATAGCAGTGATGTCTCCTCTGCTCCCGCTGGAGCTCTGTTTCTCTGGCTAATTTTCTCCACTGCCACAGCAGTGATGTCTCTGCTCCCGCAGGAGCTCTGTTTCTCTGGCTATTTTCTCCACTGCCGCAGCAGTGATGTCTACTCTGCTCCCGCAGGAGCTCAATTTCTCTGGCTAATTTTTCTCCACTGCCGCAGCAGTGATGTCTACTCTGCTCCCGCAGGAGCTCTGGTTGCGTTCCAAACCGCATACTCAATGAGTAGGTACTTAATTTTAATAAGTACTTACTTAACGAGCGCTAAAAGAGTAGGTACTTTATAGCCAAATCTCGTTGAGTATGAATGCGATCCGGACATCATCCGCCATGTTGACGTTATCATGTGACCTATGACGTTATCACAAGCGCAACAATTTAAAAGTTATGAGCAACAGGTGCACCGACATCTCACTGCATCAGTACAACCTAACTAGAACGGTTTTCATCAGCGTCTGAAATGGTTGGCATGTCTGCATTAGTTAGACGAATGTGTGCACAAAGGAGACGTCGGGCTGCTGCTCGGAGATCTCGCCTTTGGAGAAGACTGATGATTTTATACTCAAACAAAGCAAGTATTACTACTTAAAAAAATAAAATTACCCCAGAATGAATTGCATTACTAGCCCACCCCAACACTTATGCACAATAATGACAAATGCTGACCAGCACTTAATTATATAACATTTTCTTAATTAAAATTATAAATTTTGGTAAAACAAGCAAACTGTTGTATTGTCATATGACATAGATGTATGAATACAGACTAGACAAATGCAGCTGATGTGAATACATACAATTTCATTCAAGCAATGATTAATGCAAGAATTCATGAAATGAATATTTTATTGAAACATGAATAAATATTTAATCTGAAACATGAATAAAAATAAGTAAATGAATGAATAAAAGATATCATATCACAATAAATAAATACAAGTCAATACCATATGAAACATTGCTTTATTCAAGTTTTTTGTTCTAACAAACTATGATGTATTTACAGGCGGTGAACCCCACATCATACTGCCATCTCAATAGAGGTGTTCCCATTCTGCGGCTTTATCTTGATGAAGCAGCTGACCACCGTGCCCACCTTCGCCTGTCTCTGCCGTCCATCAGGTCCCTGATTTCTGCAGTCAGACTGGAATCGGACCTTGGATGGGAACGGGAGATTGAGGTCCTTGTGTTCCTGCACTGGCTGGCCCATGCAGCATCCTACAGGGTGGTGTCGCAGGCCTTCGACATCCCAAAGACCTCTGTGTATAACATTGTGCACAGAATGACCAAGGCCATCATGGGAATTTTGAGGAGGATGATTTGCTTTCCGACCGGAGATGACCTGGAGGCAGTGGGAGCAGGATTTGCACAGCTGGCTGGGTCACCGGCTTTCAGCAGAGCAGTTGGTGCAATAGACGGCTGTCATATGCGTATCAAACCTCCAGCAAATAACTCCCACTGTTACTTCAACAGGAAGCTGTTTCACTCCGTCCAACTCCAGGCCATCACTGATCACCGGGGGAAATTCCTTGATGTGTTTGTGGGGTATCCTGGGTCTCTGCACAATACCAGGGTGCTGAGGAACAGTCCAGTGTATGCTGGCGGCCTTTATCCACCTGCAGGCAAGT
This sequence comes from Gila orcuttii, assembly GCA_026230005.1. Classification (NCBI taxonomy): domain Eukaryota; kingdom Metazoa; phylum Chordata; class Actinopteri; order Cypriniformes; family Leuciscidae; genus Gila; species Gila orcuttii. The sequence continues at coordinate 29,877,379 of JAPDVR010000023.1, forward strand.
GCATCCTCGGGGATGGAGGCTATCCTTGCCTGAGTGCACCCATCTGCCTCATCACCCCGTACAGAGAGCCAGTACAGAACCCTGTGCAGGCTCGTTTCAACAGCAAGCACTCCTGTGCCCGCAACATCGTGGAGAGAGCTTTTGGGATGCTGAAGACACACTGGCGCTGCATTTTCTTCAAGGCCTTGGAGGTGAGCCCTGCCTTCGTGCCTGAGGTTGTTGCGTGCTGCGCTGTGCTTCACAATCTCGCTCTAGTCAATGGGGACATCGTTGAGCCAGAGGATGAGGAAGACCTTGATGATGGCCTCCCTGATCCCCACAACCTTGAAGCAAGAGTGGGAGAACATGTGCGGGACAATCTGGCTGCTGCGGTGTCTGCTCCAAACATCCCTGTGCCGGCTCTCCATGAGCACGACTACCTTTAAAACATTTAAGAAGATTACAATTTTTCCAATTCGTGTTGTCAGCATTCCGTTTCTTGCCAAATGTAATTTTATAGGTTTACAATTACATGCAAATATTTGTTAGAGCTTTACTACCTTTGTAGTGTAGTGGGCTAAACCACTGAACTTGTTAGCAGACGATTGCTGGTCGATCAGCAATGCTCTTTACTCCAGGTTTGTCCAGGGTCATTGTCCCTGTAATAAATGCATTTAGTCACTTTGGATAAAAACATCTGGCAAATGCATAAATGTGATTGATTTTTGTAAAGCTTTTTTTTTTTAAACGGTCTCAGGCATAAACGCTCAAAGCTGCTTATTTCGTCAAGGTATTACTATAATACAAAATGCATACATACATTTACTACAATTTCTATTTGGTGGGTGAAAAGGTTAGTTCACCTCAACATATAAATGCACCTCAACAGCCATTATTTATGTGCTTTCATGCTGTTAGATCCCTCTGTTTTTTATTGTTTAAATACAAAAGGGGATTTTTGTCAAGTTTGTTCTGCTGGTTTCATACAATATCAGTCAATGGAGCCCAACTTGCAGAAGCGTCCTGGCATTTTGATGATGCTTTTGAAGCTTCTGAAAGTCTATTGAGTGGTATTGTATTAAACCAACAGTACAAACCTGACCAAAATCACCTTTTGTGTTCTGGAAAAAAACAAAAAAACAGAGGGATCAAACAACATGAAGGGGAGTAAATAATGACTGAATTATTTGCTTGGGTTCATTAACCCTTTTTTTTGCTTGGGTTCACTAACCCTAGTTAATGCAAAACTTAAGGTAGTTTGTGTAAACAGTCTCAAGTCCAACTTAGGTCATGGAGGGCTATTGTCCAACCCTAATTATACACACCTGAATCATTTTAAACCAATTAATGACTGACTACTTGAAAATTACAGACAGGCGTGCAAGAACTGAACCCTCCATGACCTGCCTTGAAAATCCCTGCATGAACTCTGTGTGCATTTAGAAGTCATATAATACACTCCAATAAAACAGTTGTTTTAAAAATTTTTTTTTACATTACACCACACATTCACTAATTATTCATCACTTCATAAATATTTAATTTATGAATTTTATCACAATCTTAAAGTATCAATAAATTCCTAGAAGTCTATAATGTAGGGTACTGTGAATGCCTAGAAATTGTTTGTATATACATAGTATTGTACAAAAGTCTTAGGCCACCATTTGTTCTTGTTGCACAGTACTGTGTGTGTACAGTGGCGTCATGCCCATTCAAAGTGAGGGGGCACGTGCCCCCTCAGATTTTTCCTCCCTGATAATTTTTTTGTCACAACTTTATTCCTATTATGCTCCATAATTACCAGAGCCTATAACGACTCAAATGTATTCTTCTGGATGTGTAATAAATCGGTCAGCATCAGCCCGCCCCTTTTTTCTAATATGGTGTCTGTGTATATCAAATCTAGAGCGCTATGTGCGTAGCGCTCTAGAATATTTGCTGTGTATGTTCAAGCAACTCACTCGTCTCGCACGTTGAGCTGGCAATGTTTTACAGATGGTCTTGAAGTGGTAAGTGGGCAAAGCAACAAATCGCCATTGAATTAGTTATCGGATGATATTAAAAGGTAGTGGGATTATTTGTGGTTGACCTGGAAATTTTAACTTGATCAAAAAGTTATGGATTTGATATTAGCTGCGAATTCAGAGCATTAACTTAAGTTGTGTCAGTTTAACGTTATCGATAGCTAGCCTAGTAAGTCTAACCGTAAACTAGTTGGCTAACGTTACTGCCTGCCATACAATTTGTACTCTTTACAAGTTTTTTATTAAAATATAATAATGAGCAGTGTAACTACAGTATTTCAATGATTTTACTAAAGTAATGTTACATATTACATTTGATTTGATTACTTTTTTACATTTCTGTCAAATATTAACCATTTTCAAATAAACGGGGTAGTGTTAACCTTATTCAGCACTGAAATCTGTCAAACTTCTTTCAAAGTCCTTCATCACATATTCATATTAAAATAACTTAATTTCAGAGCACCACAAAGTCAGACCTCAGCACCTTTATGTACCTTTAATGTAAGATCGTTCTTAGGTCAAATACCAATTTAAAATCATAACATAAAAACTGCAATGGTACTGTTTTTAAAATCATGTGTAGTAGGCCTAAGTGTACAGTAAGTGTGTGTGTAAACATGCTTTAATGAAGTAGACTTCAAAAGCTTTTGAATTTGATCTTACAGTTCTTTCATCAACCTGTCTTTTACATAAACTTACAAAATAGATACTTTAACTTAGTCCTCAGATAGAGGAGGGTTGCTGCTCCATTAAGGTATTTCTGTCCCTCCCAAACTTCATTGAAATGGTATGTTTAGCAGCCAGAATTTAAAAATGTTCAAGAGGAGAAACCCCCTGACCCCTCCTAACATGATCCATATCACCCGTCAGAAAACAATTGCAACGTCTCAGATTGTGCCCCCCCAGAATTTTGGCTTGCATGACGCCCCTGTGTGTGTATGTATATATATAATTTAATTCATTTTAACCCAAATGTGTAAATGATCATAAGATGTTTTTTGTCATTGAATTTATTTTTTTGCAAGGGTTTCAAGGACAGAAAGGAATTGTTCATCCCTTTCTTTTGTTTCTTTATTTCTCCTTTCCTCTCTCTCGCTTGCCTCCCGGTGCCATCTCTCTTCTCTTTCTCTTACTTCTCTTTCTTGTCTTTCGTCTCTCTCTCGTCTCTCCCGTTCTCTTCTGTCCTCCTTCTCCTACATTTCTCTCCACAGTCTCTCCTCCCTCTCAGCTGCTTTCCTCTCTCTCTCCTCTTCCGTCTCCTACATCTCCTGGATCAGGTCCTCCAGATCTTTCACCCTTTTCCTGGCTCTTGCTGGCTCTGGCCTCACTGAGGATGAAGAGGATGAAGAGGCCACAGCAACATCCGGCCCACATGAGGCAACGAGGGAAGGATGAGTGATGGAGAGTCTTCCCCCAATTGCCTCATCCATGGCAGTGTACCACTTCCAGGACGCTGCTGTGGCCCCGCCATCCTCAGTGCTCACCCCTGTCTGCAGACATTTCAGATCCTGCAAAAATGCACAAGCATGATACAAAAGCAGTCATTTTAACATCACAATATTTAATCATTTCATTTCTGTATTAGAAGTAACAAAATTATCTTACTTTGTATTTTTGTTTAAGGTTTTCCCTTTTATTTTTATTTTTTTTTACAAATGCTGCCGTCACCCTGCCTTGTAGGTCCTGCTCCACCACAAAAGATCTGCAGCAAATGCAGAGAAATCAAGGATCAAAAAAGTGCTGTAATATCTCTGTTGAAATATACTACAAATAAACAATTAAATAGATTTTTAATTATTTCTGTATACTCACTCAAAGCCTTTTATGGCAGCATTCCGCTTTCCGGTGAAGAGGGCTTCATGAGCCACTCTCCACCGGATAAGCAGATGTATATGCTCATCCGTCCCTGTAACATCCAGACAAGATTTATGTTACCTCTGTGATTTATAAGCTCAATACTACATTTACATGTTGATCATAAATATTACACAATTTTTCAACAGTACTAATGGACAAATGAAATAGATTACTTATGTTTAGTTACTTTATGTAAATTTATTAAACATTCGTCTAATGAAAACAGTGTTGACAACAGTGAATTATCTTAAACAATAGTACACATACATAACTCAGAAGTCTATTTCATATCTATTAGATGTAGAAATATGCAATTCTTATATTAGATTTTCTTACCAGATATTAAATAGACATTTAGTAATTGTATTTAAGATGCATACGGTTTAAAATGTATGCAAATCCACTTTGGAGACGTATGTGTCCTTACTGTAGCTCCTCTGTTAGCTAACTTATACATAATAAAATGTGATTTACAGCAAAATCACAAATTTACCATACTATATAGCGTCTTTACACCTTCAACAATTCAACAGTTTACTGTACAGTAGTTCAACACATGCGATCATTTGATCTGTAATATCTAATACTCACATTTGAAAACGCTCTTGTCCGTCATCATTTGCGTCATGTTCGAGTATGACCTATCCTTCTTCTTCTTTTTTATGACGTATCCTCTCGCATGGCCTCCTGGGATAGAAGAGTATCCATCGGTTGAGCACTCAAAAATTGGGCCGGAAGCAGTAAGCCATCCGGGAACTTATCCCCTACTCTTTTATGAATACTGATGTTTCGAACGTCCTGCTTCCTTCACGTACTGTTTTCGCCTACTATATAGTAGGAAAGTAGGCATATTCGAACGCACTTGAGTCCGAATCTCGCGATAATTAGTACGTCACCCAGGTAATTCTCGCCTACTCTTTTGGATTCATACATACTTTTTCGCTCGCCTACTCTTTTTCCCATACTAAATAGTAGGGAAGTATGCGGTTTGGAACGCCGCCTCTGTTTCTCTGGCTATTTTCTTCACTGCCGCAGCAGTGATGTCTCCTCTGCTCCCGCAGGAGCTCTATTTCTCTGGCTAATTTTCTCCACTGCCGCAGCAGGGATGTCTTCTCTCCAGTACCTCACTATTCAGAATTAATACTCCCGTAAAAAAAAAAAACCCTAATTGATGATTTCCTCTGTCCAGCGAGCATTGGTCTCCCAGCGGACGAAGCATGCATCTGTTTCCTCTTTCTCCATCCAGCGAGCATTGGTCTCCCAGCGGATGTTGCATGCATCTATGTTTCCTCTTTCTCCATCCAGCGAGCATTGGTCTCCCAGCGGATGTTGCATGCATCTGTTTCTTCTTTCTCTGTCCAGCAAGCATTGGTCTCCAGCGGACGTAGCATGCATCTATCTCTACTCTTTTCCATCCAGCGAGCATTGGTCTCCCAGTGAATGTACTATGTACTTGTGTTGCGTTCTATTATCTATTCTTGTCGGAGTTACGACTAGGAAGACAGACATTGCATAGCAACACGCCCCCTTTCCTCAGATTTCCCAGCTCGGTAGTCAGACAACCGTGAGGACACTGAGCAAGAATTCCGATACGGAATTCAAGATGGCTGCGCCCTGTGTGACTTGTATGAATTGTTTTCATTGGTTTTGGACCGCTTTGGTTGTTTAAATTACGATTTCAATCACTTGTATTACTGCAATACCTTACTGCGTCTGTATCACTGCCTGTGGGTATGGGAATCGGCCTTGTTCTGAGTGCAATATTGAACGAAACCTTGTTTCAAATGGGTGTTACTAACGTGGCTAGCGTTGCTAACAGAAGATAACTAAAACATTAAATAAAGTGAGAATTTTAGAAGTTCGAATGGCTGCGTTTTGATAAGCGCCTGGTACTCGGCCAGTGCTACCATAGCAACAGCTTTCTGGGTGGCGTCTATGTTTTTCTCCAACTCGGACGCGCAAAACATACCAGAATGCTTAAAGCGTAGAAGTGACGTCATATACGAGGGCCGAATCGGTTCGTTGACAAAAAAATCGGTTCGTTGACAAAAATCGGTTTGTTGACATAATAGAACACAGTGTTATCTCTACTCTCTCCCGTCCAGCGAGCATGGGTCTCCCAGCGGACGTACTATGCACTGTAGGATTACAAATTTATTAAAATGTTAATTTAGGTTCCAATACTATAGTATATAAACTGAGAAAGTTTATTAGTGTGAATTTTTGTAACTAAGGTAAATGTCACAAACCTGCCTGTTCCTGTCTGTCCTGATCTCTCTATTGTAAGTTAAATTGACCAGAGCACTGAGAATATCACCTCGTGTCGTTGAATGGTCTGGCTGATTAGATTAGTTTCTATACATTCGAATCACACTGTTAATGCCGATGAGATAAGGGCTGGGGAGTTTCAGGTAGCAGGGCGGACTCCTGTGCCTCATTTACATTCTTTATTTCAGAGTGTCTCCACCTCTATGTAACTCCTCCCCCTTGAAAGATATATAAACTACAATGTATTTTGCCTTAGTCAGATCTTGGACAAAGCAGACTACAGCAATAAAGAAACCTGCTTGAAAGATATCCCAACGTCTCCTGGTTTTCACTTCGGAGTCCCTACACTTTAGAAGAAAGTTCACTACAGTACTTATCTCTACTCTATCCCGTCCAGCGAGCATGGGTCTCCCAGCAGACACAGCATTAGGGCTGTGCGATTAATCGAAATCGTAATAAAATCGCGGTTTGAGCATGCGCGATTTCTAAATCGCTTCATAGCACGATTTTTTCCGCGCTTCCGGCTCCAACCTCCCAGTATGCTATCTGAACCAATCTGAATGCAGCGCGCCTTAATTGAGCGCGAGAACAGAACAGACCGGGCATAACGAACGACAGATAGGTTATTCAACAAAACCAGGGAAGATGAGTTCAGGACAGGATAAGGACTTGTTGGTGCCCAAAAAAAAAATCAACATCTGTGGTGTGGGATTACTTTGGATACAGGAGAGATGATTTATCACAGAGTCAGGTAATTTGCAAGACCTGTCAATCTGTCATTGCGGCAAAACAGGGTAACACAACAAATCTTTTTCAACACCTGAGGCAACGCCACACAGAGCTTTATGACCAATGCATGGCAAAAAAAATCACTGGACACGAACCAAAGTACATCCCAAACTCATTCAGGACAAAAATCAATAATACAGGCATTTGCGAGCTGCACACCATACGACAGAAGTTCAAAAAGGCATAAAGAAATAACCGACGCTGTCACGTATCATTTATGCAAAGATATGATGCCCGCAAATATCGTCAGTAAAGCCGGCTTCCAAAAAATGATACAGACCCTTGATAAGAGATATCAACTGCCATCGCGAAGTTATTTTTCAAGAGTTGCCATCCCTGAGATGTATTCCAAATGCAAGGCCAGTGTTGAATCGGAGTTAAAACAAGTGAAATACTACGCAACTACTTCAGATATGTGGTCAAGCAGAACATCGGAGCCTTACTTAAGTTTAACGGTGCACTTTATTAATGACGATTTCGAAATGAAAAGCCGATGCTTGCAAACATCATATTTCCCTGATGACCACACTGGAGAGAATCTGTCTCAGGGTTTGAGAGATGCTCTGGCTTCCTGGGGACTTTGTGAGGAGCAGCAAGTGTCAATCACCACTGACAATGGGTCGAACATCGTGAAGGCTATCGCTCTAAACAAATGGACAAGATTGCAATGCTTTGGACATAGACTGCATCTTGCAATCGGTAAGTTTCATTACATATACGGTTTCCTTTAAAATATGAAAATGTAGTGCATTAATGGAAAATCAGTAGTCATCTGATTATGTGTCCTGCTTGTTTTCGTTTGTGAAAAATGTAATTCACATAAAATTTATATATTTTTAGTCATTGTAATAGCATCTAAAATTGAAATTAAGTTATTGAAATAGGATCCATGGTCAGACTACTACAGTATGTGGTGCTATTGTATTCTACACAGCCCTAAATAATTCATTGCAGTGTTTCCCATACTGATTTATTTGTGCCGCCCCACAAAATATCAAAACTGACCGCCGCCACAAATAGATCTTTGTGGAGGCTTTGACTTCGTTGAATAAACATGAGCACTACACGTTTCAAAACCGAAACCTGGTGCGGGTGTTTTTATATCACTATATTTCTGAAGTAAACCGACTGCGTTCAGCTTTGTGCTGCTTTGTGTACAGCGTTACCAGGGAAACCTCGATCTCTAACACCCCAACAGTGCCTCCCGCTGGGAGAGAATGAATTTGCTAATATATGCCGCAACAAATAGAGTGCAGGTCTGTGGGAAACACTGAATTGCAATCATCATTGGTAATGTAATTAGTATTGTAATCATTATTAGTAATAAATAGAAATAGAAATAAAAAGTTAGTTTTAACAGCAATTTCAAATGTAATCCTTTTTGTGTATAACTTCACAGTTTTCTCTTATTTAAAGGTTTGGTACAGTATACTATGTTTTTCATTTAAATGATAATGCTTTTTATTTAAATGCACTTTGTCTTATTTATTTATTTTAGAAAATGCAGTTAAGGATGACTCTCGCATTTCCAGAGCCACAGGTTTGTGCAAAAAGTGGGTTGGGCATTTTTCTCATAGTTGGAAGAAGAAGGCGGCATTAACTGAAGCCCAGGAAGAACTTAAGCTTCCAAAGCATGCACTCATAACAGAGTGTCCAACAAGGTGGGGCTCAAGGCAACGGATGATAGAACGAGTTTTGGAACAACAGAAGGCTCTGTCTCAGATCCTTGTAGCTGATCGCAAAACAAGACACCTGGTTCCACAATGGCAGGACACAGATGTCCTTGAATCTGTGAGCAAGGCACTGAAACCCCTGCAGGAGTTTACAGATGCCCTATCTGGCGAGGACTATGTCAGCGTGTCATATCTGAAGCCAGTTCTTCATCTGTTCAACACAAACATACTGGCTGTGAATGATGAGGATTCTGACCTGACCAACACAATAAAATCCAAAATTCTTGAGTACATTAATAAAAAGTATGATGATGAAGATACCCAAGAACTGCTGGATATGGCGTCATTCCTAGATCCAAGATTCAAGACAAATTACATTGCTGTAGACAAACTTCCAAACATCAAGGCCAAGGTGATGTCTGATATGAAAGAAGTATCACACAAGGTGAGATGGTGTATGGGTAAATTGACTGGTAGTGTCACGGTTCAATAATATGTATAATTATGGTTTAATATTTTTCTGTTGTCTGTTGTGTTTGTTCTCATAGGATGCAGTGAATTCTGACAGCACCACAGGGAGACAGAATGTAGACACAGATCTACCTTCATCAGCAAAAAAAACAAAGAAGTCTCTGGGAAGCTTTTTTAAGAGTGTCTCAGCCATGCCAGCATCTCTGGAGCTCGAAGAAGCCATTGCCTCCGAGATGAACAGCTACCTGCTTACTCGCTATATCGACAGTGAGGAAGATCCTCTTCAATGGTGGAAACTACATCAAATTAACTTCCCAAGATTGAGCAAGCTTGCTCAAAAATATCTGTGCATTCCAGCTACAAGTTCACCATCTGAGAGGGTGTTTAGCACTGGAGGGAATGTGGTGACATGCCAACGTTCATGCTTGAAACCAGAAATGGTGGACATGCTGGTTTTCTTAGCAGAAAACCTTTAAACATTTAAAGCAGCTAGATTCTGCGACTGTTCTTCTAATTTTAGTTATTTTGGAGACTTTAGTCTGTTTCTTTTTGTTTTGTTGTTGTTTTGTTGGTTTAATTACCCACGTTAATTTATTTATTTTGGCCAAATGTCTGTTCTAGAGACGTGTTAACTTTTTGATAAAGCTCTAATTGGTTTCCTTTGGAAATATGTTTCAAATTCACACAGAATGCATTAAAACTGTAAAGCATGTCTGTTTGTGTAAAAATCGTGATTAAAATCGAAATCGGGAAAAAAAAATCAAGAAATCGTGATACGTTTTTTTGTCCATATCGCACAGCCCTACACAGCATGTATCCATCTTCCCACTACCTCTGTCCAGTGAGCATTGGTCTCTCAGCGGACAGCATGTATCTTCCTTTTTCATATTTCTGTCCAGTGAGCATTGGTCTCTCAGCGGACTTGACACGTAACTATCTTTCCTGCCCAGCCAGCTTTTTCAAATTCATTCCACCTCGCAGGTGGCCGGTAGAGCCCAATATCCTGATGCCATCGAGCCGCTCACGTCAGAAGCTACATGGGCCCTCCCGGTTAGCCGTTTTTTCGATTCCCGCTTAACTCACCCGTCAACGCCACGGAGATATACTTGATCAAGCGATCAAGCTTATTGAAAAGCCAGCCCGCCAAATTCGCTGCATCTTTGAGGGGTCTATAGTCTGGCGGCTGTCCTTTTGCTCTTTTGGTTGGTTTTTTTGGGGGGGGAGTACTCTGGGTTCGGGCAGAAATTCCGAGCTCGGAGCCCTCCACCCGGACAGTGCGCCAAGTACGCATAACCTTTACCATAATAATTATATGTAGATGTGAACTCGTGAAATTATGTTTTAACAAGGTTCGGGAGGAGCAGGTGCAGATAATTAACCCAATCAGCACAAGTGGAGATCAATCAGTAATCAACTAAGGACAAGATAAATAACAGCAGAACCCACCTGTGTTTCTTGACGGTTTATCAGCATCCCACCTCCACCCCATCTCCTCACTTTTAGTTCCATCTCTAGTTCCATCTACTCTTACCAACGGGGGGAGTACTCTGGGTTCGGGCAGAAATTCCGAGCTCGGAGCCCTCCAAGCGGACAGCACGCCAAGTACGCATAACCTTTACCATAATATAATATGTATATGTGAACTTGTGAAACAGTTTTTTCTTCATGGCTGAAACGTTTCATCAATGTTTTTTAATACATCGAAGCATTTTCCATCTAAGTAACCTTTAAGAAAGCACCTGATGTGTTGCTGCCAGTTTTAGCACATTTAGCCTCAAGCTTTCTGCTAACCAGGGGAAGTTGTGACATTTAAGTGCAACATTCCACACTTTCCAGTGCACTACCTCTTTGCTGTTTCAGTGTGAACACACTACTCATACTACAAAATACATTGTATCTGAGCTTGCTGAGCTCTTGACTAGTTATGTAGCTTGAAACTTTGTCCAGTAAATATAATTAAGAAAACTTTGCAGTTATTTATAGTGTTCTCTTTTTAGGTTTAATTTGTTAGCCTCGTGTTGCTACACTCTTAAAAATAAACATTCTTTATTGGCATTGATGGTTCCATGAAGAATTTGTAACATCCATGAAACTTTTTAATTGCACAAAAAGTTCTTTACAGGGAAAAGGTTCCCTGTAAGATTATTCAAATGTTCCTCAAGCTAAGAAAATAATGGTTCTTTTAATACACATACTGTATCATCAATATGATATTGTTATATACTGAGTCAAGAAAAATTCTTTGTCTAAACACTGTTTGAAATAATGTTCATCAAATATTTTAAAGAATCAGTCTTTCAACAGCCATTCATTCGTGTTGACTTTTAAAACCAAGTTTAAAATGAAATGCATCAAAACTAGAGAGAAGAAAAACTTTTTTTTTCTCAGACAGAGAGTGAACATACTCGGTTACTAATGTGACCTCGATTCCCTGAGCGTAGGGAAGGAGTATTGCGGAAAACTCCTTTTTTCGAGAATATTGAAGCCTTTATTTTAAAACGCAGTGCAGCTGCAGAGCGAGCACAGAGCAGAGCTGACTAGTGTGCTCATTGGCTGTGCTGCAGGAACTGCACGAACCTATGGCGAAGCGGCTGAGACACGCGAACCAATCAGAGCGCCTCGCACCTCATGCGTGCCGAAACCCGCCAGAATGGGTGTGGCTTCTGGCTATAAAAGCAGACCATTTCGCCATAGGAATCAAGTTTAAATCGACTGAAGCGAAAGCACCTGAACCAAGCGTAATAGCACAGCAATACTCGTTCCCTACACTCAGGGAACCGAGGTTACATTAGTAACCGAGTACGTTCCCTTTCGAGAGTGGTCTCTCGTATTGCATAGCTATACGCTTATGGGAACCCATTTTGAAACGCCGTGCCATTAGCTTAACAACTTCGCCCTACACATTCACCTAGAGCTGAGAAGCCAGAGCTTAATAGTAGAGCTAAAAGTCAAAATCCAAAGGGAGCCAGACCAACGTTGGGCCCCACAGAGGGGTACCTAGAGGCTTGGGTCCTCTCAGGGCCAAGGCCTCTTATACAGAAAGAACTCGTGCCTGCAGAGCAGGAACCTCTAAGTTATAAAATCTAACAAATGTGGACGGCGAGGACCAGCCGGCCGCCTCACAAATGTCTTCAATTGGTATAACACTGGACCAAGCCCATGAGGAGGCCATGCCTCTCGTTGAATGAGCTTTAACGCCTATGAGGCATTGGAGGCCCATAGATGCGTAGGCTAAAGAGATAGCGGCTACTATCCATCGTGATAGTCTCTACTTAGTGACCAGAAGCCACTTGGCGTGGCCACCGAAGCATACAAAGAGCTGTTCCGACTGTCTGAATGGAGCAGAATGCTCTAAATAGACTCTAAGGCCAGAGTAGAACCCTATCTCTAGATATAGAGGTGCATAGAGGCACCTAGTTGACGGTGCTCTAGCCTCAAAGATAGTGCTTAAGACTTTTTCTGGGAGGTTCCCGGATACCTGTTGAGGGGCCATACATTGAAGGGTCCACAATTCAGGACCGGGATGCCAGATCGTCCCGTTCGCCTGCGTGAGGAGGTTTCTCCTCAGTGTTATAGGCCAAGGAGCTGTGTCCAGCAGCTGTGCCAACTCGGGGAACCAGACCTGGGTCATCCAGAGAGGGGCTATTAGGAAGACTGCACACTTGCTCTCCCTTATCCGCTCAATGACCTGAGGGACCATCGAGACCGTAGGGAATGCGTAAAGAGGGCGGCTGGGCCAAATGTGGAAAAGAATGCTTTTGGAAAAGAATGTTGGGCAGTGAGAGTTGCCTTCTGAGGCGAAGAGGTCGACCTCTGCCCTGCCGAAGACACTCCAGATCAGATGAACCGTGTGGAGGTGGAGAGACCATTCCCATGGGGGAACATTGTCTCGGGATAGCATATCTACACCCTGGTTCAGAATGCCTGGTACGTGCGCTGCCCTCAGCGAGCGCAAGTTGGCATGTGGCCATAGGAGGAGGTGTTTGGCCAAGGTGTACAGGTTGCCCGACCTGAGACCGCCCTGGCGATTTGTATAGGACACCACTGACATGTTGTCTGTCCGGACCCAAGCATGGTGCCCTGCCAGGTTTGGCAGGAAGGCTTTTAGGGCCAGAAAAACCGCTCTCATTTCGAGGCAGTTGATATGTAGGCATTTCTCCGGGCTTGACCAGAGGCAGGAGACAGGCCTGCCCTCGAACAGAGCCCCCCAACCTAGGTTGGAGGCATCTGCTGAAATCACCTTCCTCCTCGAGACCACACCCATGTTTACACTCGACTGTTTACAGTCGGTGACTTTCCAAGGAGCCAGGGCTTTGATACAGCCGTGGTTCACTCTGATGCGTAGGTGGCCAGAATGCCATGCATGGGCTGGTACTCTGGGTTTTAACCAGCCCTGCAGGGGATGCATATGCAGTAGGCCCAGTTGGAGTACTGATGATGCTGAGGCCATAAGGCCCAGATCCCTCTGAAACATTCTGGGAGACAGCATGGGAGACAGGACACTCTTGGAAAAGTTGATCCTGAGCCCAAGGCATTCCAAGTGGCTGAGGAGCCAGGATCTGTGGGTCAGTAACTCGGCCTCCGATTGGGCCAGAATGAGCCAATCATCGAGGTAGTTCAGAACGCGCATTCCCCGCTGTCTCAGGGGGGGAAAGGGCTGCGTCCATGCATTTCGTAAATGTACGAGGTGCCAGGGACAGGCCGAAAGGCAGGACTGTGAATTGATAAGCCTGCCCCTCAAAGGCAAATCTCAAGAGTGGCCTGTGATGGGGGGCTATCTGGATATGAAAGTAAGCGTCTTTCAGATCCAATGACAAAAAACACTCCCCTGGGCGAATCTGCGCAATGATTTGTTTGGTTGTTAGCATCCTGAATGGCCGTCTCATGAGGGCCTTGTTCAGGTGTCTGAGGTCTAGGTTGGGCCTGAGGCCACCATCCTTTTTCGGGACAAGAAAGTAACGGCAGTAAAAGTCTGACTCGCTTAACGACAGGGGAACTGTTTCGACAGCTCCTTTCGCTAATATATTTGACACTTCGGTGCGAAGGACGTGAGCCACGTTGCTTCTCACCGCTGTCTCGACCACTGCATGAAAGTGCGGAGGTCTGCGAGCGAATTGGAGTGAATAACCTCATTTTATTATGTTCATAACCCATTCTGACACATCGGGGACGGCTTCTCCTCAGTGCCGTCATGGTGGAGAGCGTTGATGGAGGTGGATGTTCTCAGGCGGGCCGAGTAGGGGCACGCCATGATTTAGTCAGTTTGTCGTGTACCTCAGGAAAGAACGGCGCTGGTCTTTGACGAGGGGCCTGGCCGCGCCCTGGCAGGAACCATTCTGCGAGCCGGCTCTTAGCGGGCTCCTGAGGCGAAGATCAATCGAGCCTGAGGTCTTCAACAGCTTTAGTGAGGACGCGGAGAACCTCTGGGTCCAAACTCGCCCTTGCGCAACTTCACTGGACTGAGACGAGGGGGAGGGGTCAGCCGAGCCCACCCAATCCTCACACTTGGATGCAGCCAAATACAGGCTGAAATCTTCCTTCCCTTCTGATCCACCGAAAGAGACAAGGCCTGCCGATTGCAGAGAGGGACGCTGGTTCATCTGAGTGAACAGTACAGGTGAAGGGGTCTCCACTGGAGGGGCTCCGCATGAAGCACAATCCATGCGCGGCATTTGAAACAACGCCGGGCTTTGAAATTTGCTATTTTAACAGCACGTCGCGGCGGCAAACACACTGTAAAATGCTTTTAGAAAGGATATAGGCTTCTCGCCGGATGGCCGCAGGTGAACGGCGAATCAGAAGAGGCGGCACCAAGTTCTAGCGTGTAGATCGGGAGGCCGCCATCTGCTGAGCTGCTGGCGCTCGTCGACAGTGAAGGCTTGTTAGCAGGAGAAATCAGCGAAGTGAAGAGTTTGCTGAAGGAGATTAAATCTGATTTCTATGGCGAAATGGTCTGCTTTTATAGCCAGAAGCCACGCCCATTCTGGCGGGTTTTGGCGCATGCAAGGTGCTCTGATTGGTTCGCATGCCTCAGCCGCTTCGCTATAGGTTCGTGCAGTTCCCGCAGCACAGTCAATGAGCGCGCTAGTCAGCTCTGCTCTGTGCTCGCTGTGCAGCTGCACTGCGTTTTAAAATAAATGCTTCAATATTCTCTAGAAAAGGAGTTATCCCATAAGCATATAGCTACGCAATACGAGAGACCACTCTCGAAAGGGAACTCTACTGATCATGCTCTGAATATTTGTCTTAGCACTCCAAAATAAATCTAGTGTGTCACAATTGCCCCTTGTTACAGCGGTCTCCCCTTAAGAGAAGCAAATGTAAACCTCACTGCCAACATCCTGTCATTGCATAGTCTTGCAAATCAATAGTTTCTGTGTTTATACACAGTACAAAAATGCATAATTCAGCAGTTACATATTAATGACCTGTACTGTAGTCCTGGTGAGTATTGCAGCGAAATATTCTTTGTTGATCCTTTTGGTCTAAATATAGGATGTAATGATGTTTCTACCCAGTATTTGTTTCCACTGCAGCGGTGCCATAGAGTCATGTTCCTCATAAGAACAATTTATCATCATTGCCAGAGTTCTGTGAGGGTCTACCATATTCCTGAAACATTAATGTGAAAACACTGACACCAGAAAGTGACAATAGGACAGACAGAGAAAGTTTTTCTGAGTTTTGCTTGTGTACATAACTGTTATTATAGTTAAATTAATTTGAAATGGAACATGTATATCTTTTTGAAAATGCCTGATGAGACACGATGGATAAAAATGAGATGGCTGAAAACATAGCATATTTCAATGGCTTTAATTTCACTCACGAATGTTTTGCATTCCCCCAAGA
Source organism: Gila orcuttii (assembly GCA_026230005.1). Classification (NCBI taxonomy): domain Eukaryota; kingdom Metazoa; phylum Chordata; class Actinopteri; order Cypriniformes; family Leuciscidae; genus Gila; species Gila orcuttii. Next base: position 29,893,298 of record JAPDVR010000023.1, read on the forward strand.
AGCGTTACATTGCCTCACAAAACATTTGCATTTAGGAGCTCCATAGAAAATTAGTGGGTGCTTGTGGAAAAAAAATGTTTCTATGGTATACTGGACAACAATGATAAGCATTTAAAACATTTTAAAGGGGTCATATAATCGTACATGCACTTTTACAAGTTGATTGCACTGAAATGTGTGTTGGCAGTGCTTGTACACAACCATCATATAATGATAAAAATCCATCCAGTGTTTTTGTTTTAATCTCCTTATATGTTTTCCCCTGCCTCAAATTGAGCCATTCGATTTTGTGACGTCACTAAATCGGACGCCCCTCCCACGATTGATAATTGACTGCAGTGTTTCAACACAGACCCGCCCTGAGCGAGCTGTCATCGTAGTACGCCATTGTTGATACACTGGAGCAGAATGGGGTCTAAGCGAATGTGGTGTTCTTTTTTTGGCTGTAATAAGGAACACAGCAGTCATTTTGGTGTTCCTAAATTCGAACCGCTGAAGACGCAGTGGCTGAGTTTTATTTTTGAAGGGAATATTCCCGATGGTCTCCGTAAATGCTTTTATGTTTGCGCTAATCATTTCTCACCAGACTGCTTTCTAAACAAGGGTCAGTGTAAATCTGGTTTTGCTAAGAAGCTGGTCCTGAAAACAGAATCGGTACCAACTATTCGTGTTCCTGCTGCACCTCCAGAAGAAGTGAGTGTAACGTTTTATTAACCTTTAACTATTAATCTTTGCAAATCGCTTGCACGCTATACGATGAATGCGGCTAATGTTTACACTCAGGGTATATTACGGCATGTTTTCTATGTAACGTTACGACGTTCTCAATATAATTCATAATCCCACGTTTATAATGAACAAAGCGTTATGGTTAATGTGTTATTAAAAACTGTGTATGCAGGTGTACATTACGTGACATTACGTTAACCAACCATTCAGAAACGTCCTGTTTGAGCCGAACTTCTTCGGGGCTGTCATCTTGTTCCGAGTCCCACTCCGGTTCAAATTGGTATGGTTGCACAGATGTGTCCTCAGAGACTCCCGCTGACCAAAATATACCCTCAACTGTTGTCAAGGCAACACTCCACGTGCGGTTGTGTCAAAATGCCCACAGAACAGAGCAAAGCTCATTATCATTTAAAGGCATATGCACTGAAACGGCATGCTGAAAACAGCTGTTTTTGACCAGGTAAAATTAGTGTTTTCTTATAATACTAATGAGAATTTTTAATAAAAGTATATTACAAAGTTTTCATTTAGACCCTAAAGATTCATATTAACTTGTACAAAAATGGCATTATATGACTCCTTTAAGGCCTTTAGTCAAGTCAAGTCATCCTCATTTATATTGCGCTTTTAACAATGTAGATTGTTTCAAAGCAGCTTTTTACAGAGATAAACATATAATTTAAGGTAACAGAGATTGGTTTGGTTTTATAGTTGTTCTTGAATAATGTTATTTCCAGCTAAAGTTAGTTTTGATTGATTCACTTCCGTCGAAATGGTCATTTGTTATTAAATTAGGGGCCGCTAAGACGACACCGTTCTCTCTAAACAGACTTTAAACGCGAACCTGTTATAGACGCTGATGGCGTTCACATGCGCATTAAGAATTTATTCTATAGTTATGTGCGTTTGAATATATGTGCGCAGGTTTGTAATTCCCTACAAACCATGCCTAAACAAACTACTTGTCTTGCCTATAAATTTTGATGCAGAATTTTATTTATTTGCAGAATTTTACTTTATTGAAACATTTATTTAAACATTCAATATACGTAAAGAGTATGTATTCACAGTATGTTGACCCTTCTTCGTAACCTCTGCAATTCACTCTGGCACGCTGGATATCCACTCCTGGGCCAAATCCTGAAGAATGGCAATCCATTCTTGCCTCATTAGTGCTCACAATATATGGGCTTCTGCTTGTCCTCTAACTTTTTGAGGATTGACCACAGGTTCTCTATTGGATTAATAAGTGGGGAGTTGCCTGGCCACGGATCCAAAATTTGAATGTAATGATCTCTGATCCATTTCATTATTTGTGACATGGTGCTCTATGATGATAAAAATGCTCTGATCATCACCAAATTTCTCTTGGGTCGTTGGGAGAAGTTGCTCTTGCAGGACATTTTGATACCATTCTTAATTCAGGGCAGTGTTTTTAGGCAGAATTGTGAGAGAGCCAACTGCCTTGAATGAAAAGCAACCCCACACATCGATGGACTTAGGATGTTTCACTGTCGGCACGACACAGGACTTACGGTAGGGCTCACCGTTTTTTTCTCCGGACAATCGGTTTTCCAGATGTCCCAAACAGACGGAAAGGTGCTTCATCAGAGAAAATAACCAGTCTCTGCTGTCCAATCCTTGCACTTCCTGCAGAATTTGAGTCTGTCATGATAATTTTCTTGGAGGGAAGTGGTTTCTTTGCTGGCCTTATTGACAACAGGCTGTTGTCCAAAAGTCTTGGCCTCACTGTGATGCACTCACAACCACCAGTTGCCAATATTGAGTTCTGCACTGGTGGAGACACAATTCCCTAGCTTATTCCTCAGTCAGAAAGAGACGGTCCTGGCATTTCCTGGACACTCTGGGACGTCCTGAAGCATTCTTCACTGCAGTTTAACTTCTTTCTTCTAAGTTTTTGATGATCCGGTGTAATATAATGTAATATGTAATATTGATTCAGGTGTAATATTCTTTGCAGCAATTTACTTGCATGTGAGGGCATTTTGATGCAAAATGATGATGGCTGCACGTCTTTCTTTCACCATTGCTAACAAAAGAAGACCATGAATGGAAGCACTTCTTCCCTCCTTTTATAGCAATCAGTCTGCCCTTTTTATCCAATCAGAAATATATAGACTGTCACAGTCACCAGCTCAGACACCAGCTCAGTAACCTGTCAGCACTACATTTCACAGCATCCCTCTGGTCCCCACCTGCACTCATCCATCATCACACCTGGTGCAGATCATCACAACTATACTGCCGCTCGTCACAACGGCTGTCACAGTTGCTAGGCGACAAATCCAGACCGTCCCATTGAACAACTACCAACCACAGCTAGCAACAACTTGTAACATACATCAACTTGATGCAACCTGGATACATCATCAGTGATGTTACCTGGGGTCACAGAGTGTTTCGGGTCTTTCAAACATCATACACTCTCACCCAGGCGACCCAGCTGGGGTTGATCAGGCCCCAACTTGTGTCCAGGTAGCCCTACCTCACCCATGGTTCTCCTCTCCTTATCCACAGCCACCTTGAGGCAACTTCTGCTGACTCTGTGACCTCTTTGATGGCCCTTCGCTTAATGGCCCCTATGATGCCCAGGATCTTGTACGCCCTGCATAGAGATTGGCCAGCAAACCCTCTGCATCCCACCTCAATGGGCTCACACCGCGCTCGCCACCCATTGTTCCAGCACTCCTCCACTAGCTCAGCATATTTAGCCCTCTTCCTCTCATTGGCCTCCTCGATGCGGTCCTCCCAGGGTACGGTGAGTTCCAGGAGAACGATCTGCTTGGAGGTCTCTGAGATGAGCAACATGTCAGGCCGCAGCGTTGTGGTGGCGACAGTTTCTGGGAACTTCAGTTGCTTCTCCAGGTCAACTTTCAACTCCCAGTCTTGTGCTGATGCTAGCAGACCAGATGAGGTGGCCCTGGCAGCTACTGGTGGCTTCTCCCCAGCCCGGATGAAAGAAATATTGTTCTTAGCTGGGCGGAGGCGTTTGCAGTGGCCAATTCCACAGCTGATGGTATTCGCTACGGCCTTCAGGACTTGGTCATGGCGCCAACGGTAGCGCCCCTCGCCCAGTGCCTTCGAACAGCAGCTGAGGATATGCTCCAGGGTCCCCCTCTTCAGGCAGAGGTTGCAGGCTGGTGACTCCACCAATCCCCAGCTGAACAGATTGGATGGACTCGGTAGTACATCGTAGACAGCCTGGATCAAGAACCGTATGCGATGGGGTTCTGCTTTCCACAGCTCTGCCCATGAGACCTTGCAGTCCACTGCATGCTCCCATCTTGTCCAGGCTCCCTGCTGCCGCATTCCAACCATCCTGCTGGCTCGCTCCTCCTCTACTCCTGCCCGCACCTCATGCTGCACCAGTGATCTCCTGTCCTTCCCATGTGCCTTGTTGTAGCGAGATGTTGTACCGCTACCCAGGCCAGCTCTTCCATGAGTCACTGCTCCCACCAGTGCCCTGTGCCGTAGCCGCGACTCAGCTATATTCACCGCCTCTGCTGCCCTCCACCTCCGCCCTGTCCTCACCTCGATCCCAGCCTGGGAGACCTTTGGGTCCTGTGACTCTCTGTATTGCAGCACCTCCCTGGCACGGCCCACCTTGAACTCCTCATTCAGACTTCTGATAGGGAGCTTCAGCTTGTTACTCTGGCCGTACAAAGCGATGCTGCTCAGGCTTCGAGGTAGACCCAGCCACTTCCGTAGAAACCTGCTGACTCTCCTCTCAAAGCCCTCGATGGTGGAGATTGGAACCTCATAAATCAGGAGGGGCCAGAGAATCCGTGGGAGGATGCCATGCTGATAAATCCAAGCCTTGAACTTGCCAGGTAGGCCTGACTTGTCCACTGCGGCTAGCCAGCCTTCCAGTTCCAGGTTGGTTGCACAGATGGCTGCTGTGTCTTTCAGGCTGCAATCGAACACCTTTCCCAAGCTCTTCACTGGTTTCTCAGTGATTGATGGTATCTGGGTCTTGCCTAGTGTGAAGCGGAACTTGTTGGTAACCTTTCCTTTCTTCAACACCAGCGATCTGGACTTTGTTGGCTTGAAGCACATGCGAGACCAGGTTGTCATCTCTTCCAGGCCCTTCAGGATCCACCTGGCCCCTGGGACGTGTGGTGTTGTCACCGTCAGATCGTCCATGAAAGCCCTAATGGGCGGCTGGCGGACACCGGACTTGGTGAGGGGACCTCTGCACTGGGCCTCTGTAGCCTTCACCAGCATGGCGAGTGCATATTCATGGCGAGTGCGAATAATATCACTGAAATTGTACACCCAGTGATGATACCCTTCTCGAGCCTGTGCCAGTCTGATGTTGTAGACCCCGCAGAGACTCTCAGACTGAAACTGTCGTAGTAGTCCAGAATGAGGTCTCTAAACTTGTTTGGGACGTAGTGCCGGCGCAGAGCCTCCTCAACCAGTTTGTGGGGTATGGACCCATAGGCGTTTGTTAGGTCCAACCACAGCACCACCAAGTCCCCCTTGTTCTCCCGGGCTTCCCTGATCAGCTGTGTGACCACGCCAGTGTGCTCCAGACACCCCGGCACCTTCGGGATCCCTCCTTTCTGGACCGACGTGTCAATGTATGAGTTCCTTAGGAGGTAGTCGGTCAGCCGCCTGGCAACGATGCTGAAGTATATCTTTCCCTCAACACTGAGCAGCGAGATGTTTCTGAACTGGTCGATTGTCTTCGACTCTTCTTCCTTTGGAATCCACACCCCTTCTGCAAACCGCCACTGCTGAGCAACCTTTCCCCTCCTCCATATAACCTTCAGAATCTTCCAGAGCCTGTGTTGTAGCTTCGGCAGTTCTTATAAACCCTATAAGGGACCCCACTAGGTCCTGGGGCTGAGCTTGCTCTGGCCTTTTTGATAACCTCCTGGATCTCCTTCCAGCTGGGCTCCTTCCTGTCGAAGTCCAGAGTTGGTACAGGTGGATCAATCAGGTACTGGCAGTGGCCCAGCTCTTGCTCCCTGGATCTATCACAGAAGGTATCTCTGAGGTGGCGGTCAACCTCAGCTTTGGAGCAGGTGAGCTGGCCGCTCCGCTTCTTCCCGAGTAGCTGCTTTGTGAACCCAAATGGATTCGCTATAAAAGTCGCCCGCTTCCTGGCCCTCTCTTTCCTCCTTCTCCTGTGCCACTCCGCTCTCCTCAGAGTCATAAGCTTCTTGCGGAGGATGACGCGCAGCTCTACTAGAGGACCTCTCTCAACAACAACTCATTAATGTGACAATACATTTTGTTAGTTTCATTTTCCAAATAACCAGTGTTGGAATGTAATGACACATTTACTCTGGATTAACAGGCTAAAGTATAAATTTTAAGTATTTTAGATTGTTATTCAACTCATCTCAGACAGAGGCAAATATTGTACTTTTTTATGAAAACTGACTTTTTACACATGGATATTAGATTTTGATATTAGATATCGTTAAAAAAAATGAACAGTATAATAGAAACACAAAAAATATATCTTTGGTGATCAGGGATAGGCAACGTCGGTCCTGGAAGGCCGCTGTCCTAAAGAGTTTAGCTCATAGAACGATTTTTCAGGTTAAAATATTGTATGGTTTGATTTTTGAGTAGGGTTGGGTATCGGTTGGGTTTTATCCGATACCAGTATCTACTCGGTATTTTTAAAACGGTTCCGGTGCTTAAACGGTTCTTGAAACGGTACTTTAAAGGGATAGTTCACCCAAAAATGAAAATTCTGTCAGTAATTACTTACCCTCATGTTGTTCAACCCCGTAAGACCTTCGTTCATCTTCGGAACACAAATTAAGATACGAAGGTCTTACGGGGTTGAACAACATGAGGGTGAGTAATTACTGACAGAATTTAAATTTTGGGGTGAACTATCACTTTAAGAAAACGAAACCGCACACACTTTGTCAAAAACTAATACCCTTTTATTTACAGGGCCAAACTGGACACAATATTAACTTAAATCTTTAAACAATATAAATACAAGTAACATATATGGTAATAATAAATAAACCAATATAAAATAAAAATTCACATTTACATAATATCAAATAAAACAATATTGTATCAAACAATGTAATAATACTGGAGATTAATAGAGATTACTACCAGGGTAATCTAATCTCGACATGGCTCCAGGTTCCCATGTTTTGTCAGCTTGAACCAGTCATGTAAGTTATCTGGTCGTTGCACTAGAACGGCAGCGCTTGGCGAGTTTGGTATTTCATTCTCACTGCGTCTTAGCTACGCAGCGTTGAGTGAACCTATGAAAGAGAACGTCTCTGGTTACTGGTGTAACCTATGTTCTCTGAATAGGGAACGAGACGCTGCGTTCGCTGCCAAACTCCTCGCGCTGCCGACAGGCTTCCTTTTTCGGCAGAGAAATCTGAGGAGCAGATGATGCGCGTGCCAATATAATAAGACGACGTGAGCGTCGAGGCGGCGCCCGCGCCATCAGCCAATGGATTGGCGTGATTCTATATGGGCTTCAGACAATCGGCACACCCAGAGGGCATTCTGACGGGTAATTTTACACGTGAAATGCAGCCAAACCTTGGAGCGTTTTGTCTTCGGCATCTTCATTAATCCCCTCGCAATCAGCAGACGTTCCAGGAGTCTCCCGCATATTGATAACGGCTCCCTGATGCCCGCAAATTAGTTAAAATCTCCTGGAATCTAGAGCGAGCGAGCAAGAGCGCGCATGCGAGACAGAACAGACTGTGCTTCAAACAGTATTGTGCGCGCACGGCGGAGAGAGAGAGAGCGCGCGCGAGACCTTGCGTGTGTGCGCCTCATGACACAGAGAGTCAGGCACCGAAATTTTCGTTCTAATTCGGTCTGGTTACTACCGTTTACGTCAGAACCGGTTCCCTATTGGCACCGCGTTTCGGTACCCAACCCTATTTTTGAGGATGTGAATTAATTTCATTTTTTCTTCCCTCTTTCTGAGAACATCTCAGTGACTGGCAGCCCACGCCTGAGTCAGCCCTGCAAACCTGCTAGTGGACAGTGGAAATATGCACTCATCCCAGATGATTCCCTCTGGCAGAGGCTTTACCATCAAGGTAAATCAAGGTTGAAGACCTATCTTTTTAATGTTTCTTATTCTTAATTCATTTATTCCTTGTATGGTATTGTAACTTTTATTTTTGTATTTAATCTGTTTAAAGGTTGTTTTTATATTTTATGTTTTTTTTGTAAAGCACCTTGGATTGCTCTTCTGCTGAAATGTGCTGTATAAATAAAATTGCCTTGCCTTGCCTTACCAGGGTCTCTATTGTGCAGCACCACCAGGATCTCCTGCTCAGCTCAATAAAAGTCTACAGAAAAATGTTTCCTTCCCATCTGTTTTATGTATATTGTTAATAAAAAAAAAAATCTGATCTTAACCGTAACTTATCTTGTAAATAGTTGTAAAAAGAACTGTAAGTAAAAACGTGTAGAACAATTTATTTTGTATCATTTACAAATTAATTTACAGAAATGTACAGAAAAACTTCATTAGATTTAAAAGTTAAAACTTGCATTACAAAAATAAACAATGCACAGACATTATTTAAAAATAATATACGATTACATACAAATAATAGAATACGATTGTTTAATTTACAAATTTCAATTCACATAACCAAAAGTTTATTTCTCTACCAACCTGTCAAGAAGAGAAAACAATCTGTCCATTCTCTCCCTGATCTTCTGTGATCTCCTCTCCTCTGTCTCTGTATGCAATTACGACGTACAGACTACCTACCAGAATCCCTACCTTTGAATACTCACCTTTGATCATCACGCCAATATGTCTTCCGTCTCTGTCCTTCATCTATAGTCCAGTTCCAGTGCGCCAGTCATCTCAGGTCATCACCATCTGCACAGAAACCCAACATCAGTCTAGAGCCAGTAAGTCATCATCAACAATCTTCAGTCACCATCCACTCACCATCGCCTGGTTCCTGCTGTTACCCTCTGCTTATAATAAACCCGTTTTATATAACCCACCTGTCTGTCCCCTTCTGTGTTGTGACATAGACTAGTACTTGTTCCCTTGTGCTGATTATATGATTAGTGAAATTCTGTTAGTATTTTGTTTTGTTTTTTCCAATCTGATCACCCTGCACAATAATCTAGAAACAATGTGAATCAACGCCACAACAACTAAAGCATTAAACTTTTTGAAACATAAAATTTAAATCACTGCCAAAACTTTTGGCTACAGCTGTACATGGTTTTAAACACATTTTCCAAAAGTACTATTCACTTCTTTAAGTGGAATACAAAATGCATGAAGCAATTCATACAATTAAGCAACTAGAACAGGCTTTTCAACAGCTGTCTCTCATTAGAAACTACAAAATGACTGAACTTGTGGACTAACATCAATCAAGATGGTTTAAAAATTTTAAATCTTGGCATGGAACTGGATAATGTCTTATTCCCACATCTTAATAACCCACTGTCATTCTGTCCCTCAATCTTATCTATGCAAGCTAGATTACAGCATCTGTGCAAATATGCAAGCAGTAAATCAGGCTGGTTTCTCTCAATTTGAACCTGCTGAATCAGCCACTTCACTTTCATGCGTTAAAAAAACGGAGCTGTTAAAATGGCAAATATTATAAAATACTCAGCAAATTGATTTTGAATGTTTCAAGCATTTAGAAGGCCTATGCAAATAATGAATATTAGAAAGTCAAGTGAAAAATTATATATTGCACATTTTTTACCCATGCATTTCATCCTGTTTTGTGACAGTAATAGGCTACCACCCACACATTACACAATTTTCGACCACGATTTTGGGCTGATAATGATAATGAATATAATAATGCAGGTTGCTGACGAAAACCCTAAAAGTCCTGTTGTGTGAAATTTGTTTTGACTGGAAATTGGCAAAGACAGGCAGTCGTGCATAGTGTGAACAGAAATCCAACGACTTTGAAAGTTGCCTATAGTGCAGTTTTTTCAATCTTTTAGATGCCATGGACCCCCAAAAACGATTGATCATCCTTGAGGAACCCCCATCCTAAAATTTAAAAAGCATCGGCTGGATGACTGGTTTTCTGGGGGCGGAAAACGCCTTACCCCGTGCCTTTCTTTCCAGAGGTGCATGAAGAACTTTGGCAGTATGGAAGCATATCAAACATGCCAAAATCTGCTTCAAAGTTTTTCCTCTCTCACTACCCTTGATAGTGGGGCATTCAGGGGTTCGTGGTGATTACCCAGGTGGAGTGTGCAGTTGCTGTGCATGCCCACAAAATGCTGGTGGGGTCATCTGCGAATCACATCCACAGCAGTTCTGGTTGCTGTGCTTTACAGTGCTGCTCTGCATACGATGACCACCCTGCAAGTCTACCAGGCCAAAGTATTCAATGCATGGTAGTTCTGAGCCAGGGTTGATGCAGGAACTGCGCACAGTGACTTACTCGGCCAGACAATGTCCACCTTGGGATGAATGATTCAATGACTCATTGATTAAGACCAACTGAATTTGGACTAGCATACTACCCTATTACTTTAAATATGCTGTGTAAAGACATTAATGATTTAATTGGATTGGTAACAGCATTACAAATTCTTAATTTAAATTTTAGAATAAATATTATTATTCTAATTGAATTTGATTAAATTTAATCATTTTACATAAAATATTACATTTATTAAGTTAAAAAAACTGGTAAAATGTAATAAGATATTAAAGGAGGTAAAAAATGCCCTTGGAAATCGGTTAAAAATATCACCCTCTTAATGGAAAAAAGTTAATTTCTGTGTCTAGCCCCACCATGAGGCATTGCTGCAAGTCAAGGCTATTTATATGACCAGTATGGATATGAGAAAGAGGATCACTTGTCTTAGTCACTTGTCTCAGCTCTTTAATTTTCAATATCATCAGCTGTATGCAGTCTTTTGTTGAAGCTTTCAGTCTCTTAACTGCTTTTCTTTTTTGGTAAGACTCCAATTACCCAGCCTGTCCCTCTGGACACGCAGCAGAAAGAGTTCTAGAGAATGAGTCATTTGTAGTCTTTAGCCAGCACTTATTCATGAGCTTATGCTAAACTAGAGTTGATATGAGCAGATGTTTCATCCAGCATATTCTTCTCAAGATAGAAGCCCTGCAGTGCAAAATAATGGTTCAAAAATCAGATTTTTGCAGTGATGCCATAGAAGATCCATTTTGGGTTCCCAAAAGAACCTTTCAGTGAACAGTTCTTAACTAGCATTTTAATGGAGTTATGGCTGTTGACACGCGTTTTGCTTATACAAAAACAACAACAACAACAAAAAACAAAACAAAAACAATGTCAGGTAGATCAATACCCTTTATTTATATCATTTATATTTATATTAGGCCTATTATACTCTAATAGTAATACAGTTATTCTCTAAATAATAATATTAATAATAATGACTTATTATTCCTTGAATAATTAATGTCATCCCTGACTAGCATAGAACTTTCTGCTAGCCAACGAGAGAGAATAATGATATAGTTTCCTGATGTGCCCTAAAGACCAAAATTCAAAGTATGCCTAAATTAAATATTTAAGTGACCATTTATACTAATCTGACATATTTCCAACACCAGTGCATTATCATATGCTATATTACTCACAAATAAACACTAGAAGATACAAGCTTTCATTTCAATGATCAGGCGCACAGCTTAAACTGGAGCAGAATAGTGCAGATAACTAGCGCCATCTAGTGAAAGATGTTTGAAGACCCCAAGCATCTACATGTCCAACATGACTCATGGACCATAATGCCATTGATAACTTAATTATGAATAGTGTTGTGCAACTCGGAATCAAGCAGTGAAAAGTGAATTTGAAAACAAATCACACTCTTTATTACCTAACTGTCTATACTCTTTTGTATTCTATTTAGGTAATATATATATATATATATGTATGAAACAAACTATATTTTAAACACAAATAATTAAATATAATTGATTTTTAGTGCTGTCTGCAAATGCAAGCATCCCTACTTACAGTTAGCGGTTATTGGTACAAACCCCCAGCCCTTAGTTTTAAACTTTAGTGTGTAATTTACGCTGCACAAGCACAGAAAAAATATACAGTGCGGTGAGCGCGCTAAATACAAAAACATCTCCCAGCAGCGTTTCTTTTTGGATAAGCACTTCGAAATTGACCATATTCATAAAAGAAGATTTGCTGTAGGCATAATAACTGGCAAGGGATATCGGACACTCTAAAAGTAAGCTTTGGTTTGTTTAACCTGTTTGTTATAGAATTAATTTGTCTAACGTTAGAGAGAATAGAGGTCAAAACAGCATGCCTCTTTATACACAATTATGTTTTGAAATGTAGCTTAAGGCTGTCAATAGATTCAAATGATAGATAAATAATGATGGCATATATTTTGTATAACGTGCATACATTCACAGATCTTGCCACAGTTTGTTTCAAATCATAGTGCTTTAATGCCAAATATGTCGCTCTTTTCCAACGGTGACAAACAACATAGAAAAACTGTTAATTAAGTTTTGTCGTGTTTTATGATTCTCTTGAAGCAGGTTCAGACAGGGGGCTGGGGGGCAAAATGCCAGCAGAATTAATACAATGCACCCAAAATTCAAAATGTAGTGGAAAAAAATGGCCCAATAGGCCTATGAGTTATTTTTATATTTATAACTTATGATATTAAACAATTCCAGAATATTGCGTATATGCGTATCTATTTTTTTCTATATTAAAATTATTATTTTTAAATCATTAATCTTATAACATTATTTATGGTGTTGTAATTGCAGTGTAAATGCATGGTTAGAATACATAGTTCTATGCCCCTGGAAATCAATTTAAGGGGTCAAATATTGGCTCTTAATGTGAAAGTTGATGTATGATATTCCATAAAAAAAAAAAAAAAAAAAAATATATATATATATATATATAAGCAAAGTTAAACAGGACATTTACTATAAAACCAATATAATTAATGCATCACACTTGTGAATTTACCTTCAAATGTTATCTTCAACATTTTTAATATAATTATTATAATAATAAAAATAATTCCAAATTTTGATAATCATACATGCTATAATAAATTATTGAATATTATTAATATTACGATATAAATGTATAACGTAATCATTTCTGAGGGAAAAATAAATAAGGTTGAGGCCGATATAAACTCTACTTTTTTTCTGTTTGGTATTGTAACTTGACTTTGACTTGACCCTCGACTTTGACTTGAGCAGGACTTGACTTGGTTGTGTGTACTGCGACTTAGACTTGCTTGAGACTTGATGGTAGGGACTTGAAACTTACTTGTGTCTTGAACATGTGTGACTTACGCCCACCTCTGCCAATATGCCATTCTGCAATATATACTGTTCAAATGTTTTAGATCAGTAAATGAAGTCTCTTCTGCTTCTTACTGACCCCAAACTTTTGGACGGCAGTGTTACAAAAGCTTGCTATTTCAGATAAATGCTGTTCTTTTGAACTTTCTGTTCATCAAATAATTCTAAACAAAAATGGTACACAACTGTTTTCAACAATGATTATAATTATAACAATTAATGTTTATTTATGCAACATATCAACATATTAGAATGATTTATGAAGGATCATGTGACACTGACAATGGAGTAATGATGCTGAAAATATAGTTTGCATCACAAAATATCAAATATATTGGGAAAAAAAGTGTTATTTTAAATAAATAAATAAGTCACATTATTAGTGCTGTTTTGAAATGTAATGTAACAATTATGTAATGTAAAAATCTAATATTTAAAACTATAATTGGTGCATTATGTAAAAATCAGGATGTCATAATGACCAGTATGTTGTATCTCCAGAAGGAACAATTTTTTGGATGAGAGTCAATATCAATATAAAGTGCCTTTGGTGTCCTCATCAGAATCGCTCAGTCATCATGAACATAATGCAAAATAATGAAATTCTGAGGTTTTATTATAAATGGCCAAACACTTACACACATACAAGTACAATGATAAGTCTCTTGAAATGTGTTTTTCTGATTTTATACCATTTTCTTTGATTGGATGTATGTGATTTTGGCATGTCCCACACGCTACTCAGCTAACTTCAGTGAGTGTAAAAAGTGGTTAAATGACATAAAAATAAAATACTTTTTGAATGTTCTTATTGTCCTCAGCAAAATATTTAATAAAACAAGTCATTTTGATTATTTATATTTTATTTTCATAATGATATTAAGCATTTTGCATGTGTCCCTGAAATTGCTGTCCACCCTGTCATTATGGGGTAAACGCCCCTTTAAGAAACCCACTGATGTACTCAGTGACATCCCCTCCCCCATTTGGTCTTTCTTCAGTGGAGGTTAAAACATCTGCAGCACACACAGTAAGTATCTGCACTTATATTTCCTAATTGTCATCATATTGTGTTTGTAGTTGCGTGTTGTCAAGCTTAACATGTCCACCCTGTCATTGTGAAATATTAATTAATATAAAATCTTTTCAGAAATTCAAAATATATATTTTAAACAGTGCACAGTCAGCTTCAACAGTGAATCACTTTGCTAACTGCTGTACACCATGTGCTCATTAAATGCGAACTTTAGCCAAAAATGTCCACCCTGTCATTGTCCACCCTGTCACAAAGCCTTCCATGACAGGGTGGACATGGTTCATGACAGGGAGGACATTGGCAGTTTTTGCCACATTTAGATTTTTTTCCCCACATATTAGAACAGTTATAACACATATTATAACAGTAGATTCTATACATGAGTGGACGTGAACTTTTTTGGCAATATCAGCAGGTGTTTTGATGATGATAATTTGATGACAGTTTACAAACCTTTTTTTCCTATGTAATAAAAGATTGACATGAATTTCATTGACTGTTTGAAAAAATACAGCCCTAACAATGTAAATAAATAAGACTAGGCAAGCCTAGTTTAGCTGGACCAATTAAAGGGGAATTTGTAAGAGAAAGTTTTGAATTGTTTTGAAATATTATAATTTTTTCCAGGAATGAGTCTAAGTGGAGCTGAGATAGCAAGGAGATATAGGGAATGTCGTGATGCTGACCCAGAGAGAAGAAGAAAGTACCTTGAGAAAGAGAGGGGGAAATGGAAAAAAGACAGAGAGACTGGAAAGAAGAAGGGTATTAATGAGCTAAGTGAGAGAGAGAAAAGGGCAAAAAGAAAAAAATGGAAGGAGGCAAAAAGGCAAGCCAGGGCCAGAGCCAGAGCCAGTGCTTTGCTACAGTCAGAGACACCACCCAACTCTCCTAATATTCCTGAAGCTCCTGAAAATCAGCCTGAGCCAGGCACCTCCAGGTTAGAACATGGAAGTTTAGACACATAAATCATTAGAAAGTTAGATTTATTTGAAGGACAATTATCAACTGTTTATTTCCCATTAATTTACATATTGAAAACGAACAAAAATCTTACTAAAAATCCTAACAAATATTTTGTGTCTCAGGCAACGGCGTCAAGGGGAACGTATTCGAAGAAATTTGAAGAGAAAACTAAAAAAAAAGATTGAACAATTGGAGGCACAGCTGGTAAAGGAGAAAACTAAAACTGAGAAATATAAAAAGCGTTTCCATAGGGCCAATAAAGAAAGTTCATCCATTTCGCCACGTGCAAAAGTCAATGCATTGTTGGATAATCAAAAAGTGAATTCTCCCATCAAAAGAGCTCTTCTTTTCCATACATCACTGATTGAGGATATCAGACGAAAATACACAAATGCAAAAACAAACAAAGATAAGCAGTTGATTGCGAAAGTGGTCACTGGAAATATAGTGAAGAAATACAAGCTCCAGAAGTATGCCCTGACAGCTTTTGGCTACTCTAAGAAAAGAGCAAAGTACCCTGTGGATCTTACCTACTGTGGGAGGAAGTGTGTCAGTCGAACTGAAATTAAAAAGAAAGTTACATCCTTTTTTCTTAGAGATGATGTCAGTCGAATGACGACCGGCCGCAAACAAACAGTCACTCGGCTGAAGACAAAGATGCAGAAGAAGTTACTTACTGACACAATGAGGAACTTGCATAGGAAGTTTCTGTCTAACAACCTGGGCCAGATTTCATACACCTCCTTCTGCCGTCTCAAACCTTTTTGGGTGGTAACCCCCTCTTCCTCTGACCGTGACACATGTCTGTGCAAAAAACACGAGAACTTGCAATTTATGGCCAATGCCTTGCAGGACCATGGATTCCTGTCTTCAAGAAATATTGAAGAAATGTCTGAAGCAACGATGTGCAACCCCAAAGCCAAGGCATGTGCTTATGGTGAGTGCAAAAAGTGCCTCCACACTTGTCGCTCAATGCTGAAAACTCCGGGGCAAGAGAATATTTGTTTATCTCAGTGGATGACAGAAAAGATCATGAAGGATGAGAAAACGTCAACAATAAGAAATAACAACAACAGAGGAAGACCTAAACACCCAATTCCAAGAGAGGCTTTTCCATTTTAGACGCCATGTCTTCAACATCAAATGGCAGTTTGATGTCTACAGGGAGTTTAGGAGGAACCTGAAGTACAATGAGTGCCTCATACATGTGGACTTTAGTGAAAATTACACATGCAAATACAATGCAGAAATCCAGTCTGTGCATTTTGGAGGCTCACACCAACAGGCCAGTCTGCACACTGGAGTGCTCTACACAGCAGGTGAAGCGGCGCCGCACACCTTCTGCTCCATATCACCATCCAGAAGACATGACCCTGTAGCCATCTGGGCCCACCTTCATCCAATTTTTAAGGTAGTGAGAGAAAGACACCCTCAAGTCAGCATAATTCATTGTTTTAGCGACGGGCCAGCAACACAATACAGACAAAAAGGAAATTTCTTCTTTCTCTCAACGGAACCCTACAAGTATGGCTTCAAGGGAATAACATGGAATTTTTTTTAAGCTAGCCATGGGAAGGGGGCACCAGACGGTGTGGGTGGGGCCCTCAAGAGGTCAGCAGACCGGATTGTGGCCCAAGGAGGAGACATCCCTGATGCCCAGAGCTTATATGACAAATTGAGAAGCCTGAACACATCTGTCGAGCTGTTCTTTGTCCCAGAGATGGATATTGAATCAAAGCCTGAGGTAATAGTCAGTTAAAGTTACAGTCCATAATCCAACGTACTCCATAAGGGGCTTTTGTACCGCATAGCTCTAGAAACTCAGTTATAGGAATATCCAGCAGGGTGGTAGGGTTAGGGTTAGAACTAATTTGGACCATATTTCTGGTTGCATTTGCCTATAGTGCTGGCTTAGACCCTACTCTGAAATAGGAGCTAATTTAGTTCCCCCAAAAGGAGGTCCTAGAACTAAAATCGTTCCTAGTTCCTACGGTGTGAACAAGAGCCTATCAATTTCAAGTCCCTGATCTGATGCTTTTTTCACATGTTGTGATTAAAAGAAATTTTATTTATTTATTTTTGATCTCACTTTAGGTACCTACAATTGCTGCTGTAAAAGGAACCATGAGAATCCATCAAGCAATCAGTTTGACACCTGGACAGATGATGTACAGAGAAATTTCATGCCTGTGTAAAACGGAGGATGGTGTTTTGGACTCCACCTGCTTTAATCTTCAGGAGGTCACTTTCACTGATGTTACACTTTCATCTGATAAGGCCAAAGCATGTGGAAAGGCACATGATATCCAAAAGAGACCAGAAATGATTGAGTCAAAGCACATCGGAGAGTGGTGCGTTGTCAATTATGACAATGAAGGCTACCCGGGTGTCATCATGGATGTGGAAGGGCACAGTGTGAAAATTAAGTGTATGCACCGTAATGGCACCAACAAGTTCTTTTGGCCAGGTCCTAGGGAGGACATCAATTGGTACCATGATTGGCAGATACTTTGCCTAATGCCAGAAGCACAAGCTCTGAACAAGCGCTCTCTACAGATTGATCCGTCTGTTTGGAAGTATGTGGAAGATCAATTAGAGTGATGCAGAAAATGAATTCCTGAAATCCTTCTTTATATTGCTTAAGGGTTTCTTGTTGTTCCTGTTGTTTCTCTAAAGTTCCTGTTCTATTCTAGTTCACCCATTAAAGCATTTGTCCACCCTGTCATGCCAAGTTCCACCCCGTCATCTTGTTGTCCACCCTGTCATGTTCAACTTTTATGAAAATAAACAAATTATTTTAACAAGTTAACAAAACCTTGTGTGTGTCTTCTTAATAAACAAATGAGGTCCAGTTAGTATTGTTTTAAAGTTTGACTAAATATCTTTGTTGTTAGATTTTATTTAGAAAAGAATGTGCAACTATCGCATATTTTATTGGGCAATACATATTTAGGCAGTAACTTCATTATTATCAAAATACTTTTACCATTAACTAAAATGTTTTTTTGGGAAAGGGACACATTATCTTTCTGCAGATCTACATTTTATAATCACTATGCAATGAAAATGTATTTATTCTACTTTGAATTTGTCCATGACAGGGTGGACATATTTTATGGTTTGCTCGTATATTGTCAGCTTGCAGTTAATTTATAAAAAGTGCTGGAGCTTGACTAATATGCATTTCTAACAGCCTAAGGTCTCCTTAATAAAACACATATAAAGTTAAATGGAAAATCTCAGATTTTTTTGTGGAAATTGTGAAGTCTCAAAGGCACTTTATAGTGATTTTGACCCATGACAGAATCTGTAACATGACTGACATTTCCACAAACAGTTTGAAGTGTATAAGAAAGATGCTCACAAGTTGAAAAATGTGACAATACATGAATGACAGCAATCTGAATCATTTCTCACAGCTTGGTAGTACATTTTCGGCCTGCAGTATCCTCTCTTTGGCATTGCAATTTGTGGTCTTTTGTGCAATTTCGTTTGTGTTTTTGCTGTCTATTCTGGGTGACATTTGTCAGATATAATCAGAGTTCTGGAGAAAGCTTATTTCACAGAACGATGAACAATTTCAAGTGTACTAAGTCCCTGAAGGGACTAATGCCCCTTATGACTTGTTAACTTTGAGGAAAACAATTGTAATATTCACTTGTTAGTTTAGGGTCCAATTCTCACTATTAACTAACTATTAACTATGACTTTTGCATCAAAAAACTCCTAATTACTGTTTTTTAATAGTCAGTTATTAAAACTAACTGTTTTATAAGTAGTGCTAATAAACAGCCAATATCAGAGTAATGCATGATAATAAGCAATTTGTTTACATCGTGAAAATTGGACCCTAAAGTGTTACCAAAAAATATAAGTTATGTTTTCTCGGTTAGATAATATTTGAAGGGAGTGTTTGTTCAAAAACAAACAAAAAAAATATTATAATCTACTTACTTTCATGTTGTTGTTGTTTTGTACATTGAACACAAAAGCAGATGATTATCAGAATGTCTGAGCAGCTCTTTTCACTACAATGCAAATCTATAGAGACAGGGGCTGTCGAGCTTCAAAAATCTAAATTTTCAGTGAGAAATTACTTAAATCTGTTCCTCACACAAAGCTATTTGGCTTCAAAAGATATTATATTATACTTACACATTGTGCAAAAGTTTCATCTGACACTTTTTCATGCTTTTCTGGAACATTCCTTTAAGTGAAACACATTTACAGTATACCTTTAAGAAAATTGAATCTCTCTCTTCTCTCTTTGAAACTGACTTTTCATTTTTCCATATTCAATAGCTATATTGAACACACAGTGACAAAACTTATCCAAAAGCTTTGGTCTCCATGTATCATACACATGCAGTCTGAAATTAGATTGAATTAGATATGGAGCAATGCACAGCAGAGTTCATTAGAGTCAGTCAGAGGAAAGCATCAGCTCTATTGCACATGTCCTCAGAAAAGATGGACCCATTAAAAATCTCTATATTTATATTATTCTCTATATTTCAAATGCAGAAAGAGAGAATGCATTGAAGGACATAAACAAATGTCAACCTAAACAAAAACTTTAAGTTTTTATAATATTCGGTAACACTTTCAGTGAAGTCCATGCTTACAATGAATTACAACCTTTTTGTTAATGTATTTAGCACAATTTATTGCAACTACAATAAAGTCTTTTATATATTTATAGAACAGTAATACTTACTTTGAATTATAGCTCCAGTCATACTTTCTATATTTATTTGTAAGCATGGTCTTCATGGAAAGTGTTACAAAATATATATTAGGGGTGTAACGATAGCCTACACGTATTCGTATTGAACCGTTCGGTACAAGGCTTTCGGTTCGCTAGCGTTCGTATCACAAACTGAACGATTCATTGGACCATTTTTTCTGTTGACCAAAATTTTGTTAACAGCTGGCACGACCACCACAACGTTGCCCAACATCAAATGGCGGAACGAAACTGTGTAACTCATTTGTGCTTAACGGGACGTTTATGAGTTTGGACCATCAATGTCAGTCCAGCACGAGCCGATCTTGATCAAGCGACACTACTACACAGCTATGGAGCTAGAAATGTGTCTTTATTACATGCGAGAAAATAAATGATCTGAGAGAAAAAAAAAAGTTTGAGAGAAAAAGTTATCACACTGATAGCAAAAAAGCATTTCATGAGAGAAAAAATAATATTTGAGAGAAAAAATTTTCATACCTAGCCTGGCTAACGCCAGACCCAATTCTCGTTGAGACTTGGGTCTGGGAACCACATGTACATTTTCTCATATTTGAGGCGTGGTTTACGAATGCCTGGCGCCGTTTATTGGGTGCTAAGAATGTCTATCAAATGCGCCTGTACGTAGCTCATAGCTAATCGTTTCAATTATACCAGATGACGTCTGTAGAGCGACAGAAATTTGACGAGGATGAAGACGAAATAAACTTGCGTTCTAAATTACTTAGAACATTCTCTAAGGCTGCATCAAAAGGTAGCTTCGCGTCTGCTACCATGTAGAATCCATAGAAATAAACAAACTGCTTCGGTGTGTCGCATAGATGTTGTCATCGTCTTGCTGCTCCTTCCCCGTTCTGTGATTGGTTCCCTAAATGAGGCGAAAACCTGGACCATGGTATCCATACTGCCTTTCAGCGTGAATAAAATCGCGCTGCGGGAAGGCAGCATGGGGAAACCCAGACTAGTTCATACCAATAGCAAAAAATAATATTTGAGACTAAAAAAAGTTTTGAGAGAAAGTATTTTCTCATAGAACATAAAAAAATATAAATTTGAAATTTTTACAATTATTTCTGAGAAAAAATAATCTCTCTCTAAATACTTTGAAAAAAATCTCAAATATATATTTTTTGCTATCAGTGTGAAAACATTTTCTCTCTAAAAAAAAGTGTTTCTCTCAAAACGCTTTTCTTTGCTCTCGATGCAATTTTTGGCTCTGGTGTCAGGATTTTGCTTTAGCTGTGAAAATTGTGTCGTGGGCGGGGCCACGTTCTTTTTTTCCTATTGGAACGTTCCTATTGGCCAGTCAGGTAAGCATCGTCTTGTCTTGGGAGTCGAACTGAATCATTACACCATTGTTCGCATTCGGTTCACCTAGATAGATGCCGTCTCTGCCTTAAGCCTAGTTCACACTACATGATTTTAAGCCCGATTTGCAAATCGTTGAGCTCGCCGACAGGTCAGGGTGTTATCGCGTGCAAATCGCGGGGGATTAGCAGGCGATGAACGCTTGCCAATCTGTTAGTATGAAAGAGCCAACAACGCATCAAAGACGCTCGCAGACGCCTCGCAGACGCGTCGCCGAGCCTAGAAAAATATCTAGCATGCTAGATATCCAGAGCTGTCGCACGACTCAATCTCACTGATGTCATGAGCAGCAGCCAATCAGAGCAGAGCAAGTAAAGCCTAGTTCACACTACATTATTTTAAAACGTCAAAAACTGTGCGGTTCACACTACATGACTTGCTCTCTGAGAAATCAGGAGTGTTCAAGTTGTTGAGCTGTTCACACCACACGACACAATGTGATTGATCCGCAACAGGAGGTAACGCACTACACGAGTCATCCAACGATTCTATCTTGTCTACAAATCTATCTGTCTAATGTCTATCTTGACGCGAAACAGCACGCGCACCAATACACAGCGAAGAAGAACACAACACGTGAATATGGACGTCAGACAGAAACTAGTGCTGCAAACTGTTTGCATGATGATTTGCTCTGAGAAAAAACGCAAAAAAAGAAAAAATAAGAGAGTATGGGCGAAAGAGTGGATGTGCATACGCGAACAGCAGGTCTGTGCTACAGAGAGAGTTGGAGGTGAGTACAGCATGTTTATATTGGAGATGTAGCTGCATGTTTATGTTTGGCTGACGGCAAAAATCACGTATTTACCCGCG
The DNA here is from genome assembly GCA_026230005.1 of Gila orcuttii. NCBI lineage: Eukaryota > Metazoa > Chordata > Actinopteri > Cypriniformes > Leuciscidae > Gila > Gila orcuttii. The sequence goes on from JAPDVR010000023.1 coordinate 29,915,285, forward strand.
TATTTACCCTACGTATTTACCGCGTATTTATTTAAGCCAAGTTCACACTACAGGATTTTAAGCCTGATTTAAGCCCGATTTGCAAATCGTTGAGCTCGCCGACAGGTCAGGGTGTTATCGCGTGCAAATCGCGGGGGATTAGCGGGCGATGAACGCTTGCCAATCTGTTAGTATGAAAGAGCCATTAGCTGTGAAAATTGTGTCATGGGCGGGGCCACGTTCTTTTTTTCCTATTGGAACGTTCCTATTGGCCAGTCGGGTGAGCATCGTCTTGTCTTGGGAGTCGAACTGAATAATTACACCATTGTTCGTGTTCGGTTCACCTAGATAGATGCCTCCTCTGCCTTAGAGTTTAGATTCTCTGCCCGAGCCCGAGGTCGGGCCGATATTTCCCGTCACCATCCTCGGGCCGGGCCGGGCCTTTGATCTAGAGACGTGCACTCCCAACGCAAAAGAGTGTGGCGCGGGACTAGATTTGATGGCCGAGTGCGAGCGAGGGCGCGGGCTGTAATGCACTCACTCTGTAGGCTATGTGTGGGTTCCGGGAGAATAAGGGGGCTTTTACACTGGGCTCGTTTGCTGCGGTCCGAGCCCGAGCGCGTTTGTTCCCGGCGCCCCCTGCAACGTTGGTCTGGATTCACACTCAACTTGATTCTATCGAACTCTGGTGCTTTGCGTGCATCTTACGTCATTGAAAACGTGCACGGCGCATGATAGAAAACGCGACGCAGGTCAATATATTGTGTTTTTTATTTGGTGCTATTATGCATAGCTGAGTAAACAACTAAGGTTAACAGTGTGTGTGTGTCGCATAAGCTGTCTTTCCGCTGCTTGCAAATGGACTCGTTTGAGGAGACAGTGGATTTCCATTAATTTGTTGCCCTGATTGCACGCACTATGCGCGAAAACACTGCAGACTCACTCTTGCTCGTATCCAAGGTAAATCTTCATCCCTTACGTGTGTTTTATTTAACTAAATACATCATAATCGGCTAAAACGCATGCGCAGGATACTTTACTTCCTGAAGAAGTGCGCACCCGAGTCCGTGTTGCTTTCACATACACGCGAACCGCAGCACGGTTCGGGAGCAACCGAACTCAGACCACCTCCTCCAGGTAGTCTCGGGTTCGGGACCCAGTGCGCGCTCGGGTCCACATGACAGCGTTCACATTAGCGATTTTTCATGCGAACCGTGCCCCGTTCCGAACTAAACTGCCAGTGTGAAAGCCCCCTAAAACGATTCGTGGGACTCCCGCAAACTAGAAATATCCATGAATAAAACATAAAAACGAATAAATTTTTATTCATCTGTTGCAGAAAAGCAACAAGAACAACTAAAACAAAATACAAATGATTTACAGGCCAGAGTTTTGTTTTATAACATGTTTGCAGCGTTGAGCGATGTAGCCAATCACAGACATATGTGTTGATTTCTTGAACGCAATGGCCAATCAGAAGCATTTAAGATAGACTCCCCTCACTGCTCAAAACTGACTTTTTGTTCAGAGCTTAATTCTGTATGCTGGCAAATCCTCTAATTATAACAAACAAAGTGTATATATTATGAAAGATTCATTGTGCAGTCAGCTTCATTGATAATAACAGAGATGTGTGAGATCGCGATGAACTGATGTCAGCTTTAGGAATTTTTAAGGGAGCGCACTTTCCGCGCATTCAGTCATGCCAAACCATGCACGCACTATCTGCTTGATTTTATGTTATAACAGTGATTTGTGTGTTAATGCTTTAATAACACATAATTTATCAGGAGCATTTATGCTGATGTGTATGATGGTGACACGTAGGCTAAATTGAAAGTATTTGGAGGTGCAGAACAGAGGAGGAGGAGGAGGAGAAAGTAACATAGAAAGTAGTTGAGAACGTCAGTTATAACGACCCACGTATTAAAATGGTCGGGTTTAAATCGGGCTCGGGCTCATAATTATAGTTAATGTGTCGGGCCGGGCTCGGACACAACGTGCACGGGCTCGGGTAGGGTCGGGCTTGATTTTTTGGGCCCGATCTAAGCTCTAAGTTGAGCACGGACACTTCAATGTTTGGGTAAGATGATGACACACAACTGGATGTTAGCTGGCTGAGCAAGTTCAGCATCACTGAAGATTAAACATTAAAAATAGCACTCATATTCATGAATGAATGTGTATTATATTATTAGCTTGCTCATCGCTAGTAAAGCTAATTATTAATTAGCCATCATGCTAGGTAAACTTGCATGAGTGCTATTTTTTAATGTTTAATCTTCAGTGATGCTGAACTTGCTCAGCCAGCTACCCATCGAGTTGTGTGTGTCATCATCTTACCCAAACTTTGCAGTGTCTGTGCTCAACTAAGGCAAAATCCTGACACGAGAGCATCGAGAACAAAGAAAAGCGTTTTGAGAGAAACACTTTTTTTTTTTAGAGAAAATGTTTTCACACTGATAGCAAAAAATATATATTTGAGATTTTTTTTCCAAGTATTTTGAGAGAGATTTTTTTTCTCAGAAATAATTAAAAAAAAATCTAATTTATATTTTTTTATGTTCTATAAGAAAATACTTTCTCTCAACTTTTTTTAGTCTCAAATATTATTTTTTGCTATTGGTATGAAAACTTTTTCTCTCAAATATTCTTTTTTCTCTCATGAAATGCTTTTTTGCTATCAGTGTGATAACTTTTTCTTTTTTCTCTCAGATTATTTATTTTCTTGCATGTAATAAAGACACATTTCTAGCTCCATACACAGCGCTGAGAGATTCAGTAAAGAAAGCATTTGATTTCGACACAGAAATAATAACATCACTACAAGATCTAGTGAGAAGCATTCAAATGTATCCGTTATTAACTGTAGACCTCTATTAGATCAAACAGCGCTGACGTGAAAACCAGGAGAAACAGTAAAATGCTTTCAAGTACATCACACATCTTTTTCCAGCACTTAAAAACTCAAATATTATCAGATTTAAATGTTATTTTTAATGTGATGACCAACATAGACATATTAAATACATAGATGCCCTATTCGCTAGGTGCTGTCGGAAATAGAATTTCCGGGTTACCTGCAGTGAGCTGGACCACTTCCGGCCACTGCTTCCGTCGATAGCGCTCTCTAGCTTACTTGACCGACCGTCCAGCGTACTGTAAAAAAGTAAAAAAGTTTTTTGGTATTAAAGCAGGTAAGCGTTTGAAACTTCAGCACCAAGTAAAGATGACTTCTCTTCACTGCTATGTACCGCTGTGTAGGGATTCTAGCTCAAATAAACGGAATATAATTTTAATAACTGATCATAAATATGATCCTGAATCGCCTACAAATTATAATTTACCCTTAAAGGGGATAAATTGCCAATGTATCTGGACAACTAAATACAACGGTTTATAATCAATTATCCAAATAGGTAGGCAAAAATAGATCAATTTTCTATATCAATAATCAATCACAACGTATTATAATTAAATATTAATATATAAATTGTCTAGAACAGATCGATTCTCAGGATAACTCTTAATGGAATTAATTTGTTATCGAATAATCTGTTTGTCCAGCAAACTGACCGTACGATCTTTTATCAAATCTCAAGAGGAGTTATCCTTCTTATAGACTTTCAAGAAAGACTGTTTCTCTGGCCATGAAAAACAGCTTTCTCATTCTATAAAAGAAAATACTATTTAAAGTACCAACAATTGTAAAGCGTGTAGCTTTTACCGAACATTAAAGGGACTTTGTAATATGAGCAAGAGACAGAGTCAATAAATGAATATACATGGATTTAATAAAGGAAAAACTACGTATACCGGTGACTAAATTACATGGCCTAAATGTATGTATAACAAAATAAGGCAACAAACAATGAAAGAGAATGAGGATCAGAGAGTGATAGAAAGAGGAAGATGGGAGAGATCATCTTTGGAGTTCAGTTTGGAGCCAAAGACTGTTATCGTGATGGTTCCTGAGCCAGTCCCGGTCCCAGTCCCTTTCCTAGAGCCTGTCCCAGAGGCTTTTCCTGATTCCGTTATTTCCCCCAAGCAAGACATTTTTTTTGGGGGGCTATAGGTCCTCGCCGTGGCCGCCCAAAGGCCCACGGCCGCCCGAAGGGTCCTCTCCCCCACGGCCGCCCGAAGGGTCCTCTCCCCCACGGCCGCCCGAAGGGTCCTCTCCGCCATGGCCGCCCGAAGGGTCCTCTCTGCCATGGCCGCCCGAAGGGTCCTCTCCGCCATGGCCGCCCGAAGGGTCCTCTCCGCCATGGCCGCCCGAAGGGTCCTCTCCGCCATGGCCGCCCGAAGGGTCCTCTCTGCCATGGCCTCCCGAAGGGTCCTCTCTGCCATGGCCGTCCGAAGGGTCGCCTCCACCATGGCCACCCGAAGGGTCCTCTCTGCCATGGCCGCCCGAAGGGTCGTCTCCACCATGGCCACCCGAAGGGTCCTCTGTCGCCATGACCGCCCGAAGGGTCGTCTCCACCATGGCCACCCAAAGGGTCCTCTCCGCCATGGCAATCCGAAGGGGCGTCTCCGCCCTGGCCGCCTGCACAGCCTGCTCCGCCCTGGCCGCCTGCACACCCTGCTCCACCCAGAAGGCTTCCTGCTACAGTTAGGCCACACCCTGGTCAGCCTTCAGCCCACACCCCCCCCCCCCCCACCCTATTGATGTTTTACGGCGCAAGGTCGCGCCTTTTTGAAGGGGGGCATATTATCGCAGTCTTCATCTGCACTACTGTCTTCGTCTGAACTACACTTCCCAGAATCCGTCTTGTCTTCACACCTGAACTCACTCCCTCATTTACCCACCTGTTCATCGTCATCATCATCCGTGTCACCTGTGCTCACCTCGTTATTGTTGATTTGTATCTGTATTTAGTTTCCTTCTGTTCAGTTAGTCCTGGTTGGTTCTTGTGGTTATGTTACGTAGTGTGCGCTTATGTTGCATCATGTGTGTACCCTCTGCCTGTACCTGGTTTGTGATATTTGGAATCAGTAAATGTTTAAATTGGAACTTTGGACTCCATCTTATTCTTCAGCCCGCACCACACCCGTGACAATAATAGCAAATACAATGTAATATCAATTGCAGAATAATATAGACAATAATAAAAATAGTAAATGAAATAGTGACTAGTATCTACCCGAAATGAGTACTTGTCATAAAAGTCGGTTTTAAGAAAATATAGATGAATATTTAGATTTCAGGAAATTTACTTTATAATCTAAAATATAATATAAGCTAAAACTATAATATAAATCATGTCAACTCATGTCTCAACTTTCACAGCTAATTTAACTAGCGACATCGCTAGCTATTTTAGTCTGACTGACTCCGGTGGCCAACTAACGTTACTATCAGAGATGGGCATAAATACATGTTTAAATGTATTTAAAATAAAAATACAAAATACTGTGTGGAAAAATGTATTTAAATACAAATACAGTGTTTTGTATTTTGAAAATACACAAAATACATGTGAAATTGGCCATCCAGTGCAGGTAGATCACAGTGAATGAAGAAACTACATAGGCCTTGACTTTTAATTCCTAACCTCATCTCTGCCCTCTCTTTCTTTCTGGCTGGCAATTACAAATAAACTTATGCAAAACAGCAGCCATTTATATACTTATTTCTGACCAGGTTACAATGTAGTTACTTCACAGTAACTATATATATCATGGTTGGTTTCACAATTCTCAATATCAGTTTTGATACCACAGCAAAAACTGAATTTCAAACTCTTTTGAGGCTTTTTTTTTTGTTTGTTTTTTTGCAGGTATTCCAATTACTTTTTAAATAGGAATGTAATGATACCCTCATGTCACAATTCAATACATTTCACGATACTGAACTCACAATATGATATTATTGCGATACTCAAGACATATGATAAAAGGTTAACAAAAATGTACTGTTGATTAAAATGCTAAATTTGATATTACATTGTGGGTGTAAATGAATAGGTTTGGACTTGGTGCTGGAAACCCAATGCACAGGACAATAGAGACACCACACACCAGAATAAAAATATTCATGATTCTGAAGCTGAAAATACAGAATTATTTTAGACGAATATGCTTGCACTCTGTCACTGACTAGATATATTTAAAATAATGTAGGCAACTTACTTTACTGGTAACATAAGACATTTGGCATTATCAGGACCCACAAATATTCCCCCATTGCATTATTTTCAACATTATATATTAGTTTAATGTAGTACTGACACTAAAACTCTGAAAACGTGAAATTGTTTTTACACATTAGTTTTTATTTTATTTTATTTTGGATTTTATTTATCCACAGTAGTAATAGGATTTACCTTCTGTCAAGATGATTTATGACCCTATGATTGACAGGTGGGCGGGGCTAACCTTTGACCTTCCGGGGGTCCTCCGGAGGTCCCTTTGATGTAGGGATAAACCTTTGACCTATCGATCGATCAAGTTGACAGGTGGGCGGGGTAACCTTTGACCTTCCGGGGTCCTCCGGAGGTCCCTTTGATGTAGGGATTAACCTTTGACCTATCGATCGATCAAGTTGACAGTTGTCTTTGCCCTATTGACCTTTGTATTATACGTCGAGTTGCCAGTTGTTAGGGTTGATCTGGGTTTGACAGTTGTCTTTGATCCGGATTATGATGGATGATTTTGCCGTTTAGTTTTACCCCATTGATTTTGGCCTATTGACCCCCGGGGAAAATAACTTTTTGCTGTGGGAAATTCCCTCCATGCCAGGGTTAGTGAGAAAATAATTTTTCTAATGTCGCATATAGATTAGAATAAAACATAGGGGTGTCCAAAAATAAAATCATCTTACCGTTTCAGAGAATTGGGTTAAAGTTGAAAAGAGTTGAGGATCTTTTGAAAAAGTTGAAAAGAGTTCCTCTTTTGGAAAGAGTGCCTTTTGCATCTGAGCTAAGTGTGTGTGTGTGTGTGTGTGTGTGTGTGTCTCTCTCTCTCTCTCTCTCTCTCTCAAACACCAGCGCATGACAGGCATGGTCTCCGCGCTAAGGGTGTGCGTCTGTCTGTGTGTGTGAGACGTCACCCTATTCCTGCATCCCCCTGCTGGGGAGTGAAAGTGAGAAAATATCTCACACTAAGTAGAGTTGAAAAACATTAATTCATTGTAAATAAAAAATATCTTACTGACGCAATTATTTCAAAAATAAAATCATCTTACCTTTTCACTATGGTGAAGAATTGGATTAAAGTTGACAGTCTCTGAGCTAAATGTGTGTGTGTGACATCCGATATCCTGGCATTCCTGAGTATGCTATATAAATGGGGATAGTGAGAAAAAGAGATTTTTTCCAATAATGGCACATATCTTACACTAACGTTGAAAAGCACTGATCTTTAAAATTATATAAATGAAATGGTTAATAAAATATCTTTTCAAAACAAAAAATAAATAAATACATTTTCACCTGGGTTGAAGAAGTAAATCTACCGCCATGTGTCTGGCCTCGTGGGTATAAGGGTTTGATTTAATGGAAATTGTGAAGGTTTTATGTTTGAACTTTGACACGGGGCTTCACAGGATCTCCCTCCATATTCCAGAGGAGAGGGGATTGCTGAGGACGGTGAAAGTGAGAAAAGAGTTTTTCTAATAATGCCACATATTTTACACTAAAGTTGAAACACATTCTGTTCTTTAAAAGTATATAAATTAAATATTTGTAAAATTTACATTTAGTCATTTACAAATATAATATTTTCACATTAACTAAAGTTGAAAAACATTCTGTTCTTTAAAAGTATATATGCAACGGTTATAACATTTACATTTAGTCATTTACAAATATAATATTTTCACCCTAAGTAGAGTTGAAATACATTCTGTTCTTCAAAAGTATATAAATGAAATGTTTATAAATTTACATTTAGTCATTTACAAATATAATATTTCAGAGTTTTTCTAATAATGACACATATTTTCACACTAACAGCAGTTGAAAAAGTTGAAAAACATTCTGTTCTTTAAAAGTATATAAATTATATGATTATATTGTTCATTTTAAAAATAAACATCTTTTCTAAATTACTGAAACACAGTGCACCAATTAGTTTTGTTTTAGATGAACACAAAATAAAGAAAATCATCTTACATTTTCAGAGAATTGAAGAAGTAAATCCCAACACATCATTGTCCATATAAGGTATGAATGTATTTACAAAGATGCAATAAGTTTTGATACAAAATATCCCGGAGTGTTTTTCTCCCACACCGGCGTTTTGACAGTCCGTGATTCAGAGTGGAGGAGGAATGTGTGTGTGTGTGTGTGTGTGTGTGTGTGTGTGTGTGTGTGTGTGTGTGTGTGTGAGTGACAGTGAGCAGTATGAGATGTTGGGAATGTTTTTTAGTGTTAATCTTAAAAGTTAATCTTAAAAGTTTAAATTATCCATCCATCCATCCATCTTCTTCCGCTTATCCGGGGCCGGGACGCGGGGGCAGCAGTCTGAGCAGAGATGCCCAGACTTCCCTCTCCCTGGACACTTCATCCAGCTCTTCCGGGGGGACACCGAGGCGTTCCCAGGCCAGCCGGGAGACATAGTCTCTCCAGCGTGTCCTAGGTCTTCCCCGGGGTCTCCTCCCAGTGGGACGTGCCCGGAACACCTCCCCGGGAAGGCGTCCAGGAGGCATCCGGAACAGATGCCCGAGCCACCTCAGCTGACCCCTCTCGATGTGGAGGAGCAGCGGCTCTACTCTGAGCTCCTCCCGAGTGACCAAGCTTCTCACCCTATCTCTAAGCGATCGGCCAGCCACCCTGCGGAGAAAGCTCATTTCGGCCGCCTGTATCCGGGATCTTGTCCTTTCGGTCATGACCCAAAGCTCATGACCATAGGTGAGAGTAGGAACGTAGATTGACCGGTAAATCGAGAGCTTTGCCTTACGGCTCAGCTCCTTCTTCACCACAACAGACCGGTACATCGACCGCATTACTGCAGAAGCTGCACCGATCCGTCTGTCAATCTCCCGTTCCATCCTTCCCTCACTCGTGAACAAAACCCCAAGATACTTAAACTCCTCCACTTGAGGAAGGATCTCTCCACCAACCTGAAGTGAGCAAGCCACCCTTTTCCGACTGAGGACCATGGCCTCGGATTTGGAGGTGCTGATTTTCATCCCAGTTTAAATTATATCTTTTATAAATAAAAGATGTTTTAAATTAAGTCTTAATAAAAACAAATACGCTACATTGATCATAGTTTTAGCTAAATTAATTAATATATATATATAAATTAAAGTATATATAACCTTACATTTTCATAGTGCCGAAGATGTAGTTCTTTATGCAATGATAAAAACAGTCCAAAAAGCAAATAATTTAAGTTGTCATAAACAAAGCCCTCCCAGCTCCTTCAGTGATAAACTACAGGGTGAAATGAATGCTTGAGCCCCGAGATGCAGGACAGATGAGCCTCTGGGGTACACTGTCACAGTAAAGTTAGTGTGCTTTCCAGAGTTTTATTCATACTAAATTCATTTAAAAGCATAATATTAAAAGTTTAAATTAGATCTTTTAAAATTAAAAGACTGTTTAAATCAAATTTTTAACGTTTTATTAAAATCGTATCTTCTTTTTATCTTCTTAGAAGACTTGTGTATGATATAAATTATTTTACATAAATTTAACCTAAGGTATTATTTTTACTAAACAGTTTAAAGCAATTTTAAAATTTTAAAGCAAAAACTGTACTTTAGTATCTTAGATCTTATACAAAAATATTTCAAACAGTAATTTTGTCCATGCCACATGAAACATGTTGTCAAAGTTTGTCACAATGTTTTTGTTTTTGTAGTTGTTGTTTTTGTTTTTAAGAAATTCCAGGACTCTACATTGCTCTTATTTAGATTAAGTTGTATCATTTAGAAAACCACCGTACATTTTCAGAGAGGTGATGTGCCTCTGCGGTCCATCACGCAGTATATTTAATTTTACTCGTCTTAATTCAAAGCATGATCTTATATGATCTATTGCATGTATAAGGTGTATATCATTTTTTACTTTTCTTGTATCTCCCGAACTATCCTTAATCAGTGTGGAAACACACAGGGTGAAACCCTTTACAGAGAATATACTATCGGTTATCTACTTAAATATATATGTAGAACTTTAAAATGTTAGCATTTGTTGATGCGACAGTTTGTCTGTTGGAACAGCCTTTGGGAGAGCTGATGATACTATAGCAGGAAACATGCCCTTTGACATCCTCCATTTTGGAGGCTTTTTTGTTAAAGACCCAACAATTTAGTCCTTAAAGGTACGCTGCGTATGAATTTACCCCATCTAGCGGTGAAATTGTATTTTGCATTCAAACGAATAGTGCTCACTAGTGCCTCGCTTTTTCAAAAGCGTGTTGCAACTACGGTAGCCGTTATGTGCCAAGAAGCTACGACATGTCTTCCAATAGCACTTCATCGAGTTTAACTATACATGTTCTACTGTTACGCTACCTATATAATGAATTACACAATCAAGCAATGAAAAAAAAAGCTTGTCATTTAGACCATAACATTGACTTACCTGTCAAGAAGAAAGCAGGACTTCAGCGTCCCTTTCAACTTCTTTCTCCTTCATTATCTCTATCCACCGGGGAAAAGCTAATATTTACCCTCGTTTTGAATTTGCCGGTCACGTTTCCTTTTAAATAAAATGTTTATGCTTTTTGGTTACGAGGATTGCATTATGAAGTACCGCACAGTGCAGCCTTTCAAATTTTCCCGGCGGAGTGACAAGCGCCTCTCACTGACCTCCTTGAACGAAAACGCGTTGAGGTAGGCTAGTGCTTTTTGTCCCTCTCTGCTATTATAGTTTTTCAAGATGGCGGAACGACATAGAAGTCTCCATGGACTTACCCGTCCCATGCAAATAAAGATAAGAAATTCTTCGCTTACGAGGACAAGTCAGATCATTGGCAGAGCTAATTTTACACTAATGAGATCATATTTATGAATAAAGGCATTGATTTTAGCTAATAGAATACTTTTTAAAAAACTACTGTACCTTTAATTTCAGATGTGTAAATTACAAAACAGCATTTTTCAACCGAGTGAATCTACACGTGAGAGATCTTCAGAAGTCATAACTTCAGGGGTCAAGGGGTCTCCTGAGAATACTTAATTTCCCTTAAAAACCAACGGTTAAGTTTAACGACACTAGTTTGCAACGTTACCCCAAAAATCAAATACTGTATTAACCTTTTCAAAGGATAATCTAACTTTAAAGTTAGAATAAAACGTTCAAAACAAAACATATCTTCATACCTGTAGTGTTCGGACGCAAGGCCATTAACTGGTTCTTTTTGTTTTATACATTTACTTTGCTTATTTCTACAAATATCAGCCTGATAAATATGGAGTTATTACATGATGAACAAGATAATCATGCTACCAAATACGTCTGACACAATGTTTTTTAAGGAAAAGCAATGTTTTAAAATACAACTAAACCATGATAACAGATAATTTTTTGACAGACCTAGAAATGCATGTTGATTACCAAGTTTCAGGCATAGTGCAATTGTGCAATGTTCGAGAAAGCTAATATTGGTGTAATCTTTTGTGCGGTCTCACCCACAACGCAAAACTTTGTGTTGGCTGATCCAGGCATAGCTTTACTAAAAGAAAATAATATGCAAGTCATTATCAAACTTTAATTAAACCATATTTTATTTATTAATATTATGGTCTCATGCTGATTTAAAGTTTTTGTTTGTTTGTTATTAACCTTTTTATTTTTTACATCCAGCACAAATTAAAGAGATGTATGAGCTAATGATGTTCCCTGACCCCAAGTAATCAGATAATGCAATGTTCACAAGCTACAATTAGATATTCTCCCGCTTAGTATGTGTGTAAATAGTTGTGCTTAAATGTTTGGGTTATTTTTACACAACAACATATTTTGTCACACCGTAGCATTATGTATATAACATATTTTGTCACACGCTTGTAAAGACTATGGCCTACCTTTAAAACATAATCTTTATACAGGAATCACTCGTGTCCAAAACATCCATGTAAGATTCAAAAGACCAAATCACTAAGAAAAGAGGATTGAAAAGCATCGTTTATAATAAATACAAAAAAGTTCGCAAATGATGGTTTTATTACTATTCAGATAGCAGACGACACTGTTTCACATTTTGAATGTCGGACTGTATGTGTTTTAGGTAAAGACTTTGCTTTGAGAGCCGTCAACAGTGTTTATAGGAATAAATGACCATTAATAATTTAAGCGATAGTATTTCTGTTTGATAACTAAATTGATACTTTGTTTAGTGCAACTTTCCCTCTATCTACGATGTGAAATCACACAAAGTATTAACGCAAAAAGTAAGGGGGTGCTGTTTCACACTTAAACTATTACAGCAGAATCACAACTGACTATTGCGCTGAGATATGCGTATTCATTAAAGCTCGAGGCTGTTAAACAAAGTCCCGCACTACGGCTGATAAAATTGCACAAAAGTAAATTCTAGAGGCCAACTTGCTAAAAAAGTAAATACGGCACGAACCATTTAAAACAAATACAGGAAGACCAGTTGTAATCAGTTTTGAATGTTTGTAATTGACATTTTATATACTAGTCGATTACGCCGTTTACATATTGTTTCTTTTTGTTTTTGTACAGTTTGCAAAACCTATAGTCTACGAGCGTGGTCAAACATTTAGGAGTTTATGAAAAACATTATATCAAAAATTGAATTAAATTCTTCTATGCGACTGTTTAAGACTAAACCAATCAAATTTCTTTTAGAACATCTTTCTGCTATGTCTACGAAACATCGTCATGAAAGATGAGTATTGCTGTTTTTCTGTTACCTATAAAACTATTACGCTTCAAACTCGTCTAATTATTGGACTTTTCACAGCACGGTAATAGATACACAGTTATGTTGTGTATGTCGCTAAACAACTGTTAAGCTAATGAATTACCGCTGATAAGTGGTATTTTTGCGTGTAAGGTGGGATGATTCATTTTTTATTCCGTTCACATCAATACTTTGACACCAGAGTTTTAGGTCTGATCCAGAAAACAGACGGTAAGCACTAAGTTATGAAAACATGTGGTAAGCAGTTTTTGGCCTCATCATCAAAATGTTTTAACATATCGTAAATTTTAATTGTTTGATAAATTATCTAACGATAATACCTAACTATCAACAGTTATATGTGAAACGAGCTCAGTCACATTAGAGTTGGATTCTTGTTTATATTGTACATTGTTATTGAACCGCATGTTTAACAGCTCTAGGGTTCTTAAATTGTTTACCGCGGTTTCATTTTGAACAACACTATCGTAACACTTATCGTATTGCCGGGTGTGATTGTAATGTTTTGTATGGTGTTTTTCTTTACGCTCTCCCCCTGGATATCCGTTTCCTACAGTTACCGGTAATGTTAGTGAGCTCTAGGTCTTCTCTTTGCTCATATTCAACAGTATTCACATGAATTGACTTGATTTAAACCTTATACCATTTAAACATTATACCATTCTAGTTTTTAAATAGCGCTTAAATGTATATTTACCCCTTTATGCGGCTATAGAATACCGCACAAGGATCTCTGAAATATATTTTGTGTATAACATCTATGTAGATCTATCTGTTTTTAAAAATACACCAAAACAAAGAATGAAGACATTTTTCTATAAGTGTCCCTCAACATCTGTGCATACAACAAAACACAGTGCATCCGTGTACGATGATTTATCAGAAAATGTCGCTTTTTCTGAATAATCTCACCAAGTGCGGGTGCTTGATAACTATTGAACAACCCTGAATTCGGCTACTCAATAAAAAACTCAATACATTTGAATGCGCTAAAGGTCTATAACTGAACTTTAACATCTTAGTAGTTGGTAAAACTTCACTTAAACTCTGCTCAAAATAAAATACATCCTAGCTACTTTCTAAACGCTTGTTACAGAGCTTATTGCGATCCATTTACCCATCCATATGTTTTGAAATTTTAATGTTTAATCAACATTTTGTTGGAAAACATATGGTGGATTTACTCAACTTTTTATGTCAACAGGTTCTACAGGGTAATGTCACATTTAATTAACATTGTTTATTTCAGTAAACTTAAGTTTATTACATAATATTAATTCAATGCCATTTAGTTGAATCAGGTTAGCATTCTTAATTTAGTCCAAAACTATTAAGTTCAAATAATCCAATTGTTTCATTTATTTAGGGATTGTGTTCAACAACCTTTACAAATATATCTAATAAGATAACCTTTTACAAAATCTTTACTCGGTAAAGACTCTTATTGGTTTTGTTGCATCCAATGCCCCCCAAAGTAGTTGTTTTTATAATGATTAAAACCGTTTTAATTATTTTTAGTATGGTCTACACTTTATGGTAAAACACTAACATATCAGAAACTCTTTTAAATATAAACATTAACAAGTCAACGATTTTTTATCTTGCTGTTAAAACACATAAATAACGTTTTATTTCAAATTGTACTGTCCCAATCCAGCATGATGGGAAGGGGAAATCCATAGGATCTCTGAAATATTTAGTCTCTTAAATATTCTCATCTAGTATTTATTCATTAAATTATTAATGTGCAAGAATCAAGACTTATAATACCATTTTTAGCTCCGACACGGTCGCAAATAATGATGAGTTAAGTGGTACAATCTTTTATTTCAACAGTATTTTTCTTTACAAATTATGATAAACCGGCATTACATATACATAAAGTAGACAATAACTCCATTTATTTGTGATCCAACCAGAACAAAAAGTCGCGGCAGGCAATCATGTTTTGATCTAGGGTATATCTGACCAGACCTTGAACTATTTCACCAAGATCTGTTTTGGCATTTTTTGACGCCAGTGACACACAGAGATCTGTAACAAACGTACATATAACGAGTAGTTCGTCGACTTCGAATTCTTCACTAGATGCACACATCACATCCAGAACTTTTCTGAGGATTACACCGGTCGGCTCTATGGTGTTAAAAAACATGGGTGTCACATCGGTCCATGTCCCCACCAACCCTCTTATGACATCCATTTCTTTTTTGAGGTTTGTGACACGTTTGGTATCCCGCTCACAATCGCTTTTCTTATCACACGCAGCATCGATGATCCTGCGCATCAAGTCAACCATCAGGTCTCTAAAATGGTCTTTAAACATAGAGTCTAGCGTATCTCTGTGTCCCGCATCACCGGAACTCGACGGGCAGTCTTTCTCCGTCAGCTTTTGCGTCGTCATTTCAGAGGTTTATAGATTTTCAAATAGGAAACTGTTTGATGGTGAAAGATTCGAATAGTTTCCAGAATCTTGATGGTGAAAGATTCGAATAGTTTCCGGAATCTCTTGAGCGAGTCCTAGCAGCACAATCGTCCAGGCCTTGTGCTTTAATGCTCGGAAGCTTGTGTTTTTGGGTCTGAAGCGTGAGTCGAAGAAGCTTAGTTTGCGTCAGGCTCAGACAAACAGGAACTTCTGATCAATTCCTTCCACTTTTGATCAATGAGATGTTGTAGTACCCCCGCAGTTTTTTACGATTTCGAATCCGACGTCGTTGAAGCATTCGTCCATAGCGTCGAAACGGGGTTTAGCAGCGTTACCGGCATACACAGCGGTTAGGAAATACGGCTTGTGTGCGATAACTGAGGCTGGGCTCTGTGTAGAGTTTATCAGCCCTGCGATTGTGGGCCCGCCCTCGCACCCCTGGTGTGTACGGTTGGGGGTCGTCATCAGGACGCCATAAATAACCATGTCCTGCATGTCGTCCGAGAGAATTCAGCCGAAAATTATTTTACGATACTGTTCAGTTTATTTAAAAAATAATTTTCATTTAACACCGTTGTATTAGCTTTCTCATTCAAACACAATGCATTGCGTTAAACTGACTTAACTCAATATAGTCATGTTGAAAGAACATTTTTCAGTTAAGTAGACCAAAATAATTAGTAAATGAAGTAAATGGAGTTAAATCAACTCAATACTTTTCAAACATTTTACTTATCCATTTGAGTCGAGATTACACAAATGAGTTTAATTAAAATAGCAATATAGAAAACTAGGAACAGTACAATTTGAAATAAAACGTTATTTATGTGTTTTAACAGCAAGATAAAAAATCGTTGACTTGTTAATGTTTATATTTAAAAGAGTTTCTGATATGTTAGTGTTTTACCATAAAGTGTAGACCATAATAAAAATAATTAAAACGGTTTTAATCATTTTAAAAACAATTACTTTGGGGGGCATTGGATGCAACAAAACCAATAAGAGTCTTTACCGAGTAAAGATTTTGTAAAAGGTTATCTTATTAGATATATTTGTAAAGGTTGTTGAACACAATCCCTAAATAAATGAAACAATTGGATTATTTGAACTTAATAGTTTTGGACTAAATTAAGAATGCTTACCTGATTCAACTAAATGGCATTGAATTAATCTTATGTAATAAACTTAAGTTTACTGAAATAAACAATGTTAATTAAATGTGACATTACCCTGTAGAACCTGTTGACATAAAAAGTTGAGTAAATCCACCATATGTTTTCCAACAAAATGTTGATTAAACATTAAAATTTCAAAACATATGGATGGGTAAATGGATCGCAATAAGCTCTGTAACAAGCGTTTAGAAAGTAGCTAGGATGTATTTTATTTTGAGCAGAGTTTAAGTGAAGTTTTACCAACTACTAAGATGTTAAAGTTCAGTTATAGAACTTTAGCGCATTCAAATGTATTGAGTTTTTTATTGAGTAGCCGAATTCAGGGTTGTTCAATAGTTATCAAGCACCCGCACTTGGTGAGATTATTCAGAAAAAGCGACAAAAGTAATTTTCTGATAAATCATCGTACACGGATGCACTGTGTTTTGTTGTATGCACAGATGTTGAGGGACACTTATAGAAAAATGTCTTCATTCTTTGTTTTGGTGTATTTTTAAAAACAGATAGATCTACATAGATGTTATACACAAAAAATATTTCAGAGATCCTTGTGCGGTATTCTATAGCCGCATAAAGGGGTAAATATACATTTAAGCGCTATTTAAAAACTAGAATGGTATAATGTTTAAATGTTTAAATGGTATAAGGTTTAAATCAAGTCAATTCATGTGAATACTGTCGAATATGAGCAAAGAGAAGACCTAGAGTTCACTAACATTACCGGTAACTGTAGGAAACGGATATCCAGGGGGAGAGCGTAAAGAAAAATACCATACAAAACATTACAATCACACCCGGCAATACGATAAGTGTTACGATAGTGTTGTTCAAAATGAAACCGCGGTAAACAATTTAAGAACCCTAGAGCTGTTAAACATGCGGTTCAATAACAATGTACAATATAAACAAGAATCCAACTCCAATGTGACTGAGCTCGTTTCACATATAACTGTTGATAGTTAGGTATAATCGTTAGATAATTTATCAAACAATTGAAATTTACGATATGTTAAAACATTTTGATGATGAGGCCAAAAACTGCTTACCACATGTTTTCATAACTTAGTGCTTACCGTCTGTTTTCTGGATCAGACCTAAAACTCTGGTGTCAAAGTATTGATGTGAACGGAATAAAAAATGAATCATCCCACCTTACACGCAAAAATACCGCTTATCAGCGGTAATTCATTAGCTTAACAGTTGTTTAGCGACATACACAACATAACTGTGTATCTATTACCATGCTGTGAAAAGTGCAATAATTAGACGAGTTTGAAGCGTAATAGTTTTATAGGTAACAGAAAAACAGCAATACTCATCTTTCATGACAATGTTTCGTAGACATAGCAGAAAGATGTTCTAAAAGAAATTTGATTGGTTTAGTCTTAAACAGTCGCATAGAAGAATTTAATTCAATTTTTGATATAATGTTTTTCATAAACTCCTAAATGTTTGACCACGCTCGTAGACTATAGGTTTTGCAAACTGTACAAAAACAAAAAGAAACAATATGTAAACGGCGTAATCGACTAGTATATAAAATGTCAATTACAAACATTCAAAACTGATTACAACTGGTCTTCCTGTATTTGTTTTAAATGGTTCGTGCCGTATTTACTTTTTTAGCAAGTTGGCCTCTAGAATTTACTTTTGTGCAATTTTATCAGCCGTAGTGCGGGACTTTGTTTAACAGCCTCGAGCTTTAATGAATACGCATATCTCAGCGCAATAGTCAGTTGTGATTCTGCTGTAATAGTTTAAGTGTGAAACAGCACCCCCTTACATTTTGCGTTAATACTTTGTGTGATTTCACATCGTAGATAGAGGGAAAGTTGCACTAAACAAAGTATCAATTTAGTTATCAAACAGAAATACCATCGCTTAAATTATTAATGGTCATTTATTCCTATAAACACTGTTGACGGCTCTCAAAGCAAAGTCTTTACCTAAAACACATACAGTCCGACATTCAAAATGTGAAATAGTGTCGTCTGCTATCTGAATAGTAATAAAACCATCATTTGCGAACTTTTTTGTATTTATTATAAACGATGCTTTTCAATCCTCTTTTCTTAGTGATTTGGTCTTTTGAATCTTACATGGATGTTTTGGACACGAGTGATTCCTGTATAAAGATTATGTTTTAAAGGTAGGCCATAGTCTTTACAAGCGTGTGACAAAATATGTTACATACATAATGCTACGGTGTGACAAAATATGTTGTTGTGTAAAAATAACCCAAACATTTAAGCACAACTATTTACACACATACTAAGCGGGAGAATATCTAATTGTAGCTTGTGAACATTGCATTATCTGATTATTTGGGTTCAGGGAACATCATTAGCTCATACATCTCTTTAATTTGTGCTGGATGTAAAAAATAAAAAGGTTAATAACAAACAAACAAAAACTTTAAATCAGCATGAGACCATAATATTAATAAATAAAATATGGTTTAATTAAAGTTTGATAATGACTTGCATATTATTTTCTTTTAGTAAAGCTATGCCTGGATCAGCCAACACAAAGTTTTGCGTTGTGGGTGAGACCGCACAAAAGATTACACCAATATTAGCTTTCTCGAACATTGCACAATTGCACTATGCCTGAAACTTGGTAATCAACATGCATTTCTAGGTCTGTCAAAAAATTATCTGTTATCATGGTTTAGTTGTATTTTAAAACATTGCTTTTTCTTAAAAAACATTGTGTCAGACGTATTTGGTAGCATGATTATCTTGTTCATCATGTAATAACTCCATATTTATCAGGCTGATATTTGTAGAAATAAGCAAAGTAAATGTATAAAACAAAATGAACCAGTTAATGGCCTTGCTTTCGAACACTACAGGTATGAAGATATGTTTTGTTTTGAACGTTTTATTCTAACTTTAAAGTTAGATTATCCTTTGAAAAGGTTAATACAGTATTTGATTTTTGGGGTAACGTTGCAAACTAGTGTCGTTAAACTTAATCGTTGGTTTTTAAGGGAAATTAAGTATTCTCAGGAGACCCCTTGACCCCTGAAGTTATGACTTCTGAAGATCTCTCACGTGTAGATTCACTCGGTTGAAAAATGCTGTTTTGTAATTTACACATCTGAAATTAAAGGTACAGTAGTTTTTTAAAAAGTATTCTATTAGCTAAAATCAATGTCTTTATTCATAAATATGATCTCATTAGTGTAAAATTAGCTCTGCCAATGATCTGACTTGTCCTCGTAAGCGAAGAATTTCTTATCTTTATTTGCATGGGACGGGTAAGTCCATGGAGACTTCTATGTCGTTCCGCCATCTTGAAAAACTATAATAGCAGAGAGGGACAAAAAGCACTAGCCTACCTCAACGCGTTTTCGTTCAAGGAGGTCAGTGAGAGGCGCTTGTCACTCCCCCGGCAAATTTGAAAGGCTGCACTGTGCGGTACTTCATAATGCAATCCTCGTAACCAAAAAGCATAAACATTTTATTTAAAAGGAAACGTGACCGGCAAATTCAAAACGAGGGTAAATATTAGCATTTCCCCGGTGGATAGAGATAATGAAGGAGAAAGAATTTGAAAGGGACGCTGAAGTCCTGCTTTCTTCTTGACAGGTAAGTCAATGTTATGGTCTAAATGACAAGCTTTTTTTTCATTGCTTGATTGCGTAATTCATTATATAGGTAGCGTAACAGTAGAACATGTATAGTTAAACTCGATGAAGTGCTATTGGAAGACATGTCGTAGCTTCTTGGCACATAACGGCTACCGTAGTTGCAACACGCTTTTGAAAAAGCGAGGCGCTAGTGAGCACTATTCGTTTGAATGCAAAATACAATTTCACCGCTAGATGGGGTAAATTCATACGCAGCGTACCTTTAAGGACTAAATTGTTGGGTCTTTAACAAAAAAGCCTCCAAAATGGAGGAGGTCAAAGGGCATGTTTCCTGCTATAGTATCATCAGCTCTCCCAAAGGCTGTTCCAACAGACAAACTGTCGCATCAACAAATGCTAACATTTTAAAGTTCTACATATATATTTAAGTAGATAACCGATAGTATATTCTCAGTAAAGGGTTTCACCCTGTGTGTTTCCACACTGATTAAGGATAGTTCGGGAGATACAAGAAAAGTAAAAAATGATATACACCTTATACGTGCAATAGATCATATAAGATCATGCTTTGAATTAAGACGAGTAAAATTAAATATACTGCGTGATGGACCGCAGAGGCACATCACCTCTCTGAAAATGTACGGTGGTTTTCTAAATGATACAACTTAATCTAAATAAGAGCAATGTAGAGTCCTGGGATTTCTTAAAAACAAAAACAACAACTACAAAAACAAAAACATGGTAACAAACTTTGACAACATGTTTCATGTGGCATGGACAAAATTACTGTTTGAAATATTTTTGTATAAGATCTAAGATACTAAAGTACAGTTTTTGCTTTAAAATTTTAAAATTTTAAAATTGCTTTAAACTGTTTAGTAAAAATAATACCTTAGGTTAAATTTATGTAAAATAATTTATATCATACACAAGTCTTCTAAGAAGATAAAAAGAAGATACGATTTTAATAAAACGTTAAAAATTTGATTTAAACAGTCTTTTAATTTTAAAAGATCTAATTTAAACTTTTAATATTATGCTTTTAAATGAATTTAGTATGAATAAAACTCTGGAAAGCACACTAACTTTACTGTGACAGTGTACCCCAGAGGCTCATCTGTCCTGCATCTCGGGGCTCAAGCATTCATTTCACCCTGTAGTTTATCACTAAAGGAGCTGGGAGGGCTTTGTTTATGACAACTTAAATTATTTGCTTTTTGGACTGTTTTTATCATTGCATAAAGAACTACATCTTCGGCACTATGAAAATGTAAGGTTATATATACTTTAATTTTATATATATATTAATTAATTTAGCTAAAACTATGATCAATGTAGCGTATTTGTTTTTATTAAGACTTAATTTAAAACATCTTTTATTTTTAAAAGATATAATTTAAACTTTTAAGATTAACTTTTAAGATTAACACTAAAAAACATTCCCAACATCTCATACTGCTCACTGTCACTCACACACACACACACACACACACACACACACACACACACACACACACACACACACACACACACACACACACACACACACACACATTCCTCCTCCACTCTGAATCACGGACTGTCAAAACGCCGGTGTGGGAGAAAAACACTCCGGGATATTTTGTATCAAAACTTATTGCATCTTTGTAAATACATTCATACCTTATATGGACAATGATGTGTTGGGATTTACTTCTTCAATTCTCTGAAAATGTAAGATGATTTTCTTTATTTTGTGTTCATCTAAAACAAAACTAATTGGTGCACTGTGTTTCAGTAATTTAGAAAAGATGTTTATTTTTAAAATGAACGATATAATCATATAATTTATATACTTTTAAAGAACAGAATGTTTTTCAACTTTTTCAACTGCTGTTAGTGTGAAAATATGTGTCATTATTAGAAAAAATCTGAAATATTATATTTGTAAATGACTAAATGTAAATTTATAAACATTTCATTTATATACGTTTGAAGAACAGAATGTATTTCAACTCTACTTAGGGTGAAAATATTATATTTGTAAATGACTAAATGTAAATGTTATAACCGTTGCATATATACTTTTAAAGAACAGAATGTTTTTCAACTTTAGTTAATGTGAAAATATTATATTTGTAAATGACTAAATATAAATTTTACAAATATTTAATTTATATACTTTTAAAGAACAGAATGTGTTTCAACTTTAGTGTAAAATATGTGGCATTATTAGAAAAACTCTTTTCTCACTTTCACCGTCCTCAGCAATCCCCTCTCCTCTGGAATATGGAGGGAGATCCTGTGAAGCCCCGTGTCAAAGTTCAAACATAAAACCTTCACAATTTCCATTAAATCAAACCCTTATACCCACGAGGCCAGACACATGGCGGTAGATTTACTTCTTCAACCCAGGTGAAAATGTATTTATTTATTTTTTGTTTTGAAAAGATATTTTATTAACCATTTCATTTATATAATTTTAAAGATCAGTGCTTTTCAACGTTAGTGTAAGATATGTGCCATTATTGGAAAAAATCTCTTTTTCTCACTATCCCCATTTATATAGCATACTCAGGAATGCCAGGATATTGGATGTCACACACACACATTTAGCTCAGAGACTGTCAACTTTAATCCAATTCTTCACCATAGTGAAAAGGTAAGATGATTTTATTTTTGAAATAATTGCGTCAGTAAGATATTTTTTATTTACAATGAATTAGTGTTTTTCAACTCTACTTAGTGTGTGGGATATTTTCTCACTTTCACTCCCCAGCAGGGGGATGCAGGAATAGGGTGACGTCTCACACACACAGACAGACGCACACACTTAGCGCGGAGACCATGCCTGTCATGCGCTGGTGTTTGAGAGAGAGAGAGACACACACACACACACACACACACACACACACACACACACACACTTAGCTCAGATGCAAAAGGCACTCTTTCCAAAAGAGGAACTCTTTTCAACTTTTTCCAAAGATCCTCAACTCTTTTCAACTTTAACCCAATTCTCTGAAACGGTAAGATGATTGTATTTTTGGACACCCCTATGTTTTATTCTAATCTATATGCGACATTAGAAAAAATATTTTCTCACTAACCCTGGCATGGAGGGAATTTCCCACAGCAAAAAGTTATTTTCCCCGGGGGTCAATAGGCCAAAATCAATGGGGTAAAACTAAATGGCAAAATCATCCATCATAATCCGGATCAAAGACAACTGTCAAACCCAGATCAACCCTAACAACTGGCAACTTGACGTATAATACAAAGGTCAATAGGGCAAAGACAACTGTCAACTTGATCGATCGATAGGTCAAAGGTTAATCCCTACATCAAAGGGACCTCCGGAGGACCCCGGAAGGTCAAAGGTTACCCCGCCCACCTGTCAACTTGATCGATCGATAGGTCAAAGTTTAATCCCTAGATCAAAGGGACCTCCGGAGGACCCCCCGGAAGGTCAAAGGTTAGCCCCGCCCGCCTGTCAATCATAGGGTCATAAATCATCTTGACAGAAG
This sequence comes from Gila orcuttii, assembly GCA_026230005.1. Taxonomy (NCBI): domain Eukaryota; kingdom Metazoa; phylum Chordata; class Actinopteri; order Cypriniformes; family Leuciscidae; genus Gila; species Gila orcuttii. The sequence continues at coordinate 29,938,808 of JAPDVR010000023.1, forward strand.
GTTAATCCTATTACTACTATCCACTATACAGTACATATTGTCACTAGTAGGCTCCTTCTGTCTCGAAAGACAATGGCTGCGCCTTCTTTATCTTTTTCAGTCAATTTTGTTGTTGGCAACATCTGGAGTGGCTCAGTAGTCCTATCCTTGCATGGCAGTCTCTGCCGCAATTTAGGCAGACAAAGCTGGATGGCGGGTTGGAGTCATGGCTTGGTTTCCCCTCCTTCCTGTGACTTCTTTTGTCCTTCAACTGCTGGAGTCTCTTCGCTTCTCCCCTTTGGATTCCATCACTTACTGTAGTTCTCCATGCTCTGCGATTTTCTGCAAGAGACTCCCAGGTATCCGGGGATATGCCAGTGGTTTTCAAATCACGCTTGAGAACATCCTTGTAACGCAGTGCTGGTCGGCCTACAGGACGGTGCCCTGTAGCTAATTCCCAAGGATACACCATACAGTATATCCTTGGGAATACAGCCGTCCTTCATACGGCGCACATGACCTATCCAGCGCAGCCTACGTTGAGTTAGCAACAGGTGCATGCTGTGGGAATTTGTCTGTTCCAGGACAGATGTGTTGGTGATCTTGTCTTCCCAGTTTATACCAAGAATTCGACTCAGGCAGCGGAGATGTCACTATCCATGATACATATTGTTGCATTTTTGTATTGCGATATACAGTATTGTGACATGATATTGTTACACCCCCATTTTTAAGTATAGTAATTTTAATTTTTTTATGTAAAGTTTATCAAAATTTGAAAGTTTATCTAAAATTTAAAATTAGAGTTAATTTGGATTCATTTTACACTATTTACCCAAAGTAATAAAAAAACGTTCCAATAATTCCTAAATTGCCCACTAAAAGCTGCACGGATAAATTTGCTTACACCACAAATAGGCCCATATTTAAACGATTTTGAAAATGTTCCATCAATTCACACTTTATATCATCGCTATATGTAGTATCATATTACCCAGCCCTAACATGCAGTAATGCTTTAAACATATTTGACAAGCTAGTTGAGAAAAATCAACAAGCGATCAAGACTGATTGGCTAATGCTATTTTCCCACTTGTCTGTGCTCTTTTATTCTTTCATGTTAACTGAAGGCAAATCTGAATAATGCACTATTTTAACTTTAATCAACAAGTAGAATTGATCATGACATCCTCACCTTATTCCAGAAAAATCACTGATCCAATGCTGAGTTGTACTGCAGCTCACATGCATGAATGTTGGGGTTGGGGGGAGGGGGCGTGTGTGAACTAGTTGATGCATGAAACCAGTACCCTGATAAAGAGGTTGATTGGCAAAAAGTATGTTATTTATTTTGAAAATACAAAAATACTCATCTTAAATTTATTTAAATACAAATTACATTAGATTTTTTCCAAAGGCTTCAAAATACAAAATAGTATTTTGTATTTCAAATACCTATTTTAAATACATGAATCTGAAATACTGCCCATCCCTGGTTACTATTAGCTACTAATTATATAATGACCAAATACAACCTTGTTTTTATTTGAAAAATGTTCAGTCTTGCTTGTGTAAGTTAATTCCCCGAGACCTGTTTTCAATTGTGCGGCGATTTGTACAGCCACAAGCAGCGCACGAAGCAGGCTTTTTTCTCAATTTCCGTTATGAGAGTTATGGGAAAGTTGCCCTCCGCAATATGGCGGCACTGTTGACGTATGATCCAGCGGCCAATTGGGCGTCTATGTATTATTATGTCTATGATGACCAAAACATTATTTGTTCATCCTTCAAAGATTGCCCCCATTTAAACTAAAAGTTTCAAGATGTAGGAAATCTCACACTTATTTAAAAATAAAAAAGACATTATATTACCATTGTAACCAGTAGGCTTCTGCCATTTTCATTCCCAAATATTTATTTTTTAATCGTTTTGCCTTTTAATTATTATTTCAACAGTATGAATACAATTGCTGCACTCAAATGTTAATCTGGAGCATTGCAAACTTAAAATAAACTTAAATAAATAAATGAAATAAAATAAACCTTTGTTTATAACTACAATATTACATTTCATTTTTTTTTTTATAAAGAGATGTTTTTGTTTCATATGCTACTAATAAGGGTCAAGTATAGCTCCATCATTGTTTAAAGTAAAAAAGATCATACTTTATGATGTTAGTTTTAATACATTTAAAAAAAAAAAAATCAAGGACATTTCTCTGGCATTTTTTTCTTTTTGCTGTATCGAAAACGTACCGAAACGTCTCACCACTGTATCATATGAAACCTAACTGTGAATTTTGTGAACCGTTACACCCCTAATATATATATATATATATATATATATATATATATATATATATATATATATATATATATATATATATAAACATTGAATAGTCTTCCAGGTTACCACAGAATGTCTTGCAGGACACTTAAATACGATTTTATGCAAACCTGATCATGAGTGCATACTGTATTTATTATTTTTTATCAATTTATTGTTATTACCAGTCAAGAGTTTGGGCTTGTTGAGATTTTATAATGTTTTTGAAGTAAGTCTTATGCTCACTAAGGCTTCATTTATTTGATCAAATATGCAGTAACTAAGCAATATTGTGAAATATTATAACAATTATTTAAAATAAATGTTTTCTATGTTTGTTTTTTGAAATGTAATTTATTCCTGTGATATTAAAGCACAATTTTTTTTTTACATTTTTACTCCAGTCTCAGTGTCACATGATCCTTCATAAATCAATCTAATATGATGATTTGCTTCTCAAGAAAGAATCATTATCATCAGTGTCGAAAACAGTTGTCACAATTATGTTCTATTAAGTTGTTTCTGTCATGTCTATGCTATGGTGTCTGATTAGTTCATCTCTATCCAGCTGTTCCTGTTTAGTGTCCTCATTTACTATGTGTATTTATACTCCCTGTTCTGTTCATTTCTCGCTGGTTATTGTTTGTGTTGAAAGTGAATTTGAATGTTCTTGTAACGTGCTGGAGAAAGCAGGAGAAGGCAAGGATCTATCTGCAAGGTTTTAATGAAATAACACATAGAACAAATAATAAAGAACTCCAGGGACAAAGAAATAAAACCACGAAAAGGACCAAACTAGAAGCAACCATACATGTACAACAACTGGCAAAGTAACAGTGAAACACAAGGGCTATAAATACACAGGGGCAAACAAGCCTAACTAGATAATGAGGAAACAAGATACACCTGGGGAGACGAATCAACATAAAAAACTACATAGGACTACAAAACTTAGCACAAGACAGGAAATGACAAAAGTACACACAAGACAAGTGGAACACAAGACAGGAATCATGACAGTTCTTCCTGAGTTTGCTATTTAAAGACTGTTGGTGCTTCTCATTTCTTATTTGTGCATCCTCGTTTCCTTTCCTCGCTTCCTTTCCTTGCGTCTCAGCTCCACCCCCTGTAGGATGCGAGGGAAGGCTGCGAGGAAAAGGAGGACGGAGGAATCGAAGGAAAGCGTATTTATTAGGGCTGGGCAAGTTAACGCGTTATTATCGCGTTAACGCATTTATTAATTAATGCCGACAATTTTTTTATTGCACATTAACGCAGTTTTTTTTTATTATTATTATTTTGAAAGTCTGTTGCTCACTGGCTCTGAATACACATAGGCCTACAGTCAAACCATGATCACAGGAGGGGTGGGATGTTGGTCAGCCAGCAAATAACCCACCCAAACAAGCAGTGGAGAGAGGCAGGTTCTCTCTGGTGAACAGTTAAAGGGTTGCGCTCCGCGAGTGAATGACAGGCGCTCTATGGATATTACCTATAAAACCTATAGATAATAACTATTTAGATTCTGGAAACTCACTAACAGCGAGCCGAGGATCAGTCTCTCTTCTAATGATTTGTGCTGCGCGTCCTTTATAAAAAGTTATAGACAATTCAACTTCGGCAACGAGCGGGCGCGGGCGCGTGCTTGAGGCGAGCATGACCGCAAAGGTTTCACAGGAACGCACCCGCTTGTCGCTGCACCTTGTGCTCGACCACTTCACCTCACTCTTGGCTGATTTATACTTCTGCGTCGGACTTACGCCGAAGACTATACGCTATAGACTACGCGTTGGTTTTCATTTATATCTCTGCGTCGTTGTCCGCGTTGACGCGCAATTACACATGCAGAGGGAGCATGTGAAACCCGGGGAGCAGTTGTAGCAATCACAGCGCTTGCGGTACACGTAGAATTGACGTTACATTTTTGGAGAGGTGCACGTCAGGGTACGCCGAAGTGTACGCGCGCTACACAGCAACAGCGTAAGTATAAAGTATAAATTGTTTTTTTTACTCTGTTTAATGTAATCTTACGTGGGAAACCATGGCATGACTAAACCTAAGCTACTATAAGTAACGTTGGTCGACTTATATAGTAGTGATCATGACCTCTGACTACTACATAGACTGTTTCTGATGCTCCCTGATAAAAGATACCTGTTGATACCTGTTCAGAAAAAAAACAAGAAAACTGGACTCGTTTTAACAAACTAGATAAAAGGTAATGCCCTGGCAGTGGCAAATAGCTTTGTTTAAATATTTGATTTGATTACATTAATGTTTAAGTTGAGATTTGAGATTACTGTGTAAAGGGAATACTGCTGGTATAAAAGCACCTTATTTGTTTAAAGTTATTGCACTTTTGTGTATATAGCAGTACATTTAAATCAAAAGTGCGCAATACACTACTTTAGAAGTCATTATTCAATTTTGCGCATAACAATGCGATTAATCGCGATTAATCGCAAGAAAACCATGCGATTAATCGCGATTAAAAATTTTAATCGTTGCCCAGCACTAGTATTTATACATTGGAATACTTGATCACTCGAGCGTCACTTCACAGCGTCATCAGCAGCGCTCAAAGGATCTACCCTTATGTTGTTAAAGTTTGGTTATTTAAAAAAATCATAATAAATAATAATAAAGCAAGATGCCCTGTTGAAATATGTGAGATGTGTGGATTATATAAACTGCAAAGGTAAAGTCTAAATTAAAACGATTGTGATCGATGTGAAGGGGGAGGAGAATTGATACTGTACGTGCGTCACATTTAGTCGATAAAACACTTCCGCATAGGATACACCTGTGTATCCTTGCTCATGACCCCTCTGGAAGCCTCCTCACTCCTCGATCCTCGACTCCTCGCGGTGCAATTAGAGAATTGAGATGTCCATCAAGTGGCTGAGCTCGATCGGTTTTCGGGTCATAGGATGGAGGACAGAGGAGCGAGGAGACGAGGAGGGATATTGAGAAGCACCCTGTATTTCATCATCTCCTTCGTTGTGCGCTCTCTACAGCCACCTATCTGTGAAAACAGTTGTGCTGTTTATGTTTTTGGGGAAACTATGATACAATTTTTTCCGAATTCTTTGATGAATAGAAATTTAAAAAGAACAGCATTTATTTGAAATAGAAATGTTTTGAGATATTATAAATGTCTTTACTTAATTTTTATCAAATTAAATATGTTTGCCGAACAAAAGTGAAACAAAGTGTGAACATTAAAGTTTTATTATTAATAAATATAAAAAAGGTACTGACCCCATATTTTTAATTATATATATATATATATATATATATATATATATATATATATATATATATATATATATATATATATATAGAGAGAGAGAGAGAGAGAGAGAGAGAGAGACTACAAACAGTTATAAAAAATAAAGCCTACATATAGTTATAAAAAATAAATATATAGCCTGCATAAAATTAAAAGTAATTGAATAGTGGTTTCCTCAAATTCAAATGAAAATGCAATTTTCAATGACTTCTGCAGTCTCAAAATATTTCAATTCCCTGAATGTCTGCCACCTTCTTTATAAATAAACAACCACAATCAGCGGACAATTTTCCACACCACAAACCGACACACATCTTAACAGCTAACACGCACTGTCTCCCCTCCTAAACCGACACACATCTTAACAGCTAACACGCACATTCTCCCCTCCTTCTCTCTGCTCTCGGAGGCAGAAGTCTCCAAACTCATCCTTTCCAATCACCCTACTACCTGTCCTCTTGATCCTATCCCCACTCATCTACTTCAAGCCATTTCTTCTTTGGTTGTACCCACACTTACTCACATCATCAACACCTCTGTTCACACTGGGACCTTTCCCACAGCATTTACTGTAAGCAGGCTCTGGTAACCCCACTGCTTAAGAGACCTACTCTAAATCTAGCACATCTGGAAAATTGCAGACCGGTATCACTTCTTCCATCCATTGCTAAAACACTTGAATGAGTCGTTTTCAACCAAGTCTCTGCCTTTCTTACACACAACAACCTCCTGGACAACAACCAGTCTGGTTTCAAAAGCGGCCACTTAACTGAGACTGCCCTGCTCTCGGTTATTGAAGCTCTGAGACTGGCAAGAGCAGCTTCCAAAATCCTCAGTTCTCATCTTCCTGGATCTGTCTGCTGCTTTTGATACAGTTAACCACCAGATCCTCCTATCAATCCTAAAGACGAAGTGCATCTCAGGAACCGCACTCCAATGGTTTCAACTCTTACCTCTCAGGGTGTCTTGGAGGAGAGAGGTGTCCAAGTCGCAACATCTAGTGATGGGGGTACCTCAGGTCTCAGTGCTTGGACCACTTATCTTCTCCATCTACATGTCATCATTAGGATCTGTCATTCAAAAACATGTTAGGCTGATGACACACAACTCTACCTATCATTCCAACCAGAGGATACGACGGTAGCTGCACGCATCTTGGCCTGCCTGACAGACATTTCTTGCTGGATGAAGGACCACCACCTTCAACTTAACCTTGCGAAGACAGAGTTGCTTGTGGTCCCGACCAACCCAACACTACATCACAACTTCTCCATTCAGCTAGGTTCATCATCCATAACTCCATCCAGGTGAAGGGCAGACAGAAGGCAGGTGGCCAGGGCAGAGTAGGCTGTGCAGGCGGCCAGGGCGGAGCAGGCTGTGCAGGCGGCTGGAGCAGAGCAGAGGGAGGAGCCATGGAGAAGGCAGGGCTGACGACTCCAGGGGGCCGACTGACGAGGGTGCAGCAGGTGGGAGATGAGACCAGGGTGGAGCCGGAGAGCCGACGAGCCCAGGCAACGCAGAGGATCTGGCGGGACATGGTGAAGCCGCCGGCTCTGGCGACTGAGGTGAAGGTGGGGTCACAGAAGGGCGTGGTGGAGACAGAGGGAGTGAGGACCAAGGAGGAACAGAAGGGAGTGAGGAGTCCAATGGAGCCGGGGGTACGAAGGGACGAGGCGTAGCCAGAGGAGTGCAGTCCAGAGGCGAGGGTAGGTCGACGAGCGACCAAGGTGGATCCGGGGGGACGAGGGAGCCTGGCGAAACTTATGAACTGATGGGCCACGGTGGAGCTGAGGGAGGTTGGAGCCAAGGTTGAGCTGATGGATCGACGGGCCGAGGTAGAGTCCTGGTGTCGGAGGTTGGAGGCGGAGACCCACCGACCAGGCTGGAGCTGCAAGCTGGCAGACCCACGACAACCCCATCCATGCGAAGGTGGTTTGAGGAGCTGAGGGGCTGACAGGCCGTGGCGGAAGAAGGGTTGAGAAGTGGTAGATGGGAGGAGGTGGGAAAGGGAGGCTGGGTGGGAGTGCAGAACCTGGCTCAGGCTCAGGTTCTGGAACAGATCCAGGCTCGGGAGCAGGTTCTGGAACAGATTCAGGCTCGGGAGCGGGCTCATGCTCAGGCTCGGGAGCGGGCTCGGGAGCGGGAGCAGGCTCAGGCTCGGGAGCAGACTCAGGCTCGGGAGCAGATTCAGGCTCAGGCTCTAGAGCAGACTCAGGCTTGGGAGCAGACTCAGGTTCAGGAGCAGACTCAGACTCAGGCTCAGGAGCAGACTCAGGCTCAGGCTCGGGAGCAGAATCAGGCTCAGGCTCAGGCTCGGGAGCAGGCTCAGGCTCAGGAGCAGACTCAGGCTCGGGAGCAGACTCAGGCTCAGGCTCGGGAGCAGACTCAGGCTCAGGCTTGAGAGCAGACTCAGGCTCAGGCTCGGGAGCAGACTCAGGCTCAGGCTCGGGAGCAGACTCAGGCTCAGGCTTGAGAGCAGACTCAGGCTCAGGCTCGGGAGCAGACTCAGGCTCAGGCTCGGGAGCAGACTCAGGCTCATGCTCATGCTCAGGCTCAGGCTCGGGAGCAGACTTAGGCTATAGACATACAAACAACAATAAAAACTTGATTTTCACCACAGGGGGTCTTCTGTGCAACGTTGATGAACTGTACTCTAACTAGCTTTTGGGATGTGTTTGTCCCAGGTATGTGTTTTGTCATGTTCTGTGTAAGATTTGTTAGCTGAATTGAGTATTCGCTTTAGTACACCTGTTGTATGCTCGCACGTGCTGAACTATAAACACAGAAGCGAAATGGGTTAAGGGGTCAGAATAGAAATTTCCGCCACCAGGGTTACATGTGCTTGTGCCATTGTAAATGCTCAGTGTGATGACCTCCCTCTAAGATCATCTAACTGCGTGACGGAAATTACGTTAATGACGCAATTTCAAGTGCCTCAGTAATTTATATGCATTAAATTATTTTAATACATTAAGGAACATTAACACGTTGACAGCCCAAACAAGTTGAGTGAAAAGTTGCATTGAGCAAATAAAAAGCATGAATTTGAATGCCTTAATATTTAATGTTGCAGACAAAGACAGTTGAGACAAGTTGAGACATTTTATTGAATGAAAACACTCAGGAAATCTGAGAAACTACTGGGGAAGAGTTTTAAATTTAGGATCATTAAACAGGTTTAAATGAATTTCTTAGACTTTTCTTTGACCCCGCTGTCTACTGCATGAAACATGAACATTTATTTGCATTAGTACAGTTAACATAGTTTCTTTGGGTGTGTGGAAAACTGGCATGAAAAAAAATACAAGCCTTGCTCAAAGCTCATCACACTTTTCTAGAAATTGTTATACTAATAATTTGGCATGGTTAAATGAAACTGGCAAGGCAGGCGTGAGTGGGTCGTCTGATTAGGGGTAAGGATTGCCCTGTGGGAAGAAATGCTAATCTGGACATGGAGCATCCCATTTCCTTCAGGGCTGTGTGCAGTCAGCCACCGAAACGTTATTTAATTGAACACAAATTACTTTTTACAATTACTATGATCCATGTGGCACAGCCCAACACAAACCATTTAAATGATCAATAAACAACAAACACAATCATTCCTAAAGGAACAGTTTACCAAAAAAATGAAAATTCTGTTATATACTCATGCTCATGTTGGTCCAAACCCATATGCTTGTCAACTTTTCTTAGAAGAAAGAGATATTGACCCCCAGAATCCCTTGTAAAACATTTATTGAATAGTACTTAAAGATACCATGATTTACTCACCCTCAAACCATCCAAGGTGTATATGACTCTTCTTTCAGATGAACACAATTGGAGTTATATTTAAAAATATCCTGGCTCTTCCAAGCTTTATAATATTAGTGAATGGGGGGCAAGATTTTGAAGCCCAAAAAATGCTTCCATCCATCATAAAAGTAATCCATGAGTCTCCTGGGGGTTAATAAAGGCCTTTTAATAATAATGTCAAATTAAACATAAACAAGGCCTACATTTTAAATTAATATTTATCTTTTGGCATGCTTTAAAGTACACTCATTTTGATGTCTTTACTAAAGCACATGTATAGTATTTTAACTGTAGTTTGTTTTTCGATATTACCTTTAAAGTTATTATGATTTGTGCTAAATTGCAAGTTCATCATTACGAATATGTAATTATATTTATCAATTAATTTATGATATCAATTCATTTATTTAATTGTACATTTAAATACATGACATACAAGTGTTAATAGAAATTAGATCAAAGTTTATTTTAGTTTACCATAAATGCTTGTCAGTATTGGTAGAACACTTTAACCATATTTCATTATTAAGACTATATAAATAATTGAAATTACATAAAGATGTACTTAAGTCCTATTTGATGATGATGATATCCATTCGGTCGTATCTGTCTCTCGCCATGCTTTCCGAACTGCTTTCTTTTTCAGCTGTTCTAGATCTGTGTCACTTTTGATGGTGTCGAGCCACTGCGTTTTTTTGCCGGCCTCTTTTCCTATTTAAGTTGGTAAAACGGCACAGTTAATATCAACTAATTGCAATTAATAAAACATAAAACATTGTCATTTTGTTGTAATTAACATGCATTTAAGTGCATGAAAACATTACATTATGTTCACACTTGATATATTCTTTTAGAGTATATTATTTCCATAATAAGTATTCTTATTAAAGGTATATGATAACATGTACATATTTTTCACAAGGGTTCTCAAAAAAGAGAGCAGCATTGAAGATTATTAAAAACTTCTGAGCAGAATATGGCTGTAATATTGTTTTTTTTCTTTAACAGTTTCAGTGTTTTAGAAAGCAGACTGGATCATGAGTTTTGCTTAATAGCCCTTTCAAATCAAGCAGTGGTAAATGTAATCAGTTACCAAATATTGCACCCTGCATCCAGTAGTGGTGCATTAAAATCTCTCTCTTCCTGTCTTCATAGGTCTAATGACTTCAAGATTTAAGCAGCCAGGAAACACCTAAAAGCAGCTCCCCCATTCCTCCATCAGAAAATAAGACGTGATAGAAAAGCAGACGATTAATGAAGATTTTAATGCTGTCGTTTCGAATAAACCAAGTTCACTGTTCCGCTGTCTCCCGCAATAAAAGCTTAAATGAAGCGTGCTTACTGGGGCTAAGCATTCGTTCAGAGTAATTGGTGGCGTCTTTGAGAGCGCTTTGAACCAGCTGACCTGAACACTCAGCCCTTGTTAAGAGAGGCCAGCGGAAGGGAAGTGAGCAATGCACCTTCAATGAGTTTATATCATGACCGTGAAACTGCTTGATTCTGAAACATTTGCATTTTTATTAAAAGAAAATGCAGATGATGTGGAATTTCGTCGATTCGTGAACTGGATGATAGAAAAGAAGAAAATTTGCATTATAAACTTGTATGACTTTTATGCCCCAGTGGTTGATTTGATTAAAACTAACAGGTTTCAACTTTTCTCTTTTGGTTATATGAAGTTCACATACAGATTTGGAAGGTTTTCACCATCCTTTCATTATTCTTTTTAACATTTTTATTTCAAATGCCTTGTATTTTATTGTATAACCCTTGTTCTAGACAAAGACTTTTCATGTTAAATGATGAAAAACCATCATAAATAATAAATAATTATATTCATAAAACTATAATATTGTGAACAGAGTGTTTGTTTTGGTTCTCACTGTTTCCCCTGCCGTGTTTGTTGTCATTCGTCACTCAGTTCAGGTGTGTGTGTGTGTGTGTCTAATAATCCTTGTTTGCCTGTGTATTTAAGTTCCCTTCTTTCTGTTCATCACTGTCGGGTCTCGTCAATGTTTGGATGTGTGATAAGCTATTTTGATGTGGATTTGCCTGTGGATTATTTTGATCTGCCTTACCTTCATCTTCATGTTCGTGTGTGTTCTAGCAACACAATCCGTGAAAGACATGAGCATAAACATAAACGTATTATTTTGATTCATAGATAAGTTCTGGATTGGTGTCATTTTCAATACAACCAACAATTTTGCCCTAATATTTTTTAGAAGTTAGTGTACTTGGTTACCAAGGGGACAACAGTGTCAGCCCTTGTAAAAAATAAGTGCACTTCATTGTTTTGAATGTTCACTTGTAGTGTTCTTCAAATTTTAAAGTATACAATTTTAATTAAAATAAAAGACCACTTAAGTTTACTTATAGAGAGTACATTTTTAAACAGTTTTTAACAAGTACAATGGACTTCGTAATAATATCAAATTAAAAGTTTTACTCACCTTCATGTTGTTCCAAACCTGTATGAATTTCTTTCTTCTGCTGAACACAAAATAAGATATTTTGAAGAATATGGGTAACCAAAACGTTGATAAATAGTAAAAATACAATGGAAGTCATGGGGCCCATCAACTGTTTGGTTACTGTTTTGGTTACCGGCATTCTTTAAAATATCTTTTGTGTTCAGCAAAGGAAAGAAACTCATACAGGTTTGGAACAACATAAGGGTGAGTAACTGATATAAAAAGCACTATAAAGTTCAGCTAAGTTATTTTAATATACATTTATACTATGAAAATTTTCAATTTCATTGCAATTAACATGCCATCAATTATGTTTTTGAATTTTTTTTTGCATTTAGTATTTGATATTAACAGGGTCTTGACACTAACACACCTCTCCGAATTATGATTAACCAAAGGGAAGAGAGAGATGAAAGAGTAATAAACGGCACAGGAAAAATGCCAGCAAGTCAAAAAATGCATTTTCCATACAGACCTTTTCCATAAAAAAATGTGCAGTTTAAAAGGGTAACACCTGAATCATTGGTTCCATTGATATAATGTGTCCACAATCTGCTGAATATTGATCTATATCATCATGATAGATAGATCAAATATTTCGTATGCACATTTTTAATACAATATATATGCCCACAAAATAAAAAGGCAGGGAAAAATCATTTTTATTCATGTGCCACTAGGTGGAAGCACATGCAAACATTTTCCCTAATCGGTATTGTAGAAGGATTTCTTTTGTTTGGCATTTTAAAACCTTGCTTTATGTCCCTGTCGATCATGACAGGGACTACCCCCTTTCCAAAGGTAGGCCTATTATATATATACACACACACACACACACACACACACACATATATATATATATATATATATATATATATATATATATATATATATATATTTATATAAGGAACATTTATTCTGGAGTATTAACGTTATATGTTCCTGTTATTCTAGTGTGTAATGTCAAGCCATAATATTTGTCTAAATATGCTTTTAAGATTAAGTGGATTTAACGGCGTTATACAGGGACAAAATATGCTTGTTGCTTGTAAAATCATTAATAATTCAGTGCCGGTTATTCTCCTTTTCCTCTGTTTCAGCAGATGATTGTGTGTTTTTGGGAATGAGTCCAGATTAGCCACTGGGATCTCCAGGCTTTGGCCCACAGTCGTCCTTAAGGAATATGGCCACATGCTTTTACAGACATCATTTGCGAGAAAATGGATTTCAGGCACGGCTCAAAAGTGACACTCGGTTGGGCGATTTGCCAAAAGAAGCTCTCGTTTCTTCACAATAAAAGAAGAAATTCATTAAAGCATAAAACGGAAGTTGCGGTCGTCTTTTCTTCTCTATTAGCCTATCTGAGTGAAACGGCTTCTCGAACAATTAGAAAATGTAGAGTGGGACTTGATTTTGTCCACTGGGAATTGATTGGATGGTGATTGTTTGAGTGACAACGTGTGAGTGACAGGTTGTCGCGCCCTCACGACAGTAATCACTTCATTAGAGAAGAGATGTCGCTGCAGGAGGAAAAGGAAGTTATTTTGATTAAAGAATACGAGGGAACGTGAATTAAATAAATACATAGGCTAATGATGTGCACGGATAAATCATTTATAATAAATACTGCAATGTTCCCAAAAAAAATAAAGAATAAAAAATGATTCCATGGTGACTTTAATGTCATCCATATCCCTCAAAAGCATCCATAAGATGCTTTCTTTCTTTCTTTCTTTCTTTCTTTCTTTCTTTCTTTCTTTCTTTCTTTCTTTCTAAATTAATTTGACCCGTATTTAATATTCTCCTTAATTAAATAGGCTATGTATAATATTAATGTATTTTTATAATTTATGTAGAGCATGTAGACTAGAGCAAAGCAAAGCAACATTCACCTATCATGGAAAACGAGGACAGTAAGGGAAGGCGGGAGCGGGCGCCATGACAACGCCCTCAAACCAATAACGTAAAGCGATGAAGGACGTCGTAAATACTGACGGTTCGATGTTGGAAAGAGTCGGTCGCTGTGGATCGTGGTTAGTGCTGGAGATCAGCAGCAGTGTGTGTGGAGACCGCGCTCGATCAAACTCTAGCTCTCAGAAGACCGGGAAAAGAAAAAGAGTCCTGCTCCAGAAGTCTTGTGAAGTCGAGTGATTCATATAAGAGATTGAGAATTAGAGGCTTGACCACTGTTTATGTCTATCGCTAGGTTGCTAACTGGCTGATCCCCTAATGGAAAAAACATCTGAGTTTGTCTGATGTGAGTATGTGAGCCGCTGAGCGTCTGGATACAATGTTTTTCGTGTCTTTTATCGGAGCGTTTCACGCGCTGCAGAGTAATAGCAGCGCGAGCGCTCCATCCTGAACAATGATTCAGAGTAACCGAGCGAGATATTCACTCCTGCAGGACTGACTGAGGAAACTCTCTCTCAGGTTTGTTTCCTGCTTTTTTTCTTCACTGTCCTGTTGAAAACGTCTATCGTCCTGTCAGCTTGGTCGTTTCTTAGTTGTAGTGAATTGAATTAAAACAAACTCTTGTTTCTGGACACAATCTTCATTTTCTGTCTTCAAGTTATGAAAAACCACTGGAATTTCTTAATTTGTGAGTTAGTATTTCTATAGTGAATACATGTCGACTAGAAGAGCGTCATCTAAATAAAAACATTATAATGCCAATAATCGTTTTATTCACACTGTAAAAAAAATGTCGGTTTACCTTAAAGTAACCTGGTTGCCTTACAATTTTGAGTTAAAGAATTGAGTTAATATAAAGGATATTTGTTTAATCAACAGACGCTAAAAATATTATGTTATCTGAACCACATTAATTATCTAAGTTGATTTGACAAAAGAAAAAAAAGTTGTGATAAATCAGGAAAGTAATTTTTTACAGTGCATTAATCAGGAACTCCTGAAAAGTCATAGAAATACATTGGTTAAAAGATTTGGGAGCCCACATAGCAAAATCAAATTTCTCTGTATTGTTTTTCCTTGTTACACAGAATGGAAATATGTTTCATAAAAATAATAAATGTGTGAGCGGTTTATGTAAAACTTAAAGTCAAATCTAATTAAAAAGACAAGTTATAACGCAGACAACCTGATGTATCATGTCTTACTCTCATGTCTTGTCAAACAGCTCAGCTCAGGAGATCATGAAGTAGGTTTCAGATTTCTTGGCACTGATCTGATACTTGAAATAACATGATAGGATTCAGCTGCTGACCTCAGAGCAGTCTGAAACGTCTCTGGATTATAATGTAATTTACTAAGCATTAACACCCATACACATCTATTAAGCCAAGACTTTTCAAATGTATGGGTACATGTTGTGTTTATCCTATTAAACGGGCATATAAAGATTTTAAGTTAAATGTATGAAGGTGTCTTAGGTGTTGTATCGTTTCGTAGGTGCTGTATCAGTTCTTAATTTCCTTAAAGTTTTAACACTGTTTTTAATTGTCTTTTTAACTTCAATAGTTAGTTTTAAATTATCATGCAGTCGTACACATTAACAGTAGTCTTGGAAATAATATTATTAAACAAGGCTGTCAAACAAAATGTTTAATATGAAGACCTTGTGCATGTCATGTTTTTAAAGCATCTGTCTGAGACACAGTGTGAGAAAGCCACACCTGTATATGATAAACCACAGTTCACAACATCAAACTCGCCATCAAGTGGAGACATTTTATTAAGCCTTTTTTTTAACGACAATCATCTGGTGTAATCCCCAATAGTATGAGAAACAAGACATCAAGACTTTATAAATGGGAGTTTGCTCCCTCTTAAAGGTGCTCAAAGCGATGTCATGCGTTTTTTAGGCCAAAACATTTTTTGTCATATACAACAAACATCTCCTCACTATCCGCTAGCTGCCTGTCCCCTGAACACACTGTAAAAAAACACGGTCTCTGCAGACACCTCAGGCTCCACAAACGGCAACAAAAACAAACTGGCCTTACCCGCACCACGAAACATAACAAACTGTTCCAGCCAATAACCGATAAGAAGGGTTTGGGGGGTTAGTGCGCGGATGAGGAGGAGGGAGGGTCTAGCTAGCCTTCGTTTTGTTTGACAATACTTCGAACGTCAACAAGAAGTGATGTCACCCGACATCGCTTTGAGCACCTTTAATGAAGACATCAAGTTGGTGGCTGACAGAAAAAAAGGTCTGGTCACGTACTAGTAATTCTGAACACAAGGCGATCATTGTGTCCGATTAAACTTTAGAATTTGTTCGATTGCTAGATAGATAGATAAGTTTTTTATGGTCCTCACAGACAATTTTTCATAAATAAAGTTGTACATAATAACTGAAAAAGGTGTAGGCTGAAGCCTTTGCTTATTAAGCCTACCCTTTATACATATTTATCAATCAAATGAGCGTCACTTTTTCACTGGAATTGATTAATACAATACAAGACAAGAGAAAAGAAAAAGAAACAAAAAGAAACAAACAACAAGGTACACATTTTCTCTATACAACACACTAATTGTCCTAAATAACTTGCTTACTTTGGGATTGGTGTTATTTCCCTTGTAGTTGCTACAGAATATCTTGAATGAAAGCCTTTAGAGAAACTTGAGGTGTAACCACATTATTGAGTTTAAGATTCATATGTCAATTTTGAATGAGAATGTGGTTAATCATTAATTTAGAGTGGTTTTTATTTGTTAGTGTGTGAAAGAAAATTTGTTTCCATTCATCATTGTCTGTGCGGATTGCTGGATTGAGGCGGCTCAGTTGTGGATGACTGTTTTTGTGATCAAACATTATTGACTCCTCCAGTCGATAACCTTGGCAACTGCAGTTCTTCACCCGGACGCCTGCAGCTCAGCATGTGCAAAGTTAATGACAAGGCCATTGTGAAATGCTTAATGTAATGGGAATAAAGTTAACAAAATGCATTCAGTAGAGTCTCAAACTTGGACTCAAAGTATTATGGATTAGGGCCTGGCTAAAAAAAAATAGCAGTTCAGCATTTTAGCAATATTAAACGTATATCTCCATTTATCTGAATTATTTAAAAAAAGTTCATATTTGTTTCCCATTCAGTCAGAGGAACTATCATTTCAGTTAAACAGCCATTGTTGCCATTCATACAGTTGGCATGTAATGAGAATTTTCTAAATGCATGTTATTGATCTTACTGTAACAATTCATCCATACACCTATACAATAATAATATTAATAATAATGATAATAATTTATTATCTTGATCTTTTGGTCGAACAACATATTTCTTTCTGGTGATGTATGCCATACTTTTCCAATCATTCCAGTCCATTTGCGACTAATGTAATATATATATACTAATTTCACAATAAACCGCAATAATTACCTACATATCTTCTTACTAAAACATTTAAATGTGAAAAACTCTGCAAAGTGACTTTAGTTAACATTGAGTTTTGTGACTCATTGAACTTTGAATGATTCACTGAAATGAACTGGTTAATGGACTTACCAAATCTAGCATTTTTGCTTTTGAAATTTAAATCAGTGACATTTTAAACCGGTTTTACCCATCTTAAAACATGTTTTAACACCAACTTATGGCTTTTCTCGACCAGAAAAATAAGGAAATATTGTGACGCTAGTCTTTAGGAAACTTGGTCAACATGAAATGGCATTTGCTATCAGTTTTGCAAAATCTTATATTTTTCTGAGAATGAAACTCAATATTAACTTGATAAAAAGTATGACATGACTTGATTTTATCCACTTGGATTTAATTGGAATGTGAAAAAAAGGGCGTTCTGTACCAGAATGGGATCCAGGTGATTGGAGAATAGGGGTTTGAAAAGTAAGAGGCTTTAGGGATGTCAGCCAAAAAAGCTTTATAGGGCGGAGCCTCATTATGATTCTAAAGGGAAGCATTAATTTTATTTGGAATAATATGCACTGACTTACTTCATCATTCACAATATAACCAGGAATGTGATTTTAATAAGTAGAGTCAATTTTGATTTTATACTGACTTCAAGGGGAAAATAAATACATTAAACACTAGATTCACAATGTAGCATATATTGGGAGCAAAATCCAGTGCTGGCTTATTATCTGTTCTTCACACTCTTCGTTCTTCCTCGAAGCCAGCTTGTTTATTTGCGCTGACTGTTCTAAGGTACTGTTCAGCCCTTTGTTTTGGCACACTCTTGAGCTGCTTTTTGGTGTAAAGCAGTGTTTAGTGGCCCTCAGGCCTGGGCTTCTTATACTTTCCTTCTCCGCCTGAGCGGTGGATGAGAGTGAGTAGATACTTTATGGGTAATGGAGTGGTAATTCAAAACAGAGGCCTGTGGGCAGGATGAGGTTTGTTGGAAACACACATTACATCAGTGAAGTTAGAGTGAATGTGTCTGTTTGTGAATGGGCTGACTGTTGTTTCTTAAACCCTTGTTGTCTTGTATACCTCCAAAGCCTAGGGTGACCACCATCAAACAAACCAAATGTGATACGATTATAAGTTTGTGTGGGACATGTTCCTTATCAATACTAAAACATAACCTGAAATATACCTTAATAAAAACATTTGTATTCTGCCTTTCAGCTGATAAAAACCCTTTGTTCTGACCAAGTCCAACTAAAATCCAACAAAATAAATAATGAACAAATAAAATATAAACCAACCTGAATTTAGATCATTGACAGTCTTGTATATTAAGAATATATTAAACCAAAAACGTTCATATTTTTTTAGAAAGGATGTGAATTAAAACAACCACAGGAGGCAACAAGTTGATAAATTCTGTTCAATTTAAAATTTAATTTACCAAATTATCCATTTGTTTTCTGATAGGGAACACATGGAACGAATCACCTCTCCACATTTTGATTGACAGCTGTCACAATCCACTAGTGACCGTGTTTACTCCTTTCCTTTCAACCACTGGATAAGATTTTAAAAACGGCTGTTGTATTTGTACTTCTGAGGAAGTGCTGTTAAATATAGGTGAAAAACTACGGCGCAAAAAGAACAAATAAAATGCTGTCTTAAAAAGGCAAAAGAATGCATGCACGTTTTCTTAATATGATAATTAAAAACCAACAGACTGATGAAAATGCGGGACATCTTCTCAATATGCGACGTGCGGGACAAGGGGTGAAAATGCTGTGCGGTACAACCCAAAGCGGGACAGGTCACCCTACCAAAGCCCCATTAGTATGGCTCAAATACACCTTAATTAACCCCAAACCAGCAACGAGAAAATAATTTAGCATTGGCATTAATTGAACAACGAGTTGCATACATTTACCTCTGGTCAGTGTCTTTAAATAGGATATTCACACAAAGTTATGTCATTTTTGTCGTGTTGCCAATGTAAATTGACATTTGTAACTCATTTTACTTCAGTAATTTGACTGATTTCAGTGAAAAACAGGCTAATCCATGAGGGGGAAAAATAGGGCTTAGCTGTAGGACATCATTTTATCCACCGAGAATTGATTGGATTGTGAAAAATGGAATCTGGAATTTTATATACATGTGGAATAATATTATGCAGCGCTTAAGAAAGGACACACTTTATGCCTTAACTACAAAAAGTGATAATTGTTATTTAATTTATTTTAAATTTGATTTTTTTCTCTTTTATGGGTTTAACAAAGCAAGGTAAATCTCCCCTTGGAACTATAGAAGAACCCCCTTGGGAACACGTACCCACGGATTGGGATTATTCTTATGTGTTAGTGTGTTAAAGGCTTTTAGTGGCCTTCAGCTTGAAATATGATAAGTTAATAATTTACCTGAGTGACACAACCCACTTGGAAGGTTTGTAAGACTGTTTGAGAAAACTAAAATCTAATTCTGCTGTCTTTTTCGGTTTGTGTGAGTCTTGATCTGAATCATACCCCCACAGGCTTATCCTACTGAAGTCTGAAATGAGCACTATAAATGTCAAAGTGAAAGAATCAGCAGGAACCTTTGCAAAATGCGTTTGCTTTCCCCACGAAACCTTTCAACATGTCATTCATTTAAAAGAGGCCCCTGCTTCTTGAAATATTATGATTGAGTTTCCATGACACTGGGTGGACATGAACCTGACTGCTGGAGCGAGAACTCCTTAATCTGGTGTGGTGTGAGGCAGGCAGCCTGTGCAGTGAAGCTTGTTTGCTTTCGCTCTGCCAATCTGTACTCAAACCAATGGCAGTGCATCACATAGAGCATGGCTTTCCTTGACTGCCTCATTTTTCCTGAAGAGAAATGCACACAGTTTATCTTTGTCTCTGTTCAGTGAGTGAAAAACCGGGGATGTCATTCTGTTAAATGGCACGAAGAGATCATATCATGTTCAGTTGTTTTATGAACATTCAGTAAATCTAGTCTTCTGTAATAGGCAGTATGCACGTTCTTCTTATCAAGATCTGTGTTCGCCTCTTCCTTTCACTGCATTCCAAATGACTTACTTCCCAGGTGTCCACCCCTTAATTGCTACTATTTACATAACCAATCTAAATAAATATTTCCCTTCAGTTATGTTTTGTCCTCGTAGTCTGCAGTTATATCCATCCAATGTTCATGCCCATGGATCATTAAAATATACCATGTTACATGTCCAAAACACAAGAGCATTTGCAGCATGGCTGTGATGCAGTAAAGCCTATTGGCTTCAATGTCAATGTTCCTCTCAGCACAGGAAAGAAAACTGCTTTTGAAATAATTTCATGGGATCTTCATGGGAATTGTAATGGTGGATAAAACCAAAAAGAAGAAAAACACACATTTTGTTCCATAAAAATTAAGCCTATTTTTAGGACCATTAAAATGTTTCACATGTTTTGCATTGCATTACTTCAACTTTTCTAATGAGATTTGCAAATAAATTAGTGAAACTTTGCTGAGAAAATGTTATTAATTGTCAGATGTCAAAATGCCAATCCTAATGGTACAAAACAATGCAAATTATAATTTGTGTCTTTGATTTTGAGTTGAAATATGATCAGGACATGGTTTAGTGAGATTTGCCCTTAAACACTACTGTCTGATAAGGGTGTTTCAGGACTGATATGAGTTCTAATTTCTGGTTTAGATCCCCCCCCCCCCAGCAATTCGTCAACATGCTCGCTAATCACAATGACTCGTCTACTAATGAGCAGAGCTCTCGAAAGCCATCGCTTTTAATAGGCATGGTGTAATGAGCTTTAATTGAAAATTGTCCATTTGCATGGTAAGCAGCTATATAAAGAATTTGGTACTAAGGGTCTGATTTCCAGCATGGAAACTGCACTTGGGTGGTAATGTAATAGCCTGTTTTAACATAGTATAAAAGTGACTGAGTATTAGCATAGCACTACTTGCAGGTGTCCGCCTCATTTGTCTGATCTGCATGTCTGTTGATCTGCTTCATCAGTATCAGTGGCACCCCTGCGTCAGACACATTCACGTGGTGTTCTATACAGCACTGTTTCACATCCCCTCATTACCTTGGTGACACAAGGCTTTTTCAAAGAGAAATCTTCAAAGAGAGATTAAAACTTACCAGGGCAACTCTGATCAAAGGTTAAACTATGCTCAGCATGACTCTTCTGGTGATACACAGAGGAGCGCATCTTTTTGGAAGTAGAAAGTCTGTCTCACTTGTTTTTCATCACCTGCAAATCAATCACATAGCATTTTCTTTTGTTGTTGACGAGCAGTATTATAAACTGTTTCTTTAACATACTTTGTTTCTAAGAGGCCATATCTTTTTTTTTAATGTTTGCTCACTTTTTAAAACACTGATTTTCTCCTCTGTTTCTTTTTTTTTTTAGCGTTATTTTTATCCGTAGTAGTTAGGAGTCTTTCTGAGGGAAATATGAGCCAGCACAGTCTGGTACAGAGTGTCTCGCCATTTATTGGTCTGGCAGAAATCCATCTCGTTACAGTTCGGAAAGCAATGTATTCGCTCAAATGACTTGAACATTTCCAATTTGTTAAACATTTTGAAACAACACACAATCTTGGTTTTGCTTAGAGGTTTATACCCTTGGAAAGGAGAAATTTCAGGTTTGGAAAAATGGATAGTAGTTGTTCTTTATAGACTATTGGCCTGTAACTTAATGTAATATGTTTGATCTTTCTGTGTGCTTTTTTGCAGGCAAGCTTTTATGTGCATTGGCACAGTGTGCTCCAGAGCAATGGCTATGATAATGTCTTAGCCCAGCGAGCACTTGCAAGGGGGGACTCTGCTTGTTCCTCCCCCTATGGCAACTCCAGGTGATGAGTCGGCACCAGTGATGGGGATCCATTGAGTCCTGTCCCTGACACTATTCATTGCCCTTTCCCCCTTTACCCTTGCCCTGCCTGGATAGTGCACGAACATGCTGCGCTTCCTCCCTCTCAAGCTTGGTCGTCTGTACCGGTGTCTGAAGCTTCTCTTTGTCGTGGGGCTGTTTGTCATCTTGCTGATGAACACGCACAACCTCTTCGCCTCATTCCAAAAGAACGAACTCACTGACCGAAGGTTCATCAACCTCAACAAGTGCCCAGCCTGCTTTGGCACCAGTTGGTGCCGCAAGTTCATGAATGGACAAATATCTTTTGAGACTTGGGGTCGCCTTCGCTTCCTGGATGTCTTCAATGTGAAAAACGTTTTCTTCGCCCAGTACGGGGAGCCTCGCGAGGGTACACGGAGGATTGTACTCAAGCGGTTAGGTTCCAACCAAGAACTTACCGATATTGACCAGAAGATTTGCAAGCGGGCAACAGGACGGCCTCGTTGCGATCTCATCCAGGCCATGTACAAGACTGAGTTTGCCCGACTTAATGGAGACGTCAGACTCCTAACTCCAGACGTTGTGGATGGCTGGTCAGACCTTGTTCATTGTCCGTCCCAAAGACTTCTGGACAGAATAGTCAGGAGGTACGCTGAGACAAAGGACTCTGGAAGTTTCCTCCTCAAGAACCTTAAAGACACAGAACGGATGCAGCTGTTGATGACCTTGGCTTTCAATCCAGAGCCCCTAGTTCTTCAGGTAGGTTTTTTTTTATTTATGTTTTCTACTAACCCATCTCTCTCTGACAGACTCCCTAGGCCTGTAATATATCATCTGTGTTATAAAAGCCAGATCATAACGTATGCTCTTGAATTCTGCCCTACAAAGGCAAAAGACCTTAACTCGTTAGAGTGTGGAACTGAGAAAAATGACTTTAAAGATTTTTAGTTGTCCCGCCAAATTAATTATAGGTAGGACACTGGAAATCTGGCAATTAGATGTTTTAGTAATGCAAATGATCTCCGTAAAAAAAAATCTTGAGCTCAAACTTGACTATTTTAAAGTTACTGTACTCTGCCTTTGTATTGTCAGCAAAAAGTGAGAAGTCATGCCAAGGCAAAAGGCAGTAACTTCCACATTATCAATATTTGGTTGTTGATCACCATTAACAAAATCATTATAGTAACACCTGTATACAATCTAGTGATTACAATTAATTATAGACATCTACTTATTGCTATCCTATGCTTTGGTTGCATTCTGGTGGCATTACATTAGCCATGACAAAATACCTCCATAGCGGTAAAGAGTATCTTCAATTGGTACCGAGGCATAAGACTTGCTGAACGCGCGTTCAAAATGATCACAATAAAACAGATCCTCGCGCACATTCGACCCGGGGACTGGAATATAGTATATTCGTGTTCGATGGTGTCACGCTCCTCATACGTTCATGAAAGGTATAAAGTACGAACGTAGTGCTTTCCCCCTTTAAAACTCAGTGGGGAGCGCGTTCTGGACTACCTAGACGATTAATGGATTTATTGCACAACCTTCTGTGTTCTGCGTCTTTTCAGCATGCGGTGGTTTCAGCTGTCTGCCCTATTATTGTGCTTGTGCACTTCGCTCATCCCGCGGATTTATTCCAGACACTGTGAAAGTGATTGTATGTATAACCCGCTTGTAACAGCTGGTCTGATATTGTATGCACCAGCACTTCTTGCTTCATTATGTTATATGCACCAATATACCCTTGTTGCTTCATTATTATCACTCCCTGTGATATATTAGTCCTGCGTCGGCTCGACCGTGTTCATCACCGGCGAAGTTTTGGCACTCTGCCAGCTAGATGCATGATTGTTTCAACCAGGTCCGGTACCCGAACTGGGTGAAGCGGGACTTTAGTTCTTTGTTGTATTCACCTGCTACAGCATGTGTAACATTTTTCTGTCAACTCTGCATATATCCTTCGCAATCGATATCGCACGATTGTCGATTGAGCGGGTTCAGACCATATTGTAAATGTTCTGACCACATTTGTGCAGGACAAACATCAGAAGTTACAGGGACTGATGGCAGCTGTGCAAAGTACACAGGCTACATCATAATTTAAGTTGTAATGGAAACTAAAACAAAGGCAGAACACGTACAATCTGATAGGTAGAATTATTTGATAGAACACCGGCACAGTAACTTCATATTGATGCGCGGCTAAACAAAGGCAGAGTACCGTAACTCAATATAAGCGTTCCAAAACAAAGCCAAAGAGTGGTAACTGGTGTTACGGTGTTCTGCCTTGGTTTCTCATGGGCTTTTGGAAGTTACTGTTAAGACAACCCATTGTTTTCTCAAAAAAACAACGGACTTGACTCAAGATGCTTATCCACATGATAAAGGAGGTAGGGATGCGCGGTATACCGGTACTGCATAAATACCGGTATATATTATATTTCAAACGGTACAATATCATAATTTTGTTCAATTCGGTATTTGATGCGCTGCTGTTTCGAAGTTCACCGCTAGGCGGCAGTGCGCTACCTAAACTGAAGTGGGTCATGCGAAACAGGCAAACGGTGACAACAGAGGAACACGATGGATCAAACGAAGCTCATTCGAATTTCTACACGCCCGAAATTAATAAATAGAGAGAGCAGTATGAGTGAAATAAGGCATTACTTTGCCTACAAAAGTAATGAGAAACAGATCTCAATGCACCACTCTGCAAACGGGGAGGCAACACATCAAATCTGCCTCACTTGACTCGTCAGTTGCTCATCCTGACTTGTTCAAAGAGTTCAGAGATCGACAGGTTAGTCCATCATTCAACTGATTTAATTTAGGCTTTTATTGAACACTGAACAGCGCATATACGTAAGAGCTTATCAATTATATGATACGGTAAACACGAAAGCTCAAATCTGCTTGCATGACACGCTAGAACCAATTCAGTTTAGGTCTCATCATTTTTGCATTTTCAAACAAACATATATTAATTTAATTTGAATGAATAAAGAATAAAAATTTGAATAATATCAATTTTAGTATTAGTGATAGTAAAATGAATGGCATATTAGTGCCGCTGTGGCGACCCCTAGAGGAATAAGCCGAGAGAGAGAGAGAGAGATAGTAATAGTAGTAATTTAAATATTACTAATAATTAAGCTACATTTGTCAACATTCATTAGGTAACCTGACCTAACAGTATTATAGCATGTATTAATCTATATCAATCAGTAATTAAATGACCTAGAAAATTAAATATACTAATACATGTTTAGCAATGCATTAAACTAATATGAACTAGGGATGCTAACCGATGACCGTTTGGCCGATGGTTGACCGTCTCAACGTTAACCGATCAAAGTTGTCGGTAATCGGTTAAAAAAGAAAAAAGTGATCTCTAAATTAGGCTATTATAGACAGTGGACTAAACGCTACTACAGTTAGCCATCTCATTCCAAGTTATTTTTGTGTTAAGTGAACAAATCCCTCACACTCAATTCTTCATAACTCGCCTGTTTCTACTTAATAAACCAATAAAAACATTTGGCGCGAGGTCACAGCGTTTGGGTTCGCGTGCTCACAAGGTTTGCGAAAAGTAAAGGCTACAGGCTAAAACACTCGAGGTTAGCAGGGCAGACGACAGGATGAAGCGTGCAAAGAAGAGTAGTGTGTGGGACCATTTAACCAAAAAGAATGACACAGTAAGTTGCAACTTGTGTGATGCAGTGCTTTCAGTAGTAATACTGTAGAAATACATTACATCTACATTTCAGTGGTAACAGATAAGGTGATGATGATCATCATCTTTCTTTATTATTGTTACCACTACCTCAAACTAAAGCGGCGTCTCTTCGGAGCTGTCATTTTCTTAAATGAGCCGCGGCAATGTTTCAAATGAGCTTCTAAAGCTAGACTAACGCCTTTATTTTCAACGCGATCACCTTGTACCCAAACCATTTCAAAACTAAGGAGCCATTTGTCCTCCGATTACATACAAGCGATACAAGCTCCTCGGCGCCGCGTTTGCGGGACTCATGTTTCGCGCTGTTGGGGATTTAAAAAAGTGACGTGAGTGGAAGCGCGGCGCCGGGGCAGTGTGTGTGTATGTGAGCGGGAGGCAGAGAGATATGCGACAGAGTTGCGAAATTGCAGGCGCGGCTCGAAATGGCTATTATTTCAAATAGCGTGGCATATTTTAAACTAATCGGTTAACCGGTTTCAACCGGCTAATGAGGCTCGGTGGTCGGTCAAGAAAATTTTTAGTTTTCGCCATCCCTAATATGAACCCAAACAGTAACCAAACCAAGATGAATAAATGCAATAAATGTTCATAATTCTCAGTTGATGCATGACAGCTAATGGTTTACATGTCATTTCATTATTATTATTATATGTTAATCTATTATTATAGATATTAACCTATTTTAATTGTATAATTTCAGGGTTTTTTTTTTTTTTTTCAAAATCAAAATTTAACCTACTGTATGTTCCCTGACTGAATTATTATTATTGTATTTTACATTTTGATACCCTTTCTTAGCACATTTGGTAGTGGAGAGTTTCAAGCAGTGTTTTTTAAGTGTCACTTAAATTTTGAGACTGTTTTTTTTTTTTTTTTTTTACCTGTGGTATCGATTTAGTATCGATACCGAGGTATTAGGTTCTGGTATCGTACCGAAGCCAAAATTTTGGTATCGAGCCATCCCTAAAAGGAGGTCTTGAATGTGCCAAAAATATCAATAACTCATTTTCGACCAAACACGATGTTACGGTCTTTTGCCTTTGCACGGCATAATTGCCCTTGATAATTCTGACAGCGGAATGGAACCTGTCAGTTTGGTGGGCTGCAAATAGGCTAAAACTGCCACTGTAAATTGTAGGGTGAGCTACTTTCCCTGCCTCTCTGTTTCCATTCCTGGCTGCATCTTATTTTGTAAGGCACAGTTCTCGAGTTTGAAGTCCAGCCCCTGTAATCTTGTAGGACCTCAATTGGGAAGTGTTTAATTACAGCCTTATAGTCCAAAACTGATGGATTTGTCTTGCCTTGATGCATATTTTAGAGAATTTTAATTATTTAAAAACTGCAAACTGTTAATGGTCATTTCAATTTGTTTCTAAAACTTTGCTTAGCACCATAAGAGCTCGAAGATATCACAAAATCTGCCTTACAGAGTAGTCTGATTTTCCTATTAGCACAGTTAAAAGGTATTTCACTGTCTATGTACTATTTGGCCTTTATATCAGTGTATTCTCTCCTGATGTACCATGCAACTTCCCATTTTGACATCATGATAAGGGCCACTATCTGACCACTTTTCAATACTGATTTACAATTTGATGATCAATTTCAATTTCAGTTGTCATTGACCACAGGTGGTAAATGCCCAGAACGACAAAGTAACACAAGCCGTGTGAAGACATTCAGTGTCTTGCTGACCTCTAGTCTTTCACAAGGTCCTGGCCCCCTCTGGCATTTGCTAGACAAAGGGGAGATCATCTCAATCTATAAAATCTGAGTAGTTGTGTGTGTTCCCTGTCATTCAGCATCCTCCTCCTTTTGTTTATCTTTTTTGTTTCTCACCCTCTGTTGCTTCTTCTGCAGCACCCCTTTTTCTGATATCTATATAATTCCATCAAGGTCTTAATGTCATAATGTCATTACATATCAGTTCAAAGCATCCTGGGATTTCTAATCCAATCCCAAGGTCCACTTCCAGGACATCTCCTGTTTTTCAATTCTAATAAATAGTTAATTCTATGCTGAACTTGTGAACCGTTGGCATGGGAAATCCTTTCCCCCTGGAAGTACTGGATAACCTGAACTCTCCAAGCACCAAAGGAGCTTCCGCGAGACCCTGCAGGGTGGCTTATTGCCTTTTAGCTGTTCCTTAAACAAGAAACATCTTAACGTTTCAGGAATAGAAGGAAATGAGTGGTTGTGCACCAGCTCATAAAGAATTGATGGCACTATGCAGAGTGTATACCAAGCCGTAAAATATGCTTTTTTGTTTTATAAGTTATAAAACAAAAAAGCTTATTTTACGGCTAAGGCTGGAGTTTCTTTGTTGTTTCAAGTAGCTTCTTTCTTTACGGAGCAACAAATATAATGCAACATTTAAAAACAACAGCAGCAGCAGGAATATTACGCTGCTGTCAATTTAAGCCAATGCACGGATCCAATTTACTGATACTGTACACATGCATTTTCTTAACTGTTTACGTACATTTAAGTATCAAGTGCGAGAAGTTGTGAAAGAGAGCTCAATTTAGTTTTTACTTCACGTGCTATCAGACGTAGCTTTCTGGACATGCGCTTTGGATGTGCAGTTTGCGCACATAAAACTTCTCCCACACAGCGCGCGCAAGTTATTTTGCAACTTCTTGCGCTTGTATATTTAAATTGGCAAGGATTTAAAATGTCTGCAAGTGATAAACTTTCATGACAATGCAGCACCTGCCCTATCGGGACGGTGACAGTTCTGTCAACGAGCCCTGCATGTGCTCTCTCTCTCTCTCTCTCTCTCACACATGTTGAGTGCACTCTCAACCAAGCGACTGTGCGTAAAGCACAGCAGACACTGAAATTATATCTGCACTATTTTTTTTTTGTTTTTTTTTGCCTCCAACTCATTTCCAGGTGACTGTAATCATACAATTTATTAGCCATTGGCTAGTTAAAGACATTTTTTAGTCGCCTAGAGTGAAATTTGGTCGCATATGTGAGTTATTTACTCTCAATGTAGAGGGTTGGGCATATATTATAGTAATTGTATGGTCTTTGAAAGGTACTTGAATGTCATGAAATTAGCATAATATTCCAAAAATATTCCGAATCCTATAGTTTTAAGCCACCATATCTGTACCGGTAGGCTATATATTTTGAATATATTATTCTCGTTATCGGCCCGATAAGAAAATTTGGTCAATGTATTAAAGCCAATAAGTAATGGATTATTTCTTTCAGCTGAGACACTTCAGATGCTCACTGTTCACCATGATGTTTTTTAAATTGCTTGAAATATGAATGGAATCACTTCGAAAAGGAAAATACATTTAAGTGCAACATGTGCAGTAAGGCTGGGCGGTATATCGAGTTTGTACGATAATATCGATATATTTTTTAGAAACGATATGGAATGAGGCAATACCATTTATATCATACAGTAGTTTGATATGAGCACATCTGAAAAATAGCGGAGGACGCAGTGTGAGCTCCTGCAGTGAAAGTACATAGTACAATTTGTCCTAAACATGACACAAGCTTATATTAAGGGCTTCAAAATAACGGGTTAGATATAGTTAACAAGTTTAAAGCAGCTTGCCCTGTCAGATGACAGATACTGTTACTGACTGACAGATAAATACTTGCGCTGTTTAATGTGTTAGAGACGTGGTGCTTTCCTCAGTGCTTAACTTACATTTCACAGGTATATTCTCCATCTGTAAATGTTAGAAAGTCAAACAAATATGTCCATTTCACTGCCAGGAGAGGACGAGCTTCTGCAATTAAATCTCCGCTAAAATTCAAGCTTCCGTGAATGAGCGTCTCCGCGCACACGCGCGCCAAACAGACGGAGCACATTAGAATAGTAGTGCAATAATTCTGACTAAAATATACATATTGCTTAAATATTTGTTGTTGGAGACAATAAATGTGACATGTGGAATTTTAAACCTACAAGTAAGTAGGCTATATTTTTATGAAAGTGACCATTATAATGGGAAAATCAAATGCAGGCTAATATAATTAGATTGTGCTTTTGTTTTTATTTTCATTTTTAGTTAAGCATTTAGTCAATTTAAAAACAAAAGCATTATTTTTGTTTTAAGATTGTAATGTGATTTTAACCACGTTTTTGCACATAATATATTGCATAGCCTACATTGCATTCACTATATTTGTCTCCATATCCTTCAATATCAACATTGTTTGTAGGATATCATTGGGCAGGATGTGAAATAACTTTTTTTTTTTTAAATACAGATTTTCTTTATCCAAATAGAAAAACGTAGAAAGTACCATTTAACCAAAAAAATACAGAGATATGATTTTTTTTGGCCATATCGCCCAGCTCTAATGTGCAGCGCAAATCTGTCATATAGGCTACACAAAATTATGAAAACACTACTGTGAAAGAATGTCGTGAATTTTTCGTACGCCCATGTTTTAGCATGTTGTTACGGGAAGAGCACATCCATGACTAGCACATTCAAGTTTGCTTGTGCATTTGCAGCCTTTTGTGCAATTTTTTGATGTTCATTTTGTATCTGATTTATCTCATATCATCTTATATGATGCGTTTGGTTAAGTTAATTATGCTGTAGTAAAGCGTTTCAGTTTACGATTGATTATCTTTATCTTCAGCACACACCATTCAAACAGAAATGCACAACATTTATAACTATGATTGGGACTGTCATATACACTTGTAATAAATTTATGTGAATTCTTTGGTTTTAGTTGCCATGTTTTAGCACGTTATTGCAGGAAGAGCGCATCCAAAACAGCAGTTCACATTCTGACTATGCTACTTAGTTCAACTTCACTGTCTTTTTGTGCATACATTAGTTGAAGTGAAGTATATATAAGTTGCGATATTATGTTTATTTTGCATAATTATCTGATAAATCTCAAATAGGATGCGTTGAGTTAATTAATCTGGTAACAAAGCGCTTCAGTTTACTGGTGTTCATTCAGCTCTTCACAGCTTGCGCCCACAGCTAAAACAGCAATGCTGTTATTTGAAACTGTAATAATCATTTTAGATGTTTCTTTTTCAAAAACGTTGCTTTATTAATAATAACTAGCGGTTTTATTTTGCTTGCATTTTTTTTTTATCTACAACATGGTTTAACTAAAACAATTATTGTCTGTGCATTGGCTATTCTATTTATAGCACATGCATTTTGATTCTTTATATGCAAGTATGTTGTCCAATAACTTGTTTACATTAATTTAAGGCAGTATAGATTTTTGTTGTTGTTTTTCTTTTTTTTTGTACTTTTTTGGTAAAGTTGGCCATAGTTTATTTTACACTGGTTCAAAAACTAGGCAACTGTCCTGTAAATGTTTGATTTATGTTGAAGTGCTTGGAACATGTACTTCAGCATAAGAGATTTAGATTTATCGGCCAATATCGGTTATAGGGTTTAAAATATAAAGAATTATTGGTATCTGCCAACATTTTCATATCGGTGCATCCCTAACTGTAACTAAGCCATCAATAATTACCTCATTTTCTGAATGAATTCAAGCAGCACTTGTTTTTCTCCCATAAAACTTCTCACTCCCACTTTATATTTTTGTAAAATACCATGACGCCATTTCACCACTGCTTTAGTTTCCAATCTACTCTGATGTTTCTGGCAGTAAAGTGGCCTTTTCTCTCAGCTGTGTGAGAAAGCGGCCTGTTTTAGTCAGTGGAAACGAATCCTCAGCGCTGTTGTAAGGTTGGCCAATAACACTCTCCCCTTTTCTGTCTGCCGAAATCATGGTGCTGCAAGTCACATGGAAAGCAATTCATCCCAAAGGAATAAATATTTTTAGAAAGCAATATGATGGCCAGAAATAATGAATAGCATGTGAAATGTAAGGCCTTTGTTATAAAAGGCCCACAGTCCTGCTGTGAAATGCTGAATCCAGCCATTGTTTATTTTACACTATTCACATAAACTATGAAATTTTCCTCTTTCAACCAGCCAAATTTTAACCTTTAAAACAGCATTATGCTTTGTTCTCTGCTGATTTCTCGAGTAGATTGAAAAGATTCTGTGACCCACATTCTTTGCAGAGATGGTTATTAATTCACACTTTCATGAGCCAACGTTCCCTGCATTCTATCTTCTGTCTGTGAAGCTGTGATGCATGAGGTCATGTTCAATAGATGTAGAGGCTGGTTTAGGTGACCTTGCCCAAATTTAGCCAGGAGCATGGTACTTTGTTAACAGCCCCATGTTAGCATAGGCTCTGCCTGCTCAGCCAGCTTGACAACAGGACATGACAGGCCTGTGGGGTTAACGCAGTCAAGGGTGCAGCACTCGCCTTCAGAGCGGCCGCTTGTCGAGACTCTCCTCCCTGCACCTGACATATTTTGTGAGTTTAGCTGGAGAAAAAGTGGCAAAACGCTACTTCTGAAAGCTCCCTCTGGATTGTGGAGTCAAATGAGGACAGTTTTTTTTAAATTTATTTTTTATAAGAGAGCATTAAAAACACATGAAAAGGTTTCACACATAGCCAGTCAATTGCTTATAGCTATGTTTCCATCCAAAGTTGTGAATTTAACTTATGCGCAAAATCGTATAAAACATTTGTGAATAAAGCACCGTTTCCATCCAGTGAGTCGAAGAGAACAAAATCGTCACTTCCTGATAAGCGGGCACTAAATATAACTCAGAAAAGCAGTTGTGTAAGACAGTTCAGGGAGGGAATTATACCGAACCACTTTGACAACAGACTTTGGCTAAGGTTTCAGAGCAAACAACAGCATTTCAGATGCTGTGCAAAAAGATCTTTCTGCTGGTTAGTCCAGTTATGCCGTCCATCGCTCAGTCACATGATTTTTATTTATGCGCATCGAGGAAACTAAACTGCAAATGTGTTTCCATCATAGTTTATCCTCATGTTTTCTAATCGGATAAAACATTTATCAAAATCAAATCATAATCAAATTAGCACAAATGCTTTTTTTATGCGCATTCATAAAAAATAGATGGATGAAACATAGCTATTGAGCTGATGATGTTTAAGCCACTGCGTTTGCACATTGTTTTATTAATGCATAGTATAGATTAGGGCTGGGAAACTCTGGGCCTCAAGATCCACAGAATTTAGCTCCAACCTTGAGCAAATTCACCTGCCTTTGACTTTCTAGTAAAGCCGTGGTCACACTGAGCCTGCAAAATTTGTGATGTGAGATGTCACACTCACAGCTTCTTTTCTATAAACATAAATTTAACATTAAACATTAAAAAAATGTGCGTTCTTTCAATTCAGACAATTGGTCACGCAGAGACGATTCGATCTTTTATTTGGTCACAATTTTTCACGTGATACGAATGTGCTGGTGAGAGTGTTCCAAAATGCCTAGTTAACTGTTTAAATTACCGTCAAGTTAAGGGATGCACATCCTTACTTTGCATGCGCTTGCATTTCTGGTCTCAATCGTTCGCATGTGCATGAATCAATCAATAAAACGCAAAGTTTAGTGTGACACTCTAGAACTAAATCTTCAATGAAAATAATAGTTCACCCAAAAGAGAAAAATCAAGGATTTTTCTCCATCTAAGTCAAGTGTTCACACCAGCAACTCCACCGACCCAGATGGTAAACAATAAACTGACAGAAATGCTAATAGACATTCAACATATGGAACGCTATTCTCCACACTTGTAAAAAATAGGTATGACGTATGCACGTTGGGAATGAACAACCTTCTTATGGACGCACATTGCAGAGCTGGACCAAGGCGAACATTTGTAGTTTAAATGTTTTTATTTTTTCAGAAAATGATTGATCGTTTCACTAAAGACCCTTAATTGTAGACTGGGGTCATGTGGAGCCATTTGAAGCTGCCTAAGGTGTATTGAAGCTGTATTTTGCACTGTTAAAAATTTGTTATACGTTGACTATTAGATGGAGAAAAATCCTTGAATGTTTTTCTCAAAAACTTTAATGCCTCTTTGGCTGAAGAAAGAGAGTCATATACATCTTTGATTGTCTGGGGGTGAGTAAATAATCAGGGGATTTTCATTTTTGGGTGAACTATTCTTTTATGTTTTTTTTTTCTTACCCTTTTGGCAAAATAAAAAAAAAATAGTAGGGCTGCAACGATTCGTCGACAATAATTGATTACGTAAATTAGTCGATTTGTGTAGAATGCGTCGATTCGTCGCGCTGTTTATATCCCTAATGATGGCGGCTCCCAGGCATGCTGAAAATCAGCCGTCATTACAAAAATATCGATCTAAAGTGAGGCTGTTTTTTAAACCAAGACCGAATAAAATGGTGCTCTGTAAAACTGAAATGGCACAGGCCTACCCCAGCGGCACAACTTCTATGCAGTAGCATTTAAAAAAACTTCCCGCGGCTCTCTTATATCAAACGACGAGATCGCAGCGTACATATTTGATTTATTACAGTGAAGTTTTACACAGCACTAGAATACGTTAGTCAATCCTATATTTTGTGCTTAAAGGGATAGTTCACCCAAAAATGAAAATTCTGTCATCGTTAAAATAGTCCAAGTGACTACTGTGGCTCAATCTTAAGTTTATCAAGCGACGAGAATACTTTTTGTGCACAAAAACAAACAAAAATAACGACTTTATTTCAACTATTCATTTCCTTCTCTGTGGGCCTCGAGTCAGTTAACTTAGTGTGATTGCGTAGTGCTACGTCACAAGTAGGCTCACTATTGGCCGACGCTGGTCATGTGTGCGATGCGTGTGACGTACAACAACAGAAGCGTACGCCATTATACTAGTGAACTGACTCGAGGTTCAGTCTCCTTATTAAACTGTCTGTACACTTACAAAGTTCTCAATGCTTCGGTTTGCAGGTAGGGACCCTCATTTATGCTACCATGTTAGTGTGGGGCTATTTTGAGCCTTGTTAGTGGTATTAACTAGCTATTTTTATTTTTACTTATTCTATGCCCCATACACTAGTGTTATAAGCTAATCTGTGGTTAAACTAAAGCTAACGTTAAAACTGGGTACATTCGATTATGATGAAAACGCATCCCAGAGAAGGGTCGACTCGGTACCCATGTGTTATTTAGCCCTAGGTTCATTTTTGGCCCGAATTGTCCTTTAATAGCCTAATGATTTTTGACGTAAAAGAAAAATCGATAATTTTGACCCATACAATGTATTGTTGGCTATTGCCACAAAAATACCCATGCTACTTGTGAATTTTTTTGTGATCCAGGGTCACATATTTTTAAATGTCTTGCATGAACTTCTAAAACCTCAGTTGCCCGTGCTTGTTCACATAGACCAACCGACTGAGTACACAAAACTAAACCGCACTTTATCTTACTCTCTCTTCACTCGTTTGGATTGGTGGTCTGTAGCCTGAGATGGGATGCAGAGAGGGAGATTTTGGGGGAAGGGCTGTAGAAGTCTGCAAAGCTGTAGAATAAGCACGGCACCCTGCAGGGACGAGTTCTGTCTGTAAACTGACTCAGTTTTAAAATTTAATGGCCAAGCAAAATGCCAGACGGGAGCTGTTTTGCTTCCACGCCTGCGTAGCGGACCGTAGGTCAACGACGGGGTTTGAGGGAAAAGGGCAGCCGTTTAATGTGAAGAACAAAACAACGTATGTTTAGTTCTTCCTCAACAGCCCTTTAAATTGGCGTATCAGACTGTGTAATAAGCTGGTGAGATGATGTTTTCCTTCATTTTTGTCTCTTTTTTTTTTTTTTTTTTTTTTTACTGTTTTTATTTTCTGTAGCATTTCATCACTCTTCATCTAAACCAGTGCTAGACACTTGTCCTGACATGTCTGATATGGATTTCAGGGATTGATGACTTAAGATAATGTGGATAATTTCACCACACCCTGGCGTTTTACATGAGAAAGGTGTTTAGTGGCAGTTTCTTTTGAAACACTGGGAGGGATGGCTGCTAATTATTGTTGTCTTTAATGAGACAATTTAAGCTTCAGTTTAGGGCTGCAGCTAACATCTATTTTGGTAAGCGCAAACATCTTGATTCCAAGGTAATGAGATCCCTAATTCTGAATATTGAACTTATTCTGCACCCTGGCCCAGACTGGTAGGTGTAACTACAATTCTGCAAAAAGCATAATTTTCTGCATTGACAATTTCTGCAAATTGTGTATTGTATCATTATGTTATAGTAGACGTTTTACTACTATGCACTAGGGGTTATGCACCTCATTACAACAATGAAACTATTTTAATTACAACGTACTGTTGATGAAAATATTACAAGAAAATAACTTCTTGTTATTATTAATAATGCAACATCAATGTTTTTCTGGGGGAGCATGTGTACTACTTGAAAATGGATGGCGAGCAAGCCTCTGATAGCTGTGCATCACCGCAGCTTCCCTTTGGATAAACAGATTGCTTTTCAAATTAAATGACACAGAGATCATCACAAGGTAAGACTTGGCTATATTGTAATTGTTTGACATTAAATTCATATAACATCACTTTTCCAATGGGTGATGAACACGCGTGCATATAATAATGCTTGTTTGGTGTGTTTTGAAATAAATTGTTGTGAAATTGCTGCTGCAGCACATATTAATACTGTAGAGAATGGATGGTAAAATGTGGTTTTGGATTCTTTCGTGTGGGGTAGTAAAGAGAAAACGTAATCGGGAATGCCGTACCAAAAATGCAGATTCTTCAAGAGTCTGTCTTCAAGTCCAAGTCAAGTCTCAAGTCAGTTGTTCATGAGTCCAAGTCAGGTCACAAGTCTTTTTTTCTTCCTTTTTTTTTTTTGCAATTTAAGTGCGACTCGAGGTTCCATCTTTGATTATAACTTACACCTCACAAAAGGACGCGAATGCCCAAGTGAACTTGATGTGCTTGTCTGAATGTATAACTCCCATTGCGCACTTCCTGCAACAACAACGCTGAAACACGGGCAACTAAAGAATTTACAACATTCTATTACATTACGGTTTTCATTATAATGTTATTTATGGAAGATCTGCGCTGCACAACTTACACTTTAATGTTTTAATTTTCAAAGTGATTCCAGGCATCACTGCACATTTACAAAGCCATAGTTTCAATTTAGTTCTCCGGTCTGTAGTCTCTGGACGACCTGCTAACCAATCAGACTGCGATGCTCGTGGTACGTTCGAGTAGTCATGCCCATCCCTAGTACTGATATATTGTACAGCCCTTTTTTTTTTCTTGTTATAGAAGTGTTTAATAAAGAACTCTAGGTGACACGGGAGGAAATATAAAGTACTTGGACTCTTATGTGTTAGTGTCGTTTATTGGGAAAGCAGGTGGTCGATAGAACTGCAACTACAAGATAGTCAGACAAGCCATTAACAAGTGTGTGATTAATTTTACTGGCAAACAAATTAATAATGTTACTGATCCAGTGCAGGACAAGATGAAGCACTAACAAGAACATCGTAATGATGTTCATGCCGTACTGTTAAATTAAACATCAGGGCATATTTCCAGTCAATTTCACCTTTGACATTTTACCTATATTTGCATTTCATATGGAATAATTAATGGCATATTAATCATTTATCATAAGGCAGACTTGAACTTCGATACACACTCTCAAGCCGTATCTGAGAGCCAATCGTGAGCGTTTACATCTAGCTGCCCAGAAATCCCCCTTGTTTAACTGCTTGAGCAAACCTTGTCGAACAATGAATACATTATATAACATCATTACAGCATAGTAATTGGAGTTACATGGGAATTGTGGTTTAAGTGACTATTCTCAACTACAGTATGTCAGTTCATGCTGTTAACAACTGTATTTAAAATACTAATGTATTCTGTTAATACATTGCTATCATTCAGATTATGTCATTTGTTTCTCCAGCAAATGTGGGGAAATACTTGCATTTATATCTGATTACATGTTATAATCCAACTACAGTTACTGTTCTCATAAAAATATTATTACTTCCATTACTTGTAGCCTAGGATTTAAACCAACAAATATTGTATCAAAAATGAATATTTCAGGCCAAATTATTGCGCTCCCTTTCTCTGTTGCAGTCTGTGGTTAATGCCCATATGCTCTCGCTCATTTATGAAGTCTTTAAAGTTTGATAGGGATTCGCTTGCTGTCAGGATGAACCTTTTTGCAAAATGGAAATACTTTTGTGAATTTAGAGATGGGAATATAAGCATAAACGTTATGCACTATGGAAAAAATAACTCTGAAGCACATTTAACAACGTATAATAGAATAAATGTCACAGAAACCTACATTTTTTATCAAGATAAAAATTCACATGCACTACCACTAGTTCTGCCAACAGAAATTTCCGCACACATTTTTCCATCTTTATTGTTGATTTATTCACTGTGATTTCCGCCATCTGACTCTGCACATGTAGTGTTACCAAATAATGATCTGACCCACAGATATCTTACTAGTCCACTCTTACAAACACAAGCGCCCACAACAGACTTGTTCTCGTGTGAGACGCTGTTTGGAAGGGCATGACATTGTAAAAACTGCAGGTTTACTTTTCATCCTCTCCTATAGAGGAAAGCCGTTTGTCTGAAGCGGTTTCATTTTCAGCAGGGTGAGATTCTCTAGAGATCTGCTGGACACACGGTCTCATTCTCTCTTCTTTGTTCTCTTTTTTTCATCTTCCTGGTTTTAGCATTTACACGGCTCATTAATTTAAGGTGTGACATTTAGCCAAAATACTAGGGCTGCCCTCAACTAAAGATTTTCCTAGTCGACTGTTAGTCGTTTATTTAAGCCATTAGTCAATTAATCGGTGAGAAATACTGAAGCAAAATAATGAGCATTTAAAATATAAATTAAGCGTTCCAGCACACATGAAGCTTTCCGCAACAAAACCGGCAAACATAGCATGAACTTTTCTGAGATAATTAATTTTAATTAATTAAATTTATTTATTTATTTCCTATAATATAAATAACAGCATTATATATGGACGCGAAAATGAAATGTGTAAGTGCAGTACTAATTTAGCTTCCACGCTCCACACGAACATTGGGGATGACATTTGGGTTGCTGTTATTAACAGGACTAAGATTTCCGTCAGATGGAATTGGGATTTTTGTAGGTTTTACAAGATTTGAATAAGTAATTTTGCTCTTGTGTTTTCAAAACTAACTGATATAATATATGATTTAATTACATGTATAATGTTATAACCAAAATAATTAGTTAGCTGCTACTAAATTTAAAGGACATTATAATTAAAACTAGGACCAAAATAAACATCTGTAATATGGAAAATTGCAATTCTGATGTCCTCTTTTTTTCACATTGAAAAACTCCCACACCACCGACATTGTGTTTTCTCCCTAGCATAAACTCTTCTAAAGCATGCATTATGTGTCACGGTATGAAGAAGGCACCAATCAAAACCCTCATGGCCAGCAGCATGTATAAAGTGCTTTAACCAGAGGAAATAATCAAATATTTTATCGGTTTTATATTGACCTAATGTTCTTAAACGACCATTAACAATGACGTTATTGAACGATACCAATATGGCCTTTTGATATAAGATGCATTCCTAGTCATTTAAATTATTTTTGGTGTGAAACCTTGACTAAAATGTCCAGTGATTTTTCAGAAAAAAATAATAATTAAAATTGATTTTGGCTCCTTTTAAAATAAACCACATTAGAGGTGAGTAAGGAACTTGTTATTAAGTGGATAAGAATGGAAATTTCCCACTGATTCTAAGTGGCTACAGTTTGCTTCAGGTGGAGTTGTGCTCCCTCAGCACTTCTGAATGCCACTGAATTAACATCTTTCTCTCCCATAACCATGCTTCTTAAAAAAAGATTTAGGGAAATAATTCCACCCAAGCACCTCTTTTTATTAATATTAAAGTTTAGTCAACGTTAAATGAGACCCCAGTTTCCAATTTATTTAGCCACTTCAACGCCTCATCGCTAACGTTAATAACTCCTGGATACTGGATTAGAGCTTTAAGTGCACTGGGGGAGCGTCAAATAAGCAGAGCATTTGTTAGCTCTTCATGGACTGAACATGATTACTTGAACTTTCTACTAAATTATTCCCCAATTATTTAAATGTTTGTTAGGGATATTAATTAATGGCTGAATACAGAAAATTTGCTGACCGAAAGTATTGTTTTGAATCTGTATTTTTCATTATTTTAACTATACAGTATTCAATATTCTCTTTACTGTACATCACATGCTCAAACATTGATTCTGATACCCAGCAGATAAAAATGTGGCAATCATCATGGCAATGTTTAAGATAACGTCATTCTTCCAACAGCTGTTATAATAATTATAATAGTAACAATACTAATATTTAGTTCAGTCATGAAACTTCACATGCAATATGCAAGCCATGTCACCATTACCTTGTG
The DNA here is from genome assembly GCA_026230005.1 of Gila orcuttii. NCBI lineage: Eukaryota > Metazoa > Chordata > Actinopteri > Cypriniformes > Leuciscidae > Gila > Gila orcuttii. Next base: position 29,978,948 of record JAPDVR010000023.1, read on the forward strand.
ACACAAGCTGATTGGCCTTTGCTGATTCAGCAGCCAATGCGATTGCTTGCTCGACACAGACTATTTAAATAGTCTGTTTGCTGTTGGCTAGTCCTGAGACAGTTCCTCTGTAACCCTCTACCTCCCCCAGCTCCACCTGCTATGGGATTTATGAACGTCTATTCATGCAGAATATATGCAGCAGCGTGCCTGTGTATTTAATGGCAGTAGCTAGTCCATATTTGCTCTGTAGACCTAATACTTTTGCATTGCTATATTTATTAACACAACAAAACTACTTTGAGAGTTGTCATGATTGATTATGCATTTATTCAATAAAAAATACGGTAAATGGTAGGGCTGTTTTCGACTAAGGATTTTCATAGTCGAATCTGATTCGTTAGATTTTGCCATAGTCAACTGATAGTCAAACCTTTTTTTTTTTTTTTTTATTTTTTTTTTTTTTAGATAGCAGCTAGACGTTCGGTTGAATAAAGCCCCGTTCACACTACAAGCGACAAAGCGACACGATACCATTCATTTCAATGGGGAGCGGGCGATTTCCGGCGACGCGCGACAGCGACCGTTGGCGACCGGATGGGGCATGTCTGGCGACGCGACAAAGTTGAGATCTGCTTAACTTTATGCAAATGAAGAGCGACTTTCGGGAGCGACAACCAATAGGGGTGGAGCGCGCATGATCCTTCTCCACATCATTGGATGTCATTCATAAAGGCAACCAGTAGTGGGAACGCCCACTAGCGACCTCATCGCCAGCCACTGGCGACATGCAGCGACAAAGTCGCTTGTAGTGTGAACGGGGCTTTACTCCGTGTCAGCGCGCGCTCTGATCGGTAAAGGTGCACAGACCTCTCCCGAATCATCTCCAGCACTCAGCCTCCGAAGCACCACTAACTCCGCCTCCGTTTCCCTTGTAAGATGATATTAGTATTTAAACATTCTCTATGATAAAAAATGTTTTTAAAACATATTTTAATAGCACGGTTTTGGCGGTTATAGAGTTCTAATGACGGTGATCAACTATAACCGTCGGTCTCACGTTATATAATAACCATTACACCCCTATTGGTTACATAACACTTCCCTACTATTCGACTATGAGGTTCATAGTCGAATCAGACCTCTCCGAATCGAATCGTCGAATCCTCGACTATTAGAAGTCAACCCTAGTAAATGGTAACATTGTTAAATTTACTTTAAATTTATTGTTTAATTTGAACATTTTAAAATGTAACTTATTCCTGTGATTTATTTCTGATATGTTGATTTGGTTCTCAAGAAACATTTTCTTTTTATCAGTTAGGGCTGGACAATAATTCAATATCAATATATATCGCAATATTTTTTATTCAATAACGGTGATATGATTTTTAAACAGATTTTCAATATTTCAATATACATAACAACATTTGTCACTGACCGACGTTAGTCGCGCAGTCGTCAGAAAGAGCAGAACACAATTGGCTACTTTCGTGATGACGTACAGCACAGGCACGCAGCCAGGGCTCAGCAGGAGTTTTAGCTACAAAAAATGAGCGCCCCTGACCGCAATACAAATGTGACTGAACGAGCTTCCACAAGTGAGGAGAAAGCAGACGAAATAGTTGATAAGAGAGGAAAGACCAATTTAGTGGTATGGAAGTGTTTCGGCTATCTGAGATCTGATAAACTTCAGGTTTCAGCGCGCTGCAAAATGTGCCGGAGAGTGGTGCCGACTAGCAGCGGGAACACATCAAATCTGTTCCACCATCTGAAGCTGTTCCACCCGATAGAAGCAGCACAAACAACACTTTAACCGGCACAAACGAAGCACAAACAAACGAGACTTTTTTGCGTGAACTTCACGCTGTGATTGACAGGGCGGGAGGGGGTGTGATCCGCTCGGAATGCATTTTAAATTTGCACATTGAATTTTGCTACATTCGTTGCGGGACATTTAATGAAAATGCAATCGCAAGTGTCTTAACTGTGAGTGTAAATGCAATTAAGAAAAATAACATTTAAATGATCATTTTGCTACAGCATTTGCTTGAACATGTTAAACATATCTAATCATTTATGTAATACATTTTAATTTTGCAACTTATAAAGCGTTAAAATATGTATTCAATTTACATCTTAAAACTAGTGTATGAAATGGCAAATGTAAATTTATTTTAATTTTAATTTTGCACCAAACGTTGCACAAATGTAATGGCAAATGTAAATTTAAAAACAGAAATGCATTGCCATTTAACATATTGCATTGTCATTTTGAATTGAATATTGCTACCCATAGTCTTGTAGCAGGTATTGAGAAGATAATATTATTGTTATGATGGGTTATTTCATTGGTTCATGTAGTTTGTTATGGTGCAGTACCGAAATACTCCAGCAGGTTTCATAGACTTGGCAAATTCATTTTTCTGAAGATTGTAGGTACAGACATCTGTTGTGGGGGTCCTTGCAGTTTTTCTGAGGCTTTTATATTGTTCATATCGATATCGGAATTATATCGTATCGACCGAAATTAAAAAAATATATCGTGATATAAAATTTGGCCATATCGTCCAGCCCTATTATCAGTGTTGAAAACAGTTGTGCTGCTTAATATTTTTATGGAAACTATGATACATTTTTTTTCAGGATTCTTTGATGAATATAAAGTTGAAAAGAACATTTATTTAAAATATATGTTTTTTTTTGCAATGTAAAAGTCTTTACTGTCGCTTTTGATCAATTTAATTAATCCCAGACTGACAGATACTGCTGCTGCTGCATGAACTAAGCTATCTTAATGCGCCTGTATATTGCTGAACAGCCTCCGGGCCTCCTTACGCATGTCTTTCTTTGGTAAAGGCCACCCTTAACCCTCATTAACCGAGCAAGACTTCAACAAATCCCAACACAAAAGCTACTGGCCTGCTGTTTCTTTATTCAAATCCTTCTCTTTGAGGTTGGGAGGTGTATTCCTCCCCTCTCCATGGATTTCTCCCCCTTCCTTCTGGAGAGCCCCTGATCGAACAAACACAGGAAGTGTGCTGAGAGTGAGCAGCGCTTTGAGGCTGGGCTGTTCCCTGTTGATTGACCCAGTCCTCTTAGAGTATTGACCGCCCTTACTCGCAGACTGCACGCCCGCTTCCGCTCTGCCTCAAGCTAATTACTAATATCAGCTAATATTGTTATTATTGCACACTCCATTTTATAGTGCTTTGGATTAAATTGGATTTGTAGAAATTGTTGGCACGGTATAGCACTGATTAGAGGGCAGTGTGTGTTTACCGCATAGATTTGTTGGTCTAACTAGAGCGCGGCCTGATAGTTTGAGTCTTATCTTATCTGTCCCTTCTTAGAGGCCACCGCTAAAGAGTCAAAGGCTTAGTGCAACATCAAAGCTGTCTACTTTCACCATGTACACTGCTGATGGAAAGGAAGACAAGGAAGGGGATTGACACAAAAGAACTGATGAGGGACAATGACATTGTTACTGTGAGAGCAAGTGTAATGTGTTTGGTCATTTGGTCACAAGACTGGTTCATACAGTAGTGGGCTACATTATTGTCATGACATCATGTTGAGTCGTTATGCTCCAAAGCCACACCTCCTCCAAAACACCTCATGTCTCGAAGCACATAACATTACAATAATAATGAATGTAAACATCTTAGAGCTCCGAATTGTACAACCTGAATTTTGCAGAATCATTTTGGTGTTATAAATGTATGAATTAGGTTGACATTAACACTCACATCTATTCAAGGTATGAGGGAAATATGTTTTACTTGATGGTTACACCACATGACATTTTTAGAGTCATTAAATGTAAAATTTTTAAAACCATATGAAACCAACATAAATACAAACATTACAAAAGATTTCTTAGAAATTGGTACATGCATTTTAAGATTTTTAAAAGATCTTGGATTCTATTATTGAGATCCATTTGCATCTTGGGGGTATTACCATAACACCAAACTTCAGTAAATTAACTTATCTAGGTATTCCATGCACAAAGAAAATTAAGATATTGTGCTCAACATAATTCATACTGCAAATATAGCTCAAGCAGTGTGGTAGTATGGCATTCTGAATGCACCATTAGTATTCTACCGTTCTGCATTACCAGTCTTAGAGTGTGTAACAAAAAGCTCTCGGACTGAACTGCAGCCGTTTTATTCTGCGTCCTTTTACTGATTGTATGTTTTTAAATAATATGTGTATAGTGAAATATTAATGAGATTCTACATTAAACTTTAACCAGATTCTGAGGCAGATTAAACTAGACTATTAAATTTCTCTGACTGTGAAATAAAAAGGAATCCAATTGCAGTTGTACGCCTTTTTCCCTTGCGCAGCGCTGTCTGTCAATATCAATGAAGCCCGTGTGAGTCATTTGAGTAGCTCGGAAAAAGAAAGCAGGTGAAATTATTGCTGAATATCAACTGTTAGTTCCAAGAGCAAAACCAGACGACGGTTTTGTACATTTCAAATATGAATCATTAAAATAGAGTGGCACCCTGATTGAATAAACCAGATTTTGTGTCCTGGACAGTGAATGTATTTGGTTTTTCCTTTTATTTTGCTCTAATTTGTGCTCTTTCATATCTAATTGACTGCTTTTCCATGCTGCGGTAGATAGAATAGACAGAGTCGCTGTAATGAGACGTGCCCACTCAAGGCCCTGAGAGACCAACCCAGTTACTGGGGTACAGCTGCTTTACTTGCCTCATTTGTGTATACCTGAAGAGGCTAGCAAAGTAAAGTCACAACTGACAGATGCCTCCCCAGCATCCACAATTTTCCTGCCTCGATGTGAGTCAGACAAAACAAGCATCATATTAAAATAATAACCTGCTGTTTTGCATGCAATTGATGTCGTGTTTTCCCCCCTCTTCAAGTAGCCCTCCTACCAGAGCTGTTAGCTTTCATCTCAAAATATTTCAATTCCGACGTCTGGACACCAGAAGCATTACCGTCAGCATTGAAACCAATCACAATTCCCCGTAGTCCAATTTACTGTTGTTCTATGAAGGTATTTGAAGTTCATATCGAGTAGCCAACTTAGTTTGGCTGAAGAAACGTTTTCATTTGAACTTAATGACTGTTGAAGGAGTACGATAGGAATTTCGAAAACTCACTCAGTATGGTCTTTTAACTGTCATTGTACATAAACTCCAAATCGTCCCCTTGTGTGCTATTTTCAGAGTTTCCCTTCAGACGAAGGCTGGCCATTTGCGAAGTACCTGGGTGCTTGTGGGCGGATGGTGGCAGTGAACTACGTGGGCGAGGAGCTGTGGAGTTTCTTCAATGCTCCCTGGGAAAAGAGGGTAGATCTGGCCAAGCAACTGATGGACATTGCTGAGCAGCTTACCAACAACGACTTCGATTTTGCTCTCTACCTGCTGGACGTCAGCTTCGACAACTTCGCTGTGGGCCCGCGGGACGGGAAGGTCATTGTTGTGGATGCGGAGAATGTTGTGGTGACCGACAAGAGGTTGATAAAACAAAGTAAGTAAATAGATTGCCCCTTTCCTACATGTCCAGTAAATCTCATTCTCTTCACACAGAGTCCGATTTACCACAGTTACAACTGCATCCTACACTCTAATTTGCTCCCCCCAAAATGTATACAATACACATAAAATGAAACTTCTCTTATCATTCACACACCCTCATGTTGTTCCAAACCCTAATTACTTTCTCTTTCACAAAAGGAGACATTTTAGAGAATCCACTGATCATTTTTTCCCATGCAATTAGAATTAATGGGGACTGGAGCTTTCTAGAATATAAAAAGCACCCAAAAGCACCATAGACACACCATAAAAGTAGTCCGTATGGTTAGTGTGCTAAATTCCAAGTCTTCTGAAGTCATACGATTGCTTTGTGTGCAGAACAGACCAACATTTTGTGATTCTCTCCATTGAGCTGTTAACTGCTGCCACTAGAACACTAAGTTGATTTTGAGATGAAACAGTCAGTGATTCTGTGCAATGGATCAAATTGTTAGTTGAAAACATGAGGCTCAAAAGAGCTTTTATATATATATATATATATATATATATATATATATATATGTATATGTATATGTATATGTGTGTAATCAGGCATCAGTATTTTGGTTTGTTCTACTCTCAAAACTGTAAAATGACTTCAGAAGACTAATGCATACAGACTATTGCTATGATCATTTTTTGGTATTGTGTATGCTTGTGAATAATTGTACACATGGAATGATACCTATAACACGACAATGTCTATAGCAGACATTTATCAAAATATAACTACTAAACATTATTTTATTTGGAATAAAGCGGAAATGACATAAAATGAAGATGGAAAAACAAATTGTCATTCATTTTTGTATTTAATGATGATCAGGCAGTTCTACATACAATAATTTACTCAAGGTACATTATAAACCCTGCTAAACACCTGTAAAACTCAGAATGACGCAGAAGTGCTGTTATATCAAGTACGTAACCAGCACACAGAGACATGTGCCTTTGTGCCTTTAGAACAGAATCTCAGGGGAGATACCCAACATCAGATAGAACACTATTCAGAGAACAAGGTTTGTTCCTGAAAGCCTCAGATAGAATACATGTCTATGTGCGGGTGTGTGTGAGAGACTCGCACGTGAGGACAGAGTGACGCCAGTTGGTTCTCTCTTAAATGGCGACTTGTCACGGTGCCAAGAGCCTCACAGAAGAAGCTCTGTCATTGAAGTGGGAGTGAGCCCTCGAGGGGAGGGTGTCCCCTTTTACCAGTCAAACAGCTCAGCTAGGATGAATTTAAATTGTCTTAGCTCAGCTTTGAAGAAGTACTAAAGCACTGTTTTCACAAACTAGCTTAAGGACATTGGGTTTCATTCACAATTAATTACCTTTAAGTTGCGTAATTATGCGAGTAGAAAACATTCTCATGCTAAATGTTCACTGAATTCACAACAGGTGTGATATTGGAAAAACAGACATTGCGATATTTAGTTTTTCTGCTCTCTCTCTCTCTCTCTCTCTCTCTCTCTCTCTCTCTCTATATATATATATATATATATATACATATATACATATATATATATATATATATATATATATATATATATATATATATATATATATATATATTGCGCGATATGAAAACTGTTTCACAAGATGAATCGAATAGCTATATTTGGAAAGACTTAATCATTCTAGAAGGATCAGGGTGATTTTGTAGGGGAGTGAATCTGCTTAGAAGATGATAAATTTTTTTTTTTACAAATTACAAGCATTACATAAATACAATAGCAGCAAGATAATTAAACTTGATAATTAAAAGACTGAATTAAACAGTGCTTTGTTTTTCAGGCCAGTCTAACAGTATTCAGGTACAGAAATTGAATGATCAAATGTAAAATAACTGCATGGCCTTTACTGTATAAATTAAATATAATTAATCTTTGTTAAAGCTACAAAAGTGATTTTCACTTTGCATTTTGTTGTTTGAATAACATTGACACAGACAGAAGCAGGGACATTTGGCTGCTGTCACTTTAAGATTGAATGCACTGATCCAATAAAATGATAAAAAATCTATTTTCTTTTGTTTATATTATTATAATAGTAGCATAATACACACCCAAGCCATCTCAATATAAGGTCTTAACATAAATGTTACATTTCTATGAGTAGGTGCTGTTATGGATATAATGTCCTAGATGACATTGAGGATTTCATAGAGGAGTAATAGCATGCTGTTCATCCATCTACACCGAAACAGTGAGAAACACTTAAACAGATGAAAGATAAATCCAGTAAATACAAGACAAAGTATGGTTCGTCTATGTTTTGTCACAGGTGTTTTTAAATGGATCAAATATATTTGTAAGAAATGCTGGTCAGCATGGTAAAACCCTCTCATCTCTTAATTCATCTCATTTAATGCAGCACCGCTACAGCCATCAAAACACCATTTGTGTATAAACACACCGCCTAAAACAATAAATGAAGACACTCAATGTCAGACTTCAAATCTTCTCTTTGATCACCCAGTGAGTTGGAGGTCTCAGATTATTGAAGTGCATCATTCTGCATCCTCTGCGCCAATCTCAATATGAGCTGTTCTTGAGAGGACTCTGATACTGGTAGTGTACAACAAATGGTTAGTTACTGTGCTTGCTCATTTGTTGCTTTACCCTGTTGGAGGTCTGGGCTTAGTGTCCATATATTCCTGAAAAATGTGTCTGAATGGGGTTTTGTGGACCTGACGCAGCCTAATTAATTATACAAGGCTCCCTCAACACGGACTAGTCGATTATGATAATTGGTTGTTTTGCACAACCCTAATAGTAAGAAAAAAAAAAACTTAAAACAAGATAAATTTACCTGAGAAGCAACATTGGCTACATTTTCTTTAAAGGCACAATATGTTCGATTATTGGATTAAAATTTCCAAAAGCCAATAGAACGCTTTTATGTTTTGCTGACTTGTGTACTTACATTATCCCAAATGTTTCCAACCATGTTTAAAAATCAGCAATTTTAACCAGTGTAACGGCCCATGTCATTACGTCACCTGTCAATGATGTCATATCCGCGTTACCCTCCATTTCCGGTTTTACTTCCGTAGAAACCATGGAAACATCAAAGACTCTTTAATATATTATGTGTTTTATTAGACAGGCGAGCAACTGTTTGGATACATGCCTCAGAGACAACACTATTTTGTCAAGTGGCTAACATAGCATAATCATAAAGAGCTTTATTTCTAGTTGCAGTAATGTCAGTAATTACTGTATTACAGCAGTAATACAGCACTTTCTCCACAATACGTTTTAAAAGTAATTGCATAATTACATTTTACGTAATGTATTCTGTAATCTGTAGTGGAATACATTTTAAATGTAACATTCCCAACCCGGGTGCATAATGTAGTGTCACTAAGTTTTTCAATTGATGTTGTTAATAATGATAATAATAAAGGAAGAAATTAAGAAACTTATTGTTTCATATGTATTTATCCTTTATATTTATATATTAATTATCCATAAATTATATTTATTTATCCATTCATTTTATATATATATATATATATATATATTTTTTTTTTTTTTTTTTTTTATATTTCTCCATTTATATTTATTTTTGTATTTATTACATTTGCTTTTTTTTTTTTTTTTTTTTTTTTTTACCAAATCCAGTTTAAATCCCAACTTACTGATGAATCACAATTTTATACATTTTAGTGTGTATGCACTGTTGATTATAAATGCCAGTCATTGTAATCAGACTCAACAGGAAGTTTAGCATTGCATCAAGAATTTGACGTAGGAACACATTTCGACAGCTGTGCAACTAGATTGCGACTAAAGAGACCCTTTTTTTATGAACAATTGATGGTACAAAGGCCAGTCAGTTAGGCTGCAAGTTCACCAGTTCAGTATTTAAAGAGCACAAAGCAACATTGATCCACTGATCTGTAATGAAATTATCTGCAGTGCTTTGGAGAGAGCCCAGCAGAAGTCTTGGAAACAGAATGTTTGTCTAGACCAGTGATGCAGGGAAAGCCACAGCCTAAAATGAATTTCGATCTGAAGCACGGCTCCGCACCACTGACGCTCACAATCACGTTTGTCTCCTTGGCCTGCTAAAAATGATCAAGTAGCTTCCTTCCAGCCTTGCAATGGGCGGATGTCTTGTCCAGACATAATACAGCACAGATTAAGATGATGTGTTTGTAAAGACAAAGGAGAAGGGAAGAGAGGGAGGGGATTCAGAGGAACAACCTTCAATATAGTTATAGGGAATCGCTCTGAATGCAGATCATTTTCTGTCTATTTTTAATAATGTTCAAGGTTAAATTAAACTGAGCGTTTATCATATTTGGCATGCTGTTGGTCGAATTTGATATATTTAATATATAATTCCAACTTTTTTTTAAATTGTCCTAGTTCATTGATCTGTTACACACACAATTTCTCTAGCTACTGTTGTTTCCAAAATGTCTGTAGTCAATTTTCTTTTCTGTAAAAATGCCACTGTTCTCTGTACAAATTTAAAATAAATAGAATATAATAGTTGTTATTAGCATTTATGATTAAATCCCGGTAATAATGCATTTAAAACCTCATGTAGCTGTCAAATGTTTTTCATTTAATTAAACATTGATGTAGAAAAATTGAATTGAGTAATTGTTAAAGGTGTCATGACAAAAATATCACTGTCCCCTCGCCCTTTTTTTTTTTATTTACAGACAAAGCATTGTGAAATTGTTTACTTGGAGTTTGTGATGTAAAAAGATCAAATGGAAAATGTTTTCTTGTGTCATGACCCCTTCAAATATGCATTTATATTACTAATTAATTAGAGATGCACCGATTACAATTTTCTAGGCCGATTCCGATTTCTCATGAGTTTGGCCTGCCGATACCGATTTTAGCCGATTCCGATTTCATTTTTTCTAACCACTTTACAGCAAACACAAATATTTATTTTCTATCTTTTCTTTAATAGAACATTTTACATAGAACAATTTTTGAACAAATTAAATAAAATAGAACTATATCAATTATTACTCCTGGTGTGGGAAATTCACACATATCTAAGTGCAGTGTTATGGTATGGAAGAACCATTTTCATTTCCATATATTCAACTAAAAAAATAAAAGTGATATATTTACTTATTTAGGAAACTAAACTTCTGTATGAAAGCAGGTAATGGCAATAAAATAATATATAAATAGCAAATAAAATAAATATAGCCTTGCAGTATAAAGATGTTTCTCAAAACACACACACAGGCCTATTGCAATCACTTGTACATCAATGGCAAGTTTTATTTCGCAAACAGTTGTTCTCTCGTCTGCCACATATCCAGCCAGGCTAAACAATCACTTTAATTGAGCGCGAGCAGCGCAGCAAAAATAGACTCTCCGCCGAAACTCCCGCTTCACTGCTGATCAAGCGACGCTCCTGCTCGACGCTCACGCGCTGCTCCTGCTCTCAATGCACTCATTGATTAACTTGCACGCCGGGAAAAAAACCCCGTGCTGCTCACGCTTGCGTGTAAAACGGCCGTAATTCACGAGGTTTCCTACATGTGCGTTCCATGTGCACGTGTGATGGTGATGTTGCGCGATGTTAATCATGTGGCGCCCGATGTTAATCATGTGGTCAGTGCATTTGACCGGCAAAAAAATCGGAATATGACAGACTGACCGGCCGTCGCCGATCATGGCCGATCACGTGAAAATCGGCCGATTCCGGTCACCAGCCGATCAATCGGTGCATCTCTATAATTAATAATTTAAAAATAGAGCTTAAAACATTTGATAACACATTACAGTAAGGTTTAATTAGGTTTCACTATACTTCAGAACAATACTTCTACAGCATTTATTAATCAAAATGAATGTTAATTTCAACATTTACTATTACATTATTAAAATTAACAAACAATCAAAAGCATGAACAATGAACGACTGAATTTAATTTAAATACGACTTTGCATTAACTAACATTTAACAAAGATGAATAAATACTGTAACAAATGTTTTGTTCATTGTTAGTTAATACATTGTACAATAAGGTTTCATTAGTTTACATTAGTTAATGTATTAACTAACAATCTAACAATGAACAAAACATTTGCAACATGAACAATGGAGGAATGGTTAGGGAATGTTTGTCCAGTTTGCATAAAATGTATCGTTTAGATGTATCTCTGACAAAATAAAGACAGGTCACAGCTTTGCTTATTGAATTTTCAGTGTTATAAAAATCCAGTGCTATAATAATCACCCAAAGCACTGTATTCTCCGCTTCCACAGAATATATTCTACCATAAACGTAATAATAATGGCAATTTCCTGTTTCCATATTTGCATATAGCATTAATTTGTGGTGCTGCACACTTTCTTGCTAGGCTTCTAATGTAAGGAAATGCATATGGGAAAAAAATGAAACAGAAAAACATTTTACTGAGATAATTAAAAGCACACAACAGATACTGTACATGGACTTTAATATGTACTTCACCGGGCATAATCATTTAAGAGCTTGGTCTTCCGTGGATATTAAACCTATGTGAACTCGCACATTTCTTTCCCCCATATGTTTTTTGATATTACAGCAAAAACGTATGTAACAGATTTGTGTATTTAGAGGCAAGATGGGGTCTGATCACACATCAGTCACACAGACCGACGTCTACCAGAGTAAATGACATCTCTTCACCTTGGCTCTCGGGGTCTGCAGATCTGTGCTGAGCGGTGATTGAGTTTAGGCAATGGTCTGGGGCCTGAGGCAGAGCCTGATGCCGGAAACGTAGATTGAGTCATTGGAGTGGAGGAAGGAGTGGCAGGAGTGCATTGTTTCTCAAACATGATTAGGGGGTTGGCATCTCCTGGGTTGTTTCACTCTAATCAATTTGATCATTAATGCAACTCCAAAGAGTTTCTCATCATAGAGAATGTTATTTATTTGCCCTGGTTGTCAGACCCCATACAACCTTCATCTCCACACTTATTTTTCAAGACCCTGTGTTCTGGGTAGAGAAAACTGCCAATTTGTGTCCCTTTTATTAAGGAAGGAACATGCTGTACTTCAGAAACGTCCACATGATTGCTTCTGTGCTATCACAAATTGCTCTCTTGGTCCACCGACTGATATTTTCATTGTGTACAAACTGAATGAGTGTGTTCAAATATGATTAATAAAAAAACAAAAAACGTTTTCAATTTTAAAGGCCCGCTGAAGTGACTTGAAATGCACAGCATTATTCAGTGTGTTGACGTAATTTCCACTGAAACAGAAAAGACAGGGAGGGACATATTGAACAGCTCCACCCCTTTTTTTTAAATAGCCTATAGCGTATAGTTCATATCACAGGCCAGAGCCATTGAAAGCTGTATTTTTTTTTTCAACATTTATTAGGCTTCGAAAAATATAACATCTTTTAATTTAAGTGAACTTAAAACAATCCTCACATAAACCCATAACCTATGTCCTTCCTACCTGTCTAACAGGTAATATGAAATATACAGCAATTGAATAAAGTTATCAAACAGTCTGCACTGTGTACATTTTTTTATTAAATATAGATTAATCCTTATTAAAGCTACAAAATGTCTTTTGTCAAGAGCAGTGAGTCATTTTCCCTGTTCCCTTTGTTCTTTGATTAATGACAGATAGCATTAGTCGGCTGTCACTTTAAGACCTGCCGCTGCTGCACGTGACGGGGATCTCACACGCGTCTAATTTTCTCACAACTCTTTACGTTCATTTAAAACTTTATTTAACTCATAAGTATCCTCATAAGATCAGTCTTAAATGAGTATTTCAGGTCTATTTCAGTTGTCTTTGTTCTCTTGTTTGTTTTTCTATATGATTGTAATTAGTTTCTTTGTTTCTTTATCACTGTTTACTTGACTTCAACATGACTGTTTACTAAGTTTGACTTTTTTTTTTTTCTTTTTTTTTTTTAACTTAGGCTAGTTTTACTTTTTTGTGATATTGAAAATGGTGAGCAATTTATAAAATGTCAATGGTCTCAAAAATGTTCATATCACAACAACTTTATTTGAAGCAAAAATAACTAGATTGAGATGTATGTTATCAGAAAATAAAATAACTCCTATTGTGATATAATATATTGGTTATATTGCCCACCCCTACAATAGCTAATAAAGTAATTAATTATGTCTGAAAACACTTTTCTCAGTAACAAGAGTTTGCTCAACCCTATTTAAAATTTGCCTGTGCTGCCATCTAGTGCTTATAGTATGTTACATTTTATTTTATTTATTTATTCCAGGTAGCACCAATCTGTCTATTTTAACTTAAATATGCTGCATTACTTAAAACATAGAATACAATTAGTTGTTTTAAATAGAAGTACATGGAGTTTAATTTAGAGGTGGATATTGTTTAATGCCTTGAATTTATCCCAAATTACAAAATATTTATAGAAAAAAAAATTATTAGACTATAAAAAATAGTACAATCAATTCACATTCATTCAGCCCACATGACCAAACATATAATTAAATTAAATCAAACAAGGATTTTACAAGATATGAGACACTTCCTGTTTCCCCTTTTTTTTTTTGCCTTACTTTAATCCCTCGCCATGGTTAGTTGAGAGATTTAGTTTCCTTGAGAAAATTTGCCTTTCACTATAACTGATATATATATATATATATATATATATATATATATATATATATATATATATAAAAAAAAAAATATATATATATATATATATATATATATATATATATCCAAATTGAATCAAATTATCAAATCGAATCGAATTGTGAAATTTGTGTCAATACCCAGCCTTAATATTTTTCAAGATCTGGTAGTTTTCCAGAAGTAGTTTTGTAAAACAAAATCTAAAAAATGATAAGAGTGGTATACAATTTTCCATTATAATCTCAGGACAGCTGTATCACCCTGACACATTTTGTTCAGATATCAACATGAAATTTTATTTAGTGTTTAAAAACATGTTTATTTAAGATTTTATTTTATTATAAATGTAAAGATAAAAAACATAATTGACCCAGCTAGTTTGAAACTTGTCTTATTCTTTACAAAAACCTACAAAACATGAAAGAGCAAAAATACAGTGTCTTTAAATTTTCATCAATTGCTGCAGTTTTACTCTTGTTTCTGTCATCTTCCTCTAGATAAGCCTGAGAACTACGACATCTGGTACGAGAGCAAGTTTGAGGAGTGCGACAAGGAGGCCTGTCTTTCCTTCTCTAAAGACATGTTGTGCTCACGGGTCACAGTGGACCACAACTATTACGCCATCTGTCAAAATTTGCTTTCGCGATATGCTACATGGCGGGGCAGCTCCGGTGGACTTCTTCATGACCCCCCTCCACACATAGCCAAAGACGGCCAGCTTGAAGCTCTTTTGGATGAGTGCGCCAACCCCAAAAAGCGGTATGGCCGCTTCCAAGCAGCTAAAGAACTGCGCGAGTACTTAACCCAGCTCAGCGGTACCGCTAGGTAATGACCGCCCATACCTGTCAATGCTCAACGTTCACTCATCAATGTCCGATGATGACTTTAGGGTTTGGGGATCCCCATCAGACTTTTGACATAGAGACTTAAGGTCTGACGAAGCTACTGTCCTTTGTAACTCTATCTCAGACCAATCGTCCATCACTACAATCTGTTATGTGTACATTTTGTTTCTCTAAATCTTTAAATTATTGAAAAGACTTGGGTTCATTGCTTTTATTCAATAGTTTATTTTGCAATAAAGGCAGCGGTTTCATCATCATTTTCAACATCCTCCGGTTTCTCGCTGGAGGTTTTACTTGCAAAATGGTGACACTGGGAAAGGCAACTTGGGAATGCTAGTACACGAACATTGACTCTGTCCAAAACGTTTTAGTGAACCGTTTTCTGCCTAATTGATTCACTTACATTCCAGGAAGAATGAGTTTGGCATAAAGCATAATTTTGAGATTGTAGGGAGGATGTGGAAATCTGTACACAATTAGAGCAGATTGGAGGGGAAATGAGTTGGAATTGCTTTGCATATACCAAAGAGTCTGCTTCTATATAACTCAAACCTCTGAACTAAAAGGGCAGAGCCTTTCAGTAAAAAATTTTGCATTGTCAAACCTTCAGAATTACCCCAGAGCAGATTCATGAATGTGGTTAGACTTGTTACAAAGATTTGTGTTTGTATTAATCAAGCAAAGTCCAGAGAGGGCCACAATGAATCCAAATTACGTGGCACTATTAAATCAGAGAGGTCCAGGTCTCTAATTGGCCGTTAACTATAAATAATGTACTGGCACATGGCGTGATGCAGCACTATCAAACTGAACATGCATCTGCACAGGCTAAAATGAACTTTCTATCTTTAAATCCATCTTAACATTTCAATTTCACAGCTCTGCAATTGAATTAATCAAAATTTAATCAAATGTCTCTAACACTGAAGATCATTTACCTTTGAGCCATCAGCCCGTCCTCCTCCCCCCTCCATCCTTCCCTCCCTAGTTTGATTTTGCACTTGGTGGACCAATGAATTAGATCAGTATGCTAATGAGTATGCGTTAGATAATGAAGTACGCTAGCGCTTGACTGACAGCATCACTCCATTGAGCCTGGATTTTGAAAGCTAGCTAATCACTTTCAACTTTATGTTTCTGCCAGAGCAAATGAATGAAATTAATTAAGATTTTAATCTTTTTATTTCCATGTTTGGGTTCTGGCCAGTCAGGCCCTGAAGAGTCAAAGCAATAAATGTCGATCAGCCATTATCACTGAAGATCCCTCTGCTATTGTCAAATCTAAACCAGTGACTGGATGGCCTCTATTTGGGTGTTGGCACGTGAGAGATTTTTTTGGCGTGCATAAGTAACTGTCTGCTTTTGTACTGTACTTCTTTTTCAGTTGAGTATTATATCAGCCATGTCTGATTTTACTGTGCCTTTCATTCAGAAGTTGTATTTACAACTTTTTAGTCTGTTTAAATATCAAATAAACAAATATATATATGTCCCTCTCCCTCTCTCTCTCTCTCTCTCTCTCTCTCTCTCTCTCTATATATATATATATATATATATATATATATATATATATATATACTTCCAGTGTCTGTTTTATGTTTGATGTCATAATGCTTTGAATCTCATTGATTACAGAAGAGATTAAGTTTAGGCATTTGGACATTCTTTGTTATAATCATTTGTTAACTATTACAATTCATAACAACAGTGTACTTAAACTGAGGGGTTCCTGCATTTTCCTGGATTTATTAAGGTATATAGAAAAAATGATATATCAAGGAACAGATGTCAGTGACCCTCTTTACTGACATGTTCATTCAGGTGTAAAGGCTGACTTGTAAGCTTAGTTCCATAACATAGTGAGTCGCTTTGCTGTCTGCTACCTACTGTACATAGGTATGAAGCTTTGAAGAATGTTGGTAACCAGACAGTTGACGGTTGCCATTGACTTCCATAGTTTTTTCTTTCTTTTTTTTTTTCTTCAATGGAAGTCCATGGCTACCGTCAACTATCTGGTACCAATATTTTTTTAAAATATCTTATTTTTAGTTCAACAGAAGAAAGAAACTAATGGGTTTGGAACAACATAAGGGTGAGTAAATGATGACAGAATTTTCATATTTTGGTTAACTAACCCTTTGAATGACCGCCTTTTCATTCGTAGAAACTCAAATGTGGCACACAGGATATGTGACTAATTTTTTTTACTCTACCTTTTACCAGTGCATAGCAATCATTAATTAGAGACACTTTTTTAAATAGATTGGTAAATCCCTGATATACTTTAAGCGAAATCAAAGAACAATCTGGTGTGACTTCATTTTGAACAAAATCAAGCCAAAAAGGAATTTGCTTGTAGTTTGTTTTAGGGGCTCAAAACAGCTTGTTAAAGTGAACACTCCGGAAAAGTTCGCTCCAACCAGGGACGTGCGGTCAGGGTAGGCAGTGCCTCACCAAAGGAAATGTTGACATTACATTTATTAATTCCAAGAGCTTTATTAATTCACCACATTATTAATTGCATTTATTTTATTCCAAATATTATTTTTTGTAACCAAATTTTTCAGGAATACACATATAATATACTCTTTTTGCCATTGTTTGCTCCTAAAAATCATTGTTTCATGCAGAAAATTTAAGGCCATGGCCATTGAGGCAGAGGTTAGCTGTGCCTCTTTGGTCCATAGAACGTAGTTTACGTAGATTTGCGCATGCGCAGTCAGTTCTCGTGTTGTCTTGAATTATCAACATTGAGGCAGAGACAGAGCGTGCTTCATGTCACGTGATCCACTCGCGCTCACTCACTCCGCGCTTCAAGCTACTTAGCATCTAGCGGAGCCTAGCGTTGGAAGCGTCCTATGAAGAAAAAGAGTTGTGGTCGTTAACGGAAACCGTTGTAGACGAAGTCCATGCGTCTATCCCTCTGGACAAAGATGTCAATTACTTTGTTGTAAAAGTCCTCTTTGTTGGGTGTATTTCTCAATTTCGTGAGTCTCTCCTTTTCAATGGAAATAAGAGCCAAGGAGGAAAGTATGTTCTGCTCCATTCCCGTCAGAGGCGCCCGCGCCATTGGATGTGCAGTTGCCGCAGCACAGCCTATATGCGAGCCATACGCTCACTGTGCTAACGTTAGCTGTGCAGCTGCAAATGCGTTTTACATAGGCTTCAGTTAATCGAGGAAAAGGAGTTTCGTCTACAAATAAAAGTAAGCACCCCCTTTAAAACGTAAATTATTCATTTATTTATTATTTTTAAAACCCTTATATTGGTTTGTGTGTGTTGTCTGATGGTGGGATAGGCCTGCTGTGCGCTGACACCAAAATGTTCTCTCTTCCATACACTGGTGCGCCGTCACCTCTGCCACATTTGTACTGTAGGTCTCTCTGTGCGATTATGGTGTATTTCGTAAGGGTTAAAATTCTGTTTTGTAGTTCTCTTTTTTTTAATCCTGGTGCGCCGTCGCCAGACGCTCATTGCGTGTCGGTGTGTGCGCCTATAGCGCAGTTTGTAGGAGCGAATAAGCTGTTTTTGTACTTTAAAGCTGTACTGCTGACACAATGTTTTCGGACTGTAGCCTATTCAAATCCTGGTGCGCCGTCACCAGAGTGACCAGACCAATAGTGTGTGTGTGGCTGTCTGTGCGCGTTTGCGCATTTTGAAGGAGTGAGTGACTAGGCTGCTTGTCGGTTCGCTGACAACGCGCCGCCTCCCTCTCTTACTGTGTCCCGCACAAAACATTTGTTTGTTGTATAAGTCATAAGATAGATGTGTCCATTAATTTGATTATTAGATTTGATTGTGCATTAGCCTCACATATGACTGACTTTGCTGTATGCAGGCAGCGATGTGATGATGCCTGATATGAACTTGGGTTGCTACATTAACTGAATGAATATAAGAACATATATGCCACATTGATAGGTCACAGCCTACCCATGACAAGATTTCACCGCACGTTACTGGCTCATACTGATAAACGTTTTCAACCTACCACTGGATCCGTGGCGATAATGTAATCAGGTAGGTGTGTGCTGAGCTCTGCTGCCTTTGAGGTGGAAATAAAGTGAGTTCACGCCATGTTGTAGTTACCGTAATTACAAGTTCTGACTTGTGGCGGAATCTTGTAAGTGTTCACCTCCTCATAGAACACGTAATTACAACTTGTAAACTGAATTATATGAGAGCTCCCACTTGTACCACATGACCACTGTACCACTTGACAACTGCAGATTCATATTGCTGTTGATAGTATATGCCACAGGAATGCCTAATTCCGAGTCACAGCTTTTAGTAGAACGTTGCAGGTTGTCATCTCATAATTACGACAAGGTGTGAACAGAGCAATATTCTCTGGTTAATTTTTTATATTCAGTCTGTCGCAGTTATGGGAGAAACAAATTGCCTGCTACCTACTGGTCAGAATGGCGTAAATGCAACAAAAACTCAGCCCAAACAAGCAGGAAAACGTCTGTTACGCATGTAACCCTCGTTCCCTGAGTAGGGAACGGAGACGTTACGTCGTGATGACGAATGGGGTTTCACTTAGAAAGCCTATCAACTTCGAGAATATGAAACGAGCCAATGGCAAGAAAATGCCATGGTTTTGCAGAATTTGCATAGCGTAACTCCGCCCCACCTCGTGGGTATAAAAGGAAGGACGCTGGCAACATGCAGATATGTTTCTTCGCTGAGGAGCAGAGACTGAACTCAGACAATTCCAGCGGTACAGCGGAAGTAGCAGGGAGACGTAACGTCTCCGTTCCCTAATCAGGGAACGATGGTTACATATGTAACTGAGACGTTCCCTTTCGTAGTCACCACGAGTTATGTCGTGACAATGAATGGGGTTCCCAGTCTAATCACGCCACCTCGGCTGTCTTCCAGTTCCCTGCACCTTCAAACAAAAATTTTGTCTGATTCGTCCGTTTCGTGTTTATTCTCACACCTTTAGTTTCACTAAAGCTCACAAATCAGTTTTTTATAACAGTAAACTCTCTTTTCATGTAGTCGCGATGTTATATTGTCATGTTTATCAAAATCCACTTCATTGATAGTAGCTATAGGCTTATGTTGAACTTTATTCTTGTTCAAACAGAAGCTGTACGAAGCAGTACATAAAGTATTGAATGAAAATGTCTCTGAAACATCTGTGTATTTGGCAAAAATTGCATTTATTTCACTTCAGCTGTGGTAAAGTATGCAAACACCAAGTGAGCGGTGAAGCCAAGTCACTACGGGAACCAGTAAGTGTCTGACTTCACGTCTCTTTTTGCAGCTCCTCCCCGCCTGCACGCGACACCTCTCGCCGATCGGTTACATCCAGCCGCAGCCGATGTCGAGCACACCTAATGCCTCATTTACTGAAATCATGTGACTTTGGCCCTGTCCCAAATGGAACCCTAAGCCCTGGTGATCTTCCTCCGAATCCACATGTTTGTGACGTAATTCAGCTTTGACTGCCAGGTTGAAGTCTGCTGTGGACCTCGTGGGCTTGCGGGCTCTGCAAAAGTATGCATTGTGGTTGCATATCGGCCACAAAGGTGGTGCTAGTGAGCACCCTTCTGAAACTGGAAATAACAAATGGGACACGTAAATGATTTGCAAAGGTTTTGAAGCTTCACAAAGCAGTTTCGAAAGTGCCCATCAATTCAAACATTTGGACTAGACTTTTTCACTTCAAATGCTGACATATTTGTCAAGACATATTTTAATAATTTCTACCTAAAAAATCACAGCCAATTAGAAGAGCGTGTGGGTGGAAAGCCAAAGCGTCTCGATCGCCCCCAGGTGGTTGGTACCAGTATACAGGTCCTTCTAAAAAAATTAGCATATTGTCATAAAGTTAATTATTTTCCATAATGTAATGATAAAAATTAAACTTTCATATATTTTAGATTCATTGCACACCAACTGAAATATTTCAGGTCTTTTATTGTTTTAATACTGATGATTTTGGCATACAGCTCATGAAAAGCCAAAATTCCTGTCTCAAAAAATTAGCATATCATGAAAAGGTTCTCTAAACAAGTTATTAACCTAATCATCTGAATCAACTAATTAACTCTAAACACCTGCAAAAGATTCCTGAGGCTTTTAAAAACTCCCAGCCTGTTTCATTACTCAAAACCGCAATCATGGGTAAGACTGCCGACCTGACTGCTGTCCAGAAGGCCATCATTGACACCCTCAAGCAAGAGGGTAAGACACAGAAAGAAATTTCTGAACAAATAGGCTGTTCCCAGAGAGCTGTATCAAGGCACCTCAGTGGGAAGTCTGTGGGAAGGAAAAAGAGTGGCAAAAAACGCTGCACAACGAGAAGAGGTGACCGGACCCTGAGGAAGTTTGTGGAGAAGGACCGATTCCAGACCTTGGGGGACCTGCGGAAGCAGTGGACTGAGTCTGGAGTAGAAACATCCAGAGCCACCGTGCACAGGCGTGTGCAGGAAATGGGCTACAGGTGCCGCATTCCCCAGGTCAAGCCACTTTTGAACCAAAAACAGCGGCAGAAGCGCCCGACCTGGGCTACAGAGAAGCAGCACTGGAGTATCCACAGTCAGTGATGGTCTGGGGTGCCATGTCAGCTGCTGGTGTTGGTCCACTGTGTTTTATCAAGGGCAGGGTCAATGCAGCTAGCTATCAGGAGATTTTGGAGCACTTCATGCTTCCACCTGCTGAAAAGCTTTATGGAGATGAAGATTTCATTTTTCAGCACGACCTGGCACCTGCTCACAGTGCCAAAACCACTGGTAAATGGTTTACTGACCATGGTATTACTGTGCTCAATTGGCCTGCCAACTCTCCTGACCTGAACCCCATAGAGAATCTGTGGGATATTGTGAAGAGAAAGTTGAGAGACGCAAGACCCAACACTCTGGATGAGCTTAAGGCCGCTATCAAAGCATCCTGGGCCTCCATAACACCTCAGCAGTGCCACAGGCTGATTGCCTCCATGCCACGCCGCAATTTCTTTCTGTGTCTTACCCTCTTGCTTGAGGGTGTCAATGATGGCCTTCTGGACAGCAGTCAGGTCGGCAGTTTTACCCATGATTGCGGTTTTGAGTAATGAAACAGGCTGGGAGTTTTTAAAAGCCTCAGGAATCTTTCGCAGGTGTTTAGAGTTAATTAGTTGATTCAGATGATTAGGTTAATAGCTCGTTTAGAGAACCTTTTCATGATATGCTAATTTTTTGAGATAGGAATTTTGGGTTTTCATGAGCTGTATGCCAAAATCATCAGTATTAAAACAATAAAAGACCTGAAATATTTCAGTTGGTGTGCAATGAATCTAAAATATATGAAAGTTTAATTTTTATTATTACATTATGGAAAATAATGAACTTTATCACAATATGCTAATTTTTTGAGAAGGACCTGTAGGTTATAAACCTCGCCTATATCCATGTAGTTCAATGGGACACGAGGGAAACTAATTCAAATTACACTTTTTTCCAAAGATATTTTCTGTCATTTTAGGTAGTTTTTATCACGCTGGTGTAAGTTTAAGTGTTCTTTTTTTTAAAATAAGTGTGGTCTTAGTTAGTTATTTGATGCTATAAAAACGGGAATGTGACGTCACGATCAGAGATGTATAAAGTACTAGAGATGCAGACTTGAGAAAAAGTACAAGTGCTCTATCAAAAAAGTGACTTGAGTAGAAGTTGAAGTGCTCTTTAAGCACCATACTTAAGTGGAAGTACTAAAGTATTCAAAAATACAAAAAATTTTACTTAAGTTTTGCAAGTAGTTTTCTTTTTAATTTACTACTCAAGTACTGAAAGTAAAAGTAAAAGTATTGTATTCTGTAGTAAAGCATCTCACCCTTCTCTTCCCTGTTTGTGCCTTTTTTCTCCACAGCTTATTGGGTATTTATCTGCATGTTACAGCCATATCTGAAAGCTTTGTTTATCTCAGGGAGTTCCTGGAATGTCACATGATGTGGCTCTTCTTCATGTGTTCCATATATGGACTAAATGTGCCCAGGGCGCCTTCAGGCTGTCAGTATGGATTGAAAACACAGTATATCAGAGTATCCAGCGCTCATAATGATTACATCGGCCCATTTTGGGTATAAATTAAATAAATATTTTTCCTCTTTATAGAAATCTGAGTAAACCTATGAAAATCCATCAATATTTGTCAAAAACTGCACGAGCTAAAAGCCCGAGGGACGTTGTTTGGTCAAGCGCTGTCATGACGACCTAACAGGTTTTTTTTTTTTTTTTTTTTTTTTTTAATGGGAGCGGCTGACGCTAATAATTCATATTAAAGATATCGACTCATTTTTTCATTACATAACACCTGACACAAATTAAGACATAACTGTCACTATAAGTTTCTCAGAATAAAATAGTGGTCAAATACTGCAACTTGAGTCTTATATTTTTTTAATGATGTATTGTCAAGATAATAACATTAAATCTAATAGTAACTATTAAAAACAAAGAACGATTCAGTGCGTCGGCGTCCTTGCACATTTCTATATGAATTGTCTTTCACTCTGACAAATGCAATCTAATGGGTCTCCTTCCTCACCGCCACGATCACTCGAAGTTGAATAGTGTCTCTGGTTCTTCCATCTCGAAACAAACTAACAAATCTCAAGTGTTCTCAATGGAGGCAGGCAGCAGAGCGAAAGGCAGAACGGGAGCGCGCGCGGTCTTCCTGATCGCTTGATTCGCTCAATGATGAGCCAGCTTCATCAAACCTGGTGACAGAGCCATCTACCGCTCTGGCAGTGATTATGTGGGTTTGGAATGATTCGTAACATTTTTATAATTGTAACGAGTAACGATGCAGCACATAAAAAATGTATCGGAGTAAAAGTATTAAACTCATCAAAAAAATTTACTGTAGTAAAAGTGGAAGTAGGAGAAAAAAATAATACTCTAGTAGAGTACAGATACAGCCTTTTAATACTTAAGTACAGTAGTGAAGTAGTTCTACTTCGTTTAGAGAAGGTGTCAATCACAGCTGTCAATCGTGACCAGAGATGTAACGAAGTAGTCACTGAGGCACCAACGGACTTTTGTGGGGATTTTTGGGAGGGGATTGGAGCTTCAACTTTTATTTATTTTTAATTGTCCACATAATTAGTTGTTCTGCAGTAAACTTACCATTTCTGCGCAGAGTGCGAATTACCCCACCATAATTGGGGGGTACTGCTCCTTCACTTCTTCTATGACCATCATGGTCCACTACCATATCAATCCCCACCGTGATCGTCAAGTGCAACATGTGTTGTGCAACACACATACCAATGTCTAAATATGCGAAAAACTGATAATCAGTAATAAGAGCGTGATCATACAACGCTAGTCAACGGGTGACAGAAAAAAACGGATAATGCGTAATTGCGTTAAATATTATTTATTTTTTTATTATTTATTTTTTTCAAACAAACATCGAAAACAAAGACAGACAAGCAAACAGGACAACAAACAAACCCAGAGCGCTGCAAGTTAAATAAAATGTACGATAAACAAATGTGTCTGGCGTTAAATATTTTTAACGCTTTAAACTTTTTTTCAACAATCGATTTTACCTCACCACAATGTAAAGCTTGATTTAAATAGAGAATTATCTTGCTACCTAACCTTGCTAACTAACCTTGGTTACTAACCTTGGTTACTAACCAAGGTCCACTTTACTAGCCTCAGTGGGTAAGTAGCAGGGGGATGGGACGGTATGAAAATTTCATATCACGATTATAGTGACCAAAATTATCGCGATTATCAATATTATCACGGTTTTGTTAAAACGAGATGAAGTGTTCAAAAAGAACTTATGCTCCCACTGAAAACATTAAAAAAAGTTTTATATTTGATAAATCTAACGTTACAAACAACAAATAAAACAAGCAGAGCACTTTTTAAAGCAAGATTCTATTCTGTGGCAGTTCTTTCCTTATAATGACCGTCGTCAATAGAAACGCATTATAACACAGCGCACATCCATGCGCTCTCTCATTTCATTAAAATACAACTTGCCGTCTTGACTCTTGTGTCTCCGTTTTTGATTGTATTGAACATGAAATCAGATGATTTATTGTTTACAGAGTTTGATAATATTTGTGATCATCTTGTCTGGATGAGTTTTGTACGCTGTAGGCCTACAAAATGGATGTACAGGTAAGATTTAAAACATTAATCTCAATTCAATATGTCCCCGTAATTATGTGGTAAAAACAATCGGTAAAATAAGTGTACAACATTATTATCTCTTAAATGTCACTCTTAATTGAACGTGTTCGTTCGTCTTTGGCTCAAAGCCACTTGCTGAGAACTTTTCTTCGTGGAAGCTTCACGTTTATTTCAAGTGAGTGAGATAAAATATTTCAACTCAAAATAATATTTTGTAAAATCAACAAGCTAGACGTCAGCTAGCAACTTACATTTATCCATGCACGTCAGCAGCAAACCGTTCTCTATCTCCGCTGCTTCTAGCCGCCACGGTGGTTAAAAATGGTACGGTCCACAATAGGGGTGTCTGAAATCGCTTTACATTAAAATGTTACAGTGAAAATAGGAGTTGACTTGTATTGTAACTGTAATTATATTTTTTCACAATATCAGAAAAATTATCTGACCCCCCTAAAACTGATATTTCTGTCCCTTTGGGGGGTACTGGGTCTTCATTGGGGGGTATAGTACCCCCCAGTACCCCCTGTAATTCGCACTATGTTTCTGCGTGAGTGTGGGCTCCTCCCACATATTCTTGATATGGCGGCTCCACTTCACGCTCATTACTCAGTTCCCGCGTTCACTACTACCCAGAATCGGGTCCCAAATTAGCGCAAGATGTCAGCGTCATATTGGGACTTTGGCGGCTTCACTTTTCTACAATGGAAGAGAATGAAGGTGCATCGTTCATCTTTTACAGTCTATGGGCAAGAATAAAACCAAATAAATGTACAATATATTATTCACACTGAGTGAACGATGTAATATTTGCCATTGGACACACACTTGCTCATAAAGAATTAACAGTTTAAACGTTCTGGTTTCCTTGAAGTTATTTTCTGTGAATTATTCTGTGCTGCATTCATTAAGCACAATGTCACTGAAATTGATATTTAAACCCAAATCAATCCATTTTAATACTATAGCCTTCTAAACGCATAATACGATTCTGAGATTGCTGTCAACTGCGAGGTTGTAGAAATAGAAATCACTGCAAAAATTGACTAGGCCTACTTCACACATCCTGAATTGCTGTCTCAGGTGATTTTCAGGTGAGATCACGTGCCACTGCTACATCTGCAAGGATATGCTATTATACATTCCTAGAACACATTTTTTTTATAAGCATTGTCTGAAATTCTGTTTATAATCATTTAAAATCACAGGACTAAAGCCAAGTTTGTACTATACAATTTTAGCCAATATTTTGCTGTCTGAGATTTTTTTTGAGAATCCTAAAAGATTCCTCTGTCTGATCCTGCCTATGATAAAAATAAATGCTAGAGATTGTTTGTTTGCTAGTCACCATTTCTCGCCCGCATGTAAATGCAGCTCACAGTCACTGAACGTGTCACAGATTGATGATGATTGACTGATGTGAGTCTTATTGCATGCATCTGTTTTTAACGTGTCTTGACTGCCGTATAGTCTGACATTAATGACAACTGAGATCCTACGGTGTGACAGCGTGTTCATACAGCCTAAGCAACTGTCATAAAGGACTATTATAAATCGTAGTGTGCACCTGCCTTAACATTATTAATTACATTAGACAATTACATTTTTTGACATGTAACCTTACATTAGACAAGAACTTTTAAAAAAAAACTCTTGTTTACATGTTAATGTACACACTGGGCTTAGCATTTGAGTTATTTATATGAAAACCGTTTTTTTTTTTTTTTTTTTTTTTTTGGGGGGGGGGGGGGGGGGGGGTTGTATAAAATTTTACATCCTAATGGTCTTCTCTTTTCTATTTGGACAGCTGTGTTGGGGATGGGAAACTCTGGCTAATGTGAAGCATATACGGGCTGAAATGAGTCCCTGTGCTGCAGCTAAGAGAGTCTGACAGCTATTAAGATCAGCTTCATTACTACTGCAGCAGCTCCTCTGATAGCAATCACCATTTCAGAAGTTGTGTGTATGTTCAAAGATGTTTCACTGGCTAAAATAATTACTTGATCCCCTGAGCTAAAACACATTTCAGACTCAATGCATATCGGGTGGAACTGCTAAGTGGCTAAATTATGTGTTTGTGAGTGTGTGAGAAAAAAGAGAGATGTGGACGTACTGTAACTGTCTGTCAGTCTATAATTATGCCTCTCTGTTTTGACAAACACATTGTTGTCGGTATTCATCATAAAACAGACACTCAGACACAAATTGTCTTCTTAAAGTGCCTTACGGAGCAGAATAATTCCAATAGTGTACGCTTACAGGGGAGCACTGCAGGAAATGGATCTGACTCCAGGGGCCCGTACCATCCTCATTTGTTGAAATAAACACAAGCCTGAAACGACTCAGGCCGAGTGTTTTTATTGATAGAGCACAGAAAGAGAGGAAGTTTAAAATATCCTGCTGTCTCCCATGAGTCGAATACGGTAGGCCTATCTCAGAGAATCGTTCAGAATGGTTCTTATTGCTAATTCTATTCCTTAAATATGATCTGTGATACATGATCACTTATTTTTTTTACATGATCTGCTGTCCAGAAATACAGAAATAAAAAGCTCAGTTTCTGGATAGTCTCTGATCTAGAAGCTCATATCTGATGGACTGGCTTTATGCAACCTCTGATAGTCAGGGTTCACAGGCTTTTAGAAATCGTGTTAACAGGGGGTGTCTTCAATTCCACTGTGTGATAGAAGTGTGTAAGGGTTGAACATATTTTTCAAGTTAAAAGAGATGTTGTTAAGTGGTTGGTAGGTATTGTAACTGTGGACAAGCAAACACATTTGTATTTTTATGTTATTAAAATGATTACAGCTTTTTCCCTGAGAAGTAATTGTTTAACAAGTGAAGACATTAGTAGTGAAATTTTAATAACAAAAACTATTAATTATTAATAATGCTAATTGTTAAAATACTTTTTTTTTTTACTCCTTTAGCTCAAACTTATTTATAGTATAACAACAACAGCCATGGCTAGTTAAAAAAGCAATAAAAATACAGATGTTTAAAGGGTTTAAAGATAAAAGGTTTAAAGATGGCTGCTGTTATTGTTCTTCCTTCGTAGTGCCCTTGGTAGGCATCATTTATGCTATTTAGAATGCACTTGAAAAAGTACTAGACTACATTAGAGGAACCAATCTCCAGATTTGTCAAAGTTTGCCAGGTAAGTGATTTAGTATGTTTGAAAGATAGTGTTTAGTATCTTACTTTTGTTTGAAGAACTTGAGCACAACTGTCCTTTTCACTTATATGTGTTACAGTATGTGTCAAATAATAGTTCAACAGTTTAATAAGTACATATTACATTAGATGGACAGAAATTTTGATTACAAAGTCAAAAATACATTTCACTATTTTCCTGAGTGTTTTATGTATAGCTGGCCACAGACTGACAATGCTGTGCAATTATTTGTTGTTTCCAATGTGGTGTATTACTGTGTTATCAACTGTTTCAAATGAAGCTCTCCTAAAACACACCTTTCTGTCTAAGTGTGCGGTTCTTGGCCAAAATAATCTACAAAGTGGACCAGCCTCCATGCCAACAGTCAAAAGTCTGGTTGTGTTGCCAGCCATATGATTTGCACCTCAGTAAATGGTCTGCTTGTCATTTGATCTCACCCCAGCAATAACGACAGGGCAACTCAAATCTCCCACCTTTGAATCAGTATTTCTCGCTTATCGGTGGAAGTACTTTAAATAAGAAGCATGCTGGTAAGGTTCTGGGATATGTTATCTTAATCTGAACATAACTCCAGCTTTGCCTGTCAGAAAGCAGGGCTTGTGTTAAGGCCCAGATATCTCATTTAGACCAGAAAGTGAAACCTCCCTGGCTTCCATTACGGAGCCAGAACGGAAAGAAAAATGAACAGCGACAAAAGGAAATGTTCCCAGCTCACCGTTGCTCTGCTAACTTGATAAAAAGTCTATTTAGTGCTTGTCAGGCTGAGCCAGAGAAAGAGAGAGTGTATGTGTGCACTAGAGAGAAACCGTTTTTAGAAAAGTATTTGTTGGGAAATAACTTTGCCCAGCATATTCAGGAAAGGTTGTGATGTTTGTCGGGGCCGGTAAGGAGAATTTACTCTGAGGTTCTAGTCTAAATCCATCTATGTATGTGTCTTGGCAGTGCATAAGGTCTTGTGGTCTAACAGAGGGTATGCAGTAGTTGATGCGGTGACATACCTAGTCAGTGGTAAAATGATTGCTTTTGTAAATGATATTTCCTTTTGAAAGGTTAGGGTCAAACAAAGAATGAAAGCCGTATTTAATGGCCATCTTCAAAGTGAAGCTGATGATGACATCCCAAGTATTTCATTAGTAGAGGTCTTTAAGCCAGGTCACCTGACTGAATACAAATGATAAAAGCATTAAATAAAAGTTCTGTACCTAGTGACTGCTCACCTAAGCAACCTTTTTTGGCACCGTAGGCTTCCAGTAGGAACAGTAGGAAGCAAAATTTGTGCATGTTATGAAAAATATTTTAGTAGTTCTTGTCAATGCCAAATGTCATAAAGTCAAAAGATCATTTTAATATTCCGTCACAACTTATGGCTTGACTTCCTCTTTCAAAGAATGACTATAGGATTTTTTATGACAACTAAAAAGTAATAGCATACCTTTCCTCAACAAGCCGTATGAGTTTTTATTTGAATTTGGTAGATTTATTTGTCGGCAACTCAAAACGGTTATTTGTAAAGAATTTGAACAAACTTCTAACCCAAAGTATAACCATCTCTAATTACACCGCCATATAAGATCATTTTGCCCAAAAAATCACATGTAACACCATTCTCAGAATATGCAATTCCAGAAAACTTTGCAATGAGCAAGATGGTCCCCTGTTGCAAGTCCTTGCTGAGCCAGAAGGTCTTTATATGTGGAGTTTGCATGGGGCAGCTCACTAGGGTTTAAACAGAGCTCAGGTCTGTTCAAACTTCCACCCACTGTTAGTTTGTATAATGAACCCATTGTAAACAAGAACTTTCTATCATATACACTAGGTGCTTTATCTTGTTAATGATTTCCCTATTGCGCTCGTTACCTTAGCAACACCTCACTTTCCCCACCTCTGAGATGATTTTGTCCATACCGTATCCTGGATTTCCAGGTCCGGCTAGCTGTCAGGGAGAGGTCTGAAGCTTACCCAGCAGGGGTTCACAGGCCTTAGTGCAATTCCATTACTCACCCGCACTGCAGCTTAAACCTACATTATCATCCACACTGGAGGGGTTTGGATAGACAGATGATTTGAGCCCCCCTTGCCCCCTTCCCCCATCTCCTGTTCCCTCGCTTATCTCCCGAGGCACATTACCAGACACCCTGCTTCATTATAATAAACATCGTTTATTCAGCGTGTGCTCTTATCCAGAATGTTCACTCACAGCCAAAAACAATATATGATCCAATGCTCACACTGGAGAAAACACACACTAATTTGAAGAATAACAATGAAGGAAATGCAGGTAACCAAATCCTGTGGCAGAGCTAATCTATGGAAGAAACATTCACAAAGGGTCTCATTACCTGCACTGACTAGTCAGTGAGCTTTGTTGTATTTGCAGGTTTTGGAAATGTATAGGGAAAATATATTATTGGGATTGAGAACAACACAGAACAGGAAAATTATATCATAGAGAAAACTCCGGCAGACCCTCATGACTGTGTGTAATAAGTCTCCTAAATAATCAGACAATTCAACCTATTTATGACAAGACAAGGTTAGCTCAGATTGTAAAATGTCATGTGGTGTGACTCCCTAATTTTTACTTGATGGTTACACAACATGAGATTTTTAGAGTCATTCGATTTATAAGGTATGGTTTATAAGGCTTTCATCAACAATGACAGGCCCAGATTCCAAATATTCCAAATATCCCAAATGCCAAATGTTACTCATCCCAAATGTTACTCAGACTGTCGGGTACTAGTCTGCAATGAATTCTTCACCATATGATGTTTTATTAACGAAGTTCGTGAGCACGTTCAAATTATTTATCCGATCAGTGTGAGAGGAGGTCAACAAATACGTAGACGACTCACCTATGTTCCTCGACAGTTTTATCTGCATCCCTCCACCACCCCGTCTCCTCACACTCGCCTTGTTACTATCCTAACCAGAGATATGGGGGAGTACTCTGGGTTTAGGCCACATTCTGAGCTCGGAGCCCTCCCCGGACAGCACACCAAATACGCATACTCTTTTACTCTATCTAATCATTTGTAAATTGTGAATGTGCGTTACTCAAAATAGGTTATGTCCTGGGCATGGGCTAGTGAAGGCCACAAGTCCACATCAAATGTGTCTTTTGGAAGAGGGCCACCTTCACATGTTTATTTATTTTTTAAAGAAGGGGTGTTCTTAAGTGGAAACCACTGCAATCTTAAATCGCAAAGCAAATCTTCTTACGGTTTCCTTCACAGTTTCTTCAAGAAAGCATGTCCTTTCAATTGGGCAAATCCATTGACATGAATTGATTTGTCCTCTTTCTTAAAAAGACAGATTACTGGTACGCTGTGACACTTCTTCCATTATTGTATCGATCAATATGTCTCTTTTTTTTCACTGCTGTATGGTTCATTAATAGTCCAGAGTGTTCCAAACTGACAATGAGAGTATGCACTACATGTGCAGACAATATAGTGCTGATATGGAGCAGGGGAGAAATGTAGCACAGGTCCCTGACCCTATATGCTGCCCTTTACTTGCCCTTGTGCAGCATTCACCATGTGCACCCCATCCTCGGCCCCTTTTCACACTCAAGCTCCATACGGCTTTCATCCTCACACCCCTCCTGGGCTATATTTACACTGATGTGACCCCAAATGGTATGCCTGCCAGAGGGACACTAGATGCTTTTCACATCTGCCTAGCACCCCTTTGGTGTCCTCCTATGAGTCTTGCACCATAACAGTGTAGTTTTTTTTCCATCCATTAGTGGCACATAGGGAAGATATGCAATGAAGGTTGCTGCTAAAATGTTTTTGCCACCTCAAAAAGTGTTCAATTGAAAGATCTGGTTATGTTGTTTTCTTGCACCACAAGATGAGACTTGTTTCGGTGCTGTCGGCTTATACATGTGATGCTCTTTGAGAGTTGAACAATAAACTGTTCGTGTCGAATATTTAGCATTGGACACTGCATTCTTACTCTTGAGATCAAGAGTTGTGATGATGTGAAGTTGGAGATCTGTGATTATAGTTAACAAATAATATTTAATACTCTCTTTGGGATCTGTGGTCCCATCCCCCAACAAGGGCAAGAAGGGTCTTTGGTTACCATGACTACGATCAGATAAATTGGTTTTATTGCGGTTAAAAATGTGATCATATGGTCCAGATGGAGAAGACAGAAACAGACTTTAAAACAAACTTTGCTCCATTAATCATAGACGAAGGGATCTATAAATGAACATGCACCCCAGAAAATTGTGTGAATGATTTACTGTTTTGTGTAGTGTCTTTTAATTCTATTAATTTTTATTTTTGATACTGTGGATTATTTTGACAGAATCAACGGTCAATGTAACCTCACCTATACAATGTTTGGTCTTTATAACTTGATACTTTGAAGATTGAAATGACTGTGTACATATGTCGATAACAACAACATATTAGTATTACAAGAATCTTTCATAGTTTCTTCATCAACAACCCATCCAGCGTGCACATGCAAATGAGCACTCTTCAAACAAAGACCCATAAATCAAATTGGAAACTCCACCTTTCTTATTGATCGAGTCAACCCTGAGAGGTGGGACCTTTCTCAGGCTTTAAATTGCATCTACACAAGCCCTTCCCTTTCTTGGCTTCTCGGTACGTTTGCGGTGCTGTGCTGTCCTGCGTGGCCTCAGCAGGCCCCAGGGCCCCAGGCCTTGACCAAACCAGCCATGTGCTCATTCAGGAGAGAGATGACTCTCTCAACCACAACAGAATCAAGGACAACCTCAGAAGTTTGGCAAAACGTCTTCATTCAACGCGGTAGTCCATCACAACTCCCACCATTTGCTCTGCGTGTTCTCTCAGGCCCAGGGCCGGCAGGCCACAATCTGCACTCCAGCCATGAGAACAGAGTCGAACTAACCACTCAAGTTCATCATATCTTATATCATCATATCTAAGAAAACAATTGCAACTTCAACATTTGACACTCGCAAAACCATCAACAACTTCAAGAATTGTGTCCACTGCACGGGCCATGCAGGTATGCTTTTAAGAAGGTGCTTTGAAAATTATAATATTGATGGTTCGTTTCATAGTTAAATGGATCTTTTCCATAGTTCCATTTCCTGCCTCCGGTTTCATTCTGTCACTTTAACCATCTACTTAAGAATGCATGAATGAATGTGTAATTGTTTGTATGTTAGTTATGTTTTCGTGTTTTTGTTAATAAAACTTGTGCACAATATGTATTTGCTTCTGATTCTCTGCTTGCATACAAAGTTTACTTTACAATTTAGATTGTGACTACATGCTCTTAATGGTACTGTACAGTATGAAAGACATTTCCCATCCCTGGAAATTAATATTTCTTAAAATTAATAAACAATTAACGCCGAGTGTTCACGGGACAAACATGTGGGTTGATTGAAATATTAATTTTACTACATTAAGTTAATTATATTAACTGATCCAAATATCCATAATCAATTATAACCAGTTATTATTGATTATTAATATTTCATAGAGCTAATTTGCTAATTTGTCACCTCCCATTACAAGGATGATTTCAAAAGTTCAGTGCTATGCTATTACCACAAAGAGAATCTCCGTTAGCAGAAAAGCAGATGAAAACGTGAAACTGCTATACCACTCCTGGTTGCCATCAAAGTGGAGCGTGAAGTTCTCAATGCATATAACTGTTGTTTGAGTGGCTCCTGCATTGCAAGGGGGACATAAATTTGTTGAGACTGTCTTGTGTGTAGTGCTGCCAAGCCTTCCAGATCTTCCTGTTCCTTTTGAGTCCATTTGAGAAAATATTTTTAGCTTCAAGTAGACTTGCATTGTGATGTCACGCTTTAAGCTTTTGGAGATAATCTCTCATCTCTCTGGGTTCTTGCTACAATGGGATTTTGATGACACAAAATATCCTGAAAAATATTTAGCTATAACAGTAGTTAAACCCGCAATTATTTGTTACATGTGTAAGTGGAGATGATGCCCACTAGAAATGGACACAAAGGATTACTATAGATCAGGAATTTAGGAACAAAAGGATTAAATGCAGTGAATGTGGGTCACACACTGTCATGAGTGAAACTAGCTACTCGCTGGATTACCTAAATCCCTCCACTGAAGGTCAGTGTGAACAAAGGTCAATCCAAGGGTTAGACAGGGTTACTGCAGCCCATCTGCTTGTCCATATATGCAGTATAGAGAAGCAGCTTTAAGCAGCAGAGCATGCATCTGAATGTTACCATGAGGGATGGTTCTTTCTGCTTGTAATACAGTGTTTTTGTTACCTTACACAGTCATCTGTCTTTTGACCCTAGGTGAGAGAAAGAGAAATAGACTATGGGGAGAATTTTATCAATGAGTTAACATGATGGCAAGTAATTCTCAAAACTGTGATCTTGGTCTTGAGAGCCCTAGATATGATACAAATGTTGATCTAAAACAACAACAACAAAAACACTTTAGTTTCACAATTTCTTTCTTCCATGTTCTAGCTTGTACTCTAGCAATGTTTTGGAACTTTGCATTTTAGCACGTCTCACATTATTACCTATGGGTGGGGCCCTGTCTTTTGGTTTGGTGGCAGTTCCCTATAATTTGCAGGACACCACTGACCTATACTGCATAATCGGTGTGTGTGCAATGGTAGTGTGCTATTTCGAACATGCTATGTCTCTGAAGTGCATTTTCTTCTCTGATTACATTGGCTCTAGTTTACTCAGCCATTTTCACATATTTATACCACAAAGAAAATGCAAGTATTATTGTTTTAACATCAAATATCGACTGTCTGAGTCAAATACTGGACAGGAAATAGACCTTAACCTCCACTTAGCCTGATGGTATCATCTGGGTGGAGTTCACTTGACCCACATCCTTCTGACAAGCATCCTCTTACATGGCGGGTCAAAGAAAGAGCTGTGGTCTGTGTAAAGTCTGTGAAAGAGAGCTCCATTACAGTGTGGCCAGGCTTTGATGAAGTGCCATTCAGAAAGGTCCTGTTATCAGTTCAACCTTTCATATTGTCATAATAATTACCCCTAACAGCACTAATGGATTCCACAATAGAAATGAGTCAAAAGCACAGGAATGTGAGAAGATTATTATTATACTCTGATCAAAATAAGATCAGTATGCTTATTCAGTATGCTTAGCGGTGCCCAGTGTGTCAGAGTGTGTAAAAGAGGATTAATAGTGTGCCAATTAAACAGGCAGGGGTCCCACCATAGTTTTATTCTTGCACTTAATATTTAGTTGGTTGCCATTAAAGGTGACAGATCTGCCAAACAAAGGGTATGTTTACACGACAGCAATGTACTAAAAATGGAAACGTTTTTCCTTTATCGCTTTTGGCTTTGAGTTGGGGACATTTAATATTCAACAATATTATTGATCTACCTGCATTGACACCATTATATGAGAACTGAACTGAGCTAGACGATGACAACACGGTTTTCTCCAGAGCGGCTAGATATATAAATTAACTAAATAAATAACTTTTTTACAACAAAAATTTACCATCGCTGAACTCACTTAAGCTAGTGTTACGTTCACCTAAAGCAAGGTGAAGCAACATAAAACTGGGGAGACCACACATGGAACTCAATTTCACAATTAACATTTAATTGACAAAACTTACACAAGACAGTAACCATAAATCAAAAATAAAGAAAAATAATTCATTCTGGAACTGAAGAGGAAAGAGCCAACGTCCCAGTCCAACTCCGTCAGTCCTTTTGTAATCGCCATCTCCTGACAAAACGCAATCAGCCAGTAATCCAGCACACCTGATCACCAGAGATTCACCACACCTGTTCCTGACGCTCCTCCAGAACATAGAACAACGCCACCTGGTGGAAAAAAATACTAAAGACCATAACACCTCCCCTCTTAAAACAGAGGCCCCTAAAAGGGAACTCTGCAAACTCCATACTTAAAGGGCACCTATTATGCAAAATTCACTTTTACATGCTGTTTGAACATAAATGTGTGTTGGCAGTGTTTGAGCAAAACCACCCTAGAATGATAAAAATCCACCCAGTGTTTTTTTTTACAATCTCAATAATTCATATGCACTCTCTCAGAATGAGCTGTTCTAAGATTCAGCTTTTTGTGACGTAGAACATGGGAAAGGGGTTTGATTGACAGTGTGGTTGAGGCAGACCCCTCCCTCGGTGATCTGATCCTCCATTGTTGTTTCAACGACAGCCGGACCGCTGTTCTGAAGATTTGTGCTGCCTTCTAGAAAATGCCTCCTAAGAAAAATAAGTGTTTTGTTGTGGGCTGTAATACTTCGCATAGTTGTTTGCACTTGCTTCCGACAACAGAGCCACTGAAAACGCAGTGGGTGGATTTTATTTATGAAGGAAATGCACCTCTTACACTCCCGAAGTACGTTTATGTTTGCTCAAATCATTTTGAGAGTGACTGTTTTTTGAACGGCGGTTAATTCAAAGCAGGTCTTGGTACAAAATTAATCCTCAAGGGTGGATCGTTGCCTAGTGTTCGCGATCCAATGATAATTCCTGAAGAAGTAAGTGTATTTTATGATTTCTGAGGTGTTTTCAAACATTTGCGTCAACGTTATCACAGTTTGTGTGTGTCTGTGTGTGTGTTGCACAGCGATGACAACGCAATGAGTTCATAAATGTATCAAATAACCATTCCGAGACATCCTGGTCCATTCTCGATCGTGTTTCTTCAGCCGGAGTCTCTTCGTCATCTGGGTCGGACTCTGGTTCAAACATGTATGGGCGAATGCCATACACAATTGCGGGTCTATCACTCTCGGCCATTATGGTTCAACCGACTGTTAATTGCCATAGTTATGCAGGTTACGCCCACATCCAGCGGCAGGGTGGGGATTAGCAGCTCATTTGCATTTAAGGTCGTCTGCCTCAAAACAGCTTGTTTCAAAACAGGCCCCAAAAATGACACATTCAAATGGTTATAATAAATTAACTGGGGGGTATTTTGTGCTGAAACTTCACAAATACATTCTGGGGAGACCCAAGACCAATATTACATCTTGTAAAAAAGGCCATAATAGGTTCCCTTTAACATACTCAGCATTCGTAGGCTCACATACAAATGTCACTTACCCCTTTTCTTCTCATCACCTACCCCAATTCCAACTTTCAATGTTCTCAGACGCCTTGAAAACACTAAACAGACAAGACCAAGATCAAGGGCAAATAACATGCGGTAACATAGATGGTCTTATTCATCCACTGGGGAACGGGACAATGTATCCGCCATTACATTATCTCACCCCAGAATATGGCGAATTTACAAACAGTATGGCTGTAATAATATGGCCCAACGAATAAGTCGTTGGTTAGGTGTTCGCAAAGATTTAAAAAAAATCAGTGGATTGTGGTCCGAAAAAACAACCACCATCGAACCACCCCCCACATACACATCGAAATGTTGCAATGCCCACACCAAAGCCAATGTTTCCTTTTCGATAACGGAATAATTCGATTGATACGAATTAAACTTCTTTGAAAGATAACTAACTGGCCTGTCAACCTCATTATCGTCCTTTTGCAATAGAACAGCTCCTGCATCTACTTGACTTGCGTCAACTTGGAGCTTAACCGCTCGATCCCACCGAGGCGCAACTAACACCGGAGCAGTACTCAGCAGAAGTTTTGCATTTCTAAACGCACCCTGACAGCTTGAAGACCATTCAAACTTATTTTTTGACTTCAACAACTCAGTAAGCGGGGCAACTACCGTAGAGAAATTTGCGCAAAAACTACGATAATATCCGATCATTACCAAAAATCTCATCAGCTCCTTTTTAGTAGTAGGAGCGGGGAAATCATCAATAGCTCGCACCTTTTCCCGTACCGGACGCACCTCCCCTTGTCCCACCACTTTTCCCAAATAAGTTACCGTGGCTTTAACAAACTCACACTTCGCGAGATTTATTGTTAACTTGGCCTCAACGAGACGAACAAACAGGGCACGCAACCGGCAACACTGTTCCTCCCACGTCTGACTATATACCACGACGTCATCCAAGTAAACCGCACATCCTTCCAACCCTGAAACCACTCGATTCATCAGGCGCTGGAAGGTAGCCGGAGCGTTTCGCAGACCGAAACTCATAACCCTGTACGAGTATAACCCTGAAGGTATAACAAAAGCAGAGACTTCTTGTGCCCGAGGGTATTGATAATACCCCTTTAAAAAGTCGATCTTCGTTACAAATTTAGCTGAACCCACGGAATCTATACAATCCTCCATCCACGGAAGTGGAAAAGAGTCAGGCTTCGTGACGCTATTTAATTTTCTATAATCAGTACAAAACCAAAACGTCTTATCCTGTTTTGCAACCAGAATAAATGGTGACGCCCAACTGGAATAAGATGGTTTCGCAAGCTCAGCATTGATCAAGTACCTGACCTCAGCTTCCAAATACTTCTGCTTTCCAGGGTGTACCCGATAACTTCTCTGTAGAACTGGCAAAGAGTCTCCAACATCAATATCATGATAGATCAGGTCGGTACACGAAAGCGTATCAAAAAAAAGTACAGAAAACTCCCTTATCAACCTGATCAGTTGTTCGCGATTTACTTCGGGCAAATGTTCCAACATAACCTCCAACTTAGCCAGTTGTTCAGAATTACAAAGTCGGGGTTGAACAATACAATCAGACGTAAGACTATCGCCCTCAGTGCCATTTAACTTCACGCTTGAGGAATCACTCACCTCTGAAACCACCGCCACCGATTTTACTTCAGCACCAAGGACAGCATTGTCACGTGTACGGCAGAAATAAGGTTTTAACAAATTCACGTGGCACAATTGTGTAGATTTTCTCCTATCTGGCGTCGAAACAATATAATTTTGGTCTGATACCCGCTTCATCACATTATAAGGCCCAGCAAATCTTGCCAAGAATGACGATCCAATAACAGGAAGCAAGATTACAACTTGATCTCCGGGACTAAATTCGCGACGCTCTGACCTACGATCAAACCAGGTCTTCATTCTCAATTGTGCTTTAACTAGATTTTCTCCGGCCAATTTCCCTGCCAGATATAACCTACGTCGAAATCCATTAACATAATCCAGGAGATTTACAGACATTTCAGGTCCAGTCATGTTATCCTTCAGAAGGAACAACGGGCCTCTTACCTTGTGACCAAACACCAAATCGTTAGGGCTAAAACCAAGGCTTTCTTGAACAACCTCGCGTGCGGCTAGCAGCAACCAAGGAAGCCCCTCCTCCCAGTCTTTATTCTGTTCGTTACAATACGCCCTCAACAATTGTTTTAGCGTTTGATGAAATCGCTCAAGAGCTCCCTAGCTTTCAGGATGATACGCACTACTTTTATGATTTCACACGCAGTTGCTGCAAAATCTGCTCAAACATACGAGAAGTAAAGTTGGTTCCCCTATCAGTTTGAATAAATTTAGGAATACCAAAAACTGAAATAAATTGGGACAGAGCTTTTACCACAGACCTTGTGGAAATCGTTCGCAGGGGATAGGCAGCGGGATAGCGAGTTGTCTGACACATGACAGTTAACAAGTAGTTAGAACCTGCTTTGGACGGTTTTAACGGCCCCACACAGTCAATGGTAAGATACTCAAAAGGATGGCTCACCGCAGGAATTGGAAACAAAGGCGGCGGAGCCAAAACCTCATTCGGTTTACCCACCATTTGACAAGTGTGGCACGTCTTAATAAAACTTGCCACATCTCTTTTTAATCTAGGCCAGAAAAAATAGCGCATTACACTGTTGTATGTTTTCTTGACCCCTGAATGCCCAGCTATGTCCCCGTGAGCCGTTCTCAACACCAAATCACGCAACTCCTCCGGAAAAACAATCTGATATATGGGTTCACCCAAAGCACGATCATTACAAGACGTCCACTTGCAAACTAAAACGCCATCACTCAGGAAATAACCAGAAGCCATACTTTCAATTTCGGTAGTAGATTTAACCAACGCAAACAGTGTTGTCAACCCGGCATCTTTTCCCTGAGCCAAAATTAGCTCATCACGGGAAATCGAAGGCGGCAACAAGGATAAATTACCCAAGGATCGAAAGAAGAATTTTCTATTTTTTCGCTGATCTGGGACACATTCTTTTCAGTATTCATAGCTCGAGTTACTGCACAGGAAACAAAAACATTGGGAAACTCCTGGACACTCCTATCTGCCTCTGAAGATAAATTTGGATTAACTTCACAATGGGAGGTACCACCCCACCCCACACACGATTTCCGGCCAAATTATTTCCTAAAATTACATCTACACCTTCCACAGGTAACGAAGGGCGCAACGCAATTTCAACTTCCCCACGCACCAATTCCGAATCAAACTGAATCTTATGTAATGGAGCAGAGAATATTTCCAACCCAATTCCCTGAATCAGAACACTATTTCCTGTACTAGTCCCAGAAGAAAAATTCAACTTCGATTCTAAAATAAAGGATTCAGAAGATCCTGTATCGCGCAGAATTCTTACGGGTACTTTGATTGAACAGTCAACTAGCGAAACATACCCCGTTGTAATAAATGGACCATAATCCGACTGGAACCCGCCAACCTTATCTGCGTTTTGATCTTTCCCTTCAACAGGGATTCCCCCAACCCATGATGTTTCACACGCAGTAAATGCTGACGCAAGCCCAAAAGCTTTTGCACTGGCCTTATACTTGCCTTTCAGCACCAGGCATTCCTTTTTCCAGTGGCCCCTTTCCAGGCAATACCAGCAAGTAGAATTTGGATCTACATTTCTATTTGGCCTATACTCTGCTTTTAACGACTTCAGTCTATCTTGATTTTCAAGGTGATCTCTTTGGTAAACTGAATTTCTATGAATCAACACAAATTCATCCGATAAAACCGCAGCTTCTGCCGCGGTTTTCACCTTTTGCTCATTTAAGTACGTCACTATCCGCTCAGGAATAACATTCTTAAACTGCTCCAAGATTATCAAATCACAAAGACTCTCAAAAGAATCTATTCCTAAGGAAACGAACCAACGATTAAAATGATTCATGAGCTCTCGCGCCACCTCCACATGCGTTTGCCTTTCTCCCTTTTTCTATCCCCTAAACCTCCGACGATAAGCCTCAGGAACAAGTTCATAAGCTTTTGAAACTGCATCTTTCACGACCTGATAATCTTTTCGCCCTGCTGCTGAGAGTGAAATAAACGCTTCCTGAGCTTTACCCTCAAGAACGCTTTGCAACAAAAGAGTTCGTTCTGCATCATTCCAACCTCTATCATCAGCAACGCTTTCAAACAACGAGAAAAAAAACTTCTAGTTCCCTTTCGTAGTCACTCCGAGTTACGTCGGATGACGGAGAATGGGGGTTTCGCCTAGAAAGCCAATCATCTTCGTGTATTATAAAACGAGCCAATGGCGATGAAATGCCATGGGTCTGCGGAATTTGCATAGCGTATCTCCGCCCCACCGCGTGGGTATAAAAGGAGAGACGCCGGCAAAGGCAGATCATGTTTTCGCTTCGGAGCCAAGAAACTTC
The DNA here is from genome assembly GCA_026230005.1 of Gila orcuttii. Lineage (NCBI taxonomy): Eukaryota > Metazoa > Chordata > Actinopteri > Cypriniformes > Leuciscidae > Gila > Gila orcuttii. The sequence continues at coordinate 30,020,756 of JAPDVR010000023.1, forward strand.
TCTTCACTCCACAAGCCAAATCCTGAGTGTCAGTGACATCATCTTCTTCGAGACGAGCGAACTCTTCGGTGTTGGTGTGACGGCGGTACCCAGCGAGTTTCACATTGCCTGCGATCTGAGCAGTGATCTGCCAGCTGGTGTGTCTCTCCCTGGTCGCTTCAGCATCGCTGAGTTTTTTCTCTCTAAAAGAGCTGCACGTGGCACGTCTTTTTAAAGATGTCTCGCCCGTGTTCTTCTGGGTGCGGTCGATTCCTGTCTTCCTTTGATGGGCACAATCGCTGCTTTGCGTGTTTGGGCTTAGAGCACGCTAAAGCAGCGCTTGTGGATGACTCATGTTTCTTCTGTGGGAACATGGCCATCGCAACACTTAGGTCGAGACTCAATGATCTCATTCGAGAGAGAGTCCCCTCATCCACACCCCGATCTACACCCTCCACGAGAGGTGGTACTTCGGCTGGTGGACAGGGTGACGGGAGGGTTACGGTGTGGAACAATCCGACGATGCGTCCTCGGACCACGCCCCCCTCTTCAGTGTTGCAACCCGCGAGTGCTGCAGTGATTTTACCGGGTTCATCTTCTGATGCCCCGCGTATTTCATTCGGCGCTCCAGAGGAGGACTCGATGTCGATCGCGGCATCACAAGGCGGGCAAGAGTCATCGGGAAGTGACGATGCGGCTGCGTTGCCTCCCTCTGGAGTACCAGCGTTGCCCGTATCAGATCCCGAGATGACGGTCATGCTCTCCCGGGCCGCCGCGAGCATCGGGCTTGAGTGGAACCCTCCGCCCTGCCCTGAGCGCTCGCGGCTGGATGATTGGTTTTTGGGTGCGGCTGCCGCCTCACGGCCACAGCCAACCCCAATGCCATTCTTCCCGGAAGTGCATGAGGAGCTGGCGAAGTCATGGAAGGATCCCTTGACCTCCCGTGTGCGTTCGTCAGCTTTCTCCGCCTTTCCCCCCCTCGATGGGGCGGCCGCCCATGGGTACACTGGGATTCCCCCGGTTGAACGCTCTGTTGCCATGCAACTATGTCCTCAGGGTGCTTCATCTCGTGGTACTCCTAAGCACCCGTCCAAGGCCTGTAGATTCTCGTCCACCCTCGTGGCGAGATCTCACAGAGCTGCAGGACAGGCGGCCGCAGCTCTGCATGCGATGAGCACCTTGCAGGTCTACCAGGCCCAGCTGCTCAGAGATATGCACGAGGCGGGGACTGACCCGGGGCTCTTTGATGAGCTGCGTGCCGCCACTGACCTCGCTCTCCGAGCGACGAAAGTGGCCTCACGCTCCCTGGGTCAGGTGATGGCCACCTCTGTGGTCCAGGAGCGTCACTTGTGGCTGAACCTGGCTGATATGCGGGACGCTGAGCGCACTCGTCTGCTCGACGCCCCCATATCCCAGGCCGGCCTCTTCGGCGGAGCGGTTGAGGACTTTGCCCAGCAGTTCTCAACCGCACAGAAGCAGTCTGAGGCTATTAAACATATTCTGCCCCGACGGCCTGCTGCTGCCTCCACCCTGCCGTCGGTACAGAAGTCTCAGCCTGCTCGCCGCCGAGGGGCGCCCTCCTGTAGCTCCCTCCCCTCCCGCACGGCCCCAGCAGCAGCCTTCACCCGGGCCGCGTCGTGGAGGAGGCCGCAGGAAGGCGCCTCAGCCCTCTCCAGCCCCGCGCCCCGCTAAACGCCAGGCTAAGCGGCACTCCTGAGACGGGCTGCTCAGTGATGGTGTCGGTTTTTCCCCAGGAGGTGGTTGCAGGCCCCCTCCTTCCCCCGGCGGAGGGCCGGGGGAGAATCTTTTGTTCTCCCGCTGCTGACCCACGGGTGGGCAGTACCCTTTCATGGTTAAAGAAAGAACCGATACACCTATCACTGAGCACACAGAGCCAGATGACCCCCCGGGCCTTGCCGCTCTCATCCCTCTCTGTCACAGAGTTCTCGGACCGCAGTGTGCGCCGCCTCCGGGCCTCGCCACTCCCGCCCCCCTCTGTTCCAGAGGGTGCGGATGTCAGTGTGTGCCGTCTCCGGACCTCACCACTCTCGTCCCCCTCTGTCGCCAGACCCCTGGCAGAGCAGACCCCCGTGGAACGCTGGTCCTTCCCTGGTCTCCTCTGTCAGGACGCGGAGCTCGACCCCGCCCTGGGCCGCTATGCCACACACGCCTGGGCCGGTCACTCCGCTTCGCTGCCCCTCTGGGGGGACGCCTGTGGTTCGCATGACCCCGCTGGTTCAGTTTCTGGCAGCTTGGTTAGAGCTCCCCAGCCTGTCCCGCTGGGTCGCCCGAACTATCAGGCTCGGCTATGCGATTCAGTTCGCACGGTCTCCTCCCCGCTTCAGGGGAGTTCGCTTCACTATGGTCGGTGGCAATGCCCCTATCATGAGAGCGAGGTTGCTACCCTGCTGGCGAAGGGTGCAATCGAGACTGTCCCTCCAGCCGAGATGAGGTCAGGGTTTTACAGCCCGTACTTCATTGTCCCCAAGAAGACCGGTGGGTTACGGCCGATCCTGCACCTGCGCGTCTTGAACCTCTCCCTTCACAGGCTGCCGTTCAAGATGCTCACAGCCAAACGTATTTTCGAATGCGTACGGCCACAGGATTGGTTTGCAGCGATAGACCTGAAGGACGCCTACTTTCATGTCTCCATTTTACCTCGACACAGACCGTTTCTCCGATTTGCTTTTGAGGGGCAGGCATACCAGTACGCGGTTCTCCCATTCGGGTTGGCTCTGTCTCCTCGCGTCTTTACAAAGGTCGTCGAGGCAGCCATTGTTCCCCTACGCGAACACGGGGTTCGCATCCTGATTTATCTCGACGACTGGCTAATATTAGCACACTCTCGGGATCAGGTTTGCGAGCACAGAGACCTAGTGCTCCGGCACCTAGCCCGTCTGGGCCTTCGGGTCAACTGGCAGAAGAGCAAACTCTGCCCCGTACAGAGGATCTCTTTTCTCGGTATGGAGATCGACTCAGTCGCCATGTCCGCGCAGCTTACGAGCGAGCGCGCACACTCACTGCTGGCTTGTCTTTGACAGTTCGATGGCAAGAATGCGGTCCCACTGAAATTGTTTCAGAGGCTCCTGGGGCATATGGCATCTGCAGCCGCGGCAACGCCGCTCGGATTGCTTCATATGAGACCGCTTCAGCTGTGGCTTCGCGATCGAGTCCCGAGGTGGGCATGGCATCATGGCACGCTCCGAGTCCCAGTGACTCCGACCTGCCGTCAGACCTTCACCCCGTGGAGGAACCTCAGTTTTCTACGGGCCGGAGTTCCCCTAGAACGAGTTTCCAGGCATGTTGTTGTCTCCACAGATGCCTCTTCCACGGGCTGGGGCGCCATGTGCAATGGACATGCAGCCGCGGGCTCCTGGATAGGACCCCAGCGCCGTCTGCATGTCAATTGCCTCGAGTTGCTGGCAGTACGCCTTGCCCTGCACCGTTTTCGCACGTTGCTCGAGGGTCGACACGTACTAGTCCGTTCAGACAATACCGCGACTGTAGCGTACATCAACCGTCAGGGTGGTCTACGCTCCCGCAGTATGTCGCAACTCGCACGCCACCTCCTCTTATGGGGTCAGAAGCTCCTGAGGTCCCTTCGTGCTGTCTACATTCCGGGAGATCGGAACTTTGCAGCCGACGAGCTGTCATGGTTTCGGCCCATCTCCGGCGAATGGCGACTCCATCCCCAGTCCGTCCAGCTGATTTGGGACCAGTTCGGGGACGCACAGATAGACCTGTTTGCCTCCCACGACTCGTCCCATTGCGCCCTGTATTACTCCCTGACCGAGGGTACGCTCGGCACGGATGCACTGGCGCACAGCTGGCCGCGGGGCCTACGCAAATATGCGTTTCCCCCAGTGAGCCTTCTCGTACGAACCCTGTGCAAGATCCAGGAGGACGAGGAGCAGGTCATTCTGGTTGCGCCGTACTGGCCCACCCGGACCTGGTTCTCCGAACTGATACTCCTCGCGACAGCACCTCCTTGGCCAATTCCTCTGAGGAAGGATCTCCTTTCTCAGAGACGGGGCACCCTCTGGCACCCTCGACCCGATCTTTGGAGACTCCACGTGTGGCTCCTGGACGGGACGAGGCAGGTTTGAGTACCCTGCCACCAGCGGTGGCGGCTACCATCACTTCCGCTAGAGCATCGTCCACGAGACATGTCTATGCGTTGAAGTGGAACCTCTTCGTCAACTGGTGCTCTTCTCGCCGAGAAGACCCTAGGAAATGCTCGATCAGTGTCGTGCTTTCCTTCCTGCAAGATGGGTTGGAGCGAAGGCTGTCTCCCTCCACCCTGAAGGTGTATGTGGCCGCTATCGCCGCATATCACGAAGCAGTTGAAGGTAAGTCTCTGGGGAAGCACGACCTGATTGTCAGGTTCCTGAGAGGAGCGAGGAGACTGAATCCTCCTCGCTCTCCTCTCGTTCCCTCTTGGGACCTCTCAGTGGTGTTAAATGCCCTGCAGAGGGCTCCCTTTGAGCCTCTGCAATCAGTGGAGCTTAAGTTCCTGTCAATGAGGACAGCGCTCCTGGTTGCATTGGCCTCCATCAAGAGGGTAGGGGACCTGCACGCATTCTCCGTTGACGAAGCGTGCCTGGAATTCGGGCCGGCTTACTCTCACGTGATCCTGAGACCCCGGCCGGGATATGTGCCCAAGGTTCCCACCACTCCCTTCCGGGACCAGGTGGTGAAACCTGCAAGCGCTGCCCCCGGAGGAGGCAGACCCAGCCTTGGCACTGCTCTGTCCAGTACGCGCTCTCCGTGCCTACGTAGACAGGACACAGTGTTTCAGGACCTCAGACCAGCTCTTTGTCTGTTATGGTGGGAGACTGAAGGGAAAGGCTCTCTCAAAGCAGAGGTTGTCTCACTGGATAGTGGACGCCATTGCTTTGGCTTACCAACAGCAAGGCCGACCGTGCCCCCTTGGTGTGACAGCCCACTCCACCCGGAGTGTGGCTTCCTCTTGGGCTCTAGCGCATGGCGCCTCGCTGGCAGACATCTGTACAGCTGCAGGCTGGGCGACACCGAACACATTCGCCAGATTCTATAATCTCCGAGTGGAGCCAGTGTCCTCTCATGTACTCGCTTCAACCAGCTAGTACCGGACCCGCTCAGGTGTCTTCGCTTGCTCGCCATTCCACTCCACGGACTGGATACGTGCGATTTTTCCTCAGGTGAGCCTTCCTCTCTGAAGCCCTGAGTTCCTCCAGCACTGTTGATGCTGGCGCCAGTGTCTATTGCCTGTGCGTCGGCTAGGTGCCTCCGTGTGCATGGTTCCTTCTCTGAGTAACCCCCACATGTGTATGTCCACTGTAAGCCTCCTTGAGCATGTGTCTTTACCTCGGCAAGCCACCTTGCCACCCCTGGAGTTGAAAGTTGCCACCCCACGGGCTGGTCACTCCAGTGTTTCTCCATATGAAGCCCCTCCGGCCATATGTGTTTTCTTAAGTCCTCCCTACGGGTAGGCGTGCTGCGGCATATTTCCTCTGAGATATGCTCCCCAGTGTACCTTGGTATTCCTGTGTTTGGTAGGACTCCTTCGTCCGTGCCAGTATCACGACAGGGGGTTCAGACTTTCGCAGGGCACTGGAAGACAGCTGTGAAGGTGGCGTGATTACACGGGGACCCCCATTCTCCGTCATCCGACGTAACTCGGAGTGACTACGAAAGGGAACGTCTCGGTTACGCATGTAACCCTCGTTCCCTGAGTAGGGAACGGAGACGTTACGTCTCCCTGCCACTTCCGCTGTACCGCTGGGTAGACACCTGAGTTCAGTCTCGGCTCCTCAGCGAAGACATGATCTGCCTTTGCCGGCGTCTCTCCTTTTATACCCACGCGGTGGGGCGGAGATACGCTATGCAAATTCCGCAGACCCATGGCATTTCATCGCCATTGGCTCGTTTTATAATACACAAAGATGATTGGCTTTCTAGGCGAAACCCCCATTCTCCGTCATCCGACGTAACGTCTCCGTTCCCTACTCAGGGAACGAGGGTTACATACGTAACCGAGATGATTTTTCTCATTAAATCTGGGCAGCAACTTGGTCATATTTGCAATATTTAATGTTCTATTTAACCCCAGTTGACCACCCGAGTCGCCAATACTCCCCATTCTCCCTTCAACAACCAATCTTAACCGTTCGGTTTCTTGAGTCAACTTAGCCTCCTGAATTTGTTTCTCATACTTAAATTTCTCAAATTCCCTATCACGCTCTCGTTCTTCAATTCTCAGTTTTTCCAATTCAAGCTGTCTATCCAGATCACGTTCCCTACTCTGCATGTTCAAAATTTGTAACTGTTGCTCAAAAGAAAACCCACTCTGTACTCCCGTCATAAGCGGCGTTGACGTACCGTCTGGTGAAATTACTTCTTCTGATGGTGCATCTGCAGTTAAAATCATCCTCTCCACTAATTTCTCTTTTACCATATCCCAAAACTGTTTTACCTTCGTACCTTTTGTTACCACTACCTCAAAATTAAAATGTTCAACTACCTTGGCTAATTGATCTCTTGAAAGATCATTCAATTTTTCCCCCGTAGGAGCTGCCAAAAACCCCTGTAGTTGATCCATTTTAAACTTCACGTATTACCGTTTCATCTCTTCTTCGAAGTCAAAATAAACTGGTTGTTCCCCTTTTCCTAAACTCCCAAACCTGAAAATGAAAATGCACAAAGACCAGGGCAAGGCAGATAGCACTACAATGCCAGGACAAATCAAGAGCCGTCCCGTATCTAACTAAGAAATTATCTAAATAACTCAACCCTAGTCTTCAGTACGCCCACCTGCAGCTCAACGGCTAATCAGTCTACCCGCGTCCGACGTACCAAAAACAACAAACTAAAATAAAAAATTAAAATAAAAAACAGCGTCACCGCTCTAACACCTAACACGGGAGTTCACGTGGCTCTGATGGTCTAACCAATCTCATTAATTCATCCCGGCAATTATAGTACAAATCCGTCTTACCTCTAGTCATGCACAACAGGACTCAACCCCGTCAAAATTCAGATACTTCGACTTCCAGACAATTTTTTTCCTCTTCAGCCCCAGCAATCATTTACCAAATAATAAAACCAATCAAATGTTCCATGGTGTTTTATCCCCAAGAATAATTTGAATCAACCTCATTCAATCACCTCCCAAATCACAATTTTGCCGAATAACCTTACCCGAAATTCTTCTCTGAGCCTCTCTCAGTTTAGTAGACGAGCCCCCATTATGTTACGTTCACCTAAAGCAAGATGAAGCAACATAAAACTGGGGAGACCACGCATGGAACTCAATTTAACAATTAACATTTAATTGACAAAACTTACACAAGACAGTAACCATAAATCAAAAATAAAGAAAAATAATTCATTCTGGAACTGAAGAGGAAAGAGCCAAAGTCCCAGTCCAACTCCGTCAGTCCTTTTGTAATCACCATCTCCTGACAAAACGCAATCAGCCAGTAATCCAGCACACCTGATCACCAGAGATTCACCACACCTGTTCCTGACGCTCCTCCAGAACATAGAACAACGCCACCTGGTGGAAAAAATACTAAAGACCATAACACTAGACTATGATGCAATTTTCTTCTAGAAACAAACTTTGTTGCATTATTTTCATGTTATCACTGTAAAGCTGCTTTGAAACAGTCTGTATTGTAAAAAAGCGCTATATAAACAAAGGTGACCTGACTACAGACGACAACGTTGTCAAAATGATCCCCGTTCACACGGATCCACGAAAACAATTAAAAACGCTGTATTATGCTGCCAGGTCAGTAGTTGGCGATGTCACTTTTTTGCCCCAAAGCTTGCATACGAGTTTCCATCCAGATTTTGTATATATATATATATATATATATATATATATATATATATATATATATATATATATATATATATATACATACATGTCTGTGTATTTACCAAACATCACATCCAGTGCTTATAATATGACATCAGTTATGTCACAAGTCATTTTTGAATCAGTATGTGGACTATATGCAACATTTATTGGAGAACATTTTCAGTAAATAAATGTTAGTCAGCAATTTAAGTTATTTCATTATAGCTACATATAATTGAATAAAATTTAAGTTTAATTTTATTCAATTATATGTAGCTATAATGAAATAACTTAAATTGCGTTAAAATGCTCTTTTCTGATGTTTAAACCCGTTTTTGCTTCAACATGTTACATGCTGTCCAGGAGGCATTAGGACAGATTATTACAACTCATTCTCAATTCCAAGGCATCTAAAAATTAAGTATGGTCAAGTGCCTTTAGCGTCGCTATTAAGACAATGTCAATTAGCAATCAAAGCTGATGTAATGCTTTTTTAGGCGGCAACTTTTTTAACGTTTTTGTGATTTGAGCGTTTCGGCAGATAGAGACGGTTATCACTTTTGGGTTTGTTCCTCCCACAAAGCAAACGTTTGGTCTTGGAAGACTTGGAATATTTGTAATTTTTGAATAGTGGCTGTTGTCATACCTGCTTGTTGTTTTATGCTGTTTTATATTGACAATAGTTAGGTTTAGATGCTCAAAAATGTCTAAACCGTGTAATGTCAATACAATTATTCCTGTTTAAATCTTAGCCCAGTATATATTGTATGTTATAATGAAAAAAATAAACCCCAATATATAATTTAATGATGATAAAAATCCTCATGTCCTTCTAGTATTGATGCCAAAGATTTCTCAGAGACCTAGGGGAAGCTTAAGGATATTAATAGTGACATTAAAGGCGTGTGTCCATGCTTCAGTTATTGAAGCCTTGGGAGTAAGAATGGATTGACTATTATTACAGTACAAAGGCAATGTGGTCCTAACCAACATTTGAGTGATAGTTTGAGTGATTGACTCATTGGACCCTTTTACACCTGTTTTTAGTGTTGCACTTCAGATCAACAGCATCCCACTCAGGAACGTGGGGAGTTCAGGAACATGAGATAGAGAGTGAACTTTACACTTCAGAGTTGCAGCTCGAACATTATCCTGAGAGGCTCTTTCTGCTTGAAGGGTTTACTTTTCACAATCATCTGTCCCAACAGCTGCCAGCTCCATATCTCTCTGGAATACTGGTCCTGGACACAAAATAGCTTTAAACCTTATCAAACAGAAACCAAAACCTTACAATGTATCTAACATATTTTCCTGGTGAAAAAAATAATTATAACAATTGGGGATGTTATTTTTTTTGTGATTTGCAATTTACTATATCAAATTAAATGTACATCAATATTTGCTGAGAAAAGCTTCAAAATGAAGATTATATAAGTCATTATTGTGGCATTAAAATGATTTTTTTAACTGACTAATAAGGTTTTATTTGTCAGGATATTGTTTTAATTCCAAATCACTCAACATAAATCGTAATCCACCAATATACAATGAAATTTGTCAATCTGTTTAATGACTAATTAGATTTGGAAGCTGTTCACAAAAGATGTGTTAATTCCCTCCCTGCTGTTTTTAAATTGTGGGTGTCATTTTAAATGTAGAGTGACATGAAGACATTTTCTGGATGCCTGGTCTTGGTATGTGGTATGTTTGCCTGTAGTAACCAGAATAACTTTAATTGTAGGAAAAGTCCTTGTTACAGTGCTTATATACAGGTCTGGGGAAATTAGTTGTGGTTTATGCATCATAAGCTATGTTTCCATCCATCTCTTCAATTTAAAGTGCTGTTCATGGTGAATAAAAGCTCTTTCTGTGAATAGGCCTTATCTGTCCTGTTTATTTGAGTCTCGTAACCATAAGACTTCCACCACATACAGCCAGACTGTTGTGCTTGGTGTTTTCATGCAGAACGTTTTGCCTGGCTTATTCGTGCGAAGCAAGAGTTGAGAACAATTTCAAAAGATTCACAGGCATTTAGAGTTCTCTCTTAGACAGTAGGGCTGGGTTTAAGAGAAAACCTTGGGTACGAGCAGTATCCTTCCTACACACTTTCACAAACGCACACACAAGCAATACTACCTCCAAACCGCTCCTTCCACAAATCCCAATTCACACGGCATCTCTCTTCTCTCCTCATCCATCTCCTGAACTACAAATATGAAATGTGCATAGTGATAACACAGCCAGGAAGTCAATATTTAAAACAAATGTCAGCAACATGTTGAGGCCTCCAGTCCAGTTCTCATGACACTGCTCCTGGGTGACTATTGAGTCCTCACAGCTGTGGATTTAATCATTTCAGTCCTCTTGTGGGCAGTGGGCTCGTCAAAAAAAAAAGAGGAAGGAACAAGAAGTAGATTACACTCCTGCAGCCTCGCGCAGAGATACAGACAACTCAACTCTGGTATAATCATCACCAAATTATGCAGCGACAAACTCTAAATATAGATCCGGCACACGGCGTTTATTCATATTAGTGGTGTAATGTCAGTTCTTCAGAGGTTATGGTGATATTAGCTCTAGAAATACTCTCCAGTTAATCTGCCCATCAAATAAACAAATTCACTGAAAAATCGAATGTGCTTTCAGTGGAAAATTATATACAGTATTATGACTTATTACCATTAAATTATCCAACAACCAACATTTTACGCATTTTATTTGACCTAAAAACACTACACATGAGCTGATTAGAATGAGATCATGAATGGCTTAAAAGTAAAGAAAAAAAGCTTTTGGTTTTGATTTTTTTTAAAGCTCTTATCTAGGTCTTTCCTGCCTCATGCCTGTTCACCTCAGTTATGGAGGTAATATAGGGAGAAGGTCTGTGGTTTTCAGGGTGACAGATGGAAGAAAGACAGCATTTTCACCCCATTGTCACAAGCTCTTATTACACCCACGTGACTCAAGAGTGACAGACAGAGTGTCAGGAATGTCAAAGAGTGCTAATGAATGCAATGTTACATTAACAATTTTTTTTATTCATATTTTTGTCTTGGGATTTACATTGATGACAGTTGTTGAAATCAATGATGAAATCTCTCTTCTACAAATTTTGTCCCTTTTCTAGTTGTAATGCACAGTGAGAGACATATACAGGTGTTTCTTCAGTTTCTGCAGATCTTCAATAGATCATTGGAGCAGTGTGAAGTTCCCTGCTGCTTCAAACGCTCCACTATCATTCCTGTCCCCAAAAAACCCCAAATCACTGGACTTAATGACTACAGACCTGTCGCTCTCACGTCTGTGGTCATGAAGTCGTTTGAAAGACTGGTGCTGGCCCACCTGAAGGACATCACTGCACCCCTGCTGGATCCCTTTCAGTTTGCTTACAGAGCAAACAGGTCTGTGGATGATGCAGTCAACATGGGACTGCATTATATCCTGCAACATCTCAACATACCAGGGACTTATGCAAGGATCCTCTTTGTGGACTTCAGTTCGGCCTTCAATACCATCATGCCTGATCTTCTCACAGCCAAACTGACCCAGCTCTCCATACCATCCTCGATCTGTCAGTGGATCACCAGCTTCCTGATGGACCGGCAGCAGCGAGTGAGACTGGGGAAACTCACATCCAGGACTCTCACCACCAGCACTGGCGCCCCTCAAGGGTGCGTTCTCTCCCCACTGCTCTTCTCCCTGTACACTAATGACTGCAGTTCTAAAGACCCCACTGTCAAGCTCCTGAAATTTGCCGACGACACCACTGTCATTGGTCTCATCCGAAACGGTGACGAGTCTGCTTACAGACTGGAAGTTGAACAGCTGGCTGTCTGGTGCAGTTATAACAACCTTGAGCTGAACACACTCAAAACAGAGGAGATGATCGTGGACTTCAGGAGGAACAGCCCAGCACTCCCCCCACTCACCATCAAGAACAGCACTGTGGAAGCAGTGGAGTCATTCAGGTTCCTGGGCACTTCCATCTCTCAGGACCTGAAGTGGGACAATCACATTGACTCCATTGTGAAAAAGGCCCAGCAGAGACTGTACTTCCTTCGCCAGCTGAGGAAGTTCAACTTGCCACAGGAGCTGCTGATTCAGTTCTACTCAGCCTTCATTGAGTCTGTTTTATGCACTTCCATCACTGTCTGGTTTGGTTCAGCTACCAAATCAGACATCAGGAGACTACAACGGACAGTCCGGACTGCGGAGAGGATCATTGGTGCCCCCCTGCCAACCCTCCAGGACCTGTACTCTTCCAGAGTGAGGAAGAGAGCAGGTAAAATCATCACAGACTCCACTCACCCTGGACACCTCCTGTTTGAACTGTTACCGTCAAGACGGCGACTCAGATCACTGGCCACAAGAACATCTCGGCACAGGAACAGTTTCTTCCCACAGGCCATTTCCCTCCTGAACAGTTAACACTCCTCCCAAGGCATATGCCTTAAAGGGTTAGTTCGCCCATTTAAGACATGAAGTTGTATGCAATCCTTACCAGCACTATAGTGTATACACACTGACCCACTCTGTTGTCACCCCCCTGGTCCGAGTTCTGACCGCTGGAAGTTTTTGAATGAAGTAATCCCGGCTACTTTCCGGGGCCACAAAACTGTGCGTTCCCTTTCGAAGGGAACTCAACAATACGTCAACGACGTTATGGGGGGGGACGCCTCAGGCGTGACAGGTGTCTGAAATCACTATCAAATCACGTCAATCATATTGACCGGCGACAGCCCGTGAATCATTAGCGTGAATGATTAACGTGCGACCTGGAAGTATAAAGGGGCGCCTTGCACACATGACAAATCATCTCATCGTCTTCAGGGACTGTCTGTTTGAAAACGCTACTCAATGAAACGGTAAGAAAATTAAATGTACAGCACACGAGTGTGCTTTTCCTGCCTGGGAGAAGAGCGCGCACGGGAGATTCTCGAGGGAATCCTCTGTGTGAACTGTGAGCGTTTTTCTTTTAAAACGCTCGCTCTCGTCTGGCCCTCTTCTCGAGTGAAGGGGGTTCAACGTCTGGTTCTCGTGGTCCCGCTCGTGCCGAGGCAGAGCGGCGACTTGCATCATGGGCTTCCAGATAGAGCTCGTCGATCATCTTGAGAGTGCTGTAAACCTCTCAGATGATTCGACGGCTGACGAGGGCGAAGCAGGTGCTCTTGCTGCTCTTCAGGACGAGCAGGAGATGGCTGAGGAGGTTTATAATCAGGTAGATCCTGAACCCTCTCAGCCACCCTGCCCCGTGTATGCAGGTCTGGTGGATGTTGTGGAGCGCGCCGCCAACAGGCTGTAGCTGCCATGGCAACGCACTAGAGGAGAGACCGCTCGCGTAGGCTCGGCGATCGGTTTCTCCCCGGCCATACACCACCAGCTCAGGTGAGCCTAATCCATTCCTTCCTGATCTTCACACAGAGATCTAGAGGGCATGGAAGAGCCCATTCTCTGCCAGTATTCACTGACATCAGCGGGTTAATTTCGCTGATGTTGAGGGGATCGCAGAGCATGGGTATGTGTCGATGCCGCCCATTTGACGAGTCGTTTGCGAACTATCTCATGTCTGGGCAGGCGTCGACACTGAGAGCTCCATTTCTGCCATCCAAACCGCTAGAGACAACAGCGCGTTTGAATGGCAGAGCATACACGGCAGCAGTTCAGGCTGGTGCTTCCCTGCACACCATGGCGGTGCTGCAGGCATACCAGGCCGACCTGCTGCAGGATCTCGACCAGGGGGCAGGGATGTCCCCTGAGGCGGTTACTGAGCCGCGCCGAACCACGGTTTTTGCGCTCCGGGCCACCAAACAGACTGCTGCCACGATCAGTCGGTCGATGGCGGCGATGGTGGCCACGGAGAGACAGCTTTGGTTAAACCTGGCCGACGTTGAGGAGAAAGAGAAGGCCTTTCTCCTCGATTCGTCGGTTTCGCCCTCTGAACTCTTTGGCCCCTCCGTGGAGGCGGGGCTTGGGAAGTTCAGGGAGGCGAAGGCGCGCTCAGCTGCTTTTAGGAAAAAACCTGCATACCGCTGAGATCCGGTTCCACGCCCAGGCAGGCGGGAGGGCCTGGCCCTTCACGGTCTGAGGACCATAGACAGGGCCAGAGAGCCAGTGTCGCCTCTCGTGCGCCCCCTCTGTGGAGGAACAGGGCGCAGGAAAGGCGTGACTCCCGCTAGAAGAGGGATCTGAGGGAGGTTATCCAGCACAAGCGCATACAGCGTCGCTGATGGATAATCTCCCCGGAGGGCTTCATTAAAAAGAGAAATCCAGCCCTCTCCTCTCTTCTGACTCCCCAGACGTGCATTACATCAGGCCTGGCGCTGGGCCTATGATAAGAACGATGTTCCGATGGCCCGCCTAGGCTTGGTTAGTAGAAACGCCTCTTTCAGGCATGTAAAGTGGTGGACCCCAGGTTCATAAAGAACTATCTGGCGAGTCTTCACTCCGCACGCCGCAGGTGAGCTGTCTGGTCTTTTCAAGAGTCAATTTTGTGAATTAAAATTCCGAAATGTATCTCTCTACAGACCTCGTTCCCTGTATAGAGCTATGGGGTCATGTCATTTGCTATGTCATCAGGTAATAAGGTAAGAGAAGTTTCCTGGATTATTAGGGCCCTGAAGTTCCCCATTAGGTGGCCAGAACGATAACTATGTTAGCCTTCGGGCTGTTAGCCACCTCAGGGTAGAGTAGTTGGTCTCTCTCTTAGAATTTTTTACTTAGAGTGTTGACTGACGCTAGAGCTTCAGATAGATCTTATGTCCGGCCCACGGGTCCGTTTGACTTCTTCCTGAGTATTTCGCCCCTTGAGCTCTGTTTGGGTTTTCATTAGGCTGAGCGATCATGCAGCCCTTTGTATGGAATAATACAGACTATATTCTTTAGTAAGGCTGTGGCTCCTCCGAGCCCTCAGATAGATCTATGCCTGCAGGTTGGCCCTCACCAGGGCCGCCTCTGTAGCTGGCCTAGGCTGTGCCAGGGATAATAGGAGTGCTCTGCTAAAATTTAGCATTGCTTCCTCTGAACCTTCACTTTGTGAATGTAGGTTTCTAGCATCCCTGTATAAACAGCCTCCTCCCATGGGAGTCGTTAGGCCAAGGCCCGCCCCCTTCTCTGCATTCTGGGGTGACTAGAGTAATGCAGCATGGTGCAGAGGATGGTTTGTAAGGACATGGTAGGCCTCAAACAGGCCTCCGTGGTATATATGTCTTTATTGAGCAGGGTTAGGCCGTCTTTCGCTTCACGAAGAAGACTGGGTTTCCTGCCCGACCCTGCCATGCAGAACTGGCCTACGGATTTAGGCCGCCAGTTTAGGCTTCACTCACCTCGCTGAGCTACTGCTCGAGCGCTAGGTTGTAGGTGGATGGCTTTCATTCAAGCCCCACTCCCCTAGGTTGGGCACAGATAAATTTCTGTCACCCCTAGAGCCGCTGGCAGGCCCGGACCCTGGTAACCTCAGGGTGAGGTGTGAGTATCCCCCTGTGATACAGGGTAGGTCTGAGCACTTCACTCCCAGTTCTGTTTATCCTACCTCGCACCACTATGGCTCGGGTCGAGTATGAAGTAAGCTTCACTTCTTCTTTGGTCGAAGTACGCTCCCCTGAAGCCAGAGCATTGCCCTGAGCTGACGCCCATGCATAGATGGTAGGCCCCTGACTAATGGGGCCTCCGTTGAGGCAGAGTGGCGTATGTTGTACTCCGTTTGTTTTAAGGGTGCTAGCTTTTTTGCGGAGTACACTGCCATGGGCAATGTGATTAGGCACCAGGATGCTGTAGGCGCTGCGTAAACAGCTTTGCTGCCAACGAAGGCTGCGCCATTAGGTAGTAGGCCTCAGCAGGCCTCCTTGATTGGACAGCCCCCTAGAGGGCACTGTAGGCCAGCTCACTTTACGTGGTTGGCCTTGGTGGTTCGGGCAGTTGACTCACTGATGGGTAGTAGGCCTTAAACAGGCCTCCTCGGAGGTGAGTCCCAACATTGTGGGACATACCTTATAGCGCTACTGGAAGCCCATTAGTAAATTATGCTTGTGTAGTATGGTTCCCAACAGTGTACTTTATAGCAGAATATGACTTGCTATTACCTAGTAGGCCCGACCAGGCCTCCCTGATAGGCGAGTCCCCAGCTGGCTGGCCTTAGCAGGCCACCTTATACTATCACCCGGACTCAGGGCTCAAAGCTAACAGTGGTTATCAGGTAGTAGGCCACTCAGGCCTCCCTGAAGGTGAATTCCCACTTAAGATGGTTATCAGGTAGTAGGCCTCTCTGGGCCTCCCTGAAGGTGAGCTCCCAAATATTGTGGCTGTCAGGTAGTAGGCCGCTCTGGGCCTCCCTGAATGTGAGCGCCCAAATATTTTGGGTGTCAGGTAGTAGGCCTCACCAGGCCTCCCTGAAGGTGAGTTCCCACATGCTGTGATTATCAGGTAGTAGGCTCCTCCAGGCCTCCTTGAATGAGTACGGTCAGGTAGTAGGCCTCACCAGGCCTCCCTGAAGGTGAGCTCCCCACATACTGTGGTTGTAAGGTAGCAGGCCTCACCGGGCCTCCCTGAAGGTGAGTTCCCACGTACTGTGGTTATCAGGTAGTAGGCCTCTCTTGGCCTCTCTGAAGGTGAGCACCCCACATACTGTGGTTATCAGGTAGTAGGCCTCTCTGGGCCTCCCTGAAGGTGAGCACCCCACTTACTGTGGTTATCAGGTAGTAGGCCTCACGGGCCTCTCTGAAGGTGAATTCCCACTTACGTTGGCTATCAGGTAGTAGGCCTCTCCGGGCCTCCCTGTAACGTTCCCTAGTGGTGCTGGGTTTATGAAGCTAGTGGTCTCTTGCTATCAGTTTCAGCTAGCCTTAATAGGCAGCTGCTGAAGGCGAGCTTGCGCCCTGGCTCGCTAAAGTGTTCATTCTCTGCTATTGGTTCCCTCCCGGAACTTTTTCTGCCTACAGCCTGGTTTGCCTACCAGGCAGACCTGTGCTCCCCTCACCGAGGGTCTCTATGAGCATGCGGCTTCCTGAGTCTGGTCAGACGGTCGTAGGCCTCTCGTGAGGCCTCCCAGTTAGATCAGCCCTTAGGCCTTCACAGGCCTCCTCAGTGTTTTGAAACACAGACACTGGGTTGATCCGTGGATCGAGTAGAGAAACTCCCCTCGCTAGCAAGGGTTGGAAAGCACTATGCTGAGTCATACTCTCCGGGATATCCCGTCTCTGAGATCCGGGCCGAGTGGTTCACTGCCAGCTTCGCAGTCCCTCGGGTTGGATGCCTTTCTTAAGGCTTTGTTGTCCAGAGGCTCTGTCTTCAGACAGACAGGATTTGGCCAGACTAGTGTCTATGTACTGACGCCAGGTCAGGCCGTCCTGGTGGCATTTCGGGGTGAGTACGTTCCCCTGAATAGTGACTGGCTGGGGTTCCTTCGGGTTCCCTAGCCACATTCCCTAGAAGGGACCCCTTCTAATCGGAAGCTGTGGTTCCAGGCCCGGAGCCGGCCCAGGTAGACCTTTTTATTTAACCATGTTTATGAAGGTTTTTCTGTGAGGCTGTAGCTTGGGCTATGACCGTAGGGAATGCTGTCACTGACAGCCCAGTGTGACCTGAGGGTGAGTGGTTCTAGCGTTTCATTTGAAGTTGCTGGTTCTGACAGTTGTCACTGCCACTTGGCATGCACTCCCCTTAGCATGGCGGAGTTGGTATATCGTTCCCCATAACGTCGTTGACGTATTGTTGAGTTCCCTTCGAAAGGGAACGTCTCAGGTTACGACTGTAACCTATGTTCCCTGAGAACAGGGAACGAGACAATACGTCTCCCTGCCATGCCTCGGGGCTTGCCTACCGTACAGTCCCTTCAGACGATAAGGTGATTTGTCATGTGTGCAAGGCGCCCCTTTATACTTCCAGGTCGCACGTTAATCATTCACGCTAATGATTCACGGGCTGTCGCCGGTCAATATGATTGACGTGATTTGATAGTGATTTCAGACACCTGTCACGCCTGAGGCGTCCCCCCCATAACGTCGTTGACGTATTGTCTCGTTCCCTGTTCTCAGGGAACATAGGTTACAGTCGTAACCTGAGACGTTTTTACGTGAAAAAAAGATTTGCGTTTCAAAGCTTGATTAATTTAACACACAAAAAACACGCCGGGCAAAATTCATACCTCAGTTTTAATGCGGCACTATTTTCCTTCCGTTTCTATGAATCCGCGCTGCTGTCAATGTCAACAGTGCGCACGTGACGATCAGCTCTTCCATAGTGTTTACACAATCGATCGACAACAAGGTAAAAAATATTTAATTAACAATGGTGCGAACTTGTAAATTCCCAGGCTGTGACAACAAGGATGTGCCGGGATCAAAGTTCAAATTTCATCGTTTTCCTGTATCAAATATGAATATGAGACAGCTTTGGCTGGTTGCCATCGGCTACTCAGCGGGAGCTAAATTATCTCGAATAAAGGATTTTCGTGTGTGTAGTGCTCACTTCAGCGAAGACGATTACATCTCCAACCAAGGAGGAAAAGGAAAAAAAATGATTTTAAAGAGTTTTGCTGTACCAGTACCACGGGTAAGCTCTATTTACTAACTTTATGATCCCATGTCTAAACTGTACGGTAAACAAGATGATGTTTAGACTCTAAGATGTGTAAAAAAATATATATATATATTGTTACAATTTGCTGTGAAAAATATTTGATTGAACACACAGAATTGGCTTTATGCACAGCTGCACTACTTCCAGAACTTCAACCAGCTCCTTGTTTCCTGTCTGTCATTATTGTGCAAACTTGATTAATTCAGGTGTATCTGATTATTGTTTCCATGACTACTGAGGTCAAGTATACCTGAATTAATCAATTTGTCCTATAATGGCTAATAGGAAACAAGGAGCTGGTTGAAGTTCTGGAAGTAGAGCAGCTGTGCATAAAGCCGTTGCAAATAAATAACATTTGATTTGATCTTGTCTAACAAGGTATGCATGCCTGCACCCAGTACGGAAGAAACAGCACTGACAGAGGCTAGCAGTGGTGACCCCGATTATGAAGTGTTTTCTGGACTTCCACAGTCAACACCTCTGAAGTGTTCTGATAAAAAAAAAAAAAAACTTGGCCTTGATTATCACAAGCCCTGCTGAAGCAGTTCGAGGAACAAGGCCATCCACCTCTGGCACTTATACAGCCCTACCCCCCACTTGGAAAGGGTCACGGGTAAGCACACATTTCCTTCTTTTTGACAATTTTTGTCATAATCTTGACAAAGTACACATCCACAAAGAACACATTATTTAAAATAAACATGTTGCATGCACCTATCAGCCATGTTTGTGACCAACATTCAGTAAGTCAACACAAACACTTCTATTTGACTACTCTATGTTTTTCTTTATTCAAAGTCAATGTGCCCAAGCTCTGCGGTTGCACCTGAGACACTGGATACAAGTTTGAGTTCCATAGAAGCAGCTGATGACAGCACATTTCTTCTACTGAGTGGCTCTACATCATCTTCCTCAGAAGTGAGTGTGACAGTAGACCAGCAAGGCAACTGCTCAGAGAGGAAGTGGATTGTGAACGAGTCAGCCCTTATGGAACTTTTTACAACTTGTCACACTTGCGGTGTAGCCATAGATGAGAAAACCACAATGTGTAATGGATCGATCATAAAGGTGGAATGGACATGCCTGAATCAACATAAGGGAGTTTGGCGATCCTGTCCTGAGATCCGTGGAATGCCAGAGAATAACCTGGTGTCTTCAGCAACCATTCTTTTTACCGGAACAACACAGACAGAAATTCAAGAGTAGGCTGATCTCATCAATTTACAACTGCCAAAGAAGACGTCATATTATTCACTTCAATCGACTTATCTGATACCTGTGGTTCATCAGGCGTACACTGACATGCAAGAGTCAATTTTGTCAGAGCTTCAGGACACTGCATGTGCAGGTGGACACACAGACATTGGAGGCGATGCAAGGTACATTGTATGTTTTGGGTATTGTGTGACTGAAATTGTAGACTTATGTTATTACAATTACATAATTTTCAAGCATCTTACAAGGCACTTCCCTTTTTTAATATTCCAGATCTGATTCTCCAGGCTACAGTGCTAAATACACTGCTTACAGCTTTATGGATGACTCAACAAAAAAGATCATAATGTCTGATCTAATCCAGGTAAAATAAATTATATTTTAAAATGATGTAATTTGTCCTCTTTTATATTGTCATTGTTTTATGATTTTGTGTTCCTTTTCTGCACATGTCTTTCTCTTATGCCTGTATTTTCAACAAAGGTATCAGAGGCTTCAAGTTCACCCGCGATGGAGGCTGTTGGTTTCCGGAGGGGACTGGATCGTCTACTGGACTCTGGAGTTAGTGTTGATGTTGTTACCACTGACCGACATCCTTCAATACGGAAGATCATGAGAGAGTTCTACCCTACCCTCAGACATGAATTTGATCCATGGCAAGGTATTAGTATTTGTTGCAGCATATGTGTTTTATTCGCTAGCTACACTACTGGGTGCGTTTTGCATATATAAATTGAAGGAAGCAGTTGGGTAACTTGTGCATTTTTTTTTTTTTTCACCTTTTTTTATTAAAAAAATGTAGGCGTGAAGAAGGCAAGTGCAGCAGCGAAGAAAAAAGAAAACCGGGACTTGCAGCCGTGGGTCAAGTCTCTGGGAAATCACTTCTGGTGGTCGTGCAGCTCTTGTGGTGGAGATGAAAAGGTGGACTTGAGTTTATTTTTTAACCGATTTTCATATAGGAATTGAGAAGTAACTTATTCAACTCTAAAAAAAGTTATTTTATTTTATAATGCAATTGTTTGTTTTTCATCTCTTATTCTTTTCAAGATTTTTATATCACAACTGCCACTTGCCAACAAATGTTATAGTAATCTATTAGTTGGTGTTCATCATTGGATTTTTAGCGCCTTGTGTAATTTGCTAAACAGTGTTTCGTGTTAACAAACAAAAACAATAGGAATTGAGACGCCGGTGGACCTCTATCTTGCATCATGTGTGTGGCATTCACCGCTGGGAAGATGATGGCCAGGAGTACCAGTGCTACCATGAAGACCTTTCTGAGGAGCAGCAATGGAGAAAAAAATGGCTGGCAAAAGATTGTAGTGCCTACAACGCTCTCAAGGCTGTTGTACTTGACAAATACCTATTGAAAGACCTCAATCAGTTGACACTGTTCAAACACACGTACGTAACACTACTACTATGAGTAGTCCTTAGTTGATCAGGTGTGTCCCTACATTACATACTTGTGTATTGCAGCTATTTGACTATTGACAGGAAATCAGCGCCCCATTTGAAGGAAAATACGTATATGTTGTTGCATCTGTTCTTTGCTAAAATAAATATGCATTTGCAAGTGTTCTAATAAGGCAATTATATAAATTTTCTCATAGCATTAGAAATTAATTTTTAAGACATAAAATGTCATGTCTTGGATATGTGAAGTAGAAAATGTATTATAAAATCTTTTTCTACATTAGGGAACCTTGAGGTTTTTCATAGCTCTATGCTCAAGTATGCAGAGAAGAGACGGCACTACTCATATGTCACCATGCAGGCCAGGATCCAACTGAGTATCTGGATCACAACCACAATGTTGGCCGTAAGCATGACAGCACTAAGTTGGGTGAGTATGGCAGATACAGCACATCATCGCCATTACCACTGATCACAACTTTACATATTTTTAGAAAAATCCTGACCTCCATATGTTACTTGAGATTTATATTCCAAATATTACTATTTAGCAACATGTACTAACTATTACTATTAAAACTGTACTAACACAGATAGTTGCTATTCAACAACATTCCGCTCTTGAATGAAATTACTATATGTACTGTAATAACGGCCTATACTGAAGTTATAATATATGTATTGCTAGTTTCAAAACATTGATCATCTATGTATATTTGAAAAATGCATAAACTACCCTGTCATGCCATGCTTTCACTTGGCTTGACCTGTAGACGTTTTGAGTTCACAAAAGAGAATTTTTTTTATTACTTTACTCTTTCCAAACACCGGGCATTATTACTTGGAAGCATTATAGTGGATAATCATGTCTTTCAAACATTACACTGTTTTGGCTGTGCTGTTGACAAATTTATTTATTTTGGAAATACTGTTTTTGTGATCAATTTCTTCTTTTAATTTACAGGAAAAGACAAATACAACGTCTTCTATTCAAGGCAATCCAATCAGTGGGTTGTAAGGAAACTATATGAGCCAACAAAACAAGACTTCAGGAAAGACTTGGTGCAGCAGGTAATGTTACGGCGGCTGGACAAAAATGTCACACTTGGAGACAAGGTTTTCCAGATACATCCTCCATCCAACCTGCCGGCCAATATTGCAGCCACTCCAAAGCCAATCAAAGATGACTTGGTGGCACAACATACATCCCGCCTCAGAAAATAACTTAACAACAGGGATGACAGTATTTAAACATTCACATTGTTTATTCTGTACATATGTACATATGTGAAAAAGTATTATTGAAAATTACAATGTTCAATAAAACATTTTTCTTTAACACATCTAAAACAAAAGGTGTGCTTCTTCTGATTCCTTGAACCCTTGATATTGTCCATTTGGTGATGGATATTTTGTTCTTATGAGGTTCACCACACAAGAGGGAAGAACACGTCTGTAGCCTTTGCCGAGCTTCTCTCCTTTCAGGGCCCATTCTGTCACCATGCGATAGGCAACAAGTCTGTACTGTCTAGAAGAGCAAACAAACACAATATTAGCTGTTACATATTTTATGAAAATTAGATAACAGTGTTCTTGATTTATAGTTTTTTTTTTTTGTTTCTCAAATATGGACAACAGCAAGGAGAGCTTTATAAAGAATCAACATAATGATTGCTGAAGATTTGTTGGGAAAAACACTGGAGGTAAGAATGAAATACATAGCCTATAGATAATTGCAATAACTGTAGTATCCATCAAACACTGAGCACCAATTGTGAAATGAATTGGCAGATACATTTGGTTATAAAGACAGTATTTCAAAGTTTGATGTAAGTTAGGTACATTTGGTGTCAACTCCATATAATTATTAATTTATTAATGATTGTATTATTGTCCACTCAGTATAATAATAATGCAGTCAGATAGACTATTATATAGCCAACACTAGTCAAGACAACGTTAAATTAATAAATAAAAAACTACAAAGCAAGATGAGCGATCACACTTACTCTGCCGACATCTGACCGTCAAGTCCAGCTGGTTTGGGTCGCTTTTTCCAATTTATTTTAGGGATGTAGAAGAACGTCTCCAGGACACCTGCATTTAGCATCGCAGGGAACACGTCATTGGATGTAATGCAGACAGCAGGGACGTGCGGTCAGGGTAGGCAGGGTAGGCAGTGTCTCACCAAAGGAAATGTTGACATTACATTTATTAATTCCAAGAGCTTTATTAATTCACCACGTTATTAATTGCATTTATTTTATTCCAAATATAAATTTTTCTAACAAAAAATTTCAGGAATACACATATAATACACTCCTTTTGCCATTGTTTGCTCCTAAAAATCATTTTTTCGTTCAGAAAATCCAAGGCCATGGCCATTGAGGCAGATGTTAGCAGTGCCTCTTTGGTCCATAGAACGTAGTTTATGTAGATTTGCGCATGCGCAGTCAGTTCTCTTGCTGTCTTGAATTATCAACATTGAGGCAGAGACCGAGCTTGCTTCATGTCACGTGATCCACTCACTCTGCGCTTCCCGCTACTTAGCATCTAGCGGCGCCTAGAGTTGAAAGCGTCCTATGAAGAAAAAAGAGCTGTGGTCGTTAACGGGAAACGATCGTGGTTGTAGACGATCGTCCATGCGTCTATCGCTCTGGACAAAGATGTCAATTACTTTGTTGTAAAAGTCCTCTTTGTTGGGTGTATTTCTCAATTTCATGAGTCTCTCCTTTTCAATGGAAATAAGAGACAAGGAGGAAAGTATGTTCTGCTCCATTCACGTAAGGTCCGCCCGCGCCATTGGATGTGCAGTTGCCGCAGCAAAGCCTATGAGCGAGCCATACGCTCACTGTGCTAACGTTAGCTGTGCAGCTGCAAATGCGTTTTACAAATAGGCTTCAGTAAATCGAGGAAAAGGAGTTTCGTCTAACGTTACAAACAAACGTAAGCACCCCCTTTAAAACGTAAATTATTCATTTATTTATTATTTTTAAAAACCCTATATTGGCTTGTGTGTGTTGTCTGATGGTGGTCTAACAGATAGGTCTGCTGTGCGCTGACACCAAAATGTTCTCTCTTCCATACCCTGGTGCGCCGTCACCTCTGCCACATTTGTACTGTAGGTCTCTCTGTAGGATTATGTTGCATTTCGTAAGGGTTAAAATGCTGTTTTGTAGTTCTCTTTTTTTAATCCTGGTGCGCCGTCGCCAGACGCTCATTGCGTGTCGGTGTGTGCGCCTAGTGCAGTTTGTAGGAGCGATAATAAGCTGTTTTTGTACTTTAAAGCTGTACTGCTGACACAATGTTTTCTGACTGTAACGTTAGCCTATTAAAATCCTGGTGCGCCGTCACCAGAGTGACCAGACCAATAGTGTGTGTGTGTGGCTGCCTGTGCGCGTTTGCGAAGGAGTAACGTTATAGGCTGCTTTTCGGTTCGCTGACAACGCGCCGCCCCCCTCTGCGTCCCGCACAAAACATTTGTTTGTTGTATAAGTCATAAGATAAATGTGTCCATTAATTTGATCATTAGATTTGATTGTGCATTAGCCTCACATATGACTGACTTTGCTGTATGCAGGCAGCGATGTGATGATGCCTGATATGAACATGGGCTGCTACATTAACTGAATGAATATAAGAACATATATGCCACATATAGGTCACAGCCTACCCATGACAAGATTTCACCGCACGTTACTGGCAGACAGACGGTGCGTTGGCGTCCTCGTCAATTGAAAGGTTTTGCATCTGTGGCATGATGAGTTCCCATTCGTGGTAGCAATAGCTTTCAACCTCTGTTGGCATAACTTCACAATTGGAACAAGTGCACCACCATTTGTCATTCATCCTGCCTCTTGCTACAGCTGTGGTGGGCCCAGCATCAGATTGGACAACTTCTCTGTCCTCTCGCTCTCTCTCTTCCCGTTCTTTGTCCATCTGCTCAAGTTCGGCATCGGTATACTCCGGTTCATAAAGATATCCCTTTGTCGTTGAGTTAAAATTACTGTCTTCATCTGATCCGTCTGACACTGTGCTAAAATTAGTTTCATCATCTGAAGTTTCGTAGTCGGACATGTTGTCGGCGAGTCGCGCTATCAACAGCTAATCGTCACGTGCGCACTGTTGACATTGACAGCAGGGCGGATTGATAGAAACGGAAGGAAAATAGTGCCGCATTAAAACTGAGGTATGAATTTTGCCCGGCGTGTTTTTTTTTGTGTTAAATTAATCAAGCTTTGAAACGCAAATCTTTTTTTCACGTAAAAACGCACAGTTTTGTGGCCCGGAAAGTAGCCGGGATTACTTCATTCAAAAACTTCCAGCGGTCAGAACTCGGACCAGGGGGGTGACAACAGAGTGGGTCAGTGTGTACACACTATAGTGCTGGTAAGGATTGCATACAACTTCATGTCTTAAATGGGCGAACTAACCCTTTAAGGCAATACTCCCACTGTTTAGTGCAATATCCAACAACTCAGGTGATACTTATATGTAGATTTATTTATTTATAATATTCAAAACACTGTAAATATGTTCATAATCTGTAAATCTGAAAATGTCTATTCTGACTAAACCCAACTGTGATACTTTTATTCTCATATATTTATATTTTTATTTTTTATTCTTATAATTTGTAGTATTATGTTTCTTGTTGTATTTGTATTTGTATATGTGCACTGGAAGCCTCAGTACCAAAAACAAATTCCTTGTGTGTGCAAGCACACTTGGCAATAAAGCTCTTTCTGATTCTGATTCTGATTCTTTAATTTTAGACAATTTTATGTCTGAGAGGTTGATTTGTATATATATAAAAATTGTTTTGTTATATGAAGGATTGAAGGATACATTTCATTATTTATTTATTTATTTTTTACAAATGTATTTTATTATAATGTTTACCCTAAATAACCTAAATATAAATGAACCATTTATTTTATTTTCTTGCATAAAAAAGACAACTGTCTGTGAAGAGCTTGATAGCCGTGATCTGTGAAGAAAACAAAGTAGAAATAAAGGAAAATATTTGTATTGTGCATCATCTAATCAAGCTGTAATTTTGTCAAATTATGCAAAAATGTGAAAATATTATTTAATTGTGAATGTTTAAGATATATAAATGCTAGCTATTAAATTATTAACACAAAGGAGTCAGAGTTATTATATTTAATTAAAACCATAAAAAAATATTTTGTTAATTGAAATAAAGTAAACTTGAACTGAAATAAAATAATATATATTTACGTAAGCTATATAATATATAATAAACTAAGTCGTTGTCATGGTTCGTGTGGGTTGAAGGAGACGAGAAGGCTGAAGATTCCAATAGAAAAACTTTAATAACGAACTCAACAGAGAGACAGGCAGATCAGTCAAACCACAACGTAACATTAACGATCACTGGTAACATTGACGAGAACGGACAAAGACTGACTGAACAGAGGGAACTAAATACAAGTACAAATGAACACTAACGAGGTGAAGACAGGTGACACAGATGATGAAGACGATGAACAGGTGGGTGATTGAGGGAGTGAGATCAGGTGTGGAGACAAGGAGGATTCTGGGGAGTGTAGTGCAGACAAGGACAGACAGGTGCAGACGAGGACTGTGACATTACTCCCCCCTCCCGCTAGGCGTGACCCGCGCCGTACAAGACAGAACACGGGAGGGGGGGTGGGCATCCTGGAGTCCGTGACGGGAAGGCGGACCGGGTGAAGGAGGACGGACTCCAGGATGGACCAGGCAGCCATGGCGGAGCAGGACGTGGGCGAGGCCAGGGCGGAGCAGACGAACCCTCGGGCGTCCAGGGCGGAGCTGTTGGACCCTCGGGCGTCCACGGCGGTGAGGACCCTTCGGTTGGCCATGGCGGTGAGGACCCTTCGGGGGGCCATGGCGGTGAGGACCCTTCGGGCGGCCATGGCGGAGAAGACCCTTCGGGCGGCCATGGCGGAGAAGACCCTTCGGGCGGCCATGGCGGAGAAGACCCTTCGGGCGGCCATGGCGGAGAAGACCCTTCGGGCGGCCATGGCGGAGAAGACCCTTCGGGCGGCCATGGCGGAGAAGACCCTTCGGGCGGCCATGGCGGAGAAGACCCTTCGGGCGGCCATGGCGGAGACGACCCTTCGGGCGGCCGTGGGCCCTTGGGCATCCACGGCAAGGGTCTATGGCCCCCCCAAAAAAAATTAATGGGGAGAGTGACTGGACTGGATGGCGCCAGCGGGGAAAAAGTCTCTGGGCTGGACGGCGTCCGCGGCGAGGGCTCTGGGCTGCACGGCTTCCGCGGTGAGGGCTCTGGGCTGCAATCACATTGACTCCATTGTGAAAAAGGCCCAGCAGAGACTGTACTTCCTTCGCCAGCTGAGGAAGTTCAACTTGCCACAGGAGCTGCTGATTCAGTTCTACTCAGCCGTCATTGAGTCTGTTTTATGCACTTCCATCACTGTCTGGTTTGGTTCAGCTACCAAATCAGACATCAGGAGACTACAACGGACAGTCCGGACTGCGGAGAGGATCATTGGTGCCCCCCTGCCAACCCTCCAGGACCTGTACTCTTCCAGAGTGAGGAAGAGAGCAGGTAAAATGATCACAGACTCCACTCACCCTGGACACCTCCTGTTTGAACTGTTACCGTCAAGACGGCGACTCAGATCACTGGCCACAAGAACATCTCGGCACAGGAACAGTTTCTTCCCACAGGCCATTTCCCTCCTGAACAGTTAACACTCCTCC
Organism: Gila orcuttii; assembly: GCA_026230005.1. Lineage (NCBI taxonomy): Eukaryota > Metazoa > Chordata > Actinopteri > Cypriniformes > Leuciscidae > Gila > Gila orcuttii. The sequence continues at coordinate 30,048,516 of JAPDVR010000023.1, forward strand.
CAAGGCATATGCCTTAAGTGCAATACTCCCACTGTTTAGTGCAATATCCAACAACTCAGGTGATACTTATATGTAGATTTATTTATAATATTCAAAACACTGTAAATATGTTCATAATCTGTAAATCTGAAAATGTCTATTCTGACTAAACCCAACTGTGATACTTTTATTCTCATATATTTATATTTTTATTTTTTATTCTTATAATTTGTAGTATTATGTTTCTTGTTGTATTTGTTGTATTTGTTGCATGGCGGAGACGACCCTTCGGGCGGCCGTGGGCCCTTGGGCGTTCACGGCACGGGTCTATGCCCCCCCAAAAAAAAATTAATGGGGAGAGTGACTGGACTGGATGGCGCCAGCGGGGAAAAAGTCTCTGGGCTGGACGGCGTCCGCGGCGAGGGCTCTGGGCTGCACGGCGTCCGCGGCGAGGGCTCTGGGCTGCACGGCGTCCGCGGCGAGGGCTCTGGGCTGCACGGCGTCCGCGGCGAGGGCTCTGGGCTGCACGGCGTCCGCGGCGAGGGCTCTGGGCTGCACGGCGTCCGCGGCGAGGGCTCTGGGCTGCACGGCGTCCGCGGCGAGGGCTCTGGGCTGCACGGCGTCAGCGGTGAGGGCTCTGGGCTGCACGGCGTCAGCTCTGGGCTGCACGGCGTCAGCGGCGAGGGCTCTGGGGCAGGATCAACGGGCTCTGGTGCAGGATCAACGGGCTCTGGCGCAGGATCAACGGGCTCTGGCGCAGGATCAACGGGCTCTGTAAAAAAGTCAATTAAGTCCTTCTCTTCCGGACTCAGGACGAGGACCAGCGGTGAAGGCTCTGTGCTGGACAGGACCAGCGGTGAAGGCTCTGTGCTGGACGGGACCAGCGGTGAAGGCGCTGTGCTGGACGGGACCAGCGGTGAAGGCTCTGTGCTGGACGGGACCAGCGGTGAAGGCTCTGTGCTGGACGGGACCAGCGGTGAAGGCTCTGTGCTGGACGGGACCAGCGGTGAAGGCTCTGTGCTGGACGGGACCGGCGGTGAAGGCTCTGTGCTGGACGGGACCGGCGGTGAAGGCTCTGTGCTGGACGGGACCGGCGGTGAAGGCTCTGTGCTGGACGGGACCGGCGGTGAAGGCTCTGTGCTGGACGGGACCGGCGGTGAAGGCTCTGTGCTGGACGGGACCGGCGGTGAAGGCTCTGTGCTGGACGGGACCGGCGGTGAAGGCTCTGTGCTGGACGGGACCGGCGGTGAAGGCTCTGTGCTGGACGGGACCGGCGGTGAAGGCTCTGTGCTGGACGGGACCAGCGGTGAAGGCTCTGTGCTGGACGGGACCAGCGGTGAAGGCTCTGTGCTGGACGGGACCAGCGGTGAAGGCTCTGTGCTGGACGGGACCAGCGGTGAAGGATCTGTGCTGGACGGGACCAGCGGTGAAGGATCTGTGCTGGACGGGACCAGGGGTGAAGGATCTGTGCTGGACGGGACCAGCGGTGAAGGATCTGTGCTGGACGGGACCAGCGGTGAAGGATCTGTGCTGGACGGGACCAGCAGTGAAGAGGACCTTGAGCTGGGCGGGACCAGCGGCGAAGATGGCTCTGGGCTGGACAGGACCAGCGGTGAAGAGGGCTTTGAGCTGGGCAGGACCAGCGGCGAAGAGGGCTTTGAGCTGGGCAGGACCAGCGACGAAGAGGGCTTTGAGCTGGGCAGGACCAGCGACGAAGAGGGCGTTGAGCTGGGCAGGACCAGCGGCGAAGAGGGCTCTGGACAGATGTTGACGGAGGCTGATGACATGGCGTGCCACGGGAGGAAGCTCTCCAGACAACTGGAGGGTGCCTCTCTCCAGTCCCGACCGGAGAGATCTGGGAGCTCCCTCGGATCGACAGTTTTAGCCCCCAGCCGGTAACACGCCTTAATTGTTTCGTCGTCCAACGAGCAGGAGGCAGCAAAGGGAATAAAACCCCAGGTGTAGTGGAACAGATCACGGCTATCCAGAGCCAACGCCGTGATCTGTCCCGCAAGCTCCCAGCTCATGATTTTGGGTCCATTCTTCTGTCAGGGTTCGTGTGGGTTGAAGGAGACGAGAAGGCTGAAGATTCCAATATAAACACTTTAATAACAAACTCAACAGAGAGACAGGCAGATCAGTCAAACCACAACGTAACATTAACGATCACTGGTAACATTGACGAGAACGGACAAAGACTGACTGAACAGAGGGAACCAAATACAAGTACAAATGAACACTAACGAGGTGAAGACAGGTGACACAGATGATGAAGACGATGAACAGGTGGGTGATTGAGGGAATGAGATCAGGTGTGGAGACAAGGAGGATTCTGGGGAGTGTAGTGCAGACAAGGACAGACAGGTGCAGAAGAGGACTGTGACAGTCGTATATATATATATATATATATATATATATATATATATATATGACTTAGTTTATTATATATTATATAGCTTACATAAATATATATATATATATATATCCGACTTAGTTTATTATATATTATATAGCTTACGTAAATATATATATATATATATATATATATATATATATATATATATATATATATGATGTAATAAAATAATTACAACTAAAACAATTAATATATATATATATATATATATATATATATATATATATATATACATATACATATATATATATATATATATATATATATATATATATATAATTTAAAAATCTAATAAACAAGACAAAACACAACAAATTTAACAAAACTTTGGCTAAAAATAAACAGAAAATATAAAAATTATAAATATTAATATAAACTTTAATGGTATCAGTGATGCTAAAATAACTGTGAAAGTTAGATCTAATATAATACTATTGAGATGCAATGGACATTACATTGTTGAGGAAATATTTAGAAACATGCTTTAGAAAAATAGTAGCATTCTTCTGATATCATATTTTTGTAGTACTATCTGCTGGGTAACAAGTGAACAATTAATACACAGACATACATTAAAGAAAGATTTTAACTTTTTATTTCAAGCTTGAACTGTCCTCAAGTGTGTTTTTCACCACGTGTGTTCAAGTGGTGTTATGACAAACCTTTTTTTAACCTAAGTTATAGCAAACCAATTCTGAGAACAATTATTTTATATAATACAAGACACCTTATTTAAGTGATTCCTGAAATGTAAGATCACATCATGTGAAAAACTGTGGAAAGAATTGACGTGTCTGTCCTTTTTTGAGCCACATATGCATTTTTGGCAATTGCTGAAATTATTGTAGGCATTTCCTTTTCATAAGTGGTTCAGCTAGTGAGTATTGCATTAGACTTTTAAATAAACTTGAGCCCCTTTCTCATAAGAGATTGCCACTGCAATAAGGAAAGTGATTTCAAAGTGTTGCAGGACTGAATGGCCTGGGGTGTTGGTTAACCACACTGCTATGTACTTCCAGACTGATATCAGAGAATGTAATTGGAGTCGGAACAAGTGTGTGCCATTTTCATTTGTACATTTCCTTCTCTTTCTGGACGACGATTGGTGAATTGCTCAGAAGTGGAGAATTATCTTGGCGTAACGGCTTTAACTGCGTTCAAAGGAGAAGCTATAAAACACGGACAAATTTAATGGAGAAAGAAACTTTTCAAATCCTTTCCTCAGAAAGTTAATTACCGACACCACTATTGCATGAGGAAAAAATGTCATGGCTTGTGCTATCAAGACAATTTCCTTAAATTAGCATTACTTGATTCGAAAAGGGAGCGATTTGTACAGTACCAGAACAATGCTGCACCACACACCAGCCACAACAATATTTACATTCACTCATGCTTTCCAACACTGGTTCTTGATTGTTGAATCTAATACCAAACCGTTTCTTGCTCTGTATGACACAAGGCTGCCGAGAGAGACATAATCTCGCTCATTATGAGGAACTTAATTGGAGCAGCGTAGTTGCGAGGATGTTATCGGAAATAAACAGCACATCAGGCGGCCGCCCCCCTGCCTCGGAGCTCGTGGGGTGCTGTAATGAGACTAATAACATTAGCTGTCGTGGCAGGCCTCTCTCCACTCTTCCATCCTCTGCGGGGAGTCAAACCGGCACATACAGGGGGCTGGCCGTTCCATCACAGCACTGCTCCGTGAGTTTTGAAATGGAAGATATCAGCAAGACCAAGAGTAATGAAATAGAAATAAATAAATAACTGCTAGCGTTTCTTTACAAACTAATGAGCCCTTACTGTTATTCTGGTCTCATTATTAAAATATTAGGAGTCATTGTCATGAGCTTTGTAATAACTTTATCTAAAGTTGCTAATACCTAAAACTCTAAATCTATTTATCGGTGATAAATGGGGTATGGATTTTATTGCTGAGGCATAAAATTGTTTGTACACCTACTATGCATATTAAGAGAGCGTATTAGCTGCGTTTGCTTAGGTAAGCATTACTATCACTATTGTTCATACTGGTAGGGTTAGAGGTTATTCAAACTGCTAACTATTAAAGGAATAATTCATCCAAAGTAAAAATTAATTGACAAACAATTAAGAGAAAATGATGGCTCGGATAGTGTGGCTTGTTAAGGAGGCTATTACTTTTCTTAAAAAAAAAAAAAATCCCACACTTACATTGAAGAAAAAATGAGGCTTGAGATTGACTTGGCCCAGTAAAGGCCCTGATTTATTTAGGGAAAATGTGTAACAAGAAGTTCAAAATACCTGAGCAGCGATATACTGTTAGCAAACATCTCAATGCTGCTCAGTGTTTACGTTGCTGAAAGCGACATTTAGATGAATATGTAAATACAGTATATGCTGCATGCTTTCCTCTCAATAACAAAATAAACACAACAAAAAATGGCAGCAGTGAGAAAACAGCAGAGAAAGCATCTGATCATAACAATATGGATATGTTTGCTCCAGCACTCCAGTCAAGGTACATCACGTTTATTTATATAACACTTTATACAACAGATTGCTTTAAAGCAATTCCCTTACGAATTTCAAGCATGGTTTTAGTATAAGAAAAGTGTAGTAACTACAGCTTTACAGTATTAAACATAAATTAAAAAATCAATATCAACCTAGGCTTAATTTAGATGTACAACTTTCACTAATGCAGCTTCCCGGTGTGTTTATGTGTTTGCTCACGTATGTCTGATCTCGGCAGACTGAACAGAATAAATTAAATGGAAATTATCCTGTCAAAGAAGACGGAGCCTCAGAGCCAGATCCTCCTACTACGTAACTGCCAATGGTAGTTTGAAGCTGTTTACAATCTGGAACGAACTTCTCCGTAAAGTTTGCTTTGGCAAGTTGTTTTGAACTCCTGAAACAATCTTTTGTTTTGGCCTCATTTTGTTCGAAATTATGTCACATCAGGTCATTCTTCGATTATGCTTTAAGTATATCAGGGCCTTAAGTAACAACCGTAACTCTTTCCCCGTCAGAGTTTTTGTTTTGTTTTGTTTTTTAAGTTGCAAGCCACCACCAGCATTTTTGATAATTATCACAACATTTTCATGGTCCCCAGAATATTTTGTCGTATGAATATCTGAACATGATATATATTAAAAGAAATAACAGAGCCTCTGCTTATTAACAAACAAACACAAAAAAAACCTGTTTTATTCTAGTTTAATGCATTTTTTTTAACAAACACTTGAATGTGGTTAAGTTTCATAAAAAAAAAACAAAAAAACATTTTGAGTTAAACACTGAGAAAAAAATCTTTTTTTTATCAAATACTACAGTACATCCTGATCAGATTCAGAATGATGATCAAAACATAGATGTAGTAGATCGAGTTCATCAACACCCCTAATGCTTCACAGTCCTATAGCTCGTCCTGGGTCTACATTTTATTCAGTAACATTATGCAGTTTTGATTTATATGCTGTTTAATGTTGATGATCTTGTTGTTTTACATAAGCAGATGATATAGCTTGTTTCTGCTTCTTCTTCACTGTCGCTTTAAATGCTAGAGCTTTTTAAAGCAGGATGGATTCTGATTGGCTGTCAATGTTTTTATCATTCATCAGGTGGAAACAAAATTGCTCTGAGAGGGATTCCAACGCTACTGTTTCTCTGTGCCCTGTGTATTGAAAATCAAGTTTTTAATGTAGTTTATATGTCTATGTGGTGTTTTAAATATGATTTAACACAAACCGTGTAAAAAATCATCAGTCAACAACACTATTGCTGAGTATTTTCTCCTTAAAATTGCAGTGTAATGTGGTACGAAACCTACGTTTTCTCCTACCATCACACATTTTTAACCAATCTCATCACGGTGCAGGGCAGGGCTTTACCTATCATTATTTTCTAGGGATGCAGATTTTCACAAGGCAGCTGTCAGACTCTGAGATGGTGAACAGGAACATGGTTTGTGAAACATTAGCAACACAGTATTAGCTGCTTGATAACGTAGTCAAGCAAAAGGGTTATCATATCAATTACTGTTATGTGTTGAATTTTATTCAAATTCTGAATTGAAATTATAAAAAGCCTGCAAAGACAGCTCCCTTTATTATCACTAAAGAGCTGTTCCATTATAATCAATTAAGTTGTCTACACTGCACAATGAATCTTTATTTACATTGTGTCTACACATTGTTAATGAGAGGATTCGCGAGCGTGTGGAACTCAGCGCTGAACAAAAACTCAGGTGAGTGGATTCTAACTTAAACACGACTGATTGGTCACTGCTTTTAATAGATGGGCCTGCCTGTATAATTCACTCTTCCTCTTCTTCTGAATCAGTTTCTAATTCAAACATATATGACCGAATTAAAATAATAGTGACCAAAAATTTCAACTTGCCATTGTGTTGCATTTACTACAGTTGACCGAGTGGATCAGGTAGTCCGCTGGTGGAGTGGAGGCGGGACTAATTTGCATATCCATGCATACATGTATACAAAATTAAGCAAGGGTGTTGAGTTACATTCAAGCTGTTTAAAGGCTTAAAGAAATTATTTTCACAAGAAAAAAAAAAAAAAGAAACGGTTAAACATGTCAATCAAAAACGAGGTTTAAGGGATACAATTATTGACTGCAAGGGGACTTTAATAACCACCTAGCAACCACTCAGAACACCTTAGCTTCCAATGCAGCAACCGTACAAAACCACAAATAACCACGGACACAACCTAGAATAATTACTTATTAAATTCATTTACATGAGACTATTTATATTAAAGGGATAGTTCATCCAATGAAAATTCTGTCATCATTCACTTACTCAAAAGAAGAACAGTTTTGGTGAGCATTGACTTCCATTGCATGGACAAAAAATACAGACATTTCTCAAATAATGTTCTTTTATGATTAACAGAACAAATAATGTCGAAGAGGAATGACATGAAGGTGAGTAAATGGTTAAATTTAGGTGGAATTAACCTTTTTAAGTATTCATTTGTTAACATTTTAATGTTTATAAGTTAATGTACTGTTGTGTGACATTTGTTCAAAAAATATTTTAATAGCATTTTGCTCATTCTTTTATAGTCAATCATGCAGCTTTAATCAATTAAGGAATTTGGAATGTTTGTAAAAAAAAACTAAAAAAAAACGCAGGACCATTTAAGAGTCAAAATCTGCCAAGGGGTAATTAAATGTAACAAATCATGAAAAAAAAATAAAAATCTTTTATTGGAATATTAAAAAACATTTTACTAAACTTTGATTATTGCCTTAATCTTTTCAACAACTGAGAATATTTTTTTTATAAAAATCACCTGTTAAGTTCCAGAAACAATGATTATGAGAGTCAATTATGTATTATGTATACTGTCTGTTATCAGACAGCATGTTGAAGCCACTCAAGACGCCATTTTCTCTCTCTTATCGGAAAGCGATGACATAGTCAAAACATCCAGTACTGTGGGTTTTCCAGGAACTGCATGTACTTGCTGGACCTCTGATTCTCATTATTACTGTGTATTGTGCACGTTATTTTCTTGACAGACATCGATGTTGAGATATTTAAATGCGTTAATAATTATTTATTTATTAGCCGCCAAGTATTCAGTGAATTGATTGATGCCTATGGGTGTGTTATGTCCATGTTTTTAGTTCCAATATTCCAGACGGATGTGATAAAGTGAGTGAGGGCTGGCCGTTGTAAATAATAGTGAAAAAACACTTTTTAAAACTTGCTCCCTTTCTTACCCCTTGGCAGATTTTGACTCTTAAACATTTAAAGAAAGAGTGACTTGTTACAGTACCTAAACATTTTAACCTAAAATCTTGAAAAGTCCCATGGACAACACATAAATTATGTCTGCTACATTCAGTATCATAGATAAGGCAAAGGCCAAATAAATCTACACTGATCAAGCTGTCAAGATGACAGCCATTTGTCACCTTTTCTATTTATTCTCCTTAAAGCGTTGTCAGCTGTAGCAAGCTGTGCCTCGAATGTGTTTGCAGTTGACATTGCAAGTTTGTGCCAGTGGTCCCGACTGACTGTTTGTGGCAGGGCTGTGAACCGCCTGTCAGTCATCTCTGATCCCAGTAGGAGGCGGGGTTATGGAGGCCTGCTCCCACCCCCTCTGAGACCCCTCCAGTGGACACAGCTAGAGCAAAGGCCACCGGGTGGCTGGGAGTGACAGATGGAGCTCATTTGAAGTCATGATGAACTTCAGCTAGAAAGAGTTGAAGCATCTGGAGGGAATGATGGGGGAACATAGCAGATAAGAAGCTTATTGTGAATACTGATGTGTAGGAGGGGGGAAAAAAATGAGGGGGGTGGAGGGTTTGAGCAAACCTGGGGAGATTTATAATCCAAGCGTGTGTGAGCAGTCAATTGGAGATGCATTGTCAGAAAGAGTGAAAGAGACACAGAGATAGAGAGATCTCAGTTGGCAGCATTTAAAAAATCAGAGAAGCGATTCGGACGTGACGGTGGTTCTAAAAAGAAGCCAGCATTATTATGGTGTTACATAAGATACCTTCATTTGAAGAAATTCTAAGGGACTGTAGCATCCAATCACATGCATTGCAACAAAGTCAGTGTCAGAAGGTCAGAAAAGTCCATCCGAGTCAAAGCTAGCGAATTAATGCTATGAATGGAAATAATGTACTTTAAGAGAATATACAAGGACTGTCTACCGGCTATCTCCACACTCATCGCAGATATCATTAACTCCTCTCTCAGCTCTGGCTCAATCCCCCCTTCACTCAAACTAGCCGCTGTCACCCCCATCCTCAAAAAACCCGGACTCAACCCCAACATCATGTCAAACTTTCGGCCCATCTCGAATCTCCCCTTTCTGTCTAAAATACTAGAACGCACTGTCGCCAAACAACTTAAAACCCACCTCTGCTCAAATGACCTTTATGAACCATTTCAATCTGGTTTCCGATCACATCACAGCACTGAAACAGCTCTCCTCAAAGTCACTAACGACATCCTCCTCTCTGCAGATGCTGGTCATCTCACCATCCTCATCCTCCTTGATCTAACTGCGGCTTTTGACACTATCAACCACACCATTCTTCTCTCCCGCCTTGAATCTTCCCTCAATATCACCGGCACTGCCCTCTCCTGGCTTCAATCATATCTCACTGACAGACAACAATTCATCTACATAAACAACTGCACCTCTTCCACTGCTCCGACGCCCCAAGGCGTCCCCCAGGGTTCGGTGCTTGGTCCTCTCCTCTTCATAATATACCTGCTTCCCCTTGGCAACATCATTCGCCACCATGGTCTCAACTTTCACTGCTATGCCGATGATGTTCAGCTCTATATCTCCACTAAATCCATCACCTCTGCCACCCACTCCACTATCAACAACTGCCTCACTGACATTAAATCCTGGATGAACACTAATTTCCTTCAACTCAACTGCAAAAAAACAGACATGATCATCATCGGTCCCAAACCCATCACTAAAACCATTCACAGTTTCTCCCTCACTGTTGACACCTCCACCCTGTCTCCATCCCCTCACAGTCGCAACCTTGGAGTCATCTTTGACAATAACCTCTCCTTTGAACACCACATTAAACAACTCACCAGAACTGCCTTCTTTCACCTCAAAAATATTGCCCGACTACGTCCATCACTCTCTTTCTCCGCTGCAGAAACCCTCATCCACGCCTTCATCACCTCCAGAATTGACTACTGCAATAGCATCTTGTACGGCATAACCTCCAAAACCTTAAACAAACTCCAATACATCCAGAACTCTGCTGCTCGTCTGCTTACCCACACCCGCACCCGTGACCACATCACCCCTGTCCTCAGGAACCTCCACTGGCTCCCGGTCCCACAACGAATTCAATTCAAAATCCTCCTCCTCACACACAAAGCCCTCCATAACCAGGCCCCTGCCTACCTCAGTGACCTGCTCCACCGCCACAACCCATCTCGCAGCCTCCGCTCATCTGATGCCAACCTCCTGACTCCACCTCCCAGGACCAAGCACCGAACCTGGGGTGACAGAGCCTTCTCTGTTGCTGCCCCCTCCCTCTGGAACTCTCTCCCCAAACAAATCCGTGACTGCACTGACCTTCCAACATTCAAATCACTGACAAAAACTCACCTTTTTAAAATTGCTTTTAATGTTTAGCTTATTACAGTGTGTTTCCTTTTTGTGTGTATTTATCTGATATTGTTCTTGCTGCTTTTGTGATTTTCTTTTTTTCTTTTTCTATGTAAAGTGTCTTTGAGTACTCAGAAAAGCGCTTGTCAAATAAAATGTATTATTATTATTATTATTATACTTAAGTGTGAACTGAAAGTTTTTGGAGACAATGTATTGAAGTTTAAATGTATATTAAATGCAATTAGCTGAACATTATAGTGTTTTTTTTTTTTGACACACTTAACTAGGAGTTAAGTACATATTTACATGTAATTTCATAATTACTTCTTCTAATGTTTTGTAAATATGATTAAAGTGTACTGCCATACTGACTTAGCAAAATGCTAGCGTCAAACCCTATTGGAATGGATTGTGTGAATCCCCATGCACTTCACAATGAGTGCTGCATGGAGTTACTGCCTTTATTAAGCATTCCAGATTAGTCAGTAATGAGGATCCGTTTAGTTATGATGCTGCTTTGTAGGCAGTAGACATCAGGACATCACTCATTTCATATTTGGAACGAGACCTGTAAAAGGTTCCATATTGAATCATTTACACTGAACAAAATTATAAATGCGACACTTTTGTTTTTGCCCCCATTTTTCATGAGCTGAACTCATAGATCTAAGACTTCTATGTACACAAAATGCCTATTTCTCTCAAATCTTGTTAACAAATCTGTCTAAATCTGTGTTCGTGAGCACTTCTCCTTTGCCGAGATAATCCATCCACCTCACAGGTGTGGCATATCAAGATGTTGATTAGACAGCATGATTATTGCACAGGTGTGCTTTTGGCTGGCCACAATTAAAAGGCCACTCTAAAATGTGCCGTTTTATCACACAGCACAATGCCACAGATATCGCAAGTTTTGAGGGAGCGAGCAATTGGCATGCTGACTGCAGGAATGTCCACCAGAGCTGTTTCCCGTGAATTCAATGTTCATTTCTCTACCATAAGCCGTCTCCAAAGGCGTTTCAGAGAATTTGGCAGTACATCCAACCGGCCTCACAACCACAGACCACGTGTAACCACACACCTCCACATCCAGCATCTTCACCTCCGAGATCGTCTAAGACCAGCCACCCGGACAGCTGCTGCAACAATCGGTTTGCATAACCAAAGAATTTCTGCACAAACTGTCAGAAACCGTCTCAGGGAAGCTCATCTGCATGCTCGTTGTCCTCATTGGGGTCTCGACCTGACTGCAGTTCATCGTCGTAACGACTTGATTGGGCAAATGTTCACATTCGATGGCTTCTGGCACTTTGGAGAGGTGTTCTCTTAAATGGATGAATCCCGGTTTTCACTATACAGGGCAGATGGCAGACAGCGTGTATGGCGTTGTGTGGGTGAACGGTGGGGTCATGGTATGGGCAGGTGTATGTTATGGACAACGAACACAGATGCATTTTATTGATGGCATTTTGAATGCACAGAGATACCTTGACGAGATACTGTGGCCCATTTTTGTGCCATTCATCCATGACCATCACCTCATGTTGCAGCATGATAATGCACGGCCCCATGTTGCAAGGATCTGTACGCAGTTCCTGTAAGCTGAAAACATCCCAGTTCTTGCATGGCCAGAATACTCACCGGACATGTCACCCATTGAGCATGTTTGGGATGCTCTGGATCGGCGTATACGACTGCGTGTTCCAGGTCCTGCCATTATCCAGCAACTTCGCACAGCCATTGAAGAGGAGTGGACCAACATTCCACAGGCTACAATCAACAACCTGATGAACTCTACATGAAGGAGATGTGTTGCACTGCGTGAGGCAAATGGTGATCACACCAGATACTGACTGGTTTTCGGACCCCATCTGGAATTTTCTTTGTCTAAAATCCTAAAATATTCATTTTAATTTCAATAAAAAATTTAAATGTGGTGTCAGATTTCTGGACCTATATGTGTATTTTATAGTCTTATATATCTAATATATAGTATTTTACATCTAATATATATCTTATATATTAGATATCCTCACTTCTTTTGTAATCTGAAATTTGTTATTTTGTTTGTTTCAGTGCTCTCATAGCAGCCGCATGCTCATTCTGGACTATTTCTACATCTTAGGCATGACATGATCAGGTCATTCATACGTCTGTCCCTCATTAATGCTAGCGAGAAAGCAAAGTAGACCCACATAGGTTAAGAAAGACATCTTACTGCCTAAGTCACCTCTTGTTTTCCTTATTAGCCAGCTGTGGAGAACCGTATCATTTCTGTTGACGATTTCTTTAGAGCGACATAAATATTCTATTACATCTGTTTTCTGGCTTTTCAGTTCTGAGCATTTTAAGTGGGTTTGAGAAGGGCTTGTAAACATCAAAGGACCGCAGTCCACGGGTGTGCATCTCCAACGATTACATGCTTATCTGTGACCAAAATATTCTGAAGAGGGGGAGGAAGAGTACAAGCGTCATTAAGGAGTCTACGAAGCAGTTTCCTCCATTTAGCGCTTGTTTGTTCTGCATGCATTCTTTTGTGTCGAAACAAAACTCCCACGTTTAGAGGAAAGAAACCGGTTGGAAGACATCTTCCAAAAAAAAATACAAAAAAACAAAACAAAAACAGGATAATAAAATAAAATAATGGCTGTATCAGAAAGTAAAGAATGAAAGCTCTAAACCGAAAGTATCTGCAGCATGTGATAGTTTCAGCCTGTGAATGGACGTATCGCAAAACACGTTTGCTTGTAGCTTGAGGGCCTGTATCTGTTTACCACTGATAAATCTCACTAAAGCCTTGCAGCAATATTTAATATTAACATCTCAAGCATGGAAAAAGAAAAAGAATTTGCTTTGAAAAACACTTCTTAAATCTTAAATTTAGGCACTTTATTTTATTTTCTCGGATTAGAAGGCAGAATCTGTTTAACTGAGCGAGACATGCTATGTGGCAGAATACTGATCATAAGGTTCACTTTTTACACACGAGGGAGTATTATTATACAAAAATACAGATATTGTGTAATAAACATTATTTCTTACACTCACATAACACTAATAAGTTGAGGTTGGTCCAGCCACTGCACATGTGCAGTATAGACCAAAGAGCACAGGTATCACGACACCAACCACTTTATGGCTGTGGTATCTGGAGCGTCCAATGCTCATCAAACAGCAAGAACTGTTGTAAGTATGATCAATGACGCTGGCAAGTGGCTCTGTTTGTAATGGGGGACTTCTTTTAGAAGTGCAAAATTGGGTATTCTGATTTCTCCTATTTATTGTAATAGGTGACCTGTTTTTATTTATGCACTGGTTTCTGGTTAAACCTCTGCCATAGTCACCACATTTGCTTTAGAGCTGCAGCAGAAGGAAAAATGATTAGTAAATAAAAACCTTAAATTTGATTTTCCTCACACAAATCCTTAGAAGATAGTGGAGGGAAAGGCCTGTTAGTGTTTGACATTTAAAACAAGTTTCAGTTGTGTTGAAGATTTTGTGGTTACCATTGTGCTGAATAGAAGAGCTTGTGGTTAGGTTGTGTGTGGATAAGTTAAGGTCCCAGACTTAAATACAAGTTTGAGCTGTCTTAACTGAAATCAACTTTTTCAAAGGCATGTTTATAAAAGCTACTTAAATGTTCTAATTGAACTAAGTCCTAATCCTGGCTTAATATTAGCCCTGTCTGTGAAACCAGGCCTAAATTGACTGTGGTGATCAGCCCATTCCAGGGCCCAGTTTATGGCCGACCCCTCTCTTACTGCAACAGTGGAGAAAGTTTTGCAACATTGTAATTGGTTCTTGGTGGACTAACACAAAAAAACTGTCCAACGCCTTCAGACCAAGATGCAAAGACAACAGCCAGACACATCTTAGAGGGCAAGAAGAAGACAGAAGGACAGGACCTCTAATTGGTCCATATGCAGTTTCTGCCCTTCACCCATCTAGAGACTAATTGCTGAGGCCTTGGTTTGTGACTGCCATAAAACTGTGGGCTAGTAGAAGTTCTGAATGGCTAGTAACTTAAAAGTTTTGTAGCCAAATTGGCCGGTGACTGAAAAAGTTAATTTAATTGGTTGTTTGGAAAGTGAGAAATGTATTGGTAAAACTTTAAAGACACTTTAAAGACTGTGTGCTTTATGCAAATGATTTCCACAGGGGAAAGAAGGGTGGGACACACTGATGCCAGCAGCTAATGATTTGGTTCATCTAGTGAGACAGGTACATTCTCATTCTGAGTCTGTCCTATGAGGGGATAGACAGAAACAGATCAACCAAGTTCTGAGTCCTGGCCCGCAAGGGTGAGACTGTAACAGATCCAACCATGTTCTGCGATCTGAGCCTGCAGCCCGATACAGGGAAGGCAGCAACAGATACAAGTTCTGAGTCTCCATCAGGTGAGACATAACATATACACTGTACAATTCTGAGCCTCTGATTCTTCCAGAGAGACAACAACAGATTCCATGATCTGAGTCTACAGCTTGTGAGGCAGCAACATATACGGCCACGTTCTGAGCCTCCAGTCTATGAGGAAAGAGACATTAACAAAGACTACGTTCAGAGTCTTCGACAAGCGAGACAATAACATATGCAGCACATTCCAAGTCTCCATGCCAGACAAATTCGGATTGAACAAGGTCTGAATGTCTGGCCCAGAGAGACAGAAGACGAACAGACATTTGCCACAAGGTTCAGCTCTGGAAAGCATAACTTTACTTCAAGGTTCCTTCATCTGCATGTTACAGATTGTACAGGTACAAAAAGGACCTTCTGCATCTACTTCAGTGCCTCATCTGCGTGTTTCAGATTTTAGGATCCTTTGGTGATCCAGGAGATCAGCATTCCACAGATCTTCATATTTAAGGCTGTTGAAACGGATTTCGGCTCCTTTTTCCACTGCATTGTCTGTCACCCAACACAACCAGTGGAAGATGTCACCGCCATCAGACTGCTCACTCAACCATGTGGAATCAATGTAAATATCACTTAACCAAACCTCTTCCCAAAGACTTTGGCATTGTTGTATATTATCAGTATATGATTTTATAATTTAGATTAGAGGTAATTTAACTGATGCTAGTTAATAACAAATAATCTTTCATTTATTTGTTTAATGCATAACACGGTTCTTCACCGTATTAGTTTCAGAGAAACAACAGTTTATCTTTTCATAAGATAATATAACTCTTCCATAGCCACACCCAACTTAATAATTTGTATTTTAAAAGTGTAATGCCCTTTATTCATTTTACATTTATGCATTTGGCAGACGCTTTTATCCAAAGCGACTTACATCGCATTTCAAGGTAAACATATACATTCTTATCAATTCTTATTCTTATTATTCCTTTATCATTCATGGAATTCATTTAGTAGTGTTAGTTATTCTTGTTTATCTTTTGTTAATACAATTTATTTTATTACTCTTGTGTCTTCCTAATGCTGATAATAAAGTAAGAAGCTCTAAGAGTTAGCAATCTCACCAATCTTTCAGATAAATCAGCTGACCAACTCCCTTCACTTTACATTAATTCTAAATTATTAAACAGCCCCTCTTGTAGTGTTCTCATACTTCAAGGTAAAATACCTTGAATGATGCCCCAAATTATGAGACTGGGAAGGTGGTCATCTAATGTACTCATAACCAAACCTTAAGTGACGTGTGATCCAAAAACCACAACAGCGGTGACGTGAGTACCAATCACTACATTACTAAGCGTCTTTGGATGGGCGAAAGTAAAATCACTAAATGACCATATGATCAACAATTATGCTACAGTAGTTACAGTGACAAGTAATATCTTGCTTGTTCATTAAGTTAAGTTAATTAAGTTTATGTGTTATACTAGCAGCTGTTAAGTTGAACTTAAATAGATTTGATTCCAGGGGAACCACTTAAATATGTAGTCTGAACTTTAGTGAACAACATAAAAAAAAAAAACGTGATTATGCTACAAACTTAGTTCCTCTTACTCAATGTAGTTTGTTGGTTGAAAATAATTTCATTAGATGTAACTCAAAAAGATGGATGGAAACTGTTATTTTTGTTGTTGTTGAGCTAAAATGAAAAGGAAATTGGTGCATTAAAAGAAAATGGAGCATAAGACGTAGGGACTACTTTTATGGTGTTTTACGTAGGTTTAGTAGCTTAACTTGGTCATTATAAATTGTTGTTGTATGGAAAAGAACTGCAAAAAAAAGTATTCGATAGTCCACTTTAGACATTCTACTTGTAACTTTGCAACTACGCCAACTACCAGACACTAGAGTATTGGTAGACTGTCTGCTTCATATCTTCTAGCACTTTATTTTGATGCCCCCCCCACATATCAAAATACAGTGGACTATCAAAATAAAATGTAAGCATTCAGGGGTAGTAAATAATGACAAAATATTGTCTTTTTTTGGGTGAACTATTCCAAAAACGAGCTTATTACAGTTGTTGTTTCTGATTTTTCAACTTCAGCTGCAGAGCGGAAGATGTTGCTCCCAGATCTGTGCTAGATGAACAATTGTCTCACTTGGTGCTATGGGTGCAAGAGAAGGGCAAACGAGGGAATGATTTTTGTGTGATGAGGACAAAAAAAAAAAAAGATCAATACCCGTTCCTTCAAAATTGCTCTAGAAAGCTTATGAGAGACCGTATTCATTCAACACTTTTCCCTACTCGACTTCACCCATTATAATCATCACATTTCAAGGAACACTGAAAGAGGTTGTGATCCCTCACTATGATTTCTGACATCTACTCCTCCACTTACCCAGTATTTTACACAGGCTTTATCTGAACTGAAATGCTGAGCAAGAGGTAATTTTCCAACTGCTCATCTCCATGGTGTTTTTATTTATTAGAAATGCAAGGCTATTTGCACACAGTCAGTTCATCTTTTGACTGAAGCTTCTTTGTTATTATCTTTAATACATTTCTAAAATAATGTATAATGGTTAGCAAAACCTACACTCTACATGACAAAAGAGCTTAACTTAAATGAAAAAAACATGCCATCACAATGCTAGGTTCTGTGGTTGGTTTTTAGGATGTTGTTATGTGGTCTTTAAGATATTTTGGTCTCTAGATTCTAGACTGAACTTTGATTCCTTGGATTTGAGGCCTATAACCCCATACAAAAATGTAATATATGGCCATATATGTACTTATATTTAAATAGAATGACATATACAGTATCTATACATATATTTGACTTTCTGAGAACACAGCATATGCCTGCAACACATATGAACATTTATGTGTCCAAACATGTGAAGAAAATATTTGAGTTCTTTATTTCGATAGTTCACTTTAGACATTCAACTAACTATAAGTAACTTTGCAGCTACATGTCAACTAACTGTCATTAGAGTAGTAGACTGTCTGCTTAATATCTGCTAACACTTTATTTTGTTGGTCACCCACAAGACATTCTACAGACTATAAGTAACTTAGCAACTACAAGTCAACTTGTTCTCCTAACCCGAACCCTAACACCTAACAGTTTACTGACAGTCTACTAAAGCCTACTAATACTCTAATGACAGTTAGTTGACATGTAGTTGAAAAGTTACTTATAGTTAGTAGAATGTCTAAAGTGACATACATATATGTTATATATACATATATGCGTCTTACATATATTTAACATTTATGTGCATATACGGGAAAATATATGGCACTTACATGAAAACGGACATTTTTGCTATATTTTGAAATATATGTTTCATATATGTCTATGTGTTTTATATATATGAATTTTGCATATATTCTCATATAGGCAGCAGACATACATGGGCACTGACATTATATATGTAATTTACTTATATTGACATATATTACATTTCTGTATGGGACAGTTTAATAGTTATAGGGTTTTGTTCAGTAGCCTATAACAATATCAGTAAAATCAGCAGTACTATTTTGTCTTAACACCACTAATAAGGCAACTGGGTAAATGACAAATAAAAATGTCCTTGATAAAGAAGTGGAACATAAAAAAAGTAAAGTTGATAAAAATATGCTAATGTGTATATTTATGTTGGTTTTATGTGGCTTTTTTTTCCAAATTTGTAAAACCATTTTCACAGTCTAGACAAGTCTAAATTTAATGTCTAAAATATCATGTGATGTACATTCTGTCACACTACTAGAAGGATGAGGACACAAGGAACACGGTTAACAGACTTTATTTATACACCTGTTGCAATATCCGATCTCATAGAAGGCTTTGAGATCCACACAGAATTGAAAACAGGAAACAGGGAATAACTGGAACAGAAATAGTCTCTTGAATACTTTGAACTCAGAAGTAGACTTGGTGATAAATCAGGGCTTGAAGGCAGACACGAAAGTACTTAGAACTTGAATGCAGATACGTAGACACTTGAATGGAAATACCGATCCGAAGACACATGAACTGAGAGCGGACTTGAATAAACTTCCAACTTGAATGCAGAGAAGAGATACAAGGTCCGTAGATGCACAGAATAACTCGGAGAATCAGACTGGAGAATCCTGAAGCACCGCCGCACACAATGGCTGCTTGGAAATATACACAAGAGAGTGGTTAGTGATAAACTTGAGTATATGTCACCAGGTGACGAAGGGCGGAACCATTATTTCGGTGTTGTTTCCATGGGGAGCTAATTTAATGTAACACCCCGCCGGTTGCCCCAGGAAAAACAGTTCGGCTGTATCCCGCAAACGGGAGAAACGAGCGGCAGCTGCGAGATGGGCGGAGATTGAATTATGGCGTTCACGAGGGGGACCATAAAAGCGGATGTTTGAGTGAAGAAAGCATGCAGAGCTGGAAGGATAGAGCGGGAAGGGGCGATCCACGGCAGAGAAGGAGTCTAAAACGGCGATTCAACCTGGATGGGGAAGGAGAGACAACAGTAACAGAGAAGTGAGACAGTTAAGTGCCATCGGGAATCCTTATTATTTGACTCAATGCTGGTGTTGTATACAACCGTCTGGCGAGTTTGCCCTGAGGCCTACTGAATTCTGATGATGCCTATCGAAATCTGATGTCTGATGCTGTTGCAGTTTTAATGTCAGTGGTGTGTGTGTAGTACACTTCCCGTACAGTCTGGATGTGCTGTTTCATCAACTCAGAAGGAGGGAGTCGGCTGGGATAACGAGCGGAGACCTTATTCACTGCGAGTTGGTGTGAGTTGCAGTGCTTAGTGTGAAGTGAACACCTGTTAATATTTGAAGTGAGTGATTGTATGCACCGGTGTGAGGATTGTCTCCTTGTGTCTGCCCGTGTTCCCAGCCGTTGCACTCACTGTCCTGGATTGCTGAGTCAGAAGTAACCATTTACTGTGTGATGAGTGTGCATTGTACAGGGTTGTAGCTCCAGTCTGTCTAGTGTGAAGAGGATTCATGAAACTTCCATGTGTAGGGTATTTGGGTGAATCATTGACTCAGTCCCTCTGAAACAAATGAAGCACATTCTTCCTAAAACCCAAGGTCTTTTAGAATGAATGTAAATTATGGACATTGGCATGAGAATGCCTAGATGAGACTGTTTCTGAAACATTTACGTCTCTGTGATGTGTCCCCAAACAACTCACAAACTTCCCCCACTGCAGGCAAACCCAGGTGGCCTGCATGCAGGAGCTCTCCAGCCACACACACACTCACAACCACGCACGCATCCCCCACAAGTGAAGCCCGCTCAGGACAGAGCATGGTGTCCAGTTACGAGACATTTTTATGACTGACTGGAATGTCCCAAAGAAGGATTCTACAGAGAAAGAAACTTCTCTTTTTTTTTAAAAGACATTTAACCAGATATATTCAATGTGTTTTTATGTGTGTCCATCTGCCCATGCCACATTGGAATGACTATGATTTTATCGTAGCTTAAAGTGAACTATAAATACCTTCATTATGCATGTTAAATATAACTGTCTATTCCCATAACTTGTACACATAGTTCTGGACACCTCCAGAATGCTTTCGGTGTGATCAATCAGAATACGTACAGTAATATCCAGTAAAATATAGTTTACTATGTTTTCCATCTTTGGAGTGAAAAGAGACCAAAACTAACATCACTGGAGTTCTTAGATAACAGCGTTTACGACCCAAAGGAATGTTCACAGAGCTGTGGCTCTCTCCGAATTCTAACCAAGGAGGAGAAATGAATCCTGTACTCATATATATATATATGCTATTATATATCCACTTGAGAATTGTATGAACAATGTATCTAAGTTCCCTATTTCATGAGTTGCCTTTTTGTGGTTTGGTCCATGTTTCTCGACAACTCTAATGGGATAATGTTTCAAACTTTGCCAACTAATGTTTAACCAAATCCATTTGTGGCAAGTTTGGTCTCGATAAACTCCGATCTTCATTCCCCATTTGTTAATTGACATTACATTTTGCTAAACTTTGTGACACATTAGTATTATAAGAATTGTGAAGATTCTTCTCTTAAACACCCAATGAAACTAGAGATTTAAATGTCTTTTAAAACACAAAGGGTCATAAAAATTCCCTCCAAAGGGACAGCTCCTGATTGGACCCTCTTCCAAAAGAAGGCGGAAACGTCAGGTCTTCAAAAGGACTGAATACCAGTTTATCTCCCTCTTACTTCTCTGGTCCTCGTGTCATAATGTAACGTCTCGCCTCCGGGCGAGCTCTTCGCCTTTCTTTTATTTGTTTCTAGTTTAGTTTGTGTATTTCAGTCTTAGATAAGTCTCCGTGTTTAATTCCAATCGACGAGTGAAACGAACACCGCGTGACATATCTCTTCAGCAAATCCATCTACAAGGGACCTTTAAACGAGCGCGCGCTCGCTTTGAAGGAGATACACGCGCATCTGACTACGTGACGCGCCGGACCGAGAGACGCACGCGCGCTTCTTCACCAGCCATGCAAAGATGTAACGTTAACTCCGCGTGATTTCAATGTAGAGATCTTTATTTCTTTTCTTTGTTAGTCAAAGTTTTGTTTTCCGTAGTCGACTCTGTTCACTTCCACGAAGTGAAACGAACTTAGCCGAACTATTTTCCTTTGGTAATGTTACCCCAAAGACTTTGAACCTCCGTTCAACACGCGCGCCAAGAAGCACCACGTGACGCTTCCTAAAGGACTCCGCTCGCGCAGGAATGCCGCGACACAGAGAGACCCAGAAATTTGTGCAAGTATATCTCTTTATAGAGCTTCTAAGAAGCATTAAGATGATGTTTTCGTGTTGTTACAGACAGGTGACTGTCAGGGTGAATGTTGCCAATGCTCTCTCTCTCTCTCTCACTCCCTCTCCCCCTCTCTCTCTCTCTCACACGTGTATCCATTGTCCAAACGCCCCGCGTTGTTGTCATTGTCTGTTAATGTTTGTAAATACATGTATTCCTGTAACGTAGTAAATACATAAGTAGTTCTGCCTTATTAAATTCATTATATTCATTTGATTGATGTACTGGGTTTTTGCTCACTTTCAGGTCCCTTAAGTGTCCAAAGGTCTTATAGCTACAAGCTTGCAAATTAAAGATACTTTAAAGAGTATGTGTTTATAGGGCAGGAAACCCAATTCTTGTGGCCACAGAATTGCTTTTCCTGAAATCCTATAAAGTAGGATGATATTGTGGATCCCCACAAATATTATTCTGACAATTGAGCTAATTAATTTTGCCTGTTTTGTAGGACGTGGTCCGTGTAATTAATTACAATCAACTTGTGGTTAATTGCAAGGATACACATGCATGCATGCAGGTAAAATGACATATCATCCCTTAGCAGGAGATTTATTAAAATGTAAGACTGATCTAATCCAAACATGTATGAATAATTATTAATTACCAATTATTAATTATGATATGCAAATCCCCACGGATTAGATCCGCCCCTGAGTCTTTACACATGGATTGCTGTTTGATTCTCCTGTTCTAAATAAGAACCAGTACCTGCCCATTGAGCTGTCTCACACTGAAGCAAGTCCCTGCTGTGAGTATTTGAATGCTGATGACTTGAAGAGGATTCGTGAAACATTCATGTATTGCTGTTTGATTCTCCTGTTCTAAACAAGAACCAGCATCTGCCCATTGAGCTTCTCACACTGAAGAAAGTCCTGTCGTGAGTATGTGCATGCTGCTGGCCTGAAGAGGAACTGTCGTGTGAACTCCTGAGTAGCATCTGCTCCATCACTTACCCCTGGTGGCCCGAAGAGGAACTGCCGTGTGAACTCCTGAGAAGCATCTGCTCCATTACTTACCCCTGGTGGTGTGAAGAGGAACTGTCGTGTGAACTCCTGAGAAGCATCTGCTCCATTACTTACCCCTGGTGGTGTGAAGAGGAACTGTTGTGTGAACGCCTGAGAGGCATCTGCTCCATTACTTACCCCTGGTGGTGTGAAGAGGAACTGTCGTGTGAACGCCTGAGAGGCATCTGCTCCATTACTTACCCCTGGTGGTGTGAAGAGGAACTGTTGTGTGAACGCCTGAGAGGCATCTGCTCCATTACTTACCCTTGGTGGTGTGAAGAGGAACTGTCGTGTGAACTCCTGAGTAGCATCTGCTCCATCACTTACCCCTGGTGGCCCGAAGAGGAACTGTCGTGTGAACTCCTGAGAAGCATCTGCTCCATTACTTACCCCTGGTGGTGTGAAGAGGAACTGTCGTGTGAACTTCTGAGTAGCATCTGCTCCATCACTTACCCCTGGTGGTGTGAAGAGGAACTGTCGTGTGAACTCCTGAGAAGCATCTGCTCCATTACTTACCCCTGGAGGTGTGAAGAGGAACTGTCGTGTGAACTCCTGAGAAGCATCTGCTCCATTACTTACCCCTGCTGGTGTGAAGAGGAACTGTCGTGTGAACGCCTGAGAGGCATCTGCTCCATTACTTACCCCTTGTGGTGTGAAGAGGAACTGTTGTGTGAACGCCTGAGAGGCATCTGCTCCATTACTTACCCTTGGTGGTGTGAAGAGGAACTGTCGTGTGAACTCCTGAGTAGCATCTGCTCCATCACTTACCCCTGGTGGCCCGAAGAGGAACTGTCGTGTGAACTCCTGAGAAGCATCTGCTCCATTACTTACCCCTGGTGGTGTGAAGAGGAACTGTCGTGTGAACTCCTGAGAAGCATCTGCTCCATTACTTACCCCTGGTGGTGTGAAGAGGAACTGTCGTGTGAACGCCTGAGAGGCATCTGCTCCATTACTTACCTCTGGTGGTGTGAAGAGGAACTGTTGTGTGAACGCCTGAGAGGCATCTGCTCCATTACTTACCCTTGGTGGTGTGAAGAGGAACTGTCGTGTGAACTCCTGAGTAGCATCTGCTCCATCACTTACCCCTGGTGGCCCGAAGAGGAACTGTCGTGTGACCTCCTGAGAAGCATCTGCTCCATTACTTACCCCTGGTGGTGTGAAGAGGAACTGTCGTGTGAACTCCTGAGAAGCATCTGCTCCATTACTTACCCCTGGTGGTGTGAAGAGGAACTGTCGTGTGAACTCCTGAGAAGCATCTGTTCATTTACTGGCCTCTGGCTGTGAGGAGAACGACGGTGTGAATTCCCTGCAAGAATCTGTTCCGTGACTTACCTTTGGACGTCCGGAGAGGCCCCGCTGCGTGTATCCACTGTGAGTGCCGGCTCCGTCGCACACCCCTGGCGGCCAGGAAGAAGAGACACCAAGTTTTAGTTTAGGAAGTTTTAATTCAATAAAATACTTTTTATACTTGATACCTTGTCTGGTTTCGTGGTGTCTCTGGGTAACTCCTCGAGGTAGTACGCTCACAGGGGTGGTCTACGCCAGAGGGGGGCCATCCCGACCTGTGACAGAATTGGCGTAGTTGGCAGGACTTTCTACCTCGAGTGGAGCGACCAGGGGCACCCAAAGGCAGACGAGGAATTGCCAGTGGCTCGGCCTCAAGTCATGCCCATCTTTATGGGAGCCCCGTGGGCACAGAGATATGGAGGACCAGGGTCGGGCTTGAGCTTGTCAGAGTGGAAAGCCCAAGTTGAATATCTGGCAGGACTCCAGGGACTAAGTGCCCCGCAGATGTTGCAGTTTGTCCTGAATTCGCTTGAGGCCCGGAGAGAGGTACAGGCCGCACCAGAAGCGACTCGAGCTACGGCACAAGCTGTCTTCGATTTCTTGGCTGGGCAGTATGGCGATGCTACCCCCGTGGCCGTCCTCCGGACTCAGTTCTTTAATTGTAAACAGGGACCCCGACAAACTCTACGGGCCTTTGCTCTGCAATTACGGGAGCAGTACACCAGGCTGAAGGGGAGGCGCGACCATGGTCTGAGAGGCGAAGAGACCTTGTTGCGGGATCAATTTCTCCTGGGGCTTAGGGAGGGCCCCATTCGTCAGAGCTTGCGGATACAGCTCAGATTCCAGTGGGATGACCAGGGTCGCCCAATCTGTAATAACTGCGGGGAGCCTGGACACTACAGTCGCCAGTGTGGCACGCGCCGCGGCTCACAGGGGGGTTTTTAGAGTTACCGGCCACTGTGGGTCAAGTGGTCGGGACCCCCTTAATTTGCACTTCCTTGCCTGCTTCTCCTAGAGACCGTCTAGTCGGGCATTGCCCCCTTGTGGAGATCCAGGTGAATGGCATCAAGGTCCAGTGCCTAGTTGACACCGGGTCCCAAGTCACACTATTCTCTGAGAGCTTGTCTAAAGAACTGTTCAGTGTTCTATCTCTGCAGGAGGCAGAGGCCCCCTGGCTTACCTTACGAGGGGCAACCGGTCTGGACATCCCTTATATCGGTTACCTGATTACGGACCTAGAGATCCATGGGGTCACTGTACCACAGAAGGGAGTTGTGGTTGTCCGGGACCATTGTCTGGGTACGCATCGAGCCCTCCTTGGTATGAATGTTATTGCAGATTGTTGGGAGGAAGTGTTCCAGGCTCGGCTTCGTCGGGCTACTCCTCCAGCTGAGGGAAGAGAATGGGAACGGATTGCCACAGACTGTCGCCGGGTCCATGCCGCCAGTTCTCAGGGGAGCCGTGAGGGCATCGGCCGGATTGCTTGTCGATATGCCCTGTCTATCCCGGCTCGAAGTGAGGCCGTTATCTGGGCTCGGTTACCCGTCCAGGCGTATGGACCAGGAGAGTGGGT
The DNA here is from genome assembly GCA_026230005.1 of Gila orcuttii. Taxonomy (NCBI): domain Eukaryota; kingdom Metazoa; phylum Chordata; class Actinopteri; order Cypriniformes; family Leuciscidae; genus Gila; species Gila orcuttii. The sequence continues at coordinate 30,074,100 of JAPDVR010000023.1, forward strand.
GCTCATCGAACCCCATCTGGACTGCCAGGTCGTTGAGGTGGCCCGAGGGCTGGCTGTGGCCAGGCGAGGCCGAGTCGCTGTGAAGGTATGGAATGCGAATCTCTACCCCGTCAACCTGTACCGCTATCAGCGACTGGCCCGGATTACTTCGGTGAGTCCCCAACAAGTGAGGGAAGGCAGGGGAGTGAGCTTCAGCCAAGTGAGTCCCACTGTAGTTGAGGTGGCCCTGGCACGAGTGGATCAGCCGGTGGACTTGTCGGGAGAGAGGATGCCGGCCCATCTCCTGGGGGAGTCCATGCAAGGAGAGGGGCTGGAAGACAGTCAGACACGACAGCTCCAGGCGTTCTTGGCGAAGTGGGCACACATATTCTCCACGCACGATGAGGATTACGGTCGCACCGACATCGTGAAACATCAGATCCCTACCAGTGATGCCGCACCAAGCCGGGAGCGGTATCGTCCGGTTCCACCGACCCTCTATTCCGAGGTTCGTACCTTGTTGAAGGGGATGCTGGAGAAGGGGATCGTTTGAGAGAGCAGTAGCCCTTGGGCGGCTCCAATCGTCCTGGTGCGAAAGAAGACCGGAGCTTGGAGGTTCTGCGTGGACTACCGTAGACTGAACCAAGTCACCAAGAAGGATGCCTTTCCGCTGCCGCGGATCGAGGACTCTCTCACCAGCCTGACTCAATCCGCATGGTATTCCAATCTAGATCTGGCCAGCGGGTATTGGTAGGTACAAGTGGAGGAGGGAGACCGAGAAAAGACCGTGTTTACTACCCCCTTCGGGCTTTTCGAGTGGGACCGGATGTCGTTCGGCCTTTGCAACGCTCCGGCCACCTTCCAAAGGCTGATGCAACGGTGTCTGGGTGGCCAGTTAGTAGATTCCACGTTAGTATATCTAGATGACGTCATTGTTTACTCTCCTGACTTCGTATCCCATCTTCGGCACTTAGAACAAGTGTTTCGGGCCATGGAGAAGTACGGACTGAAGTTGCAACCAGATAAGTGCCAGCTGTTTCGTAAAGAAGTGAAATTTCTGGGGCACTGTGTAAGTGCCTCTGGAGTCTCTGTGGACCCCGAAAAAGTGTCCGTTGTACAGGAGTGGAGCGTGCCGAAGACAGTGCGGCAAGTAAGGTCCTTCTTGGGGTTTGCGGGGTACTATCGGCGGTACATCAAAGATTTCTCTAAGATCGCCAAACCATTAAACCAGCTCCTGGCGGGTTCAGGCCGTCCCCGTGGTCGTGGGTCCCCTCCTGTTGCTTGGGACTCCGCCTGCGATGTGGCCTTTCAGAGGCTTAAGCAGGAGCTGCTTCAGGCCCCAATTCTGGCCTATGCGGACTTCACCCAGCCGTTCATCTTATACACCGATGCTAGTAACCTCGGCTTAGGAGCAGTGCTGGCCCAGCGGCAGCAGGGAGTGGAACGAGTCATCGCCTACGCAAGCCGAAGTCTTCACCCCGCTGAGCGAAATGATTCCAACTATAGCTCATTTAAAATCGAATTGCTGGCGATGAAGTGGGCGATGAGCGAGAAATTTAAAGATTACCTATGGGGAGCAAAGGTACTGGTGATAACTGATAATAACCCTTTGGTCCATTTACGGACAGCTAAATTGGGGGCAGTCGAGCAGCGTTGGGTAGCACAACTGGCTAATTATGATTACGAACTTCAGTATCGGCCAGGGCGGGAACACACTAATACCGACGTAATGTCCAGACTCCCAGGAGCCGAAGGAAGGTGCATTCCAATGGAGACCATGGAGGAGCGCGAAGAGGGACTCATGGTAGGAATTGTGGAAGCACCGGGCCTCCAGCCAGAGGAAGCCCCCGCTAGTTGGGGCTGGGACCCCGAGCGGTGGAGGGGACGGCAGGAGGTAGACGTGGGGCTGCTGGCAATACGGTCTTGGTTGGCACAGGGGCTGCAGTCGGAGGGGGCAGAACGCCGGGCCCAGACATGGGCAGTGAGAAAACTCTTGGGGCAGTGGGAGAGGCTCTATCTGAGGGATGGGGTGGTCTGTCGGTCCGTCCAGGATGCTGAGCAGGGCGAAGCAGTTTGCCAAGTGGTAGTACCGGAGGGTCAGGTGCAGGCCCTTCTGCAAGCTTACCACACTCAGTTGGGACACCAAGGGCAGGAGAGGACGCTATCTCTATTGCGGAGGCATTTCTATTGGCCAGGGATGGAGGCGTCAGTAGACTCGTTCATCCGGGACTGCCTGCGCTGCACACTCTTTAAAACAAGAAAAGAAGTGAGAGCCCCATTGGTCCCTATACGAGCCAAAGCCCCTTTACACATCGTGGCCATGGACTACTTGACGTTGAGTCGACCGGCGGACCGTATCCAGAATATTCTAGTGGTAACTGACCTGTTTACAAAATATGCTTGGGCCATTCCGACTCTGGACCAGACTGCCAGCACCACTGCGAATGCCTTGTGGAAGACAGTATTCCAGCCATTTGGGTGCCTAGAGACTCTTCACTCAGATCAAGGGCCGAATTTCGAATCTAAGGTTATTCAGGAATTGTGTCAGCTCAATGGGTGTAAGAAGACCCACACCACGCCGTATCACCCTCAGGGAAACGGGGGATGTGAGCGGTTTAACCAGACGTTGCTGGGCTTATTGGGGACACTGGACACGGACCGTCAGAGTAACTGGGTGGATAGTCTTCCCGCTCTGGTTCAGGCCTATAATAATAGTGTGCATAGCACAACTGGGTACGCACCGACATATTTAATGTTTGGGAGGCATGTGTGTTTGCCCACAGATTTACTGCTCGGAACGGCAGCGGCGGGAGAAGGTATGAGCCTGACCGATTGGGCAGACAAGCACCATCAGCGACTTCATTCGGCGTATGAAGAGGTCACGAATCGAATAAACACAGCGGCTGCTAAGAATAAGCGGTTATATGACCGGACATCACGAGAGGCTCCGCTGTTGCCTGGGGAGAGAGTCCTGGTGCGGGACAATCGGCGCCAGGGGAAGGGCAAGCTGAGCGATCGGTGGGAGTCCCTACCTTATGTGGTGCAACGCCAGCAACGTCCCGACCAGCCGGTGTACACCATCCGTCCCGAGGGGAAGTCAGGCCCAGAGCGGGTCATACACCGAAATCTAATTCGCCCCTGCCCGAACTATCCAAAATCTTTGGTGGAGGCCCCCTCCGACCCTGAGGCACCCAGGCCACCCTTAGTAGGCTGGGCAGTGGTTCCGAGAGGCCCAAATATTGAGCCAAGGGGGGTAGATCCTGCCTCCCCACCGAGACGATCTCGATGGGAAAAACGAGGACAGCCCCCAGAGAGGTATGGAGACTGGGTCTCGGGACCTGGTTCTAGGGACTAGAACGGACTGGTGGGGGAGGATGTCATTATTTGGATGTCAACTGAATTCATTATTTCGGTGTTGTTTCCATGGGGAGCTAATTTAATGTAACACCCCGCCGGTTGCCCCAGGAAAAAACAGTTCGGCTGTATCCCGCAAACAGGAGAAACGAGCGGCAGCTGCGAGATGGGCGGAGATTGAATTATGGCGTTCACGAGGGGGACCATAAAAGCGGATGTTTGAGTGAAGAAAGCACGCAGAGCTGGAAGGATAGAGCGGGATGGGGCGATCCACGGCAGAGAAGGAGTCTAAAACGGCGATTCAACCTGGATGGGGAAGGAGAGACAACAGTAACAGAGAAGTGAGACAGTTAAGTGCCATCGGGAATCCTTATTATTTGACTCAATGCTGGTGTTGTATACAACCGTCTGGCGAGTTTGCCCTGAGGCCTACTGAATTCTGATGATGCCTATCGAAATCTGATGTCTGATGCTGTTGCAGTTTTAATGTCAGTGGTGTGTGTGTAGTACACTTCCCGTACAGTCTGGATGTGCTGTTTCATCAACTCAGAAGGAGGGAGTCGGCTGGGATAACGAGCGGAGACCTTATTCACTGCGAGTTGGTGTGAGTTGCAGTGCTTAGTGTGAAGTGAACACCTGTTAATATTTGAAGTGAGTGATTGTATGCACCGGTGTGAGGATTGTCTCCTTGTGTCTGCCCGTGTTCCCAGCCGTTGCACTCACTGTCCTGGATTGCTGAGTCAGAAGTAACCATTTACTGTGTGATGAGTGTGCATTGTACAGGGTTGTAGCTCCAGTCTGTCTAGTGTGAAGAGGATTCATGAAACTTCCATGGATTGCTGTTTGATTCTCCTGTTCTAAATAAGAACCAGTACCTGCCCATTGAGCTGTCTCACACTGAAGCAAGTCCCTGCTGTGAGTATTTGAATGCTGATGATTTGAAGAGGATTCGTGAAACATTCATGTATTGCTGTTTGATTCTCCTGTTCTAAACAAGAACCAGCATCTGCCCATTGAGCTTCTCACACTGAAGAAAGTCTTGTCGTGAGTATGTGCATGCTGCTGGCCTGAAGAGGAACTGTCGTGTGAACTCCTGAGTAGCATCTGCTCCATCACTTACCCCTGGTGGCCCGAAGAGGAACTGTCGTGTGAACTCCTGAGAAGCATCTGCTCCATTACTTACCCCTGGTGGTGTGAAGAGGAACTGTCGTGTGAACTCCTGAGAAGCATCTGCTCCATTACTTACCCCTGGTGGTGTGAAGAGGAACTGTCATGTGAACGCCTGAGAGGCATCTGCTCCATTACTTACCCCTGGTGGTGTGAAGAGGAACTGTTGTGTGAACGCCTGAGAGGCATCTGCTCCATTACTTACCCTTGGTGGTGTGAAGAGGAACTGTCGTGTGAACTCCTGAGTAGCATCTGCTCCATCACTTACCCCTGGTGGCCTGAAGAGGAACTGTCGTGTGAACTCCTGAGAAGCATCTGCTCCATTACTTACCCCTGGTGGTGTGAAGAGGAACTGTCGTGTGAACTCCTGAGAAGCATCTGCTCCATTACTTACCCCTGGTGGTGTGAAGAGGAACTGTCGTGTGAACGCCTGAGAGGCATCTGTTCATTTACTGGCCTCTGGCTGTGAGGAGAACGACGGTGTGAATTCCCTGCAAGAATCTGTTCCGTGACTTACCTTTGGACGTCCGGAGAGTGCCGGCTCCGTCGCACACCCCTGGCGGCCAGGAAGAAGAGACACCAAGTTTTAGTTTAGGAAGTTTTAATTTAATAAAATACTTTTTATACTTGATACCCTGTCTGGTTTCGTGGTGTCTCTGGGTAACTCCTCGAGGTAGTACGCTCACAGGGGTGGTCTGCGCCAGAGGGGGGCCATCCCGACCTGTGACATATACTTGCTGCGAGCACAAGGGAATCCTGGAACCAGAGAAGCATGAGGAACTGGGTGAGTCACACGCATCACTAGATGAGACTGGACAGAGAACAATGGAGAGACTGAAGCTTAAATCCTGTGTGCAGCATGGTAAGTTCGTGATGCAGTGCAGGTGGTGAGTAATCAGTATTCAGGCGATGATGTGTCACACCACATGACATTTTACAACCTGAACTAAATCACCCTTATGTATAGCGCTTTTTACAATACAGATTGTTATCACTTGCTTTACAGTGATAACAGGAACATAATGCAACAGAGTTTGTTTCTAGAAGAAAATGGCATCATAGTCAAGCTTACGTAAGTTCAGTGAGGATTTTTGTTGTAAAAAAGTTATTAATTTAGTTAATTTATATATCTAGCCGCGGGAGAAAACCGTGATTTCATCGTCCAGCTCAGTTCAGTTCTCATACAATGGTGTCAATTCAGGCAGACCAATAATATTGTTGAATATTAAGTGTCCCCAACTAAGAACTTTCCTTTCCTTGTCACAACAAGGTCAATTTATGTGATATTTTAACGATGATGCAACGTGTTGGCTGTGATAGTAAATTCGCACGGCACATGAGATACAATTACAAATGATTTACTAGGAAACACGCAGGGAAATACAGGAATAAAACTCATACAACACAATGACATCATACATAAATGAGACTGAACCAAGAACCAAGGGAACGTCTTGGTTACGTATGTAACTCTCGTTCCCTGAGTAGGGAACCGAAATGTGAAGCAGCCTGTGAAGGGGGCGGTTCAAGACGCGCACACTATCGTCCGAGAACTCTGTGACAGAGGGGGATGAGAGTGGCGAGGCCCGTGGGCGGTGCACACTGTCATCCAATAACTCTGTTTTGAGACAGGGGGGGATGAGAGTGGCGAGGCCCGTGGGCGGCACGCACTATCATCCGAGAACTCTGTGTGCTCAGAGACGGGAGAGTCAGTTCTTTCTGAGAATAAAGGATTCTCCTGCGGCCATCCATCGGGGGAAGGAGTGGCCCTGCTACCACCCCCTGGAAAGAACTGAGTCCCATCTCTGAGCAGCCCATCTCAGGAGCGCCGCTTAGCCCGGCGTTTAGCAGGGGGCGGGGCTGGAGAGGAAGGGCGCGGAAGGGCGCCCTCGGCAGTGGGGAGACTGAGGGTTCTGAGCCGGCGGCGGGGCAGCAGCGGGTCGTTGGGGCAGAATATAATGGATAGCCTCAGTCTGGACTCCTGGGCGGTTGAGAACTGTTGGGCAAAGTCCTCAACCGCACTGCCGAAGAGGCCGACCTGGGATAGGGGGGTGTCGAGCAGATGAGTCTGCTCGGCATCCTGCACATCGGCCAGGTTCAGTCACAGTCATTGGTGGACATCACCTAACCCAGGGAGCATGCGGTCACTTTCGTCACTCTGAGAGCAAGGTCAGTGGCGGCGCGCAGCTCATCAAAGAGCCCTGGGTCAGTCCTGCCCTCGTGCATGTCCCTGAGCATCTGTGCCTGGTAGACCTGCAGAATGGCCATGGCATGCAGTGAGGCGGCTGCCTGTCCTGAGGCTCTATAGGATTTCGCCACAAGCGTAGGCGAAAAAACTAAAGGCTCCGGACGGGTGCTTAGGGTCGCCACAAGAAGAAGCACTCTAAGGACACAGTAGCATCGCAACAGAGCGTTCAACCGGGGGAACCCCAGTGTACCCATGGGCAGCGGCCCCGTCGAGGAAAACGTTCCAATTCTGGAACGTCAAAGGAAACCAGCGGGGGGTCCGAAGACGGGCCTGCGGAGGTCCGTGATCGCTCACGGGATGCGTCACTGAAGAGGGGGGCGTGGGCCGAGGTGTTTTATTCCACACCATCACCCTCAGGTCACCCTGTCCACCAGCCGAAGTACCACCTCTCGTGGAGGATGTAGATCGGGGTGTGGATGAGGGGACTCTCTCTCTAACGAGATCAGTCTCAACCGTAATGACGCGATGGTCATGTTCCCGCAGAGAGAACATGAGTCATCCACAAACGCCACTCTAGCGTGATCAAGCCCAAACACGCAGAGCAGAGAATGTGCCCATCAGATTCGGAAATGAGTCGACCGCAACCAGAAGTGCACGGGCGAGGCATCTTTAAAAAGACGTGCCGTGTGCAAGCTCTTTTGTGAGAGGAAAAAACTCTGCGGATGTTGAAGTGAGCAGGGAGAAACACACTCACTGGCAGATACTGTACAGATCAGCAGGGAGTGTGAACTCGCTGGAGATCGCTGTCACATCTTCTCGCTGGAGAGTCGCTCGTCTCGTAGAGTGAAGTCAGAAATGGCTGTGGAGTGAAGAGATACTCTTGGCTCCTCAGCGAAAACATATCTGCATGTTGCCCGCGTCCTCCTTTTATACCTTCGAGGTGGGGCGGAGATACGCTATGCAAATTCCGCAGACCCATGGCATTTCTTTGCCATTGGCTCATTTTGTAATACTCGAAGTCGATAGGCTTTCTAAGCGAAACCCCATTCGTCGTCACGACGGAACTCGTAGTGACTACGAAAGCAAACTTAGAGTTTAAATACACAGGGAGTAATCAACAGAAACTGTAACAGGTGCAGAGTAACTATGGAAACAAACAAGCTAACAGAACTCAGGCAAACCAGAACAGGTAATGGAATGAAAATGAAACTAAAACAGACCAAAACAGAACTAGGACATAACACATGAGGGTCTACAGGAAATTGTTTCATGTTTTAAGTTATCTCCAAACATGGTGGGTGCAACATATGAATTTGATTTGACAAAAAAAAAAAAAGTTTATCAAAAAAGGAAAATAAGTTTTATCACATATTCAATGCATTTATATCAAATATATTTTAATACATATATTTTGATACAGATAGACATTTCACAGGATAATGGATATATGACACATAAGTATAAGTTCAACCTGAAACATTAGCACACAATTGAAGCTCAACAGGATCTGGACATTGCAAGGTCTACAATCAATTGCACACCTTACAAATCTTAGATCTCTGAGCAATGGAAAAGGTTAAGATGATCTGCTAAATGATCTTTCACCTTCTGCTTAAATAGATGAGTTTAGAGTTGGAGGAGGATGCAACTTCAGATACATATAAGTTACTTGGCCATTACTTATTGGATGAAGACATTTATTGACTAATATGAACATTTTCATGATTTCCATTACACAAGAGTAGATGCTGATTTGTACTCGGCTTTCGCCAAGATAAGCAACACTAAGACGTAGCTTTACAGAACTATGCTTCACCCATTTACGCTTCTTTCCATATGGTGGTGTGACTCCCCTTCTGTCCGGCGTTAATGACTGCAGTGTACTTGGCGCATCAGCACACACGACGGCTGCAACTACAGTGTAGTCTCCCTAGTGGGCCAGCGCGACAACCGTCTGGATTGAGCCAAGTAGGGGACATCTCTAGGGTCTTCAAGTGGGCACCTTCCGTCCTCAGTGTTTCGTCGACTAGCCCACGACACCTCAAGAGGGCTCGACAGTGACTCGGGCGTCCCAGAGTCACCCCCCTCCGTCCCCCACTCAACTCAGCCCAGCTTACTGACCTCTACATCCCTCCTGCTGCTGAGACCTAACCACAATCTCACAATCTCTCCGCAACCCAACCATACACGCCAACCCGTTTGACTAAGGCTGTCGAGCCCCACTGGTGCGTTAATATGCAGTTTCAGTGGCAACGGTTCCGTATGGCATACCACCTACCGCAAAACACAGTATCTGCCCAACCACCCGTCATTCACGCAATATACACAGGAACGTAATGACTGTAAATACTATACAACCTATACAAATAAACCAACAGATTCTTCAAGTTTTCAAGAATTCTACGAAACCGTAGCATGGCGGCCTGTACACAGCCAGCTAGAATCTTTCCGTCTCAACCACAGCCAGTTGCTGCTCATTTCTGCTGCTTCAGATAAGTTCTTTACTGTGCGACGCAACTCTTGGCCACTGAATCCGACGTCTCTGAGGAACCGGGTTGTAGAGTGTGCCACAAAACCTCGACAACCCACTTCCACTGGATAAACCTGGACTCTCCATCCTCGCTGTTCTGCTTCAGTGGCCAGATGAGCATACCGCAGTTTCTTCCTCTCATATGCCTCATCTACCGCATCCTCCCACGGCACTGTTAACTCTATCAGTTGAACAATGCGTGCTGATCCAGACCACAAAACAATATCTGGTCGTAGGTTAGTGGTGGCAATCTCAGGTGGAAAAATAAGCCGTTGATCAAGATCAGCCAGCATCTTCCAGTCCCTAGCAGCTTCCAGTTGTCCTGGGCGAGAATTGGTGTTAGCACCTTTTCTTGGTGGTTGCTCGCCTGGGCGGAGGAATATTGTCTTCTGCGTGTAATGTTTTGCTAGAACAGGCGGCAACTTATTGGTCATACTACGCTTGCCTTCCAATGCTAAAGCCAAACATCGTAATACTTGGTCATGGCGCCAAGTAAACCGACCCTGGCTAAGAGCCACCTTACATCCTGTCAAAATGTGCCTTAATGTGGCAGGTGATGAACACAAAGGACAAGAGGGATCTTCTCCTTCCCAGAGGTTTAGGTTCTGCGGTGATGGGAGAACATCATATGTTGACCTAATAAGGAAACTGATCCTACTCTCTTCCATTGACCAAAGGTCTTGCCAGCCCATTTTGCGTTGTTCCACACTCTCCCATCTCATCCACTCTCCCTGCTTGGCCTGGGAAATGGCCTTTATACATCTCATCCTCTCCTCCTGCTTTCGCACCTCGTTGACTACCAGCTTCCTCCTTTGAGCTGGGCCTGCCTTGTGCCATTTAGGAGGAGCTAAACTGAGCCCAAAACCCCCTCTTCCATGCTGTACCTGTCCCACGATATCCCCAATTTGAAGGTCAGGCTTTCCCTCTACTACAGATTTCTTTGCTGACCACTTTCTACCAGTTTTTACCACAGGGGCTGCCTCCCTTACACATTTGTCGCGTGACTCTGCTAAAGTCATTTCCAGTCTGACCTTGGCACATATAAACTCCTCGGTTAAAGCAGAGACTGGCAGCTGCAATACTCCTTTACTATAAAGTCCCACTCTGTTGAGGCAGCGTGGAACTCCCAACCATTTCCTGATGTATGAACTTTTTAACGCTTCCAGCTTATCCACTGTTGTCAAAGAAACCTCGTACACAGTCAGTGGCCACAGCAACCTTGGCAGTAGACCAAACTGAAAGCACCAGAGTTTTAGTTTGCCTGGTAGAGCACCGCTGTTTATGCTCTTCAACCCTTCCACTGCTTGTCGTCTAACTTCTCCCACTCGAACTGTGTCCTTTAGATCCCCATCGTACCATCTCCCAAGACTCTTCACTGGCTTCTCAGAAACTGTTGGTATTGCCTCACCATTAATGAAGAAAGTTTTATCTACTACCTTTCCTTTAACTTTTGAGATGCTCCTTGATTTAGAGGGCTTAAATTGCATTCGTGCCCATTCAATATTATCTGTTAACTTCCCCAATAACCGATTAGTGCAGGCTACTGTTGTAGTCATGGATGTCATGTCATCCATGTATGCTCTGATTGGTGGTAGTCGCATCCCAGAAGCCAAGCGCTCTCCTCCTACTACCCATCTTGATGCCCTAATGATTACTTCCATTGCCATGGTAAAAGCCAGTGGAGAAATGGTGAATCCTACCATTATTCCAACCTCTAAGCATTGCCATGCGGTGCTGAATTTTGGAGTTGAGAAACTAAATCGCAAATCTCCAAAATAGGCTTTCACTAAATTTGTTATTGACATTGGTACTCTGAAAAAATCAAATGCTGCCCAAAGAAGCTCATGTGGCACTGAACCATATGCATTAGCCAAATCCAGAAATGTCACATGGAGCTCCTTCCTCTCCTTTTTTGCTGACTAAATTCGTTGCCAGATAACATTGTTGTGTTCTAAGCATCCTGAGAACCCTGGAATGCCCGCTTTTTGAACTGAAGTGTCAATGAAGCCATTCTTTAATAGGTAGGTGGACAATCTCTGGGCAATAATGCTGAAGAAAATCTTACCTTCAACGTTTAATAGTGAAATAGGACGAAACTGACTGATGTTTGTAGCATCTTTTTCTTTAGGTATAAAGACTCCACCTGCACCTTCCATTTCTAAGTCGTTAACCATGTTGTCCAACATTGAGTCATCTTCCGCCCCCGCTCTCGCAGACTCTAGGGGTATTTTTCTCTTTAATTTCTCAGAAGCCTTGGGCGGGGGTCTCCAGAATCCTGTAAACACGGAGCTGGATACTGCCGACAAGGGTAGCTATCCCTTACCAGCCCCATTGGGGTCTCTTTCCTCCTGTCAGCTGTCTCTCCAGGCTGTCACTAGGTCTTTCCCTTGTTGCCAGCAGCACTATTCACCGCAGTCACTGGACGTATCCAGATCTTCATGATTTCCATTACACGAGAGTAGATGTTCAAACTTCATGCTGATTTGTACTCGGCTTTCGCCAAGATAAGCAACACTAAGACGTAGCTTTACAGAACTATGCTTCACCCATTTACGCTTCTTTCCATATGGTGGTGTGACTCCCCTTCTGTCCGGCGTTAACGACTGCAGTGTACTTGGCGCATCAGCACACACGACGGCTGGAACTACCGTGTGGTCTCCCTAGTGGACCAGCGCGACAACCGTCTGGATTGAGCCAAGTAGGGGACATCTCTAGGGTCTTCAAATGGGCACCTTCCTTCCTCAGTGTTTCGTCGACTAGCCCACAACACCTCAAGAGGGCTCGACAGTGACTCTGGCGTCCCAGAGTCACCCCCCTCCGTCCCCCACTCAACTCAGCCGAGCTTACTGACCTCTACATCCCTCTTGCTGCTGAGACCCAACCACAATCTCACAATCTCTCCACAACCCAACCATATGCGCCAACCCGTTTGACTAAGGCTGTCGAGCCCCACTGGTGCGTTAATATGCAGTTTCAGTGGCAACGGTTCCGTATGGCATACCACCTACCGCAAAACACAGTATCTGCCCAACCACCCGTCATTCACGCAATATACACAGGAACGTAATGACTGTAAATACTATACAACCTATACAAATAAACCAACAGACTCTTCAAGTTTTCAAGAATTCTACGAAACCGTAGCATGGCGGCCTGTACACAGCCAGCTAGAATCTTTCCGTCTCAACCAATCATCAATTCATCAGTTGTTTGCAGATATCTCAAACTGATCAAACTACTATATTATTTACCTTATCTGAGACCATAATTCCGTTGAATTATTGTAGGATCACTTTCACTGAAACAATGAATCACAATAAATTCAGTCCAGATGTCTATTATACCTACAATATCTGCTATTGTGACGTATTTGGGGGATTCATGATATTGTAGAAGTTGTAGAGTCATTACATCAATTAGATGGACAACCTTGAAAGCTAATTCACCATGATTTCCCTTGGGAATATGTAATGGGTTTTAAGAATTTAAATTTATAAGTGAAATAAGGTCTGTGGTTAACATTACTTAAAAAGACTTTCGATTGCTCAGCATGCTTTTAAAACAAGAAGAGAAAAGTATTTTCAGCCTACAGCTTCAGCTTTTCTGCACTGTAAAAATAACAAAACTGAAAATGTACTGGTCATTTTCTGCCAGGACATTATCCAGTAATTTTATAGAAATTTCTGTAAACACTTTAAACACAACCTAATGCAATGTTTAATTCAAAATACAGGTAAAACACCTGTAAAAAAAAAACAATATGGGAAATTCCTTCATATTTATACAGTATATTGTGCCCTATTTTTTAGGACTATTTTTATAGTGTGATGTTTTAGTTTTGGTTTCTTAAAAACCTGTCGCTTGCCCGAAAAGCCCAATTTGTTCTGATTGGTCAGCCGGCCCCAGTCTGTCTGCCGCTTAGAGCACGTGTCGGAAAAGCTTTTCAGAGAATAACAACTTTTTTTTTTTTTTTACATAGTCATTTTTCTTGTAGTTTTTTTTAGCACATGACAGTGAAAAATAATATTATATTTCTTTATTTTAAAATGATAGGGAAAAATAACAAAATGGATGACAAAAAAATTAATTGGGTTAGTAAATGTTGCAAATATTATTCATGTATGTGACTACCATCAAAACATCACAGTGACGCCACATACATCTCCTTTAGGGTTAAACTTTAAAAAAATGTCATCATTTACTTGTCCTCATGTTGTTTACCATAATTATTTCGATTAAATGCATGAACATTTGAAAAAATTTATTGTCACCTGAAAAAGTGGCCCATATACTGTATAATATGCTATTAATATGCCAAGGATCAATTGAGAGGAAAAGCCCACATGAAATTTTCAGATTAGTTTTATGATAGACCCTTCAGACCCTGCTGAAAACACCTCGGTTTAATGGTGTGAGAAAATCATGGTGAAATATTTGAATTGTTGGTGTGAGGTGTGGAATGTATAATAAGCCACTATTCATCAGGACGCTCTCTGTAATAATTCTGGGAGTACTGCTCATCGTTGGGTTTATTACTGATTAATTTCACCATCTGTCTTTCTCTGGAACATCCACAGAGAAAGAAAAAAATCCACAGTGTGTTTTATTATTCAGACAGGTGATTTGAGCCAGCATAGTGACATTTCTGTCTAACAGGATGAGCCACAGTCAGGTAGCACAGAGAACATGCTGACATACATATGACAGCAGCACTGCCTGTCTAGCATGTCTCTGATTATTGGACACCTCACTTCTACCAATGTGAAGCTGATGTCAGTGTTCATGCATCCTGCCACCAGAGTCACATGACCCCTCTCTGGCATGGAGGGCATCAACAGAGATGATGGGACTGTGTGAAAGCTGCTTGTGCTAGTCATTTTTCTCTGCTATGTCACCTTGCACTCTTGCATCTCTTTAATAAGATATATATATATATTTTTTTTTTTTTTTCTACGGAGTGACTGCATTTACGCCCACTGAGTGAAAAAAAAAGGTTTTCAGCGTGAATGCCGCGAAAAACTCACAAAAAACATCTACAATGGGAAAGAGTTTTGAGATTGACTGTACAACTAGACTTTACAAGAAATAAGGTATATTTTTACAGATTGTCAAACGCTACAGAAAAGAGAAGCAAACGGATTGTTGTAATACGGCCTCATATCTCATGGAGGAGCTACGGAAGCATAAAAGGAGCAATGACAGTGAAGAACAAGAGAGGACCAGGCCTGGACTTTAGAATATGTTTTATTTATGTGTGTGCGGCAGTCGTCCAAGAGGGGTTTCCATTTTTACTGGATTGGTTTTGGATTAAAGTATTTGAACGTTCATTGGTTCCCGCCTCCTTCCCTTATCAACAAACTGTGTTACATAGGTGCCAAAACCCTGGAGGAAGAAGGAAAGAGGTGTCATAGAGCCCTCGCTGCTGTGGGGAATCCGTGGTGCCATCAAGCATAGCTAAGCAGAGTCTTCCACGATGGACACTCGAGGTGGTGGGCTGGAGTGACTCGCTGCCAGCCGCCTGTGTTCTGGAGGGGTGGCTGCCTTCCGTGAGGTAGCGGAGGAGTCGTGTCCGCTTGCCGTGGGCCCCAGCCTGCTGCCTTCCATCATGATGGGGAGGAACAGGGAACTCGCTGCCGTCCGCCATGATGGGGAGGAGCAGGGAACAGGGACTCGTTGCCGGCTGCCCAAACCAGGAGGAGCCGTCACCGTCCACCAGGCGACGGAGGAGTCATAGTGCTGTCAAACAAGGGCTATCCAGCGCCACCGCCAGACATCGTGGAGAAGTTCCCCCAGCTGGTGGAGGACCAGATGGCAGTGTGTTTCCTCTTCTTTTACTCTCTCCCCTCTCTCGTCTCTGTTTTATCTTGCCTCGTCTGTCCTTACCCCCAGGTGCCGCAGCGACCGTGACTGGGGGTTAGTAGAGCGGACTCTCGTGGGTACCCCCTGGCCTGCAAGGGGCATTGGGGGTATGTGGCAAGCAGGGCAGGGCCTGCTATTTTAAAATATGTGAAAAAGGCGAAAAAGGACAAAAAAGGCAAACTACAGCCACAGGTTTTATTTTACTATGAAGAAATTGGTCTGAGTTGGTCCTTTTGCTTTTGCATGTGGCTGTTGCTTTTGCATGCTTTTGCACAACGCGGAGCGGAGTGCCTAACGGAGTGAACCTTTTACTGTTTTAAATTCACTGTAAAACATGGCTTCAAGAGACTTATTGTTTTTATAAAACAGTTACCCCATACAAATATTAATTTTAATATTTATTTTATACACTCAGAATGAAGGACCGGAATTATCCGTTTTATAAGAAACTATTGACTTCAGGCACAACTACCTGTATGCTTACAGAATCTTTAACAAATTTGGATAATGGTGAAAAAATAAATTTACCTAGGGTGGACATCACTTTTGTCCATACACTACTGTAGATGTAATGTTCTTCAAAAGACCCATCTATTTATTTATATTTTTTCATAGATTAATTTATATTTGAATGCATATGAAGTATTGAGTTATAATCTGAGAATAATCTGAGTGATATTGTATTTATCATTTAGAAAATAAAAAGCGTCAATGTTGCAATTTCAAAACTAACAGCAGGTTAAATTGTGGTTGTCAAAATGCTTTGTCACTCCTCAAGAATAAGTTACTCCACACTGCCACCAGGTATTTATACTCACCAGACTAAACAGTTGTGCTTTATATTGAAACCAGGAAATTAATCACTCAAATGTCAATTGTTGGACCATTAAGATAACTCTAAAAGATGTCCTCACAATGTAATTTAATTAATTTATCAAAAACAGACAGTTCAAATGAAACTCGCGCACACTTCTACAAATTCATTTGTAGACATGTAAGGCTGTATACAGTATGTGTGCAAATGCTAAAAAGAATGACATATTCGCTCGTCTACTTGAGAAGAACTCCGTGGGTTCTCAGTGGTGAATGCTGGATTGCAGGGATGTGAGTGAATGTGTCTCAGGCTGAGAGACAGGGGTAGATGTTGATGGAGTCTGCAGTCATGCGGCGCATGGCGGGCCGTGCATCGCTCTCACTCTTTCTTTCTACTCACAAAGCTGTGACAAAAGCTGGATTGAAAAGAGCTTGACAATCTGCCTGAGATCTGACAGGGCTGTCACAGAATCACTCAACATCCCTTGCATAATTACAGCATTATCTCTGATCCTGGAGACAGTATGAAATGTGTCTGCGAGCAAGAATATCCTCTGTTCCAAGTGTTGTTTCTTAGCCATCACAAACTGAGGACTAGATGGAAAAACCTTCACAGTAGCTTTCCACAAGAAAATGGGCGGAAAGATCCTGGTACAAAATGATTAAAACGCTGGGTTACCATGACGACAGCTGGGCTCTAATAGGATTAACTTCATGCAGTCGCGATGAAAGTATTATCTGTTCAAGTGCTTGTTTTGTTAGAGCCGCTGCTGTCTGAAGTTGTGCCATGTCAAGTAGGAGCGACTGAAAATGTTGCGCATCCATAAGCATATTTGTTCAATTTGATATGGATTCCTTGTGTTGTGGTTTCATACTCTGTAAGTACATGAAACATCAGCTAAAAATTTGCCTCTAGAAAGGATTTAGCATTTATTTATAGTCATCTTGATTTTAAATTAAAGTGAGGATTTAACTACATCAAAGACATTTGGGGAGCCAAAAGTAGCAGTGCTATTAACATTTTTCAACACTTTGACAGAAGTTATAAAGAGCGTTAAATTTCTGCATTGTGCAACATCTCTATTTTTTGTCACATTGTATTGCAAGCGTGGCTTTATAGCCTTGCAAACTGTTAACTCATCCGGCTCTCATATGTATCATTATCTGATTCACTAGTCCCTGACCAATGGCTCCTGCAAGGTATTTTACTTTTTTTTTTTTTTATATCTACACTGTAAGAAAAAAATCCACCTGTTCCAACTTAAAAACTTAAGTTCTGTTGCTCCCTTAAATGTACTAAAATATAACAAAAAAATACACAATTTGTCTGTACAAATAACATACTAGAGTTAAAATTATTTAAGTATTATAAAAAAAAACGTACTTTACATGTTCTTTACATGTGAAAGTGTATTTCTTTAAAACACAATAAACAATGTTAATGTACTTTTAAAAAATGTACTTAAATTACATAAAATGTACTTTAAAATGAAACTTTTAATTTGACATTATTACATTTACATCTATTCATTTTGCAGACACTATTATCCACAGCAACTTTCAAATGAGGAATACAGAAAGCGATTCATCGTGAAGAGGAATAAACACAAGAAGTGCTCAAAATACAAAGTTTCAGACATTGCTTAGAGTAACATGAGCTAGAATAGGGAGGGAATAAAAGAAAGTGAAAGCATAGTTTTTTTTTAGTTTTTTTTTTATGATGAGGTTAAGTGCTCACAAAAGAGATGAGTTTTCAGCTGTCTTTTGAATATTGTCAGGGACTCTGCATTCCGGATGAATGTGGGGAGGTCATTCCACCAGCAAGGAACAGTGAACAAAATGTTCTGGAGATTGGTTTTCGTGATGGTACCCCCAGCCGTCGCTCATTTACTAATGATAGGCGTCTGGCAGGGATGTACATACGTAGGGACTCGTAGGAGTGAGTGAAAGTACAGTAGGAGGGTGCTGAGCCCTAAGTTACAAAGTAAACTTTTTAAAAGTGTACTTGTTAAGAAACTGACGAGTTACGACTGTAACCAAGGTTCCCTGAGAAGGGGAACAAGACACTACGTCTGATCAGACGCTATGAGGAACGGCCTCAGCTTAACAGTGTCTGAAGCATCTGAAGACAATTTTATTGGCCAACAGTGAGTCCATGAGCATAGGAGGGCGCCTGCAATATATGTCATCAACATATTTGTCTGAAGGAGATATGCAGGCAAGCCTGAGCCATGGCAATGAGTCAATGTCTCATTCCCCTTCTCAGGGAATCGTGGTTACAGTCGTAACCTGTCGTTCCCTTTCGAAGTGAAACTCTACACTGCGTCTGATCAGATGCTATGGAGAACAGCATAACTGTCTCAATGGACTTACCTGTCGGAGTCAAATGTGCCGATCTTTCAGGCGCACCCTGGGTCACAATAAACAGAACATAACAGACCACTGACTTTCAAACAAGTTTAAACAGTACCACTGTACTACACTATTTGAGTTGTGGAGATTATTAAAGATGGTCTGATGGATGACACAGAGCATCCTAAATTTCGAGCACATTGTTTCTATGAGTCCAGCTACAACACAAGAGGATGCTCAAAATCCGCGCCTCTCAAATAGTTTTCTATTAAATTACATTATATTTGTACAAATCGTTATTATTGTACTCACGCATCAACCTGATTAGAATCAAATATTGTTTTTGGTTTTTTTGCAGCCTTGAACTTAAGCAATAAAGTATTGAATGTTCATTGATCTAGACTAAAACACAAATACAACACGAGTATGTTTGTGCTTTCTTTCTTTTTTTGCCGTCAACAGCTGTTCTGTCTCGCCAGATGACTGGGATGGATTGTGCTGTGTAGTCGCGTTTCTGCCAGATAAATTCTGAATGGCTTCCCAGGCACAAATTAAGTGAATTTCCGCAAACTTCCTCGAAGTTAGCTCAGAAAAGGTATGTATCTAGGATCAAGAAATAAAGCTGCCTCAAAGGCTTCATTGTCAAAGAGTTCTGTTTGCCGTGTTTTCAGACACTGAATTAGTCAAGTCTGTAGGTGCACAGTACACACTGAAGCCAAACCACCAAACACTGTAGAGGTCACCTGCAGTGTGCTGGTCCAACTTCAGGATTTTCATAGCCATTTTCGCTGGTCCCAAAGCACTCGCCAAATTGGATATTGCCTCCAATTCATTCTCACTTAAATGTAGTTCTTTAAGGGTTGGTTACATGTCCAAAAAAAGCCGCTCCAGCATTTCGTGTGTTGAATGCCAGCGTATTGGACAGTCAACAATGACCCTCTTGTGCCCTATTCTTTTCAGAAGGGTGCCAACATTTGGTGTGCATAACCTTTTTACAACACGCCTCTTTGTTGAAATCGAATTGGATGATAGCTGCTCTTTTAATGCATTGTCAATTGCTAATTGCAAGGTATGAGCCGAACACCTCAGCGCAAGACATGTCCTTCCATCAAGTTCAATGACCAAATTCTGACCTTCACCATGGACCTCATCTATCTAATTTTCATCCATTCCTGTGACCATGGGATCAGTTCACTTCTTTAGACAGGCTGCCCTCTTGCATATCATATAGTAAAGACACTACCTTTATCATGTTAGCACCATTATCTGACGTTACTGAGTAAACTTGCTGTAATTCAATAAAATATTCGTGCAAGGCATCCTTCACAACTGATCAAATGTATTCAGCCGTGTGTCATTCAGTTAGCTCCCTTAAGGCCAAAGTGCTCAACACAATTTTTTCTCTGTCAGTGTATTGTACATTTATGCCAAGAACAGATCGGTCTCTGCATGTAGGCGAATCAACTGTAAGCATTAGTAGCCATTCCCTTTAACTCATTTTTGAGCTTTTCCCTTTCCACCTGAGCAACACTTGACACCATATCACGGATATTTGATGGCGAAATCTCTTGTAATGGCTTTATAATTTTTCTGAAGCCAGTGTCTACCATTAAGCTAAGTGGTCTCCCGTTGACAGTCACTAGCTCTATGTCACAGTGTCTGGTTGTGTTTCCCTGGGGTTCACTAGAGGTCCTCGTTTTCATGGTGTCATTCACAATAGACTACATTTCCCAGCATTCTGTTCTGCCACTCATCTGTTCATTGCACACAGCTGTTTCCCATCACCTTGTTAGTTCTGTGTGTATATATACCCTGTCTGTTTTAGTGTTTGTCACGGAGTCGTTGTTTTATGTCCCCACACTTCTGAGGTTTGTTTCTGCTCGTTTCTCGTTTTTGTTGTTTTGTTCTTGGATTGCTTATACGGTGTTTGACCCTTGCCTTGCCTGGACTGGATTACGTGTACGGATTACCCAATAAACATACTGCTACTGGATCTACTGTTTCCCTGTGTGTGCGTCGTGACAGAACGACTCCGTCATCAAGATCCAGCGGTATGTTTTTTAATATCTCTTCCCCAGCCACCGAGCGGGAGAGAAGGGATTTGTTTGAGGGGACCCGGTTGGTCAAGTTTCGCGGGACCCGTGGAGGTCGCAGTGGAGGAGGTGGTCGAGAGGAATTCCAACACCATTTTCCACTCAGGCCCCTCTTCGACCCTGGGCTGGTGCGATCCAGTCCAGAGTTTCATCCGGCGCTGTTTCCATCCAGCCCAGAGCGCGCACTTCACCAGCGGAAACGGCGGAGGAGGAGGAAGACCTTTAGCCTCTCCAAAGGCCCAGAGGCCGTGTCCCAGCAGCCCGCCGCTTTTCTGGAGGCTGATTTGGAGACGGTTCACGTCACGTCTGCCGATCCAGAGACGGTTCACGTCACGTCTGCCGATCCAGAGACTGTTCAAGTCACGTCTGCCGATCCAGAGACTGTTCAAGTCACGTCTGCCGATCCAGAGACTGTTCAAGTCACGTCTGCCGATCCAGAGACTGTTCAAGTCACGTCTGCCGATCCAGAGACTGTTCAAGTCACGTCTGCCGATCCAGAGACTGTTCAAGTCACGTCTGCCGATCCAGAGACTGTTAAAGTCACTTCTGCCGATCCAGAGACTGTTCAAGTCACGTCTGCCGATCCAGAGACTGTTCAAGTCACGTCTGCCGATCCAGAAACGGTTCAGGCCACGTCTGCCCAGTCGGAGACGGATCAGGAGATTCCCATTCTCGTGGCCACGAGGGCACTGACCGACTATTTAGAACGTCTAGCCCAAATCCTGGAGATGCCTTTCAGACCTTTCGTGTCCGTTGAGCCGGAGCCAGTGTCTGCTGTTCCTGAGCCGGAGCCAGTGTCTGCTGTTCCTGAGCCGGAGCCAGTGTCTGCTGTTCCTGAGCCGGAGCCAGTGTCTGCTGTTCCTGAGCCGGAGCCAGTGTCTGCTGTTCCTGAGCCGGAGCCAGTGTCTGCTGTTCCTGAGCCGGAGCCAATGTCTGCTGATCCTGAGCCGGAGCCAGTGTCGTCTGTTCCTGAACCAATGTTTGTTTCTGTGTTTGTGTCTGTCCTTGTGTCTGTTCCTGAGCCGTTGTCTGTTCCTGAGCCGTTGTCTGTTCCTGAGCCGTTGTCTGTTCCTGAGCCGTTGTCTGTTCCTGAGCCGGTGTCTGTTCCTGAGCCCTGGCCACCCGAGGGGTCGTCTTCGCCGTGGTCGTCCGAGGGGTCTTCACCGCCCTGGCCGCCCGAGGGGTCTTCACCGCCCTGGCCGCCCGAGGGGTCTTCACCGCCCTGGCCGCCCGAGGGGTCTTCACCGCCCTGGCCGCCCGATGGACTGTCTGTCTGCTTTGCCCTGGCCGCCCGATGGACTGTCTGTCTGCTTCGCCCGGGCTGCCGGCTAAGTCGTCACCTACCGTTCCTGTTCCCCTTCATGGACCTGGCCCCCCATCCCTCCCCCTGGTCCTCCACCTTTCCACCTTCCTCTTGGACTCTTGTTTTGTCTTGTTTTCTGTCATGGAGCGTCTGGTAGCCGCTCCGTAGAGGGGAGGTTCTGTCACAGTGTCTGGTTGTGTTTCCCTGGGGTTCACTAGAGGTCCTCGTTTTCACGGTGTCATTCACAATAGACTACATTTCCCAGCATTCTGTTCTGCCACTCATCTGTTCATTGCACACAGCTGTTTCCCATCACCTTGTTAGTTTGGTGTGTATATATACCCTGTCTGTTTTAGTGTTTGTCACGGAGTCGTTGTTTTATGTCCCCACACTTCTGAGGTTTGTTTCTGCTCGTTTCTCGTTTTTGTTGTTTTGTTCTTGGATTGCTTATACGGTGTTTGACCCTTGCCTGGACTGGATTACGTGTATGGATTACCCAATAAACATACTGCTACTGGATCTACTGTTTGCCTGTGTGTGCATCGTGACACTCTATGCACGCATCTTTTGCATGCAAGCTAATCAATGTCTTCAGGATTAATAAGGCTGCAAGCAGGTGTTTTTTTTAAGGGTTGGAGGACAGTGACTCTCCAGGACCGACGTTGCCTAACCCAGGTTTAGAACATCAGGACTCATTTGAATATGTAGACCTGTTGTCTTTGGCTTTTCCCTATGACTGCATCCAGAGTCGTTTGTCCAGAGTATACTCTGCTGGGTGTTTACACTGAATGTGCCTCTGCAGGTAACTGTCATGATTCCCGACCTTTTCTGCCCCACAACCCTCAATATTGCAGACAGACTTATTAGACGACTTTTCATTGGAGAAACAGTGACAAAAAGGATTTTCTTGGTGGCGACCCATCTAAAGAAAAGTAACTGACAATGGTAAGCTTATCATAGGCCTATGACTTTTTTACGTTCTAAAAATGTACTGGTTCACATTACAGAAGCGAAACAAAAAAGATAATTTTCATTACTTTGTGTGGCTAAACCTCACGTTTGTAAGCATGTTTTAACTTCAGGTTACATACTGTACCTCTGTAAATTTGATGGGTGCCTCTTTGTGGTTATTTAATACAAATCTTGTTGTTGTGGAGAAATGGCTTGCCTATGATGAGTACTGCGCGGGCATTTCACTCACATTGGATGCGTCAACGTCACATTTGCATATGCTATTTTAATTTATGATAGGTCGCTGCCCAATTGAAATATTAAAGAGAATATTATTATTTTATCATTCTCTATAATATTTCAATGAGCCGGTGTCTGTTCCTGAGCCGGTGTCTGTTCCTGAGCCGTGGCCGCCCGAGGGGTCGTCTCCGCCCTGGCCGCCCGAGGGGTCGTCTTCGCCGTGGTCGTCCGAGGGGTCTTCACCGCCCTGGCCGCCCGAGGGGTCTTCACCGCCCTGGCCGCCCGAGGGGTCTTCACCGGCGGCACCGCCCTGGCCGCCCGAGGGGTCTTCACCGCCCTGGCCGCCCGAGGGGTCTTCACCGGCGGCACCGCCCTGGCCGCCCGATGGACTGTCTGTCTGCTTCGCCCTGGCCGCCCGATGGACTGTCTGTCTGCTTCGCCAAACTAACTAACAAGGTGATGGGAAACAGCTGTGTGCAATGAACAGATGAGTGGCAGAACAGAATGCTGGGAAATGTAGTCTATTGTGAATGACAGCGTGAAAACGAGGACCTCTAGTGAACCCCAGCGAAACACAACCAGACACTGTGACAGAACCTCCCCTCTACGGAGCGGCTACCAGACACTCCATTTTTTTATTTTTTAAAAGTGTTTCTATTCAGAACGGTTAAATCTGATTTTTGTTTTTGTTAAAATTTCGTTCGTCCTTAGGGACGCACTGGTAGTGATGTCATGGTTTGTCGTCAGCCAATAAAATTGTCATGTTTAAACATTTCTTCAGACACCAGTTACACTGGTGGTGTTCCCCATAGCGTCTGATCAGACGCATTGTAGAGTGTAGTTCCACTTCGAAGAGGAAAAGTGAAAGCATAGGGCACATAGGGCATTATTAAAAACAATAAATAGACAAAATACAAAAATGACAAAAATATAACAAATTGCTCCAAAAAGTTTTTGCTTTTTCCCTGATATCTTTGAAAAATACAAATTCAATGGCAATGATTAATGTATGTTTTGACAGGATATAAAAAATTACTCAGAGCACTCTGCTTTAATACATGTAGCCTTAATGTAACTAGAAAGACTATTAATACAGTATAATATGTAATTTAAAATAAAATGAAGAAATACATCTTCATTCCTTCCCATACCCTAACATTTCCCTTAGTTTCAGATAACGTAAGGTAGACAAACTGAGCCAAAGCTTCTGGCCTGGTTGCAAAGTAGTTGTAGAGATTTTTGACTGCATCAATAATAATGTAAATGATGGGCTATATATTAAATGTTCTAGCCTAAAAATGTTAGACGAGCTTTCTTCCAATTTACCTTCTCCATCACAATAGTGTTTGTTGGTTACCTAGTAACGAACGTACGGTGGCCGAGAATGTTCCGTCAACGTCCGTGTGTTCGTGCATCTATGTTGCATAGTAACGAACGCAATCTGGCCGAGATACGTGCTGGGGGCAGGAAACTTCAATTTTTGTGTGCCTGCGCCTCGTATACAACGTTATATATAAAGCTTGCAGGACAACTTGGTTGGCATTGCCTTTTCAGCGTGAGAAATACACGGTGTGGCGTGTGAGCGTGTGAACTGGTTGAATTGCGTGTGTCTCACGGCCAATGCGTGAGACTTGAGAACCCTGAGTCACATGAGCAAAACAAAATTGGATTTGGGCCACATTTGCCAGCAGTTTAAACATAGCCTTAGAAACATTATTAAAACAGTATAGTGGGTGTGAACAGGCCTATAATCTGCAGTGACAACTGTATATTTTCCCTTATGATAATTAATTTCAAATGAGCAATAAATGGCTAATCTTACTGGATGTGAAAAGTAACACAAGCTTGAAACATTTCTTGAGATTTTAATCCACTCTGGACTTGTTCAGCGGCATTAGCATAGACAAACAAGAGCAATGAACTCACCACACGTTTACAGTTTTTGACAAAAGAACTGCAGCAGCAAACACCCTGGCACATCTAGATGACAGAAGCATCTGATACAGCAGTTTAGTCTTTCTGTCAGCTGACGCAGCTGCTAACAGGACAGTGAGCATTTACAAATAATTTCGTAACTCACATACTGCCTTATTGATAGAAGGACTAAGGGCTTTCACTCCTCATAGTGGAGCAGATCGTAATGGCACACCGCAGCTGTATTTATATTTTATGATTCAAAGCTCTGACCTGTGCCTTCAGGGAAAGAATTTCTTAACAGTTTCCCCTCTGTAGTTCCCTGACATGTCTATAAATGACACCACAGTGCATGACTCGATCAGTAAGCTGTGAGGAATTATATAACATACTTAAATTTCAGGCTCTCATTTCACCCATATAAATGAAAAACCTCATTGCAGGGAACAAGGCATTTTTTTATTCATGGGTCATAATCCCTCTATTTCTCTCCCTCCGTAGGCTGTGCATCACCCACGCCACCTGTGCCCTGAGAAATGAGAGGAAAGCATCCAGTCATGTCACATAGACTGCTAATTGGGACAATCTTTCTCGGATTGTCCTTCACAAACAAATTACACCATCTGCCTTCATGCTCTTGGAAGAAAATATTAGAAAATGTCCTTTGTCATATTTTTTTTACATTTCCAAGTGAAGCCATAGATTCTGCTATATTTCAGCTGTATGCTACTTTTAATTTAATGTACATATTTACTGATAATTTAAGCATGAAGCCATGAGAGGTCATGAGTTACAGTGGTTTTACCAGAGATTTGTTATGTTGCAAGGAAAGTTCAACATTGTGATAAGATTCACATTTAATAAAGAAGAGTATTACTACTGCTATTAACAAAGAATTATTACTAAAAATTACAAAAAAAAAGAAAAAAAAGAAGTACACTTTAACACACTTCTAAATAGAGTAATTACTATGGAAATAGCATACTTTAAAAGAATACACTTGGGTGCAAACTGAATGTTTGAATTGAATTGCATGTTAGTAACAATTAAATGCAAATGTATTGTAGTTTAAATTTATATTAAATGCAATTAGTTGAGCTTGAGTTTGTTTTGACTGACTTGTCACACATGACCAGAACTGAAGTAAAACTCAAACAGGTAGGTTTATTTGCAGAGATTTCAAACGATTGATGATCATTGAGAACGTTAGCAGATGAGATAGACTTGTGTTGTTAACTTTGAGTCTTTGTCTTACAGAATTGGTGAAACACACACACACACACACACACACACACACAAAGGGAATAACGCTGAGACGAGGGATGACTGGAAGATGACTGGAAGATGACTTGGATGACGTGATGTCTGGAGATTGATTTGGATGTGGTAACAGCAGAAGCTAGCAAGGTAGTCAGGAACATAAAGCAGGCAAGTAGTCTACAGTATCAGACAACGGCTGCATCTGAAAACTTCACACAATCCCAAATCTTAAATATAAAAAAATATATATATTTCCGACTCTTGGTCGGGGTGCCTCTAACGTGATACCTGCGATAGCCAATGAGAGTGAGCAAGCTTCACCAACCGGATGTTGCGTGCTTCTATAGCTGAAACTTGGCAGCCACAAACATGCCACGAAGGTGGAGTATTGAGAAAGATCATCCATATTCTTTTTTCTCCTTTGTTTTTCTTCCCGTAAAAAAACAAAACTCACACAAGGAGAACCAACTGACGACATTGATCGTCCTCCATTTATTTTTCTTCTCAAGTCACGTGAGATCTCACGAGCCTCCGTCAGATCACGTCTCATTGTGAAAATGTTGCTACAATTGACAGGTGTGTGGTCTCGCGGTCCGGATGAATCTTCTAGTGTGTGCATTTGGAGGATTATAATGCTAAAAATCATTTGAAACAAGATTTGAAAATCATCTATTGTGTCCCAGGCCTTAGGTTTCTGACTCCTGGCCTTGCTGCCCTGTCAGGCAATGACTTTGCAGGCAGTGTTTGCGCATGAAGGCACCTCACGAAACTGATTTCGGACAGGCTTCTGAGTTAGCGTAATGGTTTGATGATCAACAGCAACATTGAGCTAGCTTTGGTGATAACTAAACAAATATTTAATTACTACAATAGGAATTTCACACTAAAAATTACATCAAAAGTGGAAAATAATTGGTCAAAAACGTACACACAAACTGACCACCAACCACAACTTATACAGTAGGTGCCATCTTTATTTTTTAGCTCAACTGTCATAGAATGAAAAGCACAGGATTGTGGGATATCAAAGTCAGCAAAGAATACTGTACATCTATGCTGCATCCAAAAATTGACGAGATGAAGGTATCTCACGAGACAGGAAGTGAAACTAGCATTGAATTTGGATGTGCCTTGATAACCTCCTACCTTGGAATGCATCCTCTGAAGGCAGCGTTTTTAAGCTTTCAGACACAGCCAAGGTCAGATAATGATTGAGGGAGTGTGTGTGTGCTATATATAGTGCTGGTGATGAGGGCTAGAGAGTTCCAGCTGTGCTTTTTTAGGTGTCAGGGAGGATGACAGGAAATGCATTCTGTGACACTTATGTAGGATTTAACTTAACTATCTTTATACTGTATGCGATCTCATAATTACCTCTATTGACTTGGTTATGGTTAAATATGGATAAAGTGTACTGCCAAATAATCTGACAAACATTTTATGTTAGAAACTTTTATATATTGTATTGATTTATTTATGTATTTGTAATTACACATTTGTAATGATGAAGTTGCAGTTTAGTACAACTAAAATATTTGATATTAGCATACATTTAAATGTCATATAAGTATTCAAATAAAAACTATAATCCAGAACTTTACTTTACATGTGCTTTAGTGTCAAGGTCCTGTCACCTTGATTGGTCTTGTTCTTAGTTTGGTGAAAGGATCATGACATTCATGTGTTTGTTTCGTGTTTGTGTGAGCATATTGCTTTGGGATCGTTCTCTGGGCTGAGCAGTCTTATGTATGTCTTGCATGTCAGGGGCGTGGTGTCTGAATCGTGACACTGGTCTAGTCTTGGTTCAGTTTCTGTGTCATGGCGGTTTGAGCACATGGCGGATGAGTGTGTTTGTCAGCCATGTGTTCGTGTGAACACATAGCTTTTATTGTGTTTGTTTGCCATGTCTGCACACAGGTATTTTTATAAGCCGAATAAAAAAAAAAAGAGTGCAACATGAAAACGCAAAACATGCTATGAAGCGCTGTCAAGAGCATACCAAACCAACAGTTGGCAATATAACCCTAACTGTAAAGCCATGTTGGCCAATCAGAAGCCTGGAAAAAAGGATATTACCGGTTCCGGTTCTGACATCACAAGCCAAAATCTCCGGTTTCACCGTCTACACGAAAACACTGCAACTGGAGTTTCTAAAAATCTTCACCCTGGCAGGAGTTTTCAAAAAAAGTTCGGTTTCAGAGACAGGATACTGTGTTTGCATGTGGACGAACGGCCAAACCACATAGAAAAAGCTGCGGTTTTGAAAAAACCTGTGATGGTGAGGACAGGGACTCAGTCTCTAGACTTGGCCCAACCCTCTTGTTACCTGATTATTGGTTTATTTGCCTCACCTGCTCCCCATTGTTGCTCTTCTGATTTACTTCCCAATTTATTCTCTTTTTGTTCTCTGTCATGTGCCAGATCGTCATCTATGTTCCTTGTGTGGAATCCTTGTCTGTTTGTTGTGCCTTGCTACAGTCTGCTGCTCTGGACTGTGTTATTTTTTGATTAAATAAAGCCATTCAAAGATCTCTGTGCATGAGTCCTCACAGTTCTTGATCAGCACCTGACACTTAGGGGCTGTTTACACCTGGCCACTTCATGCGTTTTCTGTGATCGGATAGCTATCCGATTGTGAAAACACCAGGTGTAAATGCCCTCCGAAACGCATTTGAGATGTATTTAAATCAGATCGTTCAAACCATATCAGGAGGTGGTCTGGGCCGCATTACAGACAAAATTGGACAAGTGTAAATGCATCTGGTTGTTAAAACCACACATGTCAATTTTACTCCTCCCAACAATCCTAAAAGGTAAACGTGTGAGAGCGTGTTATAAGCTATATGACATGCTATAGCCAGATATGACAGTGCTACTGCAACACGCATAACCGCAGATGAGCAGCTGAGCATCTCTTCATCAAACTAACGCACAAACTACCGCAAATAAAACTGAAAGTAAGTTGCAGGCGATCAACTCACAATCATCTTCATTAAAAGAAACAAAATTATCTTACCAGTGCTGATGCCATTCTCTCCTATTACAGTCTTTGATTTTGAAATAAGTTGATAATCAATAAAATGCAGCTAATATCTGATGCTTTCGGTGACGTGAACCCATTAAATTTGCATATAGCGCGGGAATTGAAGATCGGATTTATATCCGTTTTGCGAAAACACATTAACCAGGTGTAAATGGAATCGCTTTGATAAATCAGATATCTATCTGATCTAGGGATGCGCGGTATACCGGTACTGCAAAAATACCGGTATATATTATATTTCAAATGGTACAATATCATAATTTTGTTCAATTCAGTATTTGATGCGCTGCTGTTTCGAAGTTCACCGCTAGGCGGCAGTGCGCTATCTAAACTGACGCGGGTCATGCGAAACCGGCACACGGTGACAGAGGAACACGATGGATCAAACGAAGCTCATTCGAATTTCTACACGCCCGAAATTAATAAATAGAGAGAGCAGTATGAGTGAAATAAGGCATTACTTTGCCTACAAAAGTCATGAGAAAAGTAAAGAAACAGATCTCAATGCACCACTCTGCAAATGCGGAGGCAACACATCAAATCTGCCTCACTTGACTCGTCAGTTGCTCATCTTGACTTGTTCAAAGAGTTCAGAGATCGACAGGTTAGTCCATCATTCAACTGATTTAATTTAGACTTTTATTGAACACTGAACAGCGCACATACGTAAGAGCTTATCAATTATATATGATACGGTAAACACGAAAGCTCAAATCTCCTTGCATGACACGCTAGAACCAATTCAGTTTAGGTCTCATCATTGTTATACTTTCAAACAAAATTAATTGAATTTGAATGAATAAAGAATAAAACTTTGAATAATATTAATTTTAGTATTAGTGATAGTAAAATGAATGGCATATTAGTGCCGCTGTGGCGACCAAAGCAGAGAGAGAGGCAGAGAGAGAGAGAGAGAGAGAGAGAGAGAGAGAGAGAGAGAGAGAGAGAGAGAGAGAGAGAGAGAGAGAGAGAGAGAGAGAGAGAGAGAGAGAGAGAGAGAGAGAGAGAGAGAGAGAGAGAGAGAGAGAGAGAGAGAGAGAGAGAGAGAGAGAGAGAGAGAGAGAGAGAGAGAGAGAGAGAGAGAGAGATAGTAGTAATATGAATATTACTAATGTTACAATTAAGCTACATTTGTCAACATTCATTAGGTAACCTGACCTAACAGTATTATAGCATTTATTCATCTATATCAATCAGTAATTAAATGACCTAAAAAATTAAATATACTAATACATGTTTAGCATGTTAACATTACTATATGCAATGCATTAAACTAATATGAACCCAAACAGTAACCAAACCAAGATGAATAAATGTAATAAAAGTTGATAATTCTCTGTTGATGCATGACAGCTATGGTTTACATGTCATTTCATTATTCTATTATTATTATTAGCCTATATGTGAATCTATTATTATAGATATTAACCTTTTTAATTGTATAATTTCAGGGGTATTTTTTTTTTTTCTAAATCAAAATTTAACCTACTGTATGTTCCCTGACTGATTTTTTTTTTTTTTTTTAAATGTACATTTTGATACCTTTTCTTTGCACATTTGGTAGTGGAGAGTTTAAGCAGTGTTTTTTTTAAGTATCACTTAAATTGAGACTTTTTTTTTTTAACCTATGGTATCGATTTAGTATCGATACCGAGGTATTAAATTCTGGTATCGTACCGAAGCCAAAATTGTGGTATCGAGCCATCCCTAATCTGATCAGTAAAAACGTAACCAGGTGTAAAGAGGCCCTTAAGTAAGTTAATCGACACACCAAAATAAGTATAATTATTTAAAGCATGACAAAAAATTACTAAAATATAATGATTCAAAATGTATTTTAAAGTAAAACGTTTTAATTTGACATTATTACTACAATAATTTGTTACATTTACAGGTCCTTCTAAAAAAATTAGCATATTGTGATAAAGTTCATTATTTTCCATAACGTAATGATAAAAATTAAACTTTCATATATTTTAGATTCATTGCACACCAACTGAAATAT
Source organism: Gila orcuttii (assembly GCA_026230005.1). NCBI lineage: Eukaryota > Metazoa > Chordata > Actinopteri > Cypriniformes > Leuciscidae > Gila > Gila orcuttii. The sequence goes on from JAPDVR010000023.1 coordinate 30,105,151, forward strand.
TTCAGGTCTTTTATTGTTTTAATACTGATGATTTTGGCATACAGCTCATGAAAACCCAAAATTCCTATCTCAAAAAAATAGCATATTTCATCCGACCAAATAAAAGAAGTGTTTTTAATACAAAAAAAGTCAACCTTCAAATAATTATGTTCAGTTATGCACTCAATACTTGGTCGGGAATCCTTTTGCAGAAATGACTGCTTCAATGCGGCGTGGCATGGAGGCAATCAGCCTGTGGCACTGCTGAGGTGTTATGGAGGCCCATGATGCTTCGATAGCGGCCTTAAGCTCATCCAGAGTGTTGGGTCTTGCGTCTCTCAAATTTGTCTTCACAATATCCCACAGATTCTCTATGGGATTCAGGTCAGGAGAGTTGGCAGGCCAATTGAGCACAGTAATACCATGGTCAGTAAACCATTTACCAGTGGTTTTGGCACTGTGAGCAGGTGCCAGGTCGTGCTGAAAAATGAAATCAGATGGAAGCATGAAGTGCTCCAAAATCTCCTGATAGCTAGCTGCATTGACCCTGCCCTTGATAAAACACAGTGGACCAACACCAGCAGCTGACATGGCACCCCAGACCATCACTGACTGTGGGTACTTGACACTGGACTTCAGGCATTTCCTTCTCCCCCGTCTTCCTCCAGACTCTGGCACCTTGATTTCCGAATGACATGCAAAATTTGCTTTCATCCGAAAAAAGTACTTTGGACCACTGAGCAACAGTCCAGTGCTGCTTCTCTGTAGCCCAGGTTAGGCGCTTCTGCCGCTGTTTCTGGTTCAAAAGTGGCTTGACCTGGGGAATGCGGCACCTGTAGCCCATTTCCTGCACACGCCTGTGCACGGTCGCTCTGGATGTTTCTACTCCAGACTCAGTCCACTGCTTCCGCAGGTCCCCCAAGGTCTGGAATCAGCCCTTCTCCACAATCTTCCTCAGGGTCCGGTCACCTCTTCTCGTTGTGCAGCGTTTTTTGCCACACTTTTTCCTTCCCACAGACTTCCCACTGAGGTGCCTTGATACAGCACTCTGGGAACAGCCTATTTATGCAGAAATTTCTTTCTGTGTCTTACCCTCTTGCTTGAGGGTGTCAATGATGGCCTTCTGGACAGCAGTCAGGTCGGCAGTCTTACCCATGATTGCGGTTTTGAGTAATGAAACAGGCTGGGAGTTTTTAAAAGCCTCAGGAATCTTTTGCAGGTGTCTAGAGTTAATTAGTTGATTCAGATGATTAGGTTAATAGCTCGTTTAGAGAACCTTTTTCATGATATGCTAATTTTTGGAGATAGGAATTTTGGGTTTTCATGAGCTGTATGCCAAAATCATCAGTATTAAAACAATAAAATACCTGAAATATTTCAGTTGGTGTGCAATGAATCTAAAATATATGAAAGTTTAATTTTTATCATTTTTGTGTGGCACTGGCAGCCATAGTGCGCCAGAACGCCCACCACACACCAGCTTATTGGTGGAGAGGAGACAGTGATGAAGCCAATCATGACATGGGGATGATTAGGAGGCCATGATGGACAGAGGCCAAGGGGCAAATTTAGCCGGGATGCCGGGGTTACACCCCTACTCTTTTTCGAAGGATATCCTGTGATTTTTAATGACTACAGAGAGTCAGGACCTTGGTTTAACGTCTCATACGAAGGACAATATATAAAATAATATAATAATATAAAAAATACCGTCGATAATTAACATTTCATATGTCACGTAATGTAGTAATTAGCTTATAGTAAAAAACACATTTGGACACAGGTATAGGATTATCAGCAGATAAAAAAAAAAAAAAAAAAAGCTTCACACATGCCTTATCCAATCACATTTGAGCCAGAATTATCACTTTTATAAAAAAAAAAACGCTTTTAAACTCTAACAATATAATTTTAAATGAACTGTTAATTAAAAAAAGAAAAGACAAAAATGAAAGAGTCGTCCAGGTCAGTGAGCAGCAGTAAATGTATTTCTGGTAATTACTCTGAGGGACGTTCATTTGAGAAATTAATGTTGAAGTTGAGATGATGTTGAGATGATGGAATACATTAGACTAAAAGCTTTTTCAGAGAGCAGGGCTTGAGTTGATGGAAACTAGGTTCTTCTGGATCCTTCTCATCTCTTCCCAGCAACTGAGATGCAAAGAAGCAGAGAGAATACAGAAATACTAATTGGAAATGAGAAATGATTTGCAGAAACGAAGGGCCAAAGTCCTTTCAAAAATGATGCGTTCAGTTTAAGTCGAAAATTCTGTTTTTACAACTTTTTATTAGGGATGGGTCAGGGTGGGCGAGGTTGTGAGATTAACTCGTTAATCTCAATAGTTAATAAAATAACGTTTTGATTCTGTTCCAATATGTTGCTTGCTATGGTTTTGAAAGCAAGAACACGTCTGACCGGTGTCTGGTGGACATGAACCTAAACAAGCCTTATTACATAGGGCTTCCTTCAGATATACATCCATCTTTCCTGTTTGGATGAGTTCAAAGGTTACACTTTATTTTAAGGTGTCAGTATTACAGTGTAATTATACATTTAAGTACTGAGTAATAATAATTAACTACATGTACTTACTACAGGGTTAGGGTGAGGGTTTGTTTTAGGGTTAATTGCATGTAATTATGTATAATTTATAGTTATTTCTACCGTAACTACATTTAACGTGTAACAATGACACTGAAAAATTATATGTTACCATTCAATATGAGCATCAAGCATTATTTATCCTCTGCAGTTTGGTTGCTAGGATACTTAATTGTTGGCAAACAAAGCGAACAGTAAATGCAAAGCTAACAGTACAGTTGCCATCCTATTTCTTTATATGTCATCAACGGAGCATCAGTCAATGGAATGCCGGATGACTTAGAGATGAAGCAAGAATATTCCAGATCTGACATTGATTGGAACAAAGCATAAATGCTTCAGTTTATTCAAGGTTTTGATCCGAAAGGATTGTATTAGAGACACTCATGAGAAATATTTCATTTGTGGCATAGCTAATAACATTTGCATGGCGGCACAGTGCTCTATTGTAAAGGGGTGTATCAATCAGATGTTTAAAGTGAGGTCATGATAAAGATGTGCCTGTGTATGTGGATATGCTCCTGTGCCTTCCTAATGGCTCTCACTGTGAGTTAAGGCTTCTGCTCTCAATATTAATCTCCCTCAGTTATTGCTGGGAATTTACATTATTGATCAAGAGGGTGGCAGGCGGAGACAAACGCAATGAGCCAGTAAAAAAGATAAACATCAGGGCAGTGGCTCCGATCAGTCATCTTCTTCTAATTTCCCTCTGGATGTCAGAGACACTAATGAAGCACAACAGACATCCACTATATATAAAAACTGTCTCATAAAACTTTATTCTGGTGGAGATCTATCTATCTATCATTTTATGTAGTTGTTAATAATTCTTATAAGTATATTTTATAATTCTAATAATGTAAATATATATTCATTTTTTTTAAATAAGATGGACTAGCTTTTGGACTAGTAATAGGAATGCACATCAAAGATTGACAAATCTAGCATTCTTATATCTATAAATTCAGGTCAACTGTGTGGTTTAGTAACTTGCCGTCTCGGCATGGGATCACTGCACATCCAGAGGCAAAGCGTGCGTCAGCGGGGGAAAAGCTCACATGTTCCTCACCCTTCTTGATCTCTCTGATTTGTCTGCACAGTGAGAGCTGAATGGGTCGGGAAACTCACCTTCATTCCCTGTCAAAGATGAGTACCTCTAACTGCTCTACATGCTCTGGCTTCCGGCCCATATCAATTCCATCATCTCACAGAGAGGGAAGACGAGAGAGAGAGAGAAACAGATTGAAAGCAACAGAGGAAGAAAGACTGTTCAATAAGGCGAAGCACGCATATGGGCTTTTTTGGTATAGGCTGAAAAGACCAAAAAAAAGGTCCACATATCAAATTTCATACAGTCTCAATCAGGCAGAGTAAATCACAGCTCTTTTTCCACAGTTCTTTTTCATTTGCACAAAGGCCATGAACTCACTGCAGCTTTGCTAATTCTCTTCAACAGTTAAATACACATTCTAAAACCACATTCACCCCTGAAAGATTCAAATAGTGACAACTGAATTGTCATTAAATCTCTATTCTGTGTACATAATTGAACTACACAACTACTAATATTCTGCATACATTCACAATGATAATTGAGGTGATTCATTCCCACATTTACTTATGGTTATAACTCAAACATTGACATGTGTTCATAACCATACTGAGCAAAAAAAAAAAAAAATGGAGTGATACATTTAAAATCAGAATTAGATTAAGAGTCAGAATGAGCATCATTATTCATGACTGGTTTCGGTTTACTTTAAGTAACTTTGCAACTACATGTCAACTAACTATCATTAGAGTATTAGTAGACTGTCTGCTTAATATCTGCTCACTCTTTGTTGTGATGGTCCTCCAACAGACTCTATACTGACTATAAGTGTTGCGAATCACCAGTCTCAGAGCGATCCATTTGCAGCGTGATTTTATTAAAAGAATAGTCAAATAGGCAGAGATCAGTAACAGCATACACAGCAGAAAAGGCAAGGCTTAATCGAGGTCAGATACCAGGCAGAAGATCGGGGCAGGCTGATAACAGGCGTAGTCCAAGAACCAGGCAGAGGTAGCATAGGCAGGCAGCAAGCAAGGAGAAGTCGAAGGCAGAACGGGTCGATAACAGTCAGGCAATCACTAGGTATAAACGCTCAATAGTATCCACCAGAGTAAAACAAAACTTCACACTGAGAGCTGTTCAAGGCGCGGTTAAATAGTCTGGAAGATAGGCTGCAGCTGGGCAATGTGATGAGCGTAATCAGAGGGCTTATGGGGAATGTAGTGCGAAGCGAAGATCAGTACTCCGGTGAAGGCTGGCCAGGCCAGCGAGAGAGGTTGCTGAATCCGGGATCGTAACAATAAGTAACTTTGCAACTACATGTCAACTTATTCTAACCCTACCAGTCTACTAATACTCCTCTAATAGTCTAATGAAAGTTAGTTGAGATGTAGGCACAGGTACAACTTTACTTATAGTCAACAGAATGTGTTAAAGGGACTATCAAAATAAAGGGAATCCAATACAACTACCACATTTTGTTCTTATCTGAAATACAAAAAAAAAGGTAACACTTTATTTCGATAGTCCATTTTAGACATTCTACTAACTATAAGTAACTTAGCAGCTACATGTCAGCTAACTCTCATTAGAGTATTAATAGACTATCTGCTTAATATCTGCTAACACTTTATTTTGTTGGTCCCCCAACAGATATTCTACTGACTAACACCTACTAACCATAACCTAACAGTCTACTGACAGTCTACTACACTCTACTAATACTCTAATGAGAGTTAGTTGACATGTAGTTGAAAAGTTACTTATAGTTAGTAGAATGTCTAAAGTGGACTATCGAAATAAAGTGTAACCGTGCCTTTGATCACTTTATGGAATATCTAACTTATATGTAAGCGCAAATCCAGAGTGTAAAAGAGGTGATGCCTGAAAAACGTGGTGAAGATGAGAATACGGAAGCAATCATGGTGGATTATGCGTGTAATCAACAATGGAAGCTGCTGGTACTTGATGTATGCTGGGTCTTAAGGGTCAATGTTTGCACAATTGAAATATGTTTCTCAGACTTCATACTGGTTGAAGAAGGCATGGAGAATGAAGATCCATAACAACTCACCAGGGCCAATTAATAAAGCCCCTCGTCTGAGTGGGCTGATGAGACAGGGTTAAGTCCACTGGGCCTCTAATTAGAAAGCCGTATGGGCTGAGACCAAGAAGCTCGCGCTCAACCCACACAGCTCTTAATCCTCATTAAAACTCCTGTATCATCACAGTAAGAATTTCAACATGTGGATTTCACCATTTGAAATAGCATTACTCAACGTCCATAATGCAAGTTAATAATTGATCCATTATGGATAATCACCATGCTGAGATTATCCATAGCTGTGAAGCCAATATCATTAAGGGTACATTAAATGGTATCATTGTTTCAAATGATGCCATTTGCGTGAATTCTGCTAAGGCTAGAGTGGATATCCATAGCAGGGAACATGAACAGTGCATTGTCGACAGCTGTTAAAAGACTTTTCCATCTGTCCATCAGTATAAAGATTGTACTAAACCTTGTTTCATCAGGGTGGTGTCAATACTGTCCTATATCAATATGTTTTGATACTCTTTTTGATTTTGCATCAACACTTTTTTTGTATTGATACAACATTTCAAAGTTTGGTCAGAGCCAGGGAGGCTCATGTGAAACACAGCAAGAACTGCAGGTTTCTCTCACATGTTTGCCACCATTCTTTTTGTCTTTTGTCTTTGTTGACACGTTTTTGGTAGGTTTGGGTGAAACGTTTGCAGAACATGTTGTGGTTGTCTCTGGGAACTTTTAGACCAGAAACATACTTTAGACAAGTATGTGAATACGGTCTTGAGTATTTGGTCAATCTTTTAAAGGGACCATCAAAATACAGTTTTTCTCAGTCGCTTTGGTGCATTTCTCACATCACTATTTACATTTGCACAACAGTTAATGCAGTTCTCAAAACAATTAGTACAAACTACTAAACCTAGTTGATGACCTGCAAAAGCGTGTCACTTTCTCAAAATGGATCGCTCATTCCTCAAAAGCAAGTATTCATGTCAATGAAAGTGTCAGTGTCGTCAAGATGAAAAGTCCTGACACCATTGTTTATGAACAAGATAGTCAAATGGCTTTGTCATGTTTTCATTATGACAGTTTACTCTGTAAATGTTTTCCAATGCAAAAAAGTCAGAGCTTGGGGACACTACCTGGAAAGGCCCAAGACAGCACTATACACTATTTGCACAGCCATTTGAAAACTACAGTAAAGTTACACATTACTGTATTTAGTGAGGTAACTGAGTACAAGACACTGAATATGATGTTTCACATTTTTACTGCATATGCTCTTTGCAATTCTAATTTGTTCACAGCATTGTGCAAAAGAAAAAATACACCCTTATTTACAACAAACATAAACTCCCTTTGGGTAGAGCTGTGCACAACTGTAAACAATATTGCAGTACATATTGGAACTGAACATACAACACTGTAAATCATTCATGCACATCCAGACGTTCCTTTCTGTCTGGCCACATAGGTTCACCTGAGAGAAATTGTTCAATTTAGGAGACATTTTCAGGAAAAAAAAAAAGATAAAAAAATTTGTAAAATTTGCTTGACAGATTTTGACAACTAGTTCAACATTTTTGTATGTGATGACTCAAGCAATGAAATGAGGACTATTGGTTTTATATGGAATGACTATTCAGCATTCACAAGTATAGTTAATTTTGACTGACATGACATAAGCAAATGATAATGTTATAAAACAGCAGAGAGTTGTATGAAAGCAATTGATGCATGTCCAAAAGCATTTGCAATTTGTTGGAAGGAATGAGAAACTGCTACTATGATGTGCACAAATGACTAAATGTTGTGGAGGTTGAACTAACTGTTGTGCAAATGTAAATAGTGATGTGAGAAATGCACCAAAGCGACTGAGAAAAACTGTAAAGTGAAACAAACAAAAAAAAATCATATGAATTTATTTGAAAATTAAAATAATTTTAGTTCTACTTTCTTACATTTAAATTACAAATCTTCATCCTTTTGCTCAATTCAAGTTCAGGAATTGATCTGGAATTTAAAAGGCACTCCGAATTCCAAAGCTATCTCACGACCAATTCATACTAATTCGTATGAGTGAGTAAAAGGTGGCTAATTCGTATGAATTCGTACGATTTGTCTAAACCCCAGTGATGGGTAGGTTAGATCATTCGTACGAATTCAGACAAATTGAGAAACTCGTAAAAGATGTACGATTTAACAAAAATCCTACGAATTCGTACGAGTGAGGTCAGATAGATAGGCTTGAGGTACAACCCTGGCAAATATACAAGATATTACTCTAGTGATTTTGTTTCCTGCATAGTCATTGTATGAAATAAATCACAATGAATTGTAGAAAGTTTTTTTGTGTTTTAATAATATTTATTTAATAATAACGAGTAGAGGAATATACTGCAAATTAACATTTTCAATTGAAGCTAACGATACCCTGCCTCTACTGTATTCCACGCTGTGTTTGAGAGATGTCCCTGCTTTTGCGCCACATGCCCGGCCCGTAGACTCGCTTCTATGGCTCCTTCATTAGCTTTTATGTTGCTAAATAATGAATGTGCAGTCGATGATGGAGTGCATCTGTGGGGAGCCTGTGCTACATTTGGAGATGATTTACATTCGCTTCATTTAGGTAAGCCAGCAAAAGGGCTTTCCTGTTCGCTGTGATTTCTCTGCCCTTTCCCCTCCTTCCCCCACTTACCCTTTCTGCTTCCAGACAAGCAGACTTAACATTAATGCGTCACCGGCTTGATCAAACAGGCATGTAAGTTGGTCATAAAGTCATCTGTCTGGTGGAGGTATGCCAGAGCTAGGTCGACTTTGCTGAAGGGGTCCTGGAAATGAGACACTGGGGACCTGAAGGGGTTTGACTAAGACTTAGAGAGAGACGAGAAGCTGCTTGTATCCCCAGTTTGACACTTGTGAGTGCTTTTCTTTAACACATGGGTGTCCTTCCTAAGACAGCACCTTTTCTAAGAGAGTTGGAGAGGAAGTATGTGCCTGTGTACTTGTAGGAGACATGAGGGACTGTCCCTGTAAGATGGAAAAGGCTTATTTTCTCTCTCCTTCAGCTGGAATTCCTCAAACTTACATTATAAAGTATGTCATTTTGCAATGTGAGTACTGCCAGTTCGCTTCAAAAGCCTCAGGTAAACTTCTGACTACAACAGGCTATCTGTTTAAATACTCAGATTTTTGTTGCATTCAAGATTTGTTGCACTTAAGAAAGACTCATTTGCACAAGTTGGCATTAAACACACACACATTGTTTGGTACAATTACAATTCACAAGTTAACTCTTATAATGAGATATAGTAAAAAGTATGCATATTTGGCGTGCTGTCCGAGGGGACGTCTCCGAGCTCAGAATTTATAATTTGTGTTTTTCGCTCACAGACGACAACACTGTCAAAACTATCCCAGATCACACGGATCCACGAAAACGACTAAAAATTATGTATTATGCATGGCAGGCCAGTAGTTGGCGAGGTTTTTTTTGTAAAGAAACACTACGCACCAACAGACTGAACACGTAATACGCATGCACATGACGTCACCGGTTTCACAAATTAGCATTTTTGTAGTTTACACTGACAATAGCGGTATCATTTTCAAAAACTTGCACTTTGAAACACGTTTTCAACGTGTTTAAGGCCGTGTAAAGTTATACATTACTGTATTTAGTGAGGTAACTGAGTACAAGACACTGAATATGTATGTTTCACATTTTTACTGCATATGCTCTTTGCAATTCTAATTTGTTCACAGCATTGTGCAAAAGAAAAAAAATACACCCTTATTTACAACAAACATACATAAACTCCCTTTGGGTAGAGCTGTGCACAACTGTAAACAATATTGCAGTACATATTGGAACTGAACATACAGCATACATAGTACTGTAAATCATTCATGCACATCCAGACGTTCCTCTATGTCTGGCCACATAGGTTCAACCGTTCACCTGAGAAAAATTGTTCAATTTAGGAGACATTTTCAGAAAAAAAAGATTAAAAATTTTGTAAAATTAGCTTGACAGATTTTGACAACTAGTTCAACATTTTTGTATGTAATGTCTCAAGCAATGAAATGAGGACTATTAGTTTTATATGGAATGACTATTCAGCATTCACAAGTATAGTTAATTTTGACTGACATGACATAAGCAAATGATAATGTTATAAAACAGCAGAGAGTTGTATGAAAGCAATTGATGCATGTCCAAAAGCATTTGCAATTTGTTGTAAAGAATGAGAAACTGCTACTTTGATGTGCACAAATGACTAAATGTTGTGGAGGTTGAACTAACTGTTGAGCAAATGTAAATAGTGATGTGAGAAATCACCAAAGCGACTGAGAAAAACTGTAACTTTAAATGTAATATTGAATAACATATACTATATATAAACGAAAATGTACAGCAAACACTGAATAAACGTCTTTTAAACGTATTACCTATTATACTGTATGCAGTGGAGTCTTGGTTATAGCAGTCCAGGCCTATACTTCATAGAACTTGTATGCCCATCACAAAAGTCGTGACGCAAAGTATTTTCCCAATGTGCAATGGCTGAAGTTACAATTTTAAAAAGTCTAACAGGCCCATGTAAGGCAATCGATTTCAATTCACAGAGGAGTTCAGGACCACAATTGATGTCAGAGCTGTTCAAAATGACTTCTTGTCCAAGCATTCACAAGGTCTTTGGAGGAATTGTTGGCAAGAGCAAACGCAGAGGTCAAGTGCGGTACATGCTCTCCCAGCACATTCAGCATGAATCTGTCAGGCAGCTGCCAACGTCTGGGCTCACAGTGGAGGTTGCCAATTAGTATGCCCTCTCGACTGCCCACAGAGAGCCGAAGAAGGCATCCAGCACACCTGTCAATATTTACTGTTCCAACAAAATGCATCATTCAACGCCATCTGCTCCTGGCCAGAGTAAGTCCAGAGATTTGAAGTGGTGGTGACACTTACTTTGGTCTTAATCAATTAATTTCCCTTGTGCCACTGAATATAGTTAAAAAGAGTTGTGCATCTATCTATCTATCTATCTATCTATCTATCTATCTATCTATCTATCTATCTATCTATCTATCTATCTATCTATCTATCTATCTATCTATCGCAGAAACTAAGAAAATCAATAAAACTAAGAAGCAATAAACCACCATTAGGCTGACTGTCTGACTACTATCCCATAATCCTTGGACTTTTTAGTTTAAACTGAGGAGATATTTGTGAGAAGATTTGTTTTTGTTGATGAAATAAGAGCCATCAACCACTGTAAGCATGTTATGAAGAGCTACAGATTGCCTTGCTTCCAGGGCAAGGGTTTATGACAGGTCTACAAATCGTGATTTTTTTTTTTCAGCACTATTGGTTAATGCAAGAAAGACAGTTGGAGTTCAAAGTTGAGGGATTAGTGTTGAAACTGTCAGTTGAACTGTGTGGACCACCACCATCTTCATTCAGATGTCCAAGATTGGCAGTGTTAGTTTGCATACTGTTCATAAATGTGTAATTCAATTTGGTTTGCAAAATTTCCATAAGCCACCAGTGCAAATTTCCATAAGCCACCAGATCAAGAACACTCTTTTAATCATTAGTGTTATGGACTGCAGAAAGTACTTGTAGAGGGTAGTGCTTGGAGGTGCCTTTGAAGGTATGCTGCCCAAATATTTTGCTCGACTATATTCTATTTATGGTTCATGAAATTGTATCCCAAGGGACTATCCAAGTTGTATTTGAAAAATTGAAAGCCCACACCACATTACGTCAGCGTAATTTATGTAGGTGACCTTGAAGATGCGTTATCGGGGTTATCACAGAAACACAAGCAACACATCAAATGATCCATTCTCTCTCCTAACACAAACTCTGTTGGTGGATTCCCTCTGTTTTCCTTGGTCACTCTTCCGTGGAGCCTTTCTACCTGATGGATCACTGCTGGAACAGGATGGATGCCATCTTCCTTGCCTGGTGCCTGGCATTTCACCCTTTCTTTTCCATTCATCTATCATCCACAATGGCAATTTGTTTTGGTGCTGTAGCCACTGTGTACTCTAAAAATATATATTGTATGTGAAAACAGAAAAAGCCAAAAGTATGCTTTGATTGCCCATTTGTCGGTAGTGCTCACTTCCAGCACACATACTGTAAAGTACATGTTTTCTTTTTAAAAGAGTGGTAATGGAAGTGTTATAAGAAATATGTAAATTCATAGATTATTTTATTATGTAATTCCTATTGTATGCTCCCAAAATAATATCCATATACTGTAATCTGTATGCATATTCTAGGAAGGTCAAGGGTACTTTTAAACACGAGGCCTCAGAGGGTACTGAAATGAGTATGCTAAATAATTCCAGTGGTCATCATGGCCATACTAAGGCCATGCACTATTTGCTTATAACATTGTTAAATAGTACAGACTTCAGTGGTTAAACTGGGAAAACTGTTAGCTGAAAGTCAGGCCAGTATAAGTGTAACCAATCAAATAGTAGAATGTTGTAAAGCACATTAGTTATTATTTTGAACATGATCATCAAGATTTAAATGTGTGTGTAGTTTTCTGATCATGGAGTTGCTTTGCTGTGTCTGAAGTGACTCCCTGCTGGCTGCTAATAAACCTTATTACTGCAAAGAGTAATTTGGAAGCAGAGGTGGACAAAGAACACAACTTCCTTACTTGACTGAAAATACAGATACTACTGGTCAAATATTACTCCGTTACAAGTAAAAGATGTAAAGACCGATTTTTACTTCAGTAAAAGAACAGAATTACTCGCTTTTAAAAGTACTTAAGTATCAAAAGTAAAAAGTAAATGTCAATGCATTGTTTTATTATTGTTGCAATGTTGTATGTAATACATACCTTATGCCTCTGAATCTATGCCTACCTACCCTCATATCAATATCAAATTTATTTCTAGAACACAATTCCAGTAGTGGGATTGAATGTGAGATTGAATAAGTGCACTCATTAACGTCCACAGTGGTTTCGGACACCAAAATGGCTGTTCCCTCAAATAGTGCCCTATTTAAAGTTTGGCTTTTAGTATGAATATGTTAGCCTTACTGTTATATATAAGCTAGTGTGCTCCAAAACAATTAAACATTTGCATTTAGAAGACCAAACCCAACGTTGAAAATGAAAATCAAGTTGATCTCAGAATCCAACATCAGATTGACGTTAATCTCCAACGTTGGACAATGTAGTATTGTGGTTGAAAATGAAAATCGGGTAGACATGTAGTTTGCTGGATCATCAGTCGGGTTCTGATGTCAACCCATCTTTCATTCCCAACAAAAATCCAACATCTGTCCAACGTTGTCAATCTGACGTTGGATTCTCCGTCAACCCGACTTTCATTTCCAACCAAAATGCAACCCCTGCATCCAAAATCATCCCCTGACTGACGTTACTACCTTCTACTCAAGGACCTTGACAGAAATGTAGTGGAGTAAAAATTATGATTTTTTTCTTTCAAATGTAGTGAAGTTAAAGTAAAAAGTTTCCTGAAAAAATTATACTCAAGTACTGTAAAGTACAGATACTCAAAAAGTGTAATTAAGTTCAGTACTCAAGTAAATGTACTTTTTTACTGTCCACCTCTGCTTGGGAGAGATGTCTTGATGCTGCACAGCTAAAGAAGGGAAGAACTAAAGAGCTAAAGAAGTGGAAGTGGTAAAGAAGGCAGTTATAGTTGCTTCTTGCATGGATGCTGTCCCCCAGGTTGGTTAAAGTCTACCTGAGGTAAATGTCAGATAAAATTTGTCTGAGAATTTTAACGACAAACCCAAATTTTCTAGCCTTGTTCGACTGAACACGTCATCTGCACGTTCCTGTATATGAGTCCTTTAATTGAAGAGTCCACTAGGTGGCAACCATTGGCGGGCCGTGCATTTCACACCTAGGCCTTCAATGGTGTCCAACCTGAATTAATAACTTTTAATAGTGTAGCAGCACACAGACTCTCTATAATTGTTGTGAAATTGTTTTTTTTATGTTGCACCGACAGTTTTTGGGTTAATGCGGTGAGTTGGGAAAAGGCCGGTAGAGAGAAACGAGCGAGTGAGTTCGGCTTGTGCGTTAGTGTTCAGTTGTTCTTGCGTTCGGATTATAAGTTCAGAAGCGGAGGGTTACAGTCCCTTGTCAGACGTTTGAAAGAAAATAATAATGAAGTTTCGATCATACATTTCCAAGAAAAATTAAGAAGAAAATCAGATTCACCATGGGAAAAACGAAGGCAAAAAAAGCATTATACTCACCAAAACTACGATTATTTTTTTACACAAAATCCATCCTAATTTCTTTCCTCAAAAAGACTTAAATTACTCAGTTGTACAGGTTATCTGTGCGTTTCAGTCCCAACAACCTTTTCTATGACCATCGAGGCTAATGCTGAAAGTGGAGTCTGTCCCGTCATTCTGGCATTAGTTTTACTTGGCTTTAGGGCCGAGAGTGTCCGCTCGACAGAAGCAGTGGACACAGGGACAGTCACCGCAACACATGATGATGACCCATGCTCACACACAAAGTTTTGAATGAAATCAATGAGATCAGCAGGACTTTTGCCTTCAAAATCAGACCTGGCATACATTACAGTCAGTCAGTTCTGTTTTTACCCAGACAGATCGAACAGTGTTCCGTGACTCTGCGTTAAGCTGGATAAGGCTGAATAAGGGATTTTTTCATTAGGATTGAACCTGCTGGTTGTCGAGGAGGGAATGAAATATTAATTTGTGGGTTGAAAAACTATTAAATCTACAGGAAAATATTTTAGTTTATGCAGTTCTGAAGGCACCCTGAAGGGAGCAAATATGTTCAGGTCGAAGGGGACTGTCTGGATTTTACTCCCAATTCAATGCTCATCTATGGAAGCTTGTTTCCATCATGGAATAAAAACCATGTAAAAGATAATTGCGACTTTTTTTCTTGAATTGAGGGATATAAACTTGCAATTGTGAGATATAAACTCGTATTTGCGAGAAACAAAAGTCAGAATTGTGAGATAAAAAGTTAGAATTACCTTTTTTATTTTTTATTTAGTGGCGGAAACAAGCTTCCACACACATCACACTTACGTACTTAAAGAAGTTTGAATAAAATAAACACAGTACAGTAATTTTTTTTTTTTTTTAAATGTAAGGTTAGGTTCCAGCATTTTTATTGAGTAATTTAGCAGGTGTGCAGTTAGAGTAGATGTAATAGCTTCAGGGAAATTATTATGATTACAGTTGAATAACATAAAATGGACATCTAATGTAACCAACATAATTTATTTTCATGTTAATTAATGCAACAGACATGTTCACTCAGTATATCAATTTAAATTTGACAATTTATTTTATAAATACACTTGGTAAAGTGTAGTGCATTTAAAGATTTATCACATGCTGCAGGGAGTAAGGAGCAGTGAACACAGCATTGGGACCCTGTCAATCGGAAACACAAGTTTTGTCAGGGTAGCGTACATGTGGACAATACAGCTTTCAGCATGTTGACCCAGAGGAGCAGAACTTCCTTAAAATCCAGTCCTGTAAATAACATGTAACCAAGACACATGACGTCTGAGAGCTTAGAAACAACAATGAAACAAGACCCTGTCACTCAAATTATACTGCAGGGGACAGCAGTTCTTTTTAGCAAGCCCACATCCCTGTGCTACACTGCCTGTACCCTCCAAGGCCAGCAGCCCAGCAAACAGGAAACAAAATCAAGAGAGCCCCTTAACTCTAAACACACTCTTGTCAAACAAAACGGCAGCCCAAGGAAAGACAAACTACAGATACACCCGTCTGCATACTAGTATAGAAGGATCCATAAAAACCTTACTGTTCTCGTTTAATACATGGACATTTTCAAAAGCTGTTTTTATGCACTGCAATATTTAATATTATGAGAGAAAATGAGGTTTCAGGAGAGCTCCCTATTATCCATTAGAGGCCCAGAGGGACTTTTAAAAACACAATCCCTGGAGGGCTTTATGAAATACATAAAAATGCCCTCTGTTCTATTATTTTTTCATTTGGTGGGTCAGTGGGGTCAGTCAGAGTAGCAGGCTCTGTCCACATCCCCTTCTGGCCTGTTATTTCTTGAGTGTGTGATGTTGTATAAGAGCGGCGGTGGGTAGAATAGCTTAGAGGTTTTGCCATCTAAATCACTTCAGCCTGTGCGCAGTGGACAGGATTGTTTCCTGAGACTAACTTCCTCCTACGCCCCATCTCACCAAAAGAACCTAGAGATTTACAGTTCGGCTTTCTTGGGGCGAAATCACTAAACAGTTGTGCTGCTTTAATATGAGTGTTCCATTAATTGCATCTAATTAGTTTAGCTATAGGTGTTATCTTACAGGTGTAGCATTGGCTGGTTAGCATAGCCCAGTTAACCCTTGCTGGTAGATGTTGTAATTATGCCATCTTGTTCCAAAAAGTCTTTCACCATTGTCAGATTTTCAAAAATGTTTTGTGACAAAGAAAAGTTGTTGTAAGCAACATATCAATAACTCGTTATAGTATAGTAGATGTTTTGGTAACACTTATTTTGATGGTCCATTTTGAACATTTTGTTGACTAGAAGTAACTTTTCAATTACATGTTACTTTACTCTCAATAGAGTATCATTAGACTGTCTGCTTAACATCTGCTAACTCTTTATTGTAATGGTCCTCCAACAGACATTCTACTGACTAAAGTAACTTTGCAACTACATGTCAACTTATTCTAACCCTAACCCTACCAGTCTACTAATACCCTAAGACTCTATTGACAGTTAGTAGGCATGTAAATGCAACGTTACTTATAGTCAACAAAATGTTTAAAGGGACCATCAAAATAAAGTAAAATCGATGTTTAACTGTGACGAGTATTTTTGGAGAGCTCTTTAAAATTTGAAATATGCTTACATTAAGAATATCTGTACATTCAATACATGTTTACATGTTGGTTCAACAATATAAGATGTTAATGACATTGTTACATCAACCAGTTAGAGTGCCCATGATCTCCACCAGAGGGCACATCTCCCGACTCCCTGGCTTTCCCATCATGAACTTCAATTCCCATAACCCATTGTCTGGACTCATTATTTTCTAATGACTTCCACCTGTGTCTCATTTATCTTGTTGAGTCTGCCTTTATAAGCCCTGTGTTTTCAGGCATTCATTTGCGAAGTCTTGTATTATTGTGTTGTTTTTTAAATTTGTTTTATCTCCTGCCTGGTTTCTTAGATTATCCTATTTGCCTGTTTTGCCCTGTTGTTATTGTTTGGATTGTCAGACCTGTTTTTTTGTAGTGGTGGGCATATCGAGGCTTCGTGGAACAAGGAAACAGTTGAAGCAAATGTACCCTATTGTGTTGATGCTTCGAAACAATCCGACACCCATCTCCACGGTGACCCCTAGTGGTCAGGGCAGTGAAAATGCAACAAAAACCCGGGCCAAACATGCATAAAAACACCTTTTACAAGTCTATTGCAATTTTTTTATTGAAAGTACATTATTTCAAATGCAATTATCTAATCATCTAACAAGATTATCAAGTGTCTATGTTCTTTTATCAATTGTCAGGTTTTGTTTTGTTTGTTCTATGAATGGCTCAGCTAAACAGGCCAATAAGAGACTATTAACTACTAATAAAATTAATAAAAATTAAAAATTAATAAAATGGATTCTCACCCGTGTGTGTCAGAGCAGTTGTATGACAGACATCATGCACAGGTGGTGGAGTAATCACTTCTGCTAATTTATTGATTTGAGATCACAATTAAAAGTGTAGTATGTAATATTACATACTGCTAGTGGTTGAAATTGGTACTGCAGTCCAAATACAAAATATCGGAGAGAGTTGTTTCTCCCACCCCCTCCTCCTCAGACTCGATGCTCACGCTGGTTGCCAGATTGAGGACATGTAACAGGAATGACCTCAATTGATAATGGAGGGTGGTCTGTACGTTGATGAGTTGATTTATCCACGTTTTAATACAGTATGCTTCTGGACATTGAAGCTTTTTAGATGGATGCTGAAGCTTTTTAGATCGGGTAGAATCTGCAATCTCAGACCTAGTTTGTTTACTGGCTTCCGTGGCTACAATACGCTGTGTTTTCCACCAAATGGCAACCTGGGGTATCGGAATACTTTTGTGTAAACTGGCAATGGGCGGGCTCACACAGACCAAAACAAAAAATTACATTCCGACACAGAAAGCACATTTTAACACTTTAACCGCCAGGGGTCGTTGTATACCTAAAACCACCAAGCGGGTTAAAATTTACATGACTACTGTTTTGATATGGCTAAAAAATTTATTAAGTCACTGTATAATGTCACTGTCTTCACAAAGTAATGTGATATTGAAATTATTATTTTAGTCATCAACTATGTTTTTGTCCTGTTATTTTATGTTCAAGGCTATATCAAGAAGACTACACTAATCATTTTCTTAACGGTGAATAAAAGCAAAACCAGCCTGCAAAGACAACCAGAAGTAGAAGGAAATAAATACATATTTTGGTGGTGTAATATTATAATAAAATGTCATTAATCACATATTAAGATAACCCATGTTATTTAAAGGGGTCATATAATGCCATTTTTGTACAAGTTAATATGAATCTTTAGGGTCTAAATGAAAACTTTGTAATATACTTTTATTAAAAATTCTCATTAGTATTATAAGAAAACACTAATTTTACCTGGTCAAAACCAGCTCTGTTTTCAGCATGCCATTTCAGTGCATATGCCTTTAAATGATAATGAGCTTTGCTCACCCCGCCCCTCTGTTCTGTGGGGCGTTTTGACTATGGTTTTGACACAACTGCACGTGGAGTGTTGCCTTGACACCAGTTGAGGGTGACGTTATATTTTGGAACAAGAATGGCAGCGGGAGTCTCTGAGGACACATCTGTGCAACCATACCAATTTGAACCGGAGTTGGACCCGGAACAAGATGACAGCCCCGAGGAAGTTCGACAATTAAGGCTCGAACAGGACATTTCTGAATGGTTGGTTAACGTAATGTCACGTAATGTACACCTGCATACACAGTTTTTAATAACACATTAACCATAACGCGTTGTACATTATAAACGTGGGATTATGAATTATATTGAGAATGTGCTGTCCTCACTGCAGTGTAGCAACTGTAGTTATACAACCAGCTAACTCTAATGCAAAATGATGACAAGTCGTAGTGAGCGATTTCTTGCTGTTTACTGTAGCTTCCAACATCATCTTACATGACAGAGTGAAAACTGTAACAAAAGAATAAAGTTTGACTGTTTTAACATAAATCTTGTCAAATGAAATATACCTGAATATACATGTAAATAAACGTTGCAACTATATGAAGTCTTTCCTTTTTAAACAGAATTGTAACATTAACTTATTAACATAACAATGAATTTTGTACTCACAACATTGCCTCTAGTGCTAATAACAGATGGATCAAATGTACACACATACTGTCAGCTTCCTTTCTTCTATACAGGAAATAACCTCTAACCCTGAACTCCCGGTTTTCATCGTATCAGATTAAACATTTAATCTGCCTTAACATTTTGCCTTAATGGCAACACAGAGAACGTCGTAACGTTACAGAGAAAACATGCCGTAATATACCCTGAGTGTAAACATTAGCCGCATTCATCGTGAAGCGTGCAAGCGATTTGCAAAGATTAATATTTAAAGGTTAATAAAACGTTACACTCACTTCTTCTGGAGGTGCAGCAGGAACACAAATAGTTGGTACCGATTCTGTTTTCAGGACCAGCTTCTTAGCAAAACCAGATTTACACTGACCCTCGTTTATAAAGCAGTCTGGTGAGAAATGATTAGCGCAAACATAAAAGCATTTACGTAGATCGTTGGGAATATTCCCTTCAAAAATAAAACTCAGCGGTTCGAATGTAGGAACATTAAAATGACTGCTGAACATTAAAACACCACAATCGCTTAGACACCATTCTGCTCCAGTGTATCAACAATGGCGGACTACGATGACAGCTCGCTCAGGGCGGGTCTGTGTTGAAACACTGCTGTCAATTATCAATCATGGGAGGGGCGTCCGTTTTATTGACATCACAAAATCGAACGGCTCAATTTGAGGCAGGGGAAAACATATAAGGAGATTAAAACAAAAACACTGGATGGATTTTTATCATTATATGATGGTTGTGTACAGGCACTGCCAGCACACATTTCAGTATAATCAACTTGTAAAAGTGCATGTACCATTAAATGACCCCTTTAAGTTACTAAAATACCCTAAATAGACAATAATGAGCAATAATAATTCAGCGCACTGCATGGATGTATGATGCAACAAAAAATTCAAGTGCACAGTTTCACCTAATTCATTATTAATTTGTTTAGTTATATAATTTCTAATTTGAATAAGAGAACAGCACCAATAAACTTGGGATAATCATAAAAAATGTTTTATTCATTACTTCATAGACCTGCTTTAGACTTATAGGTATGAATGCCCCATTTTTAATCTGGTTTTATCTAAACAATTTTTAACTACAGGGGATTGTAAATAGCACAATTTTAATAAAAGTCAATGACTGAGAGACTTATTTATTTATATTGATATTTTATTGAAAATCTGTTATGTACATTTGAAAAACAGCCATGTGTAAGTTTTAGTAAGTCTAGTGTTAAAGTAGAATGTCTGGCTGTAGCATTGTTTTTCAGGGGAAACGTGTGCAAACTTAGCATGTTTTCTAAATCTCTGCAAACCTTTTATGGTATTTTTATGCTTTAGTACATTAAAAAAAAACTACATACAGCACCTTTAATGTTAGATTATTATAGTTTATTTACACAAAAAACTAAAATATGTTAATTTAAAAAAAAAATCACATTAACATGCATTATGTAATTGCAGTACTCCGTTCAGCTGTATATCCAGTTCATTCAGTCAGCAGCTTCTCAGAAATGCTGCTGTAACAAACATGGCATCTGAGGACTATTTCACTATTGCTGTCTTCTATTTCTGTTATTTTACTTTATTTGATCAGTCACGTGATTTATGTCTCAGGTGGTTGGCTCAAAAAACCTTTGTGTTTCTCATAAGCAAAGAGGGCTGATTTCAAATCATATAATTCCATGGCACAACATGGCAGCCAAATAGCTGCCTTTGAGATGAATGGGAATGCTAAAGGATGGCTTTCTCCAAGTATTATATATACTAGTGGTTATCATCTAGTTTGGGCATGGGACCCACATTTTCCAATGGTCATTTATCAGTGACCCACATTTTTAGGAATTTCAAGCAAGCAAATTTATTCTCAAAAATGACTGTCACACACACAAGTACCATCCCACTTTACTTGACATACACATCAATTGTAAGAATATCTCTAACACGGATGAACAAACAGTCTAAGGTAAGGCTATTAAATAGCAGTCCCACATTTGTTTTTTAATAATACAATGAAGTTAGTTGCTAAGTTGTTATGAGTATGTCATTTGTGTTTCAAAGATGAACGAAAGACTAAGAGTAATTGATGAAATTGATGACAGAATTTTAGTTTTTTTTTTTTTTGGTTGAACTTTCCCTTAAATGAATAAGGTGCTAAAACATGCAAACAGCATGTGCAAATAAATTGCACTATCAGTGTGTACAATTCTCACACTCATCTCTGTTCTTTTCATGCGCAGGTATAAATCTCAGTCAAACAGAATTAATCAATGGCCGTTAGGGTCAGCCAGTTGTGCCAGTTCTCACACCTGAAACGAGAGTCCTTGAAATCCAGGCTGAAGCAATCAATCACATACATCCTGATGTGTGTGAGAGGCGATAAGCAAGTTTTTAAAGAGAGAAACACAAAGACAACTCCAGAAAGTAATTTACATGCCTAATGAGACAACTCAGCTTGGCGCCCACTATAGACACACACACACACACACACACACACACACACACACACACACACACACACACACACACACACACACACACACACACACACACACACACACACACACACACACACACACTCACACACGTGAATGCATCGCTGTGGAATTTCAAAACCTGCCCTTCTCACTGCTGTGTGGCAGCCCAATTAATCATCTCAAAGCGTTTATGGCACTGAGATATAAATTGACTAAAATCTACTAAAATCATGTCCTTACATAGCTTTTACCTTCCATCACTTTAAATTAAGTATTATCATCCTTCTCAATGGAATCTGTCTGAGAGGAAATAAAATAAAAAAAAATCCTTTAATAGGCGTCTGACCTCACTTGACATTTCATTTAATTAAGGATGACTTGTCTTTTTTGAGTACGATAGAAAAGATAAGAATGAAGAAAAGTGACTTATTGCCGTGGGTCATTATTTAGTGAGTCATTAACTGAAAAGAACGAGGATTACAGTTGCTATCTGAGCTTGCATGCACTAGCACACAAATCTCTTGCAAACTGTCCTCAGTGTGAGTATTGTCCCTTGAGTATTGAGTATTGATATGAATACATATGCTTAACCCCTTTGAAAAAAAGTGTACTTAATTGAATAAATGTGCACTTCAAAGTGTTTTTCAAATCTTGTATTGTACTTCAAATCTTAAAAGTACAAAGAGCTGTCCTACTAATATTATTTATTGTAATATTAATGAAATAAAAGACCACTTAAGTGTATTTAAAGAGAGCACACTTTCATGACTGTTTCTTAAAACACTTTTAGATAATGCCAAATTAAAAGTTTTAATAATCATTTATTTAAATGTGACGTAGTTACATTGTACTTACTCAAATAAGTACTGCATAATATTAATTAACTACATGTAATTACACTTTAATCATATTTCAATGACAATAGAAGTAATTCTGAAATTACATATCACTCTTCTCTACAATCCATATGATTTGTGACATTATTAATCTCTGTAGCATAAACCTTACAGGATGTCACAGTTTGTGCCAGTTGAACAAACCCCTGATACTAAGTATAACCAATAATAATAATAATAATAATAATAATAATGCTTTCTTTAGCAAACACTGCTAATTATGAAATGATTGTGTTGTGCCTTTTCCTTACACCGAATGGCCTGTCTCTCACCTTTGCTGCCTTTCAAACCTTACCCGAAGTACAGAAAATATGGATTGATTCACTGACGTATTGTTGAAGCTTGTCCACGGGAGACAGAAGCAGAGAAACATTTTTCATTTTTCATTCCAAAAGTTCCATGTTTTTCAGTCGCTGATATTTTCAGACACAGCAGCAAATATTGCTATGGATTCCTTTTCCCATTTGGAGCTCTGCAGGGCGTGAGGGAGTGAAAGAGTGAAGCTACCCCAGGACATCTCAAAATCTCAGCAAGGTGCCTTAGCTTTTAAAGGCATCACAACACTGTTTCCTCTTTTTGACAGACACATCTTATCAACCTCTGTCTGGGAGAAATGAACAAACACAAAATAATAAACACAGTTTTTCACACTATCACTGTTTATTTCCCTTGTCCAACAATGTCCAAAAGTGGACAGACACACATGTAGAATTTTTTATTTGTCATCCTTGATATTTTTGGAAAGCACACTAGGTATAATGTCATAATGCTAATTTTAGCTGTATGTGTCATCCAATAACACATTTTAATTTAGTATTTTAATTTAATATCATATTTTGAATGTAGTAAATTGCAACTTCATCATTACAAATGTGTAATTACAAATACTTTTAAATGTGACATACAAGTTTCAATAACATTTAAATTAGTTTACCATAAATGCTTGTCAGTACATACGGCAGTACATTTTAATGATATTTCAAAGACCATATACTTAATTATAAAATTAGTCCTACTTTAGCACTCTAAAGTTCAGTTAATTGTATATAATATACAATTTTAATTTGAATACATCATGCAGTTAGAGCACTTGCACTTGAATCAACAAAGTTCCTGTGCTTACTATAGCTGTGAATAAATGAAAAACACAACATTTAGGTTAGCATTTACCATTTAGGAGCACATTGTAATGGTCTGAGAAAATAAAATGTCTTAAACATGTCTTTAACACCAGTAAAAGTAAAAAAAAAAAGCAGGAGGTTGATGCTGGGTTTGAGGATATGCAGATTTTGGTCTCCTGCCACGTGTCACTTCCTCTCGTAATGAGTGAGGGGTGCTGTGTGGCAGCAGGTGCTGAGAATAGAACATGGCTCACACTCATTTTCTCTTTTATAATAATCAGCACAGAAACGCTGAGGGCCTGCCAGTTAACAGCAGAGCTCTAATGCAGATGTAGCTTTTCATATTTAAACATGCTTAGACTCCGTCTGGACTCTTACATTAGAATCTAAAGCACCAGGGCTGGAGTGAGACAGTCTCACCAAGCAGAGGGAGTCTTGTGACTGAAAACACTGCACGATTCTGGATAAATTGAGAATCACACTTTTCTTAAAATAGATATCATGAATCTCCTATGAATATGAATAGAAAACTAAACAAAGTTATGTGTAATTCACTAGACGTTCTGACAAATATTAACTGCTGCAGTCTATTTAAATGAAATAAAAAATCTAATTTATTTGAAAGAATGATTCTATGACTCGCTCATGAAGACTTCACTTGTTTCATTACTGGATGAATCAGTGTTGTTAAACAAATCTCTTGAATGAACGATTCAATGACAAATACGTTTTTAACAGTCACTTGCCGCCACCTTCTGGTGTAATAATGTAATTGATGCAATCTTTATTTGACGAGTCGTTATTTTCACAAAGTGTTTTACTCTATTTTGATCCCTACCTTAAACATCAGTGTTTATATCTGAACTGTTAACTAGTACTTCTGTGATAATTTGAATGTTTGTAACGCAGAAATAACGATACTCTGTGGTTAAAAAGACAGTTTGTGAAGCTATTTCATCACTATACTGTGGCAAGCAGGACGAGGCCGGGAGCCGTGAGAGAACAGAGGAGCTATGGAAGCATAACGACAGTGTTTATGTGTATGCAGAAGTCTTTTACTTTTGTTTTGTGTTTATTTTGGATTAAAGTGTTAAACGTTCGCTGGTTCCCACCTCCTTTTTCCCTGAATTACTATTACAACTCTCTCTAGGTCAGCAGCAGCACAAGTGCAGATTTGAATAGTAGCTGTCATCATACTTGTCAAATAGCCAAATTATTCTCATTTAGAAATAAGATTGAGTGGATGTTTGAATTGAGATTGCGATCTTTCAACGATTAATCGTGCAGCCCTAGTGTACGCTAAATTCATGTAGAACATTCATAATTTACTTGAGTAAAAATAACTTCCTCCTACATTATTCAAAATAACTTTCCTTCAACAAATGTGTTCACAATGTCTGTAAAGATACAAAATACAAAACTGGATGGAATACAGTTTTTTAAATTGTTTCATGTCTTCTCGTTTCTCTACAGCATGTGTCATTTGAGCATCATGGCATGTGAATGATGCAGTCTGGAATTTCTGCATGAAACTCTCAATCATCTATGAACAAGGTATCCGGTATGAATGATGGAATAGCCTCTGTTTCTGCAGTTTTCTTCACTGTAGATGACATGCAGCTACCATTGTATTTTCTTTAAGGGTATGAGTATGTAAAACTAAAAAAACTCGACACTGTCAAATATAATTTTTATTCAGATGGCAGTGAAAAGTTTTATGCACAAGGTGCTGTGCTCGGGAGATCCAAGAAAGAAATGGAAGATAAATAAGGGAGGCCGGGGCTAGTTGACACACTTTTTACTCCAGTGAGAATTCCTAAGAGTAGGTTTATTTCTGAAAGTCAATTTCTCTAGGCACATACTTTAAAGTCTTGACTAAAAAGGTTTCTTGCCCAGGGAGAAATATACAGTTGATTTAGCAGATGTTGACCTATTGTGGGACATGTTGGGGCACTAAAAATGTAAAAGATAACATGTGCCACGATCAGAGCCGTTTAAAATACTCTTTAAACACAGACCTGTGACCTCATTACAGTATTAATGCACCACTGTATATGTGTTGTCTTGGCAAAACATTCTGCTAAACATTCCTGAAGAACTACATTGCTTGGTGGAAGGATAATTATTTGTTAATAAATAAATCATACTGTCATGTTTGGTTTTGTGTTTTGAATCATGTTTATGTTTTCATGTCTTTTATTTAGTACTTTTCTTAGTCAAGGTTCCTGGTTTTGTCATGTTTTTCCTTGCCCTCATGTGCTTCCCTTATCTAATAGGTGTGTTGGACATTGACTGTGGCTGGATGTAACCGATTGCCGAGAGTTGCCGTGTGCAGTCTGGGAGAAGCTGAAAACGGAGATGTGAAGTTTGACACTTTCTGCTTCCCGTAGTGATGCTCGTGTTGCGTTTGCATACTTTATCATAGCTGAAGTGAAATACATTTAATATTTGTCAAATACACAGATGTTTCTAAGACATTTTCATTCAATCATATATGCAGGCCTACTGCTTAATACAGTGTCTGTTTGTACAAAAATAAAGTTCAACATAATCATATACTATTTAAATACCAAAGAAGTGGGGTCTACGTTTATTCTGTTTTTTTGATAAACATAACACAATATAACATTGCGACTACATGAAAAGAGTTTTACTGTTATAAAAATACAGATTTGTGAGCATTAGTGGAACTGAAGGTTTCAGAATAAACACGAAACACACGTGATCCTTGTCATGTGGTGAAACCGGCCAATCGTGGAACAGCTGTGTCATCATCAGAGCTTGTGCAGTCGCTCTTGAGAAGCTGCGCAGAATGAGTCAGCCGTCTGCTCTCGAATCGCTCTCGCGGTACTTTGATGGCATACGTCACAGTCACGTGGCTTCGGCGCTGTATCAAATCGGACAAAATATCTAACCAACATGCACTGCTTGAAGTCAGCTGCCGATCGGTCTGCGCAGAGCTGCATTAAGTTGTACAAGCCTAATGTGTCATGTTCTGTTTTAGTCATGTGCTTCTTAGTTCTGTTTTCTCGATGGTTCATTTCTTTCAGGTGTGTCTTGTTTAGTCATTAGTCCTTATGTTTTTAAGCCCTCTTGTTTGCCTAGTTACTTTCTTGTGTAGCATATTGTTGGTTTAACCTGCAGTTTGGTGAGTCTATTATAGTCACCCCCCCCCCCCCACCCCCATAAAAACACCTTTTAGCTACACATCTATAGCATTTTTTTATTGAAAGCAAACCCCTTTCAAATTCAATTATCTAATCATCTAATAAGATTATTAGGTGTCTATATGTTCTTTTATTAATTGTCCAGGTTTGTTTTGTTTGTTGAATGGCTCAGCTAAACAGGCCAATAATAGACTATACCATTTTTTATTTTAATTATACCAATGTGTAATTAAAACGTCTACAAATGTATAAAACTGATCAGAGATCACGTAAAACCCACAGACACTTGTTCATTGGTTCTCAGTGACTCCTCGTGATTCATGGGTTGACAGAGATCAGCGCCCCCAGTGGTGAACCAATGAAAGTGTTTAGAAACATTTTGAAACAGTTATGACGTAATGAAGCCCCATTTATTGAAATCTGGCAGTTTGAACCATTGATTCGGAACAAATGATTCGTAAAGGTTTCGAAGCTTCATGAAGCAGTGTTTTGAAATTGCCATCACCACATTTTTTGTTGATGTTGTCTTTCTTTTATATGAAACCTTGCCAGCTGTACACAGCTATGTAATTACTGTAAATCACGGCTTCAAATGGCTTTTTGCATAAATGGCGCTTAAATGCCCTAACAATGCCCCTATAACATTGCCCCTTAGTTTATCTGAAATCAATGCAAATCTGTAAAATTAAAATTTTTATCAAATGATGCAAATATAAAAATACTATTTAAAGTACCATTTAAGAATTTATTATATAAAAAGAACTTCATAACCTTATCTTCATATCTTCAGTGTACTTCATATCTTAAAAGTATATTTAAAAAACAACTGTACTTGCAGATATTAATGAAATAAAATGTATACTTTTATTTCATTTCAGAGTATACTTTCATGACTGTTTCTTAACACACTTAAACACTTAAAACGTCCACTTTGTAATACTTTCAAATTAAACATTTTACTTCAAAATACATTTTAATAATAATTTTTAATAATAAACATTTTAATAATTATCTTTTGTCATGCTTGAAATAAGTACTCTTATTTTCATGCGTTCACTAACATATTAAAGCAGATTTGATTATTGATTATAATTTTACAGTGTTATTTGATATTACATTTTAATAAATTTCATATGTAAATTGTAACTTCATCATTACAAATGTGTAATTGCAAATATATTTAGATACATAACATACAAGTCTCACTAGAAATGACATTAAAGTATATTTTAGTTTGCCATAAATGCTTGTCAGTATATTCATACATTGTCAGTACACTTTAATCATATTTCAATGACAAAATATGACAATATTTCAAGGACAATATAAATACTTATGAAATTGCATACTGTAAGTGGGTCAAAAATAGGTAAGTATAAACTAAAAGTATATACTTCCATTTTGCAATGGTTGTCAGTGGGAGACCTTTCACAATAAATTGTGGTATGGCAAAATGATTTACAACATGACACAACATCTCCATCCTGAATCACATATATAGTAACAACCATATTCAAGCAATGTTTTGCCTGAAATAGGCAACTCATTATGTTAAATAATGTTGCATTTACATTTAGCTGACGCTTTTATCCAAAGCAACTTACAATTGCTATATATGTCAGAGGTCGCACGCCTCTGGAGCAACTAGGGGTTCAGTGTCTTGCTCAGGGACACAATGGTGTCTCACAGTGGATTCGAATCCGGGTCTCTCACACCAAAGGCATGTGTCTTATCCACTGCGCCATCACAAATGCTTCTCCAATGCGTAACCATTAAACAGCTTTTTTTTTTCTTGCTTTTTTTAGCCCAGTTGTTTATTGAGAGCAACAGTTCAGACTAAGTCTTTGATTAAATGACAGCTTGGCAAGAGCGACACATATTTGGATTTATTTCAACAACTTTTTTAAAATAAAAACATTTGTTAATGGAATAAGAAAACTCACACCTGCTGCTGCACACTGGTTAATGTCTTGTTTATTTCTCATTTATTCACTGTCAAATGTGTGGCTGTCAGATTGGATAAAGGCGCTAATTGGCAGGAAAAGAAAAGACACAATTAATACATGTTTTTTTTTTTTTCCTCAATCTGACATGCCATCACTATATCTCTCAGCACAGCATCACTTCACAGTTGTGGTAACTCGACTTGTTTTATTTACTGAACAAATACAAACTAAAACTTAATCCAAAGAGAAAAGTTCAATAGAGACCATGCACAATCACAATGCTTTACAGCTTTCTGAAATATTGCTTAGTATTGTTCTAACAATAAATTCTTAGCTTACTGCTTTATAAATTACCTGCACCACACCCCCAAAAAGCAATCCTTACAGTTTGACACCGCGGATGGCCTGAATTTAACTGCTTTCAGGTTTGGAGGGGTGGACACTGCATTCCCCTCAATCATGCAGTGGATACCCATGAGAGGAGTTTTCTTGTGGTTTTATGAACCATTTTTTGTCATTTCTGTTCTTGGTATTTGGGTTTGGTTGTACTCTGTAAAACACATGGACTCTGTGCAGATGAAATCATTTGCAGTTTGCTAAAAATTTCCATCACTTTATTTGGACTAACATGAAGTCACATTATCTCATATTCAGATGACGTACTGAATCAGATGAATAGCCTTGTGAAGCAGAACTATACTATAGCATAAATTAGTACGCTACAGTACTTATCATTTAGCAGACACTTTTATCCAACACGACTTATGAGAAGAGCAATAGAAGCAATCAAACCAACAATAGGGCAACGATATGCAAGTGCTGTGACCAGTCTCAGTCAGTACAGCACAGTAAATGTAGCATTTTTTTATATAGAATAGTCAGTGTTACTATTAATGTGTCAAGTGTTGCAGTTTCAGCAGTTTTTTTGCAAGTGGCTAAAAACTCAGCAGCTCGGGTTGAGTTAGGCAGGTCATTCCCCCTGCTTGGAATAGTCCAGGTAAAGATCCGTGAAAGTGATTTCGTGACTCTTTGGGATGGCACCACAAGGCGCCTTTCACTTGCAGAACGCAAGCTTCTGGTGGGCATGTAGGTCTGAAGTAGTGAGTATAGGTATAGGGGTGCAGAACCAGTGGTTGTTCTGTAGGCAAACGTCAGTGCCTTGAATTTGATGAGTGTGGCAATTGGCAACCAGTGCAATTTTATGAGGAGAGGTGAGACGTGAGCTCTCTTCGGCTCGTTAAAGACATCTCTTGCTGCAGTACATGCTGTAAGGCTGGCCAAGAGAGCATTACAATAGTCCAGTCTGGATAGAACAAGAGCTTGGACAAGGATTTGTGTATCATGCTCTGATAGGAAGGTCCTGATCCTCCTAATGTTGTATAAGGCAAACCTGCAGGACCCGGCAGTTCTAGCAATAGGGTCTGTTAAGTTCAACTGATCATCAATCGCAAGGTTCCTGGCTGTCCTGGATGGAGTTATGGTTGATGAACCTAGCTGAATGGAGAAGTTGTTTGGTTGGCCGAGACCACAAGCAGCTCCGCAAGGGTTAGTTGACGGTGGTGGTCCTTAATCCAGCAAGAAATGTCTGTCAGGCAGGCCGAGGTGAGTGCAGCTACTGTCGGATCCTCTGCTTGGAATGAGAGGTAGAGTTGTGTGTCATCAGCATAGCAGTGATAGGGAAATCCACGTTTCTGAACGACAGATCCTAGTGATGACATGTAGATGGAGAAGAGCAGTGGTCCAGGCACTGAGCCCTGAGGCACTCCAGTAGCTTGGGAGGTAAGACTTAAACCATTGGAGTGCGGTTGCTGAGATGAGCAAGATGGTAACTGTGGAATTGGAAGCTGATCTTGTCAGTCTCAGAACATCAATAATGAGAGCAGGGCAGTCTAAGTTGGGTGGCCGCTTTTGAAACCAGGCTGGTTGTTGTCCAGGAGGTTGTTCTGTGTATGAAAGGTGAATACTTGGTTATTATTTGATTACTAAGTGTCTTAGCAATGAATGGAAGAAGGGATAGCAGTCTATAATTGTCTAGCTGTGCTGGATTTTCAGTGGGTTTCTGTGGACAGGTAATGGGGTGATTGGAATGGATGAGATCTCTTCTACCTAAGAGAGCAGAGAGAACGAGGGCAGAATGTGTGTGTTAGCTGTTAATATGTGAGTGTTGATTTGTGGTGTGGGAAATTTGCCACTGATGGTTGTTGTTTTATTTATGAAGAATGTTGCAAAGTCGTCAGCTGTTAGGGTTGATGAAGGAGGAGGGTTAAGAAAAGAGGAGAAGGTTTTGAAAAGCATGCAAGAGTCAGAAGAATTGGTAATTTTGTTGTGGCTGTAAGTAATTTTAGCAGTACATACATTAGCAGAGAAGGAAGAGAGAAGGGATTGATACAAACCAAGATTAGTGGGTTATTTCGATTTGTGCCACTTCCTTTCCGCAGCTCTGAGTTTAAATGATGCTCGCGTAGAACATCAGATTTTAACAGTTAGGTGCAACTGTTCCTTTTGTAGTTTTCTTTCCTGTCACTAGGGGGAGGTTAGGAAGGTGACCATGTTATCTTACTCTTTTATAAGGGAGTGAGTAAGATTGTAGCCATGTTTTGTAGCAGGGCTAGGAGCTCATCTCTGTTCAAGCCGCTGTATTTTCCCTATTTTGAGGAACATCATTGTTTTTTCCACTCAGTGTAAGTGATGTTTTTGGTTTTGTTGGTTGGGTTGTGTATATATGTATATAAAATATTTTCTGTTTGGTCTGATTACCATTTAATCATATTCTCATTTGTGGCTGCATGCATCATGTACCACCATGAGTATTGTAAAGTGTAAGGCCTACTTCATCCTGAATATCCATATGGAATGATTATTTCTGTGATTCATTGATGCTTGTTCTGAAATGTGTTCTGAATTCTTTATATGGACATTAACCACTCTGACGTCCTTCATCAGTGTTCATATGTCATATCTTTGTATCATCTACCTCTATAAGAAGAGTATTTAAAGTTAGGGTGGAATAATGTCTTTATGTAGTTGTGTTCAATTATGTATTATTTGATGAATGTATGTTTTTTCTTTTTTGATTTATATCACAAAGGGGTTAAGTACTTTAAAATACAGTTGGTTGATGACCTGATTTGGGGGAGAAATTGTGAATGAGACAAAAGAGGATAGGAGGAAGGGTGAGAGACAGTTACGCTGAAAGGTGACCTGTGGAGGAGTGTGTGTTGTGTCCTAAGCCAGATTGAGTTTAAGAGTGAGGAGGACGTGATCTGAGGAGTGCAGTGGAGTGACCAGCATATGGTCAGTGTAGCAGCAGTGTGTGTAAATAAGGTCCAATTGGTAACCTAATATGTGAAAAACTGATGTGTGAGTAGCCTTCCACACTTTAGACTAGCTTAAGCTTTATCTGTGAAACCGAGGGATGGATATCAGATTACATTTTATTTTGTCATTTTATATTATTGTGTTATGTATAACAACCTCCATCAACCCCCAAACACTAAACATCATTTTATTTTAAACTTTTTAGTTACAAAAAAGGTTAAAAATGAAGAAATGAACTCTAAATGTCATGATCCGGCCTTCTTGTCCTTGATTTCCCCTAGTCTTGAGGCTGGATCATGACAGACCCATGTTTTGTGTACAAGCACATGGCCTTTTGTTTGGACCATGTGCTTGTGTTGTCTCGTTACGTAACCCCGCCCCCTTGTTATCCTCGTCTTGTCATTATTGTCTAGTCAGTTTCACCTGTCCTCATCATTAGTGTTCCCTATATAATCCCCTTGTGTTTGCTGTCCTGTGCTGGTTCATTGTTTGATGTTGTCATACATTGTATGACACAGTCCTTGTGAGTATCCTGTCAAGTTTGTGTAAGAGAAGGTTCTGATCTCATATCTACTGTTTGTTTATCGTCAAGTAATCTGTCAAGTCTTAGTCAACGTTTAGTGTCTCCTAGTCCTGTCTATGTTTTGCCCCCTCGTGGGTTTTGTTTTCCCTTGTTTGTCCTACAATAGTGTGTGTGTGTTAAGCATCCTGTCTGCGCTTGGGTTCATCTCTGTAATTCATAACACTAAAACAACAAATTGAACAAATACATCAGACATTGGCTGACAATTACAACAATTTTTTTTTAAACATTTAAGTGATGGTTTTAGTAAATGTTATATCAAATTAAACAAGTGACTCTGTTGACTTGTCAATACTCTAAGACCCTTGTATTTGTATACAGAGTCTTACAACTTCTACCGTCACCTCAGGAAGATGCTGCTTATGTATGATTGTGATAACCTCTATTTCTAACTTCTAAATAAACTGATGGTGATACAACTCAGCATGTGTTACCATTTCTCCTCTATTTCACCAAAAGGAAGATTGTAAATAACCCCTGACAGAAAGAAGACAAGAAAGAAAAACAATATAAATGTACTTCTGTTTTTTTATGTTTCTGAAGATCAGATTGACTGAGGTGGAAACAGAGAGTGCGGCTGGGGAACATGATCCCCCCCAAGCATTTCGACATATCTACTAAAGTGGTAGTATATAATAGTACTAAAATGGGTAAAACTGAAATAAAATAAAATATATAGAAACAAAAAACTAATAGAAATGCATAACAAAATCACTGAAACTTAAACTAAAATGGGAACTAAAAATATAAAATGAAATCTAAATCAAAATATTAATAAATACCATATTAGTATATAATTAATACTAAAATACTTGCTCTTATTGTTATAATCTTTTGCACATTAATGTCGACTAATATTAAAGTACCACATCATCTATTGGAACTATTTGAATAAGAATGTGGTCTCAGAGGAGGAGCATGTTAATCCATTTTTAAATATTGCACACGTTTTTTTTTCCTTTTAGAATAATGTGATGAATTGTGCAGGAGAACTTCTTGTTAAAGAATACAAAGGCTTGTATATCCAATGTACCCGTTTCATTTTCTGCATCATTAACTGTTAGTGTGAGTGCACTCAGCCTAAGGCAATGGTTGACATGCAGTTGTGTTTACCTGGATGTTTATGACCGTATGAAAAAAGAGAACTGGATAAATGGCGGACCACTGTGTGTTAATGGCTTAATGGTTGAAGTGACCACAACAAGCCTTTTAGCACAGAGAGGGGTCACTTTTAGTTTAGAATTTAACTATGGTAGGCATGAATTTGATTTCCAACTAAATAAACTCTGAAACTGATGCTGTGCTGAGCAGTTGAAATGTCGCCTCAGTGTGCAATCATGCGGCACACCATTGAATACTCTCTCGAGTTTTGGACTAATAGGAAAATTAAAGTAATTTAAATAGCACTTCAGTGTAAAACCATTAAAATAGTAAATAATGGTGGATTTAGCATGTGCGAGAATTTGAAACTTTGCTGTAGCAACATTCCACTGAAATATAAACTCAATATATTTTTTTCTTCAGATTATCTGAACATTTTCTGAAAATTAAACATTATGAGAGCCTTTTTTTGCTGCAGGGTGACTTTTACTGAGGGACCACTGTTCAGGACCTGCTGCAGACGAGGTGAATAGGAAACTGAAGTCGTGGGGCTCGCAGATGGAGCTCGCCAATGAGCTTGAGAAGGGTTTGAGTATCTCTCACTCGTCGGCAGAGAGCGAGCTGCTGGATGATGACGCGTTCACTCTCACGGCATCTAATTCAGCAGCGAGCGCACTCCTCACCCCAGGCTTAGTCGTGCAGGATGAGGCTGATGAGGACGACGATGTTTCTGAGCGCTCTCAGCCTGTCTGTCCTGCATATGATGAGCTGTTGGACGTTATGTCTCGCGCTGCGGTTCAATCGAAGAGACGTTGGCCAGCTATCTCTCGATTGTTGAGGTGTCCGCATTGAATTCTCCAGCATATGCGCCAGCAGGTCAGGCTGAGGTGGCTCCGCACACTATGGCTGTGTTGCAAACCTACCAGGCTGACCTGCTGAAGGATCTGGACCAGGGTCTGCCCCCTGAGCCAGTAGAGGAGCTGCGCCACACCTGAGATTTGGCTCTTAGGGCCACCAAACAGACTGCTGCTGCGATCGGTCAATCTATGGCAGCCATGGTGCCGAAGGAGAGACATCTCTGGGTGAACCTAGCTGACATCAGGGAGAGGGAGAAATCCTTCCTCCTCGATGCGCCGGTTTCACCTTCCAAGCTTTTTGGCAGATCCGTTGAGATGGTGGTCAGGAAGTTTCGGGAGGTGAAGGCCTGCTCCACAGCTCTTAAGTCCTTCATGGCGTGCCGGTCCAGGTCTATCCCTCAAGCCATAAAGAGGGCTGGCTCATCCCAGTCTGAGGATCTGAGACGAGACCAGAAGGCGAGCACCACCTCTTGCGTTCCACCTCCCTCGAGGGGTAGAATGTGGTGGAGGCGTGAGTTTGGAAAAAGAGGAGGGGTAACATAAGAGAAGTGGTCCAGAACAAGCACACTGAGCATCGTACTGGGGTTCCAGAGGGTAACTAACATCTGCCTCCCCACTGTGTGATGGGGCCCTGATGCGTGTTACAGCTGGCCCTGAAGTTGAACCTATGATGTATTTTGCAGAACATTATCTTCTGCCTCACTAATGGTTCCACTCAGAGGCTGATTGGAAACATGACGTCAGACTCGGCTTGAGGCCTCCGCTCCCCTGAGCTCTGTCTAAACACCATTATGAGTTGTAGGCTCTCTGTGAGACTCCTTGTAAACTATTGTGGGTGTAAGATGTAGTTGAATTTGAATTGAATTGAATTTATAGAGGCCTCCACTCCTCAGGGCTCCGCTTGGATAGCAATGTCAAGTAGATAGGCTCTCTGTGAGCCTCCTTGGTAGCTGTCCTGGGTGTAGAACATAGTTAGCTCTCCTCTCACTTTAGAGAGTTGACATGCTGAGGCCTCCGTCATCAGAGCTCGACCAGATAGTAGTGCAGAGTCGTTAGGTTCTCTCTGAGCCTCCTTGGTTACTGCCTCCACCATGGAGTGTCGTTAGACCTTATCTCGCTTTAGAGACTAGCTATTTAGAGACCTCTGCTCCCCAGAGCTCTGCCGGGATACCGGCTCTAAGTGGTTAGGCTCCACGAACCTCCGTGGAGGCTGTCCTGAGTGTGGAGTGGGGTTAGGTCTCCTCTCGATTAGAGAGTCATCATGTTGAGTCTTCTGTTCCTAGAGCTCGGATAGGCGATAGGTGGTATGTCAGGTTGTGAGGCTCTCTGTGAGCCTCCTTAGCTATTGACCTAGCGTGGAGTCTTAGAGGCCTCCTCTCATTATGAGAGTCATTGCTGAGGCCTCCACTCTGCAGGGCTTTGTGTGTTTTACAAAGTGTTTTACAGTCTTTTGCTACTGTGAGCTCTCTGTGAGCCTCCTCAGATACTGGCCTGAGTAGAGAGCATAGTTAGGCCTCCACTCTTTAAGGCCTCCATTCTGAGAAGCTCTGGTCTATGATGTCTTCCCAGCAATGGAGAGTTGTGTCAGCCACTTGGGCACTCAGCAGTGAGTATTCCGTTACCCATAGTGCCCTCCAGAGGATGCAGCGTGAGTTCCCATGTAAATATCTCAGGTTATGCATATAATCATGGTTTCCTGAGAAATTAAATGAGATGCTGCATCCCTTTCCCATGTTTCAGGTACTCCTGCACAAGTCACCCTCAGATAAGAAGTGAATGACGTTTGGCATAGTTGCCCTTTATACTCTGTCTCACCTGTAGTGACATCATAGGCTGCCGCTTGAATGAATGAGGCATTTATATAGCGCTTTTCATATGTACTACTTTAAACCCAAAGTGCTTTACAATCATGCCTGGGTCTCTCCTCAACCACCACCAGTGTGCAGCATCCACTTGGATGATGTGACGGCAGCTACAGTACAACGGCGCCAGTGCGCTCACCACATACCAGCTATAGGTGGAGAGAGGAGAGAGAGTGATAGAGCCAATTCAATGGATGGGGATTATTAGGAGGCCATGATTGGCAAGGGCCATTGGAGGGAATATGGCCAGGACACCGGGGTTACACCACTACTCTTTACGAGAAATGCCATGGAATTTTTAATGAGCAAAGAGAGACAGGACCTCGGTTTAACGTCTCATCCGAAGGACGGTTCTCTTTGACAGTATAGTGTCCCCATCACTATCCTGGGGCGTTAGGACCCACACAGACCACAGGGTGAGCGCCCCCTGTTGGCCTCACAAACAACTTTTCCAGCAGCAACCTAGTTTTCTCAGGTCTCCCATCCAGGTACTGACTGGGCTAAACCCTGCTTAGTGTGAATAGGCCATTGCAATGAACAATGACTGAAATGAAACTATAACCTATGCAAACTGTTCTGCACAGCTTGCAAGATTAACTATCCCAAAATGTCTGCAGACTTTCAATGCCAACATTAGTCTTTTGAGGGAGACTTTTATTTTTCAATGAATTTGCATGAGGACAGAGCTAACCTTTATTCTTATCAGATTGTCTAGATGTAGGGTGATATTATCCTCTACGGCTAGCTCTTCAATATGTCTCTGTACCTTTACATAAATCTCACCCTTTATCTTGCGGTTCCACTCTCTGTCTTAGACAAGAATAAAGATCCTGACATTATGATTTAAAGTCTGCAAATGTTTTAGTTCAAGTTCTTTCTTTCTCTTTTCCATTGGCTTTCTTTTTTGGCTCCCTCATTTCATACAATCTGTACCTCCACATTCGAAGAAACTTCCTTGTAAATGTCTAAAAAGTTTCAATATATTAAATCAAAATTAGTAATAAACTTGCAATCAAGACAACTCTCTGAATAGTTTTAACATGTTATTGAATATGGCAATATTCATGTATTAGGTCTTGGTGGACTAGATCTGCTATGCAGATGCTGCAGCAAGTATGGACTTGCTACACGCACCCTAGCGGCAGCACATTTTATTTTGCAGCCAGTGTCATCTAGCAACTGGCGAACAGCGGTCTTTCAAATCGTCTTTGGCCGTGACTCTGGAAGACTTGGAGATAAGCTTTTCTTTGAAAAAAGAACAAAGAACGGCACTCATATCCGTCGCTCTGACTACGTCACCTTCCTCTTTGCTCTGGTTGGTTGTAGCTCTATCCTATTGCATGCAGAGGGAATTTGAAAGACAACCGTTTATCCCACCCCTCGGATTGAGCCCTGCCAATGGTGTGTTCCCTGACCCAACATCTTGATGTGGGTCTGGCTTGTCAGGCTAGAGTGAGAATGTACAGCTGAATAAATATACACATACATCCCGTAGCAGATCTAGGCAAGTGGAGCTGGGGGAGGTGGAGCCATTTTGGTTTAAATATGTCCCTGTCACTCTTTAGCTACAATTCATTTAACTAATTAATTTAATTTAATTTTAGTAACACTTCGTCAGACATAATTTTTAAAATCTTAAAGACATTTACTGTAAAAACCTGTCACCTTTTTTACCCTTTTCGTTTTGTTCTCAATCTTCCCTCTGCAAATTCCAGGTAATGTATGAGCTTTCTGCCAGACTGCATTAGTGTCATAGCAAAGTGCTGCTTACCCAGGACACACCAGACGCCCCGGAGCACATGGAGGCAGTGGACCTTGTTCAGAACAAGTGTGATGCCATGTCAGAATGGGAGAACAGTTCCCGCCTGAGTGCAGCACTGCTGTGAAAGGCTCTAGGTGTTCTAGTGTTTATGTAATATGTGTGTCAACTTCCATTGCGTTCAAAAAAAGTAACAAAGATCATGTTCATGATTTTGTTTCAAATATCACCCTTTTTGAAACA
The DNA here is from genome assembly GCA_026230005.1 of Gila orcuttii. NCBI lineage: Eukaryota > Metazoa > Chordata > Actinopteri > Cypriniformes > Leuciscidae > Gila > Gila orcuttii. The sequence goes on from JAPDVR010000023.1 coordinate 30,143,584, forward strand.
TAATCCTGGCTATTAACCCTTGTGCATCCTTATGGACATTTTTGTCCTTTTCAGTTTTGTTTTTTTGATCACTTTGCCAGTGTTAATGCTAACTGCATAAAATTTGGCACAGGTGTGTGTTTTTATTGGAATTTTACTATTTCACCGCCATTTTCTTAAAAAAATATTTTTTGCACTAGCTACACAAAATACTCCCACTCAGCGCCTTTTGGACAAAAATGTCCCCATTGAAACCCATTAAAACTGCAATTTTTAATCCCAGGGCCATTTAACTATAAAATGATGCAATCTTTGTTAAGAGGCTTTCATTCTGTTGACAAGGCTTCAAAATTTAAATTTTTACTATTTTTTATCAGATAGTGCCATTTTTCCAGGTTTGGCCTATAAAACAAATATCGCTTTATTCCTGTTTTCTGCTTCGGCATATTATAGAGCCAATTGGATAAATTGTGGAACGATAATTGTGTGGGTGTGTTGGTATGGATGTCAGAGTGTGGTTTGTATGTGTGTAATAAAAAAAAATGTGTGTGTATATGTGTTTGTGTGCTTGTAATATTTGAGAGAGAAAAACTCAATTGCAAATCTAAAATCCAATTACTGTGTGACCAGTGGAGTTTTGCTGGCACCCAATGGGGAAAATCTGTTACTGCGCCCAAACAAACTCTTACCGAAAGCTCATTTTTTGAGATATCATCCTCAAATTTGGAACACAACTTGTTTAGATTTATGGCTTTGAATTTATATCAGTTTTAGAGTTCAACATGTTTCATAAAATATATATTTTATATAAAATAACGATAATAATGTTCATAAATAATTTTCATAAACTTAAACCTCTATACAAAATTTTTGGTTTGACTTTTTTCACTTGTTTAACTTCAGCAATAATCTGCCAAGGGTCCTCTTTAAAATGAGGCCAAACTTAAGTCTTTGCACCCAAACCTAAAATTTTTATGACAGTTTTTTGACATGGACATTTTTGTCCACTTTGTAGCTATGTGTAACTTTTTTTTTTTTGTTAATGTTAACTGCATGAATTTTGGCACAGGTGTGTATTTTTATTGTAATTTTACTATTTCACCCCCATTTCCTTTGAAAAATCTTTTTTGCACTAGGTACAAAAAAACTTCCCTCTCAGCGCCTTTTGGACAAAAATGTCCCCATTGAAACCCATTAAAACTGCAATTTTTAATCTCAGGGCCATTCAACTATAAAATGATGCAATCTTTGTTAAGAGGCTTTCATTATGTTGGCAAGGCTTAAAATTTTTAATTTTGACTATTTTTTTATCAGATGGTGCCATTTTTCCAGGTTTGGCCTCTAAAACAAATATCGCTTTATTCCTGTTTTCTGCTTCGGCATATTATAGAGCCAATTTGATAAATTATGCAACGATATTTGTGTGGGTGTGTTGGTATGGATGTCAGAGTGTGGTTAGTATGTGTGTTATAAAAAAATATGTGTGTGTGTGCATGTGTGTGTTTGTAATATTGAGAGAGAAAAACTCAACTGCAAATAACAAATCCAATCACTGTGTGACTAGTGGAGTTTTGCTGGCACCCAATGGGGAAAATCTGTTACTGCGCCCAAACAAACTCTTACCGAAAGCTCATTTTTTGAGATATCATCCTCAAATTTGGAACACAATTTAGTTAGATTTATGGCTTTTATTTTCTTGCCGTTTTAGAGTTCAATTTGATTTATAAAATATATATTTTGTATAAAATAATTTTCATAAATAATTTTCATAAACTTATACCTATATAACTTTTTTTTGGATTTACTTATTATAATTTTTTTACTTCAGCAATAATCTGCCAAGGGTCTTCTTTAAAATGATACCAAACTTAAGTCTGTGCTCCCAAGCTTCCCATTTTTATGACAGTTTTTAAACATGGACATTTTTGTCCTCTGTGTACCTATGTGTAACTTTTTTTAATTGATGCACAAGGGTTAAGGTTATTTTTAAGGTCAGGTGATCATCACCTGTAATAAACTTCTAAAGTATATTTTTAAAAATGAGTGAAATTTACAGTAAAAAAAAACAAAAAACAACAGCTGTGGTTGCCAGACCTTCACTGTAAAAAAATAGTTTTACAAATTGAACTTAGATTTATCTCTAAAATGGTTTCCCCTTTATAATATATTGACAAGAAAATGACCTTAAATATATAGGTGGTAAAGAGAAAGCCACGTTTTTAATCAAAGTGTATCCCAAGTAAACTTTCCACAAGCTGAGGATAGGTACACACAGTGTCATTCAAATAAACACACACACACACACACACACACACACACACACACACACACACACACACACACACACACACACACACACACACACACACACACACGACAATAATTCAATATAAAAAAACATTAATTTAACAACACAAGATGTAACAAACCCCTAACACTCTAAAAAACACTGGGTTAAAAACAACCCAATGTGGGCTGTTTTCAACCCAAGGTCTGTGTAAATATAGGACTTTTATATAATTTTTAATACATATTGCCAACATTTCAGCTTGTTTAACAAATATTATAAGTAAAAATAAAACATTTATAAGTAATTTAAGTGCAATCGACCAGTCTCTGTTGTCCCGTTTCCATCGTAATGGCGTTGGATCTGATGAAGGCACTTGTGTCATGTTCAGCGGGGGAACTTCTAACTTTAGACCGCCGCCCTGCGTTTCACTCATAGCCGAAATATGCGGTGACTGGCTCCATACCCTGGCCATAAACAAACAGTGTACAGTTCTGAGAACATATTTTGACATCATACCTATTTATATTCTGTATATTTTTAATAAAATCATAAAATTTTATGCAAGGCATCAGGCGTTTCCATCACTCAAAATGACCGACGCGAGCCACGCGACACTTGTTTAGGTGACTCACATCGTGCCCCTGTATGTTGCTTTGCATAAAATTAAACGATATACAGCACAATAACGAATTTATAGATAAAATAAAATGTTCACAAACCTGTATTTTACCGAAGACATGCACCATTTTGACGGAGCTGCACTGCTCTCTTCTGAAGAGGTCGCAAAAAGCCTGCAATAAATAACTCAATCCCTGGGTTGTTATGTCTGACCCAAGATCTGGGTAACACAAGAAAACTAACCAAACACTAGATTGTTACATCTGACCCTGGAGCTGGGTACCACAAAAACTACCCAAATACTGAAAAAATAACCCAAAGAATTACCCAAAAGGCTCAACCCAGGATTTGGGTAGAAAAAATAACCCAATATGTTTTAGAGTGTATGTGCGTAACTGATAAGTAATCTTTGATAACATTGGGGGGGGTTTGCCAAATGACAGAATTTTTTTTTTATTTTTTTTTTATATTGCCTGTCACAATATGAGGTAAATCCGGCCTTGGTTAACATTAAATTACCTTAATCCATACAGTGAAAAACTGAAAATCTAACACATTTTAACACATTTTTATTTACAGTTTTTGGAAGTGAAAAAGAACAAGTCATCTTAAAATTTACAGTATATTACTTATCAGTTACCTACATACACTCTAAAACATATTGGGTTATTTTTTCTACCCAAATCCTGGGTTGAGCCTTTTGGGTAATTTTTTGGGTTATTTTTTGGGTTATTTTTTTCATAAAAATGTGTGATTTTGCCATCTCCGACATAAATCACATAATGTACTGTAACAGTCTTATAAGGTGCAACAGAGGTTCAATTCTGGTACAGCAAAGCAAAATAATGATTCGCGAAAAATAAGGCGAAGGTGATGAACGGAAGACAAGGGAAAAAAAAATACAGTATACAAGAGTGACACTAAAAACTGTCCTGTTACCAGAGATGGGGGACTCGAGTCACATGACTTGACTCGAGTCAGACTCGAGTCGCAAATTTAAGGACTTGAGACTTGCTTGACTAAATCAAGAAAATGACTCGACTTGACTTTGACTTGAGATCCAATGACTTGAGACTTGACTTGACTTGAACTGTATGACTCGAGAATGACTTGATATACATTTATCATCGCAACATCAATTGATGAACAAAATGAAAGCAACGGAACCATTGACGCCAGTCATCCGATTCTGCGCGATTGCGTGACGCTGCACAAGCCCAGAAAAAACATACATCGCGGTGAGCGCGCTAAATACAAAAACATCTCCCAGCATCGTTTCTTTTTGGATATAAACACTAGAAATTGACCATATTCATACAAGAAGATTTGCTGTACGCATAATAACTGGCAAGGGATATCGGACGACCATCACAACCTCGCACAGTCGAAATTCATTCACCACGTCTAAAAATCTAGATAGAATAATGGTCAAAACAGCCTCTTTATACACAATTATGTTTTCAAATGTAGCTTAATGTTGTCAATATTCAAATGATAATTAATGATGGCATATGTTTTATATAACATTTGCCACATTTCTTTTTAAATCATGCTTTAAAGCCAAATATGTTGTGCTATCCAATGACAAAAAACAACAGAAAACTTAATGTTTTGTCGTTCATGTTTCTCTTAAAGCAGGGTTAGATGTTATAAGGGGGTTGGGGGCAAAAAATGCCAGCAGAATTAATATGCACCCAAAATTCAAAATGTGGTGGAAAAATTGCCCTAGTATGAGTTATTTTCATAATTCTAACATATGATATTAAAAAATATTTCCAGAATACTGGCGCGATTGCAAATGTGATAATGATTTTATAAAACAGTTCAGTAAACAAAGAGTGAATATTGTGATGTGACATTTTATACATAATATTCTAAATATTCTCTGTTTTTGCTCTATTTCTCCAATGACAATAGTTCCAAACAAGCCACAGAAAGAGTTATGCGTATTTGTGATTCAGTGACCTAGTTGCTTAGTTCCAGAACGAATCTGCCATTTTGAACATAAGTTAAATGAATGCGTCTATGACTCGTACATTAATACGGTGATTTGGCGCCACCTATTGGTGGTTTTAACTTCATAATTAAAAATATATAACTTAGAAAAAGGGGATGCCAGTTTGAAGAATGCATTTGGTGTCATAGGGACCATTATACTTGAATTGTGAATTGTTTAATACCTTTTAATGGTCTTCTGCAATGTTTGAGGCATATTTATTTTTTCATGCTTTAATGTCGGCCTAATTTCAGTTACATTTAGATTTTTATTGTAGTAACCACTCAGCTGTATGTGGAAATGCATATTTAAAAAAATGTTGCAAATAAAACAATAGTCCACAACTTCTGTAGTTTTAACTTATTTTAATATATAAATTCAGTGAAATCATCAAACGTTTGTATGACTTGCCAGTGACTCGTGACCCAAGCTATGACTTGACTTGACTTGCTTGACATAAGGCAGTGACTTGACTTGCCTCTATAAAAAATTTACTTGGACTTGCTTGAGACTCGAAGGTTAAGACTTGAGACTTGCTTGTGACTTGCACATGTGTGACTTACTCCCACCTCTGCCTGTTACTATAGCTAATACTACAACAACAGCATATCTTGGTAGCCAACCATCAGTAGGGGGCATAAACATTAATGATGGGGGAGGAGCGAGTGAGCAAGAGGTTGGAAGCTTTCTTGTGCTGCCGTCATCTTTTCTATACTTTGCAGTTTGAAAATTTTGAAGCTTTCATGCTTATGATAATGACAAAGGTGTAGGCATAAATCAATAAATCTAATGTATTTTGTATGAACCTTTGCTGCACAATGTATTTTAACATAATAAAGGTCAGCAGCCCAGTACAACATCTCAGCCTATAAACCATAAGATTGAAGAAATATCTCTCTGTTTACTGGCTGTCCTCCAGGACTATTATTTTTATATTTTAATATTGGAGATCATATTGGAGATATTTTATATTGGAGATCAAGTGGTGACATAACACAGTACCAACATTTTTTATCGTACAAAATCTAATTTTATTGGTTTCATGCTCTTCGCAGCCAGAAATTTACAGCATAAAAACACACTGTGATCAGCACAAACCATGTTTATCCTTGTGAACACATATTTACTGTAATCAAATTGTCTTTTTTTAGTTTTGTTCATGTTTTTTTTAGGATGAAAGCATGCCATTCAAGCTGTCCATGTTGAGATCTGTCTAATTTGTAAAACTTCTAAGAAGTGACAAATGAATTTGTGTCAAAGAAACCTGTCAAACAGACCAAGCCAGTTGGCTATATATTGATTGTAGGGCTAATCGGCTGATAACGGCTAGATCGAGAATGAAACATGAGTGCTGAACACTGAGTGGCGGGGCAGAATATATTTTTGGCCCTTTTTTGTCTTTCGGGCAAAAATCGAAAATGCTATTTCCGGCGACCAAAATTTTGATGCTTCCCTATATTCAAACTGTATAAAGACATTGGTAGATGTAAACATGTGTTACAATGGTAAACAGACATTGTAACCAGACTGTGTGTGGTAACAATTCTGAATATGGGACTACTGATATAAACTTCTTGTATTTTATATATACAATAAGCAGAGTAATTGCAACAAATAAAAAAAAAAGTAGATATAACTTTTAGCATGAAGGTTCTGTTTTCAGAATGCCAGTCTGTCAGATCAAGTCCGGAGCAAGATGCAACTCATATGGCTAGGCCTACATATAACCCAGCAATGTTGACTTGAAGCGGCTCTGTACAGATCGAAAGACAGTCCATTATTTCTGGAACGAAGGCTGTCATTCAGTTTAATACTTCAACAAAAAAACATATGCACTAGTCAGAGTTTTAATAAAATAGTCAAGGATATTGTAATCAAAACCCATGCAGACTCATTTATGTATTTATTTATTTTTTTGTACATACAATAAAAGTCAATGTAGTACAATGCCTTTTTGGACCCCATTGGCTTTAATTATTCTGGACAAATATTAATCTGTATTGAAAGTAAGTCGAAGGAATTTTGAACGACATGATAGTGTGTAAATGATGACAAAATTTTCACTCAACATTTGTGGAAGAATCATTTAAAGCTTTGTGCACACTATAGATTTTTGCCTCGGTTTGGCAAAATGTCAGGATTTCTTTCATCGCAGGGTCAATAACCTCACGGTCTCTCTGAAGAAAAAGTGGTCCTTTTTTTTTGGCCCCAAAACGTCAGACTCTACTCAACTCAACCAGGACAAACATTGTCAAAATTAACAGAAGTGCTTGGCTGAGTTTATGTGCCAGCATTTCAATTTTGTGTTCATTGAGGATGCCAGAACATGAACTGACTGATGATGGTAAGTCAATGCTGTAAATCAAGACCAAAATCCTAAAATGGTGTGACATAAAAAGACTGTTGTTGCACAGTCTACATCAGCCTTTACCTGTGATCTCACTGAGGTCATATCATACAAACTGACAAGCAACAATCATAAAGGACAGAAACCTTTTCATATTGTACACCTGCTTTAGTGAGACAATCACTTCCGAGAGCATTGGGATTGTGGTCACATCCAGACGTTTTGAAGGTGAAGTTTATAACTCCTGCGCACTTCAAGGTCCAGCGAGCGGAAACACATTCCAGCTGCCACTCAGTATTAGACGAGGCTATGCCGTTTGATTGATAGCTGTCCATTTACCATATAACAACCTGAATTGTACGATCCATCCTCTCATCTGGCAGTACAGGCAAACAGATCAGCTTACATCAACACACTCAATCTCTCTCCACTCTTATATTTTAGCAGTGGCACCTGTAGCTGAGATGTCTAATTAAAGGAGCTTCATTGAGTTTTTCAAACAGAACATATTGCACAGCTTGAATTGAGACTTGGACCATTTGTTTTGCAAAGGTCACAATCTAATGTCCATTTGAGATTTCTTTGGGGACATTTCTCTGCAAATGTCTTGCTCTTAAAGGGATAGTTCGCCTGGAAATTAAAATGTACTCACCATATATATTTGAAAAATCATGCATGGGTATGATCAAAGAACTTTCTATTTCTCAAAGAATACTGCAGAAAAGCAGTACATTAGAATGATTTCTGACACTGGAGTACTGGAGTAATGATGCTGAAAATAACATTTTAACATATATAAAACAGAAAACAGTTATTAAGAATAATATTACAATTATGTTTTAATTGCAGTTATTTCACAATATCACAAATATATTTTAAAACGTCTTGAACTGTAGCATATATTGCAGCACCAGGGTCATAAGTTAAATTTTCAGGGAATGCACAAAATGATAAATTGTAAGTTACAATGTAAGTAACTTAAAAGTGTCTGCCAAATGCATAAATGTAAAATGTAAATATATTCCCATTTTAGGAATTTTATACATATATACATATATATTGAACTGTAATTGATAATCTTAAATTATGAGATCACACAATATAAATTAACTGGGTAACATTTAAATATACAAAATATACAATGTTAAATTTTGCCAAAGCTTTTTGACTTCCTTTCCTGCATTGCTGTCTGTCAGTTCAGGCATGTGCTGTTTTTCCCTGATTCTGATTTGAGACATTGTCTAAAGATGGCTGATGCAATCGTATTTTACTCTGTACTGCTGGTGTAGTTGATTAACAACAAGGTCATGAAAGACAGACAGGGCCTTATCTTTGTTGTGTGTGTTCTTGTCTAACTCTTTTCACAAACATCATTGATCCATCCTGCCAAGCTCAGGCCTAATGAAAACAATCATGGAAAAATAAATACATAGAACAAATATCCTCAAGACAAAGGAATCGGAAGTGTGGGCGGTTTACTGCTGTGAGTCACTCACTCGTTGAGAGCATTTTACTCCATCATGCACTGACCTTATGAGTTTCATCCACTGATCTCAATATTGAAGAATGTAATGAAGTGTGGCACTTTCCACAAATAAGGCACAAAAAAGGACCTGAAACTACTTTTTTTTTTTTTACAAATGATCAGTGAAAGGAGATGCTTAACCTTCATAAAATGTTGATTGTTAACCCTTTAGGAGGTCACACATTTTTATTTTATATTCTTCGTGAATTATGTTTTTGCAATTCTGTTGAATTTTTTTGGGACAAGCGGTTTGAGAAATGGATGGAAATTGAAAAATAAATAAAATAAAATAATGGAAAGAAAAATGTCAATCTGGTTTGGTTTTATTTTCATTATTTTCCCTGTTCTCATGCATTGTTGGAGTGGGGAGGAAGGGGTGTTGTGGTTCTCTTTTGAATGTGCACTTACTTTTCACTTTCAATAAAAACAGCAAAGCGACAATGGGGGTTGTGCTGCGGTGGTCAAGCAATGTAATTGAGTATGGCCAAACACCAGTAACACTGATTAATGCTGCCAGTCTACCAACCATCAGCCACGCCCATCATGGATTACAAGCCAGAGCCCACTGCAGACCCAGAGCCCGAGCCCACCACAAAGCCAGTGCCAGAGCTAACTTTGTCCTGGATCTTGAGGCTAGTCTAACCAGTTGCGAGAGCTGACAATTGTGAGCATTCTCGTGAAGTACGATGGCATGGAGTTGAGCCCTGTCCTTACTCCTGCCTCTGAGGGTGAGCTGTGTCAGGTCCCTATACCATTATCTGAGGAATTGGAAAGGATTATTCTCCAAAGTCTCTTGTCACCACTGGTCCTGCCCAGCTCCAAGTCTCCTTTGTTGTTAATAGACCCACCCAGCCTCCCTCTCTTGCCTCCACTGGTTCCCGCCAGTCCCTCGGCTCTGCTGCTCAGATACACCTCAGGCCCTCCGGGCTCCAGCTTTGCCTTGATGTGTGGATTCCCTGGCTCCGCTTCGGGCTGCTGAGCCCACTACTCCACCCCAATCTGTCGACCAGTAGGCTCCACATTGGTTCCTCACTCCCTCGGCTCCACATTAGCCGCGTTTCCACTGCGTGGCCAAGGCCGAGCCGTGCTAGTGCGTGCCAGGGCCAGTCGCGTTTCCACTGTCACTTCCGGTGCTTGAGTGGGGCTTACTTGGGGCCAACGGCCAGGATTTCTGGCCCGTCAAATTCCTTGGGCCAAAGCAGGCCAGCTCGGGCTAGAGGCGTGGTCAAGGCAAAAGGCGGAGTTTATCGTGTTAGGGAAAGCTTTGGTCTGCGGCAAGATGCACATTTCACTTTTTTATATCGTGCAAAATTATCGCTGCTCGAAATGGAGAATCGCCTGTACTGGTCTGTCGAGGATACCAAAGCTCTTCTGAGCATTTGGCCAGAAGAAATAGTACAACGTCAATTTGACGGCATGTGCTGAAACGAGGATGTTATCAAGTACAGCATTTATAAATATTTGCTGACCCATTTATTAATACATTACACTCCAATATTTTAATTGTTACAATCAGTTAACGCACTGTGAACAAACTAACAAACCAACAGATGATTTTTTTGAAAATCTAGCGTTAACAAAGATAAACAAATACAGTAACAAATGTATTGCTAATGTTTCGTTCATGTTAACCCATACATTACATACTTTACTTTCTTGCAAAGTGGTACTGTAAACATTACTTCCTTAATTATGCGAAATGTAAATGATCATAATCATAGTTAAAAATAGATGTATACATGTATACAGATGTATACGAATAATACAATGACAGTTTAACATTAACACCTAACTTTATTTTTATTAATATAGCAAGCAAGATATGATAAGCTAGCAAAATATTTGTGTCTTTTCAGCAGATAGTAAAGTTAGTGAAAAGTTCATAAAAACAACTCCGTGCAATATGATTTAAAGTTATGCTCACATCGACTACAAGATACGAATTAACTATACTATAAAATAAAATATTTACCGTTTCCATCCATTGCCTGCGACTCTGCATTCGCTGTAACCGAATCGCACGTCGTTGGATCGCTCTCTTTCGCCTTGCAGCCAACATAAGCTTTCGGCGTTGTCGCCGCTGAACCTCCATCTTCTTATCTTGGCTTTGCTGCCTCATCTTCCACCAAGCAAATACCAAAAAGAGCAAACAAACAGACGCTTCGGTCCTTCGGCGGGGTTTATGGCAGCGCTGCGGGGCTACTGGCCCGGCAGTGGAAACGCAAGCCCGGTGCTTGAGGCCCGAGGCCAGTGGCCCGGCTCGGCTCACTGTTAGCCCTGGCCCGGCCCTGGTCCGACAGTGGAAACGCGGCTATTGGCTCCTCGCTCCCTCGGCTCCACCTAGGACCATCGTCCTTATGACTCCCCCGGGCAACCTTGTCCCTCTGGCTCCGCCTTCGTCAGTCATTGCTCTGCCTACGCCACAGACTTCCCGGGCTCCTCCTTCCCTCCTGCTCCGCCTTGTACCTCAGTCTTAACGGCTCTGTTTCAGTCCTCTTCAAGATGAAATGAGTCCTGCGTGTTCTGGGTAGTATTGCTAATGAAGGGCTTATGTTGAATTATCCTTCGTTGTGTGATTATTACAGCTACTTTGAGACAACCAAGCTGCAAATTTAACCTAAATTAAGCTCACTAAGTAGGGGCTAGTTAGGATCTGTAATTGGACATTTGATCATTAGGATCAAATGTTGGTTTGTAGTTATTTATAAACATTTCACATAATTTAAAACATTATGTTGATCATGTTATCTGAATACAAGTCTGAATTGCTGAACTTGATGAATGCAATACAATTTGTAAAAAAAAAAAAAAAAAAGTTGTGAGAAAATTAGAAAATGTACGTATTAAGGAAATTAATGCTATAAATTCGTTGAATAAAGAGTGTTATATATATGTGACAGGCAATTCAAATGAAAAATGAAGATTTTGTTTGAATTTGAGGTTTTCATAAAATTGTGAAATCGCAATGAAACATTTAAAATGTTTATACCGTTTCTTTGTCCTTGAAAAATTGCCATTTTTCTCTGCTCACTTCTCACGCTTCCACACAGCACAAGTTTGATCTCGTTGTAAAGCGCAGCATTCCAACTTTGTGAATATTCATAGTGAATTCTCGATGGCATGAGTCTAAACCAATGAAATGTGATTTTCAAACTCATGCGCGTGATCCCAATATACGCAGTATTTCAAAATATCTGTCTTTGCGAGTATTCAAGCAAACATTATCTGTTATGTTTTATGTGACCGTCTGGTTAACTGATGGAGAAAAAGTAAGGGTGCGACTAAAATTTTTCCAAGGTCGCACCGGTGCACCTATTAACGTCCTCGCGTCCGCTGCCTCTCCACGAACTAAGCGCTTGTTCTCCTTTGTCGGAACTCACACTCATGGTTGGATCATATCGTGGTCTAAACCAATCAGAGACAGAGATAGGGCGGGTCTTTGCCTCTGATTGGCTGTGGTAGGCCTACACTGCTCCGTGCTGTGTGACTGAAATTGCGACCTGAGCACCAGAGAATCAGTTACGGCAATCAGCATCAGTAAAAGAAACGCAAGAAAACAGACGACGAACACTGAAAAGAAATAGACCCATAGAGTTTTTTCTTTAAGAAAAGTAGGCCTGTTTCCCCCAACACTCTCCCCGGTAGGGATGGGTACCGAAACCCGGTATTCAACTTCTGAAAGACCGCTGTATCGATCAGCTCGGACGTGATTGGTTCTGATGTCGTTAACTTACTGGAGAGATTAAGAAAATACACATACTATTTATTATTACTATAAAGACGTTATTTAAAAAAAGAATTTATCTTGCGAGCCTTTTCTGTGTATAATAATATTACACCATTTTTGCTATTCGCAGTCCAAGAGAGAAAGAGAGAGAGATCTCTCACGCGGAGCCACAGCGCGCACAACACGACAGCTCTGCTTAATGAGTGACGACGGCAGAACTAAACATTCAAACGTAGCCTGGTTACACTTTAGGTCTGTGATATTAGTCTGATTTTATTTTAGATTTCGGCTTCCAAAGATTATTTAAAAAAATATTGAGGTAAAACCATTAAAAACTACAGCCACATTCGGTCTTGCGCAGCTTCCTTCCCTTCGCAGCAGTGCGCTGTCATTTCTCCCTAAAACTCAAACTTAACGACAGAATCAGCTCGTGATTGTTGTAAAATGCAGTCCAGCTACTGTTGCTAAATTGCGGGACGCGTTTAATAATAAAAAGAGCTATTAAAAAGTCACAAAAGTCTGCACAAGAGATGCTGTTCCCAAGGCGACGCGCGCTCCGAAACAGACCGTAACGAGACAAGCAAATTATACTTTGGGTTTCATGTGCGTGTCTAAACTATCAAATGTACACAAAAATATGTCAAAATGACCAGCTTGTATTCACAGCTCTTGAATTAATAACTTCAGCTTTAATAAGTATTATCTATCTATGATAAAATATGCAGTGTTATTTTACATTTGATTACTTTATTAGATTTCTTTTTAGACCATACTTGAACAGTAGCTAATGTTAGTAGACCTTCCTGAAATTAAAGCACTGTGTAGGCCTATATAATGTGCATCTTTGTTTAATTGTTTATCTTTGTTTATAAAACAAAAAGAACCGATAAGAATACTGTTAAAGTACCGGATCGATAAGCAGTATCTGTAAGAGTAGTAATACCGTTAAAACCTTATGGATACCCATCCCTACTCCCCGGTCAATGCTCCGACAACAGCCCAGACATGGAGCTACTTCAGCCACCAGTCTCCCCAGTCCCTGTAAGATGCCAAGCCCTGGTCCTTCGTCGGAGATGGCATCCGACTCAAGAGGTAGAGCCTACCGAGCCTGAGCTAGAGACTCAAAATAGTTAGTTTGGCAGCTCAGTGAAGCACTTTAAAAAAATAAATAAATTTATATACAGTATAATTGTGCTTCAAATAAAAAAAAGTATTTACCTACACCTTATTCTTGTTTAAAATCATTTACATAATATATATGAATGTATATGGAGCATGATAAAAAGCTGAGCTTGAAATTGTGGCGTTAAAGGCGACGCGAGCCGAGGAAACATTTGGGTGCACCTACATTTTGTGCTGGTGCACCTAAATAAAAAAGTTAGGCGCACCAGTGCAACCAAGGCAAAAAGTTAGTCTGGAGCCCTGGATAAAGTCTTCATAAATAGGCAGCCTGTCTCATTAATGTTAATCAAACAATTGTGCTATCAAGGGGGAAAAAAAGTTGAGATATATATATATATATATATATATATATATATATATATATATATATATATATATATATATATATATATCATCCTATATTTTTTCCCCTATATTATATTTTTTGGGTGTATGCCAAATTTGGTGTTATTAGCAGGGATTTTAAGGTATGGTTGCTAGGTGATTTTGAAAACTTCAGAAAACTTTAACTCGATTTTTCTCAAAATTTACTGTCTTTTTTTTTGTCAGATTCCAACAAATCATAACTCATTTTGCAAGCACGGGTCAAAAAATATTTTAAAATGTAACCCTAATTTTTTGTTACATTAAAATGTATTAATTTGATTTAATCAACAACTGTTGATGTTGTGTGATTATAGTGGATATAGTAAAAAAAATAAATAATAAAGGACAGTTTTCAAGATATATTAATTTTATTTTAAATGATTTATCTAACATGTCTAATATTTTACTCAAAATATGAGATTTGTGCATCAAGGTATTTGTACAAATTTATCAAAATCCTCCTTTCCACTCTCCACGGTCAAGCATTTCCATATGTGTCAAATGCTTATTTACTTTTCTTGCTGGAACAAAAAAACTTGAGACTTGATTGGGCAAAGGAGTGGTCCAATGAGAGAGTTTCTGTTGTAAGCCAGAGCACATAAGATTTGAAACAAATCGATTCTCATTATTTATGGACTTTTTTCACCATGTAAACCAGTCAGGCTTGAATAAACCAACCACATGCTCAGTCTTGCACAGAACATTTCATCACATGCACACACACACACACACACACACACACACACACACACACACACACACACACACACACACACACACACACACACACACACACACTATTCACCTTCAAGCTCAACACCTGACAAGTAAGAAATGAGATAGTGGACAGGGTCTAAGAGACAAGTCACCCTGGACCTGCAATGTGTGAGAGAGGGAGCCGACAGCTTAAAACCAATTTACACGCTCTTGCGTTCCCAATTCATTTCACAATTATTCACTTCAGACTACAACTGCACCTGAGGCAGACGGTCACAGTGAGTTGATTTTTCCTTTAAGCTCACCTGAGGGATGCAGTGTTGGTGTTGAAAATGAAGTATTCACTTTCGGTTGCTAATATATATAATCATTCATATGTCACTGTTAAAATCAATTCAATAGCTTTTTTTCAAGAGTAATTCACCACAACTGACACATACCTGTGCATGAGAAATACCCAGAGGAAAGCTTCGCCGCTGAGAGAATATTAGTGTTCTTATTTTAAATGTTTCCCCTTAAAAAATTAATATATTTTATTTGTTTTTATTTGATATTATATATATATATATATATATAATTAATTACAATTTTATTAAAATTAACTATAGCAGATATTCACATTCTGTTATTCTTTTTTTTTTTTTAAATACTGTATGACTCATCAACTTTGGTCAGATAACGCGTAAGTCTATTGGCTGTTTCAAAAAAAGATGATGACTCAGATATTTCTCACTTAAATTTAAAGACATATTATGCCCTTTTACATAGTTTTTATTTAGTTTTAAGGGTTTATTAGAACAGACACATTATTTTTCACATATTTTACATTGGCTACGTTTTCATCTATTTTTATACACATTTTGGGATATCGCATAAAAAAAAAACGCTGGATGGAAACGCCAAGATGCACACAATTTGTAAAAAAAAAAATGCACATAAAAAACGTATGTGCTCAATTGAAGAGGATATTTTTTTACACGATAAGAAGGCATGTGCATAAACAACGATGGATACACATTGGATAAATCCCTTTGGATGTGATTGGATAACGGGACTAACCAGCAGATCAATTTCATTGCACAGCATCTCAATTGTTGGTTTGATCATTCTGAAATGCCTGAGCCAAAGTCAGTCATCAAATTGATTTGGTTTAATTCCCTCCCAGAAGCATCTCACATGATTGCGTTTCCAAACACCAGGCATCCGAATGCAAGATAACATGACAATGTTTACTGCGTTTCATTTGCGTGCTCATTTAGTAATTTATGATGGACGCAAAATGCTACAGTGGCTTCCCCAAATACAGCAACTTCCCTTTTTAGTACAGATATCTTTCGACGATTTTGTTCTCTTGAACACATGGGATACAGCAACTTTCTGTTTACGAAGCCCCTCCTTCCAAAAAGCACAATGTGCTCTGATTGGTCGGCTGGACCAGTGTGTTGTGATTGGCCAACCACTTCGAGCGTGTTTCAGAGATGTAACGCCCCTTATTATAATAGCGTGTTTCAACACACTACTAACACACCTCCACTCAACAAAGCCTCATCCTTGTTTCTGTGTATTCCTTGGGCAGGAATTATTTAAATGAGGAATATTGTGATGTGTACGTTTCCGCCAGAAAGACTACAATTGAGGCATTTCAGGGAGTTCAGTTCAAAAACAGTGCTTACTGATATAGAGAATAACTCCCTTTGGAATGCTTTGTAACTATGCAGACTTTTTAATGGTCAAACCGCAACTTTTACAACTAAAAGTTGAAAATGGCAAAAAAAATAAAATAATAGGTCCTCTTTAATGTTTCATAAGGAATACATCAATACCAAAGGGGTCAAAGTTTGGCTGTTTGGCAAGGGCATGGGGCAGTGAGCATCTGCAAATGAGATGAATGGGAATGCTAATAGATTGCTTTCACAAAGTATTATAGACTTAACGGATCAATACAAGGAATACAATTCTCTTTAAGTGATGTCAAAGGGTCTTTAAGAAAAAGTTTCCTTTTGCTCTTTATTTAATCTCATTGGTGCCGTCTCATTTTCTTGTGATTTTCTTCACATCACCAAATACTCCAAGTTGTCTTATTAGGTGAGAAATTCTGAACACAAAAGAGATACATCCAGAGTAAAAGAGAAAAACACATGAATTCTATAAATGAGAAAATTAGATTAAAAATAAAAAATAAAAACACATGAATTCTATAAATGAGAAAATGAGACAACGTCCATTAATAGGTTGGAATATGTGAAATGTATGTGATTATAGTTATTTCAAACCTGTGCAAGTGCAAAGCACACTGCTTATTGTTTGACTTTTGAATAGGTTTATTGATTAAGGAACAAAAATGGGCTTTTTTTTAAATCCCATTTTATCAGAACAAAAGGATAATTTGAGGTAATAGATTATGGTATTGATTTTAGACTTACATGAACATTGCCTTTGTGAGTCTTAAGAATTGAAGAATTTTAAGTCAAACCACAATCATCTTCAACTTAAAAAAAAAACAAAAACTTTCTGCAAATATTTAATTTTCAGTGATCTGAAAAACTCTATTCCATCTTTGCTCACAGAACTTCTGCATTTAGATTTCAATTTCATTTTTATCTCCGTTAAAGTTTGTTGGGCTGTAAATATCCCATGCTCTTACAAATGACCTCTTCAATTACCTTTTTCAATCAACCAATAAGTAAAAAAAGAAGAAAAGAAAATCTTCACTAAGCTATTCTAAAACTATTCTTAAGCTCTAAAATACTTGACAATAGTCTATGATTGAAACTCATTAAAACTGAAATGTCCATCCATCCATTCATTTTCCAAACCGTGTGTCGTATACAGGATTAAAGGCAGGGAAACACACTGGACTGACTAAATGCATACATTATACATACATAGTAAAACATCTGGACACTTTACAATAAAGATGATTTGAGGAGAAAAAATTGCTTGATTGTAATGAAAATTATGTCATAATACACAAAACCTAGTGGTACTAATTTCATTATCCAGTTGAAATGTGATCACTTTTTCATAGGTTTTCATAAAATCAACCCACATGCAGCCTACATACAGTACTGGCTGTTTTCGCCCTTTTACAGATCTCTAATTTATCACAGGTCAGGAGAAAAGGGCCACAGCTGTCACAGGTTTTCCCCCGAGTTTGTTTGCACTATAAATAAATCAGTTATGCCTGACTAATCTCTTTAATGAAAGCGTAAATGATTTTGGAGCAGCAGAACCGCCGGGTCACAAGGATTATCATGCCACTTTTCCACAGCCTTGATGTTTAATTATAGAAAAGTTGTTATTTCCCTTCCTTATTATCGCTTTCTGTGTTCACTGTGGACAGTGAGTGTTTGTGAAAGATCAAATTTAGAACAAAGTGAATACCAATCTGCTGAGAGAAAGGGGGTCATGGTAGTGTAAAGGGGGAAAAGGTCATGGCAGTAAAATTCTGTTATCATGTTCTCACCCTCAAGTTTTTCCAAACCTGTATGAATCAGAATTTTGTTCTGCTAAAACACACACACACACACACACACACACACACTGAAAAAAGTCAAACATTGCTGTTGTTCGTTTTAGTTTATATTTATGGTTGAATCAATTTTTTTACATGGATACAATATAAATTGGCAACGGGACATTAAACTGAATGTATTCATTTGATCAGAGCATTTATATTAGATTAAGCATGATTTGCACATGCGCATTGTTGAGTTGGAGTTCCCGCTCTCTGACCTGACCTGTTTAAATAAAGGATTAAAAAGAAAAAAACGTCCGTCACAGTTGAACTGTCTGTGAAGAACACACACACAATCTGTTGAGCGGCGGTCGTGACGGTACACTTCAACAGACCCCTCCAGCCAGGCTGCGACACAGAAGAACTACGAGCAACATTGATACTGGTAAGGTAAAAACAATAAACTTTGTCTACCGTTAACGTTTTTTTCCAAGTATACCTGACTGGCCTTGACTCTAGCAGTAATTTCAGCACTCGCGGTTGATAGCATGTAAATTATAAGATAGCACTAGTAATGTTAGCATTCTTCATTCAAACTATAACGTTAACGTTAGATTACTTTAGCCGCCCTCTGGTCGTGGGTGAGTAACCATTAATGCTATCACAGCTTGCTAGCTAACTGGCTAATAAATGTAAACTATCATTTCTAAATGCATTTTGTGGGGGCATTGACCTTAGCTAAAGTTACCACGTGCAAGTTAGTTAACGTTATAGCTAATGTTGTGTTCGTGAATTCAAATGCATTTGTTCTGCTGAGTGTTTTTAATAGTTAACAGTAGCGCGAAGAGCCTAGAAAATGTTTATTTGCCGAGATAACTGTCTTTTAAGAGTTCTGCGGGCTCTGTTTTAAAGCTAGCTATAAGATATCAGTATCATATGAAACTAAACGACTTTAGGCATAAATTAGTACCAACCATGACATGCTAGCTAGCTTGTCATGAAGTTTTTTTTTTTTTTTTGTACACTTGAAATGTGGTAGCTAATCCCCAGGTTCAAGCTGCTGATGGTTACTTCTGCTGTCAATAGCATAAGGCAGGGATATTCAATTAATTTGGAATTGGGGCCAGTTCATGAAACTGAGGCAAAATAAGTGGCCACTTTGTTTTAAAAATTGGGTGGGACATTGCTAACACAATGCTAAATCATAAATCAGATGCATGTACAAAAATATTACGATGTCCAGCAATCAATTTAAATAGTAGATTGGGTTTAATTTGTCGTTTAATGAGATGTAAATGTTTAATTTTAATTCATAGTAACTGTTCTTACTCGGACTGTGGACATCACCATCAGAAGAGAATGCATCCTCAAATCTCTGATGATCTACCTTGGCGAACCAGTTGAGCACCTTATCAAAAAATACCAGGTAAGGGCATCTCTCTCACTTGCTCACACATTTAAAACCTACAGACTAACATGGTCATAGTCTAGGTTTTCCTAGCCATATTTAATTAATAGGGGTGTGATGAGAAACTCAGCCCACAAGACGAGTTTTTAACACTATTTATAAGAAATCTTTGATGCTGAATTATGACTGAATTTTGAGCAGTAAACACTTAGACCACGTCCAGACGTACCAAAACTATCTTTTTTTTCTAAATTTTTTCTTGCGGTAGCATTTCTACAATAAGCCGTGCTAAAATTTACTATAATCCGTTCAAGGAGTTGATAAGATAGATAGATAGATAGATAGATGATAGATAGATGATAGATAGATGATAGATAGATAGATAGATAGATAGATAGATAGATAGATAGATAGATAGATACTTTATTTATCCCGAGGGAAATTCAAGTATCCAGTAGCATACGAAACATACATGCATTAAACATACATAAAACCTATATTAAAATAAAATTAACTTATAACACAGTAGCCACAGTAAACAGTGCAAAACAGTTAACAGTGCAAAAGGAGTGCAGATGGAGGTAAACAGTCCAGATTGAGTGCAATATGGAAGTAAAGAGTACAGATGGAGATAAGCAGACAGATTAGCTAGCTAGGTAAGTTGTCTACTTCCACTTTATAAACAGCTAACATTAACGCTAGTGCGGGGTATGCATGGGGCTAAGAGGATGAGGGGTGTGGCGATGACAATGACGATACACACTTCGCCGTCCAAACGAAACCAAAAGGGAGCCGTTTTAGAATTTTTTCACCCTGGGACCAGGTTTCAAAAAAGTGCATCTTCATGCATTGCGTTTACAGGATTAGTTTGGACGATCGGCCCAAACGATGCAAAAAATGTGCGTTTGCATCAAAAAGCAAGGGGGAAACACAATGGATGTGGCAAGATGACACTTCAAAACCTAATACTATAACAGAATATAATGCAGTAAGGCTCTCAGGCTTTCTGTGTTGCTTTCAGATATGTTTCTCCTATAGATCAACTTTTGTAAATTAACTCCTGCCGGGTCAGCACACATGCAGGCATGATTTAGTCTTGCCTCCTCTTTGTGTCTTTGGGGAAGTAACCTCTTTGAGGTGAAAAGGTGCCCCAATCACATTTAATGTGAAATTTAATACAGTTTAATTCAGTTATAAACTCCTGGCCTTAAATAGCTCCTCTATTTCAGCAGGTTTTCTGCACGTTTAAAAAATTCTGCATATTTAGAATCTCTCCAACATATCTGTGTTCTCTGACATGTCCAGAAAAAAGTCCGAATATAACGAGAATAACGTCAGTGTTGGGCATGTTACTCAGAAATTGTAATAAGTTACTCCTTAAAAAAGTAATAATATTACATTAATTATTACAAGTTATGTTACTCTTTACATTACTATGTTGTTGTTGTAGTTAGTTACTATTACTTTCACCACCGATTTACTTTTACTCCAATTTAAGAGTTCTTAGATACACACAGTTTGTTGCTAATGAGACAATCAGGCTCAAGAATGGCTGGTTTGCACTCAAAAATTATTTCAGACTAAAAGTAATTCTCCAGCTTTATTTATTTTTATTTTCTATGCATTTTCCCCTACAAAATCACCCCGATCATTTTAGGATGCTAAATTCTTTTCAAACAGAGTAGTTGAATTCCTGTTCCTTTTTTTTTTTCATATCGCAGAATAGAAAAATATTGCAATGCCAGTTCTCTTACGAGAGTATCTCTCGTACTGCGTAATATCTCACGCTGTGGGGAAAACCTCTTTTCCATGAGATATTGAAGCAAAAAATTATCCAATGTAAAACGCTGTGCAGCAGCATGCAGATATAGGCAGGACGGCTCGCGCGCCTATTGGCTGCCCTGCGGCAAACAGCAGCAGCCTATCGTGAGAGGTGCTGCGTGACATAATCCTATGGGGGCATTTCGCGCCCATTTCGTCACGTCCCGCCAGAAAAGGGCGCAATTTCGCCCTATAAATATAGCTCGATAAGGCTGGTACACCGATTTTCATCTCTTCAGCGAAGCATCACATATCGCTGGATCCGGAGTGAGAAGCCACGCCATCTGAGAAAAAGCACACAGCGGGACGAGCCATTGAGTCTGAAGTCGCTGGCATCGCCGCCTTTAGCCGCCGTACCTGCTACGCTTTCCGGCGTTATATCCTTTTCAAACTGTGTGTGTGTGTGTTCGCCGCTGCGACACACATTTTTTCACTGTCTGTCTCCCTCTGCTAAAAGAGCTGCGTCTTTTTCAAGATGCAAAGATCCTGCGGCTCGTGCCGAGCCACACTCAGCGACGGGGACCGTCATGTTATCTGCGTTTCCTGCCTGGGTGAGGATCATGCGGCTCTCGCTCTCGTCGACGGCGGATGCCCTCACTGTGAGCTACTGCCTATGGTGACTCTGAGGACTCGTCTGGCATCCTTCTCAGAGCCTGCACTTCAGCCCGCTGTAGCGCCGCGCCGTAAAAATCGCCGTGCTCAGCGCGCTCCCGAGCCTTCTCCTGCCCGCCAAAGTTCGCCGGTTCGACCGCCAGCTTCGCCGGCATCGCTCGAGTCCCTCACCGCCCTCAGTCTGCCGCCGCTTCCTCCATTGAGGTCGACGAAATAGCCCCGAGCCTTCTCCAGCCCGTGATAGCTCGCCGGTTCGCCCGCCAGCTTCACCAGCTTCACTCGTGTCGCTCGCTGATGGACAACGGCCGCCGCGCGCCGCCGCTTCCGCCATTAATGACGACGAGATAGCTGCATCTGTAGAGAAGGCCAGCTTCAAAACCGCGGCTAGCTTTCTTTACGTTATAAGAAAGCTACCCCGCCCCCCGTGGGCATGCGTCACCGGCGAAATGAGGAAAGAGTGTGTTTTTAGTCCCGCCGAGGCCGGGCCAATCTCCATTTCTCAAACATTTCTCAGCTCCTCTTGGTTTGAGCGGCTGAAAATGTCAATATTGCAGCAATGAGCCTGTTGTATTACACTCACGCCTGCAAACAAACAAACGCCGACGCACACAAAACTGTGATGACGCTCTTTATCCGCTCGGGCTATTTTAAGCTTTTGTCGTTTCCCCCTGTGGCTCAGTGGCGAAACCCAAAGCCTTCGCACGGGAGACCTGTGTTCGAGCCCAGCTCTCGCAGCGGATAAAATTTAGTCTCGCCGCAGCCAGACTTACACCCAAACTTTTCACTCGTTCAGTTCCGAGAAAATGCGACTGTTCCAGTGTATTTTGCAGTAAACAAGCCGGTACCATGGCCCGCTTGCCTGCACACAAATGCCGTTTCCACGGCGACCCAGAAAAATCATGTAAGCAGTGTATTTTCTGTTATTCCGGCCACAGCCGATGGTGTTATGAGTGTATTAAAAATGCCACAGCCCAGTGTTCATTTCTACACACAAACACAGCCCGCCAAAGTGCAGGGCTCGCACAAATGAGTTCGACTCATGTCAATTGTGCATTAATTATAGTGAATGTGCCCACAACCCAGTGCCCACAAACACTACACACTGCATGTGCCACGTTTTCTGTAAAAGAAACCAGCACACATACAGTCAGCTAAGGCCCACGGTGTTTAAGTCTCGCCGCGGCCAGACTCTACCGAAACTTCTCGCTCGTTCAGTTCCAAACAATGTGACTGTTCCAGTGTATTTTGCAGTAAACAACCTGGTACTACAGCCCGCTTGCCTGCACACAAACGCCAGCTTTAAGGCGACCCAGATAAATCCCAAAAAGAGTGTATTTTCTGGAATTCCGGCCACGGCCGATGGTGTTATGAGTGTTGTAAGAATGCCCACGTCTCAGTGCCCATTCCCACACGCAGACACAGCCTGCCACAATACAGGGCTAGCAAAAAAAAAAAAAAAATCGACTCATGTCAATTGTGCAATAAATGTAGTGTACGTGCCCACAACACAGTGCCCACAAACACTACATGAAGCATGTCCCACGGTTTCTGTAAAAACGAAACCAACACATTTTCAGTTGGCGCGAGCCGACAGTGTTCTCAGTGCAGCGAGTGTGCCCGCTATCCCGCGCCCACATTCCCTCACAGACATGCCGAACCCCACGGGGCTCGCCCCGCTCGCCTTCTCTCCACATCCCGTCAGAGAGAAGCCGAGCGCGGTCAGGCTGCCCGCTGTGATCAGCGCACCCCCCGCCTCGCACACTATAAACACAGTGTCTATTTCTCAGCACACCGGAGCTCTCCGGCCGCCGCTATATCACGGCCAGAGCCCAGATTTCATTCTACCTGTAGCTTTTCATGCAGATGCGTGGGCAAAGCTTCCCGGGGTATCAGAATGGGTGCTGAACACTATAAAAAGAGGCTATTCGCTGCAGTTAGCTCGACACCCCCGCCGTTGCGCGGCGCGAGCCAAAACGACGGTAAAAAATGAAGTATCTCACCTACTTCGAGCCGAGATAGCGAAACTACTGAGCAAAGGGGCTATAGAACCTTTATCTCAGGCTCAGAGCGAAGGGGGTCTATCCAGCAGGTATTTTCTGGTACCGAAAAAAGACGGGGGTCTCAGACCCATTCTAGATCTGCGACGGCTGAACAGAACGCTCACGAAGCGTCAGTTCAGAATGATTACAACCAGGAAAATCCTTGCGCAAGTGCGCCAAGGAGACTGGTTCATGTCGATAGATCTAAAGGACGCTTATTTTCAAATACAAATAACGTTACGTCACAAGCAATTCTTGAGATTCGCCTTCGAGGGCCAGGCATACCAATACAAAGTCCTGCCGTTCGGCCTGTCCCTGGCACCCCGTACTTTTACGAAGTGCATGGACGCGGCTCTCGCACCCCTGAGACTTCAGGGCATGCGAATTTTGAACTTCTTGGACGATTGGCTGATTCTAGCTCGATCACAATCAGAGCTCATAGAACACAGGGCCACATTACTTGAACATCTCGAGAATCTGGGTCTCACAGTCAATTGGGCGAAGAGCTCGGTGTCTCCCAGCCAGAAAATATCTTTTCTGGGAACAGTGCTGAACTCGCTATCTATGATAGCGCATCTGTCGCCAGAGCGTGCACAGGACATTCAGCGCGCCGCAAAATATTTTCTCCGCGGCTCAACTTTCCAGCTCAAAAGGTTTCAGAAAATGCTGGGTCTCATGGCCTCAGCCAGAGTATGTGAGCGGAGTGGAGCGGCAACAATTTCCCCTCCGCGCTCCAAGCATTTAATAATCACTCCGCTCCAGCTCCGCTCCGGGTTCACCATTTACCGCTCCCGCTCCACTCCTCGCTCACTGATATCAGACACACCGCTCCGTCTTCGCTCCCCGAGGAAATTGCGAATGAAGTATTTAAGTATGCTTTGAAATCTCACAAAATTTCTCCCCATCATAATATATAGGCATATTAAATAAAAATAAATAAAAAACAACATTAGGAGAATAGTTTCAATGTGGTTTATTGGATAGTGTGCAAACTTTTCCTATGCCATGCTATACTTATTACATGGTTATCAGCATTAAAAGTTAAATATCATTGCTGCTTTTTGCAGAGCACATTTTGTTTGGAAAGAGGAAAATAACTACGTTTTCATCAGTTATTTCATCTACGGGTCGCTACATTTCTTACAGATTTCTGCTCATTCGAAATCAAATAGGCTACCGACAGCACTGTAAGATTACATTTGTTTGAATGCAATGCATTAGTGAGAAAGCGATTGCGTGTGTGATTAAGTGTTCCCTGTTTAAAATGTGCTTTCACCCGATCCAGCCTGATCTCATGAAAGTGCGTATCTATAGCACAAATTTTATTTTTCGTACCATTTACAAAAATAGTTTTTGCTTGCATAGCGCAGTTTTCGCGTGCATATGATACACACTTTATGGCGTGCACGCACTTCACATCCCTAATCCTAACCAAGGGGTTTGTGTTTCATTTGCACACAAAAACTATTTTTTGGCGTATAAACGGCACGAGAAATAAAATTCGTGCTATATATACGCACTTTCATGAGATCGTGTTGCCCGGTCATATTCAGTAGGCTTGATAACCTCCCGCAGTCACTTATGTCCATCGGCGTCATCATAACCTTCACATTTTTTTTCTGATTTGAGTGATCCATCTGTATCATGCTAGCGTAATGTGTTTAATGTGTGAATCCTTACTAAAAATGCAGTTCTATAATGAGCCGTTGGCATGAATTGTACTCGTGATGGAGCGGTAGTGGAGCGCTCTCGGAGCGAGTGAAAACCACGACGCTCCGACTTTTAAAAAATCCGCTCCGCGCTCCATTCAAAATCACATCGCTCCACTCCGCTCACATACTCTGGCCTCAGCAGCTTCAGTGCTCCAGTTGGGGCTGCTTTGCATGCGCCCACTGCAGCTATGGCTGAAAGCGCGGGTTCCGCCCCAGGCGTGGACCCCTGGTCTGTTTCGCCTCCGGGTCGGTCTGAAATGCGTCTCAGCTTTGGAGCCTTGGAAGAAAACCGACTGGTACCAGTCAGGTGTGAGTCTGGGGACTCCCTCGAGCGTGAAGGTGGTGTCCACGGACGCCTCCACCTCGGGATGGGGAGCGCTGCTCGAGGGCAGACCGTTCTTTGGCCAGTGGTCAGAACGGGAAAAGCTCCTACATATAAACTGTCTGAAAATGATGGCAGTCGACAACACGCTGCGGCGCTTCTGTCCCCAGATAAGGGGTCACCACGTCTTGGTCCGGTCGGACAACATGTCAGTGGTGGCGTACATAAATCGTCAGGGCGGCATCAAGTCCCGAAACCTTTACAGGCTGACGGAGTGCCTCCTGGTCTGGGCTAAGCACAACCTGCTTTCACTGAGAGCAGCGCACGTGCCTGGTCACCTGAATCTGGGACCAGACAGGCTGTCCAGAGACAATGTCCCAGCAGGGGAATGGTCGCTGCAACCGCAGACGATCCAACTGCTGTGGGAGACATTTGGCAGAGCGCAGGTGGACCTGTTCGCGTCCAACGAGAACGCTCACTGTCCGAAATATTTCTCCAAGAGCAAGGACGCGCTGGCCTACGTTTGGCCCCGCTGTCCCCTCTATGCTTTCCCCCCCATCTCGCTCCTGCCTCAAGTGCTGGAACGGATCAGGGATAATGGATGCCCAGTGCTGCTTGTGGCTCCGCTCTGGACAAACCAGGCTTGGTTTCCAGTCCTGATGCAGCTGACCAGCACTGCCCCGTGGCCAATACCATTGAGGAGAGACCTCCTCTCCCAGGCCAAGGGCTCGATTTGGCATCCTCGCCCCCAGCTATGGTCCCTGCACGCATGGGCCATCAACGGGTACCCGCTATCCTCCCGGAGGGAGTGCTAAACACGATCACGCAGGCAAGGGCCCCGTCTACAAGACGGCTCTACTCCTAGAAATGGTCTGTGTTCTCTGCCTGGTGTCAAGCTCAGGGCTTTTCACCTGTAGACTGCGGGGTCACGGAAGTGCTTTCCTTCCTTCAAGAGCTGCTGGATAAGGGCAGAACCCGATCCACGCTCAAAGTGTACGTGGCGGCTATAGCAGCGTTTACAAAACCTGTGTCTGGCCAGTCACTGCGGAAGAACGACCTAGTCGTGCGATTCCTCAAGGGAGCTCGGAGGTTGAACCCTCCTAGACCTCCTTCAGTCCCGGTGTGGGACCTTTCTACGGTTTTGGTTTTTTTTTTGGCCATGAAAGGTGCCCCGTTCGAGCCAATCCATTTGTCAGACATGAAGCATCTGTCTTTCAAAACGGTGTTTCTTTTGGCTCTCGCTTCAGTGAAGCGCATAGGGGACTTACAAGCGCTTTCAGTAAGCGCATCATGTATGGAGTTTGGGCCTAATGACTCAAAAGTCATACTCAAACCGAGGCACGGGTACGTGCCCAAATCCCTCAACACACTGTTCAGAGCCCAGGTGATTTCCCTGTGCGCTCTCTTGGTTCAAGATGAGGAGGAGGATGCGAGTCTCCTTTGCCCTGTCAGGGCACTGAGAGCTTATGTGTCCTGCTCGTCTGCCTTCAGGCAGACCGAGCAGCTCTTCGTTTTGTTTGGCGGACGTTCCAAGGGACTGGCCGCATCAAAACAGAGCCTATCCAGATGGATAGTCGATGCCATAGCACTGGCTTACACTTCTAAGGGCCTGCAGTGTCCTTTGGGTGTCAGAGCGCACCCCACGAGAGGCGTGGCCTCGTCGTGGGCATGGTATAGTGGCGTTACCTTGCAAGATATCTGTACGGCTGCGGGCTGGGCCTCGCCATCTACATTTATAAGGTTTTATAACCTAGAGGTATAGAATTCAGTGTTATCTGCCCCGCTGTGCCGGCCCAGATGCTGAGTTTTGCTTGTGCATCGCTCACGGAGCGATAACACGGCTCGATGGGTGTTGAATAACCCGTAATCTTAACCAGTTCAGGCTGAACACGTTTACCCTGTCTGTGTGAAACACTATTAACATAACTAGCCCCTATAGGATGCTATTTCATGGGGAATGATGCTTGCAGCCTCTCTTCTCCGACTCTCTGTGAGTCTATGGTGATTATGCACTACATGAGCCCTGGGCTACAGCCCTTGGGACTTTGGTGTCGGATCCCAGTACGCACGGCGGTTTGCATTGTGTTCCCCATAGCGTAAGATATTACGCAGTACGAGAGATACTCTCGTAAGAGAACGTACTCGGTTACTAACGTAACCTCGGTTCTCTCTAGAGAGGGAACGAGTACTGCGTATCTTGCCGTGCATACACAGCTCTGGTTCGCTTCGGCGATGAAAACCAGTGTACCAGCCTTATCGAGCTATATTTATAGATCTCCACTCAGAACCGCTTCTCCCCTCTTCGCGAAACGGAACGCGATGCTGTGATCATCGGCGATTCCACCGTCCGACACGTCCACGCTACGTTGGGTAAAAGTAAGGTGCACAGTCACTGCTTTCCTGGTGCTCGTGTTCTCGATATCACTGCGCGGGTAACTGAGATCTTGAACGGTGACGAGCGCGTCGGAGCTGTTGTGCTGCACGCGGGAGCTAACGACATTAGGCTGCGACAGACGGAGGTTCTGAAGAAAGACTTCAGGAGCCTTATCGATACGGTACGCAGCACATCGCCTGAAACATCGATTATTGTGTCTGGACCGCTTCCTACGTACCGACGAGGGCATGAAAAGTTCAGTAGATTATTCGCCCTAAATGAATGGTTATTTTCATGGTGCAATGAGCAGAAACTGATTTTTGTCAATAATTGGAATCTGTTTTGGGAGTGACCAAGGCTCTTCCGCGCTGATGGCTTACACCCAAGTAGAATCGGGGCAGATCTTCTGTCGGATAACATCTCCAAGATGTTAAATACCATTTGACTAGTAACCAAAAATCCAAATCACAGTCTCTACTGCACCAATTTAATTGATATTAATACTAGTGTAGAACATTGCATAGAAACTGTGTCTATTCCTCGTTTACTAAGATCAAATAATAAATCTACTGCGGGATCTAGAAAAAATCTAATTGTTATTAAAACAAAAAACCTCGCTATTAGTGAATAAAAACAATTTCTAAAGCTAGGTCTTCTAAACATTAGATCGCTCACACCTAAGGCGGTTATTGTAAATGAAATGGTCACAGATAATAATTTCGATGTTCTGTGCCTTACTGAAACCTGGCTTAAACCAAATGATTATTTCGGTCTAAATGAGTCTACTCTGCCAGGATACTGTTATAAGCATGAGCCCCGTCTGATCGGTCGTGGCGGTGGTGTTGCAACAATCTACAGAGATATCCTTAATGTTACTCAGAAAACTCGTCATAGGTTTAATTCGTTTGAAGTGCTAAATGTTACGCTCTTAGATGTAAGAAAAAAATCCCTATTATCTCTAGCATTGGCTACTGTATATAGACCTCCAGGGCCTTACGCCAATTTCCTAAAAGAGTTTGCTGACTTTCTATCAGATCTTTTGGTCAGCGTCGATAAAGCATTAATTGTCTGAGATTTTAACATACACGTAGATAATTTAAATGATGCGTTAGGGGCTGCGTTTACAGATTTATTAAACTCCTTCGGGGTCAAGCAAAACGTCACCGGACCAACTCATCGTCTTAATCATACACTCGATTTAATTATATCATATGGAACCGATCCGACCGATATAGATATCATTCCACAAAGTGATGATGTCACTGACCACTACTTGGTAACTTGCATATTACGCACTGCTGTAATATGTCATGCTGCGCCACGTTATCGACCAGGTAGAACAATTCGTCCATCCACCATAGATCATTTCTCAAATAGCTTATCTGATCTGTCTCAGCTGCTGCCTGAACCCAAACAAACAGATGAATTAGACGAACTAACTACCACTATGAGCACCATTCTCTCTAGAACATTGGATATTGTCGCACCCATTAGATTAAAAAAGGTCAGAGAAAAAAGTATAGCACCACGGTACAATAATACTACATATGTTTTAAAGAGAGAAACCCGTAATTTAGAGCGTAAATGGAAAAAAAAAACTAATTTAGAGGTCTTTAGAATCGCGTGGAAAGACAGTATGTCACTTTATAAAAAGGCACTTAAAACGGCCAGGGTTGAGCACCTCAGCAAATTAATAGAAAACAACCAAAATAATCCAAGGTTTTTATTTAATACCGTGGCTAGACTAACAAATAAACAGACGTCGTCTGAACAAAATACCCCGTTACAGTTTAGTAGTAATGATTTCATGAACTTCTTCACCGAGAAAATTGAAAGCATCAGAATCAAAATCGTAAACGTTCGATCTTTGCTCACGCCTTATAATTCGGCCGCAATTATCACCCCGCAAGAACAATTACAATGCTTTACAACCATAGAACAAAAAGAGTTAAATAAACTTATCACTTCATCTAAAACAACAACATGTTTATTAGATCCTATACCAACTGAACTACTGAAAGAAGTGTTACCTATAGTGGAAGAGCCTCTTCTCAATATTATTAACTCATCTTTATCTTTAGGTCATGTTAGCTGGCAGTTATAAAACCTCTTATTAAGAAACCACAATTAGATCCAAATAACCTAGCAAATTACAGACCCATTTCGAATCTTCCATTTATGTCAAAAATATTAGAAAAAGTTGTATCCGCTCAACTCGGCTCTTTCTTGCAAGAAAACGACATCTATGAAAAGTTTCAGTCTGGATTCAGGCCACATCATAGCACTGAAACTGCGCTTGTTAGAATCACAAATGATTTACTTTTAGCTTCGGACCAAGGCTGTATCTCAGTGCTAGATTTACTTGATCTTAGTGCTGCGTTCGATACGATAGATCACACAATACTCTTAGATCGACTACAAAATTACACTGGTGTTCAAGGACAAGCATTAAGCTGGTTCAGGTCATACTTATCTGACCGCTACCATTTCGTCTACTTAAATGGAGAAAAATCGATTATAACTTCGGCAAACTATGGAGTGCCGCAGGGATCTGTGTTAGGCCCTTTATTATTCTCAATATATATGCTGCCACTTGGTAATATTCTAAGGAAACATGGAATTAGTTTCCATTGTTATGCTGATGACACTCAAATATATATTTCATCACGGCCAGATGAATACGCTAAATTATCCAAATTGACAGATTGTGTTAAAGATATAAAAGATTGGATGACGCGTAATTTTTTTTTATTAAATCCAGACAAGACAGAGGTAATACTTATCGGTTCTAAAAACCGTCCACAAAACCTTTCACAGCACGACTTAAACATAGTAGGATGCCCTGTTACTTTATCCGCTACAGTAAAAGACCTGGGTGTTACATTACACTGCAACCTGTCTTTTGAAAAGCATATTTCATATGTTACAAAAACTGCCTTTTTCCACCTTAGAAACATTGCTAAGCTACGTAATATGCTATCAGTCTCTGATGCAGAAAAGTTAGTTCATGCATTCATGACCTCGAGACTAGATTACTGTAATGCTTTATTAGCTGGTTGTCCAGCATCTTCAATAAACAAGCTGCAGTTAGTCCAAAATGCAGCCGCTAGAGTTCTTACTAGATCAAGAAAATATGATCATATAACACCGATTTTATCATCACTTCATTGGTTACCTATAAAGTTCCGTATTAAATACAAGGTATTGCTTTTGACTTATAAAGCTCTAAATGGTTTAGCTCCAGTCTATTTAACGGATCTTCTATCGCCTTACAATCCATCGCGCTCTTTAAGATCACTAGATTCGAGGCTTCTGGTCATTCCTAGGATATCCAGATCCACCAAAGGAGGCAGAGCATTTTCACATTTAGCTCCGAAGCCCTGGAATAGCCTTCCTGATATTGTTCGTAGCTCAGACTCGCTCTCCCAGTTTAAAACTAGACTGAAGACGCATCTATTTAGCCAGGCATTCATATAAATTTTTTATCTTACAGTTACTGTAAATTCTGCCTCTAGTTCATAAACGCCAGAGGAGAACTGGCCCCCGACTGAGCCAGGGTTCTCCCAAGGTTTTTTTTCTCCATTGGGTCATCTGATGGGTGTTAGGACACCATTAGGTCACTGGATGGAGTTTTTCGGTTCCTTGCCACTGTTGCCTTTGGCTTGCTCAGTTGGGGATATTCAAATTAATTAACCAATCATACCATTGATCAGCTCTACCAAACTTGGATGTCTTTTTTCCAGTAATAAACAAACATTGTTAAGTTGTTTTGATTGATACTGTGAAGCAGCTTTGATACAATCTGTATTGTGAAAAGCGCTATATAAATATATTTGACTTGACTTGACTTGACTTGAAAGTGTTCTGAGTAGTCATTGATCAAAATGTATTAAAAGCATTTTTTTAAATTTGATTTATTATACATTTCAAATAATGACAACTGTTATTTTTTGATTTGAGACAACCTAAAATAATTAATCATTATAATTCATCGGACCTACAAATATTAGTTTGTTTTAACTTAAAATAATGAGTTTGTTCCAACCTAAAATAATTAAATTACTTTAATCTATACATATTAGTTTGTTCCAACCTAAAATAATTAGTTTGATCAACATTTAAAAAGTGGTTGCATGGATTTAATTTTCAGGTTAAACTAAATTAAATGATTTACTTTGAGTCAATGTCAAATATTTGATATTTGAATCAATGCTGCTGCATAAATAGACATACACAAATCTCGTATCAGATCAAGGCAGGTGGAGGTGGAGGATTTCAGAGGAACTATGACAGTGTGCTGCAGGACTGACAGGATTTATTTAACCTAGCATACATATAACGCACAATCACATTTCTATAAATTCAAATCCATTAACGGATTGTTAGGCTGCATAAAGAAGGTCAAACAAAACGTCTTGT
Organism: Gila orcuttii; assembly: GCA_026230005.1. Classification (NCBI taxonomy): domain Eukaryota; kingdom Metazoa; phylum Chordata; class Actinopteri; order Cypriniformes; family Leuciscidae; genus Gila; species Gila orcuttii. The sequence continues at coordinate 30,176,495 of JAPDVR010000023.1, forward strand.
TTACTAATGTAACCCTCGTTCCCTGAAGGAGGGAACGGGAGACGTAACGTCGACATGACGACGTAATTGGGATCACTACAGGGATCGAAGATGATCACTTCTTCATCTTCGAGCGTCTACAGAACGAGCCAATGAATGTTGGCGTGCATCAATCGCGTCACGCGCCCCGCCCTGCAGCGCGGGTATAAACAGGAAGCGGACGTACGCACTCAGGCACGTGCACACATAGACATCAAAAGGGGCTTGAGCACCTGCCCTTTCTATTCCTGGAGAGAAAGTGCCCTTTTTTCTGGGGTGCTTTTTTTTTAATTTTTGAAAAATAATATATATTCCTGTTTGCACACAGCTTCCCTGTCAAACAAATATATTTATTGAATAGTGTATCTAAATATCAGGTCAGGAGTTCTGAAGCTCTCTCTCTCTCTCTCTCTCTCTCTCTCTCTCTCTCTCTCTCTCTCTCTCTCTCTCTCTCTCTCTCTCTCTCTCTCTCTCTCTCTCTCTCTCTCTCTCTCTCTCTCTCTCTCTCTCTCTCTCTCTCTCTCTCTCTCTCTCTCTCTCTCTGCGACTCTGCGCAGTGGCGCAGTACGTTTCTGTCAGTCTGAGGTGTCGTTGCCATTACGCGTTGCTATGGGTTGCATCACTTGCCTGAAGAGGTCAGTCTCCCTTCGGGGGTCGAAAACTCTGGAGTAGTGTGTGTGGACAGCAGGCGCAACCGTAGCGAAGGTTATGCTTTTTAAAATGAAAATGCACTCTGTGTAAAACGTATTCCACAGACTGCTCGGGAACCGATGCTGAGTAGGCCTATATGGCACGACGGCAATTTTAAACTTTTTTTTTTCAATAATAAAAGGTAGTGTGTCAATTCAATTAAAAATCAACATATCACATATTTTAAAATATTACATAATTCATTGAAGCCTGTTTGTCATGTATAATACACCGACCAATCTTCATCTGGCACATGCAGGGCACAAGAAGTTCAAATTTCATTGGACAATGTGAAGTGGAGCGGTAATTTTCTGGTCATTCATAAATCGTTTGAAAATTACATTTATGAAGCGATCTGCGTCCTTGAAACAGTGGATGCTAATTGACTACAAAGCACTGCACAAAACAGAACCAAAAGTAGCATTAATGGTAAGTAGTAAAAATTACTTCAATTTAAAAAAATATTACAATTTAAAATAATAGTTTTCTATTTTAATATACTTTAAAAATATATATAATTCATTTCTGTGATGCAAAGCTGGATTTTCAACAGCCATAACTCCAGTCTTTAGTGTCACATGATTTTTCAGAAATCATTCTAATATGCTGATTTATTATCAATGTTGGAAACAGTTTTTTTTTTATTGAACCTGTGATACAGGATCAGGATTCATTGATGAATAAAAAGTTAAATAGAACAACATTACGTTAAAATAGAAATTATTTTATAAGTCTTAATTTTCACTTTTTTGTATCAATTTAGCACATCCTTGCTGAATAGAAGTATTAAAGGAGTCATGGTGTTCATTTGTTTCTTTTAATGGCTGCAGTGAATATATTAACTGCATTTTATAAATTATTTAAAATTATAATTAAAAAATTAAAAAATTAAAATTATTAAAGCATTAACAAACAAACCACCGTTTGTGTTATAACAATAACATAAAAGAAAGCAGATACTACGTGCATGGTTTGGCATGACTGCGCGCAAAGTGCGCTCCCTTAATAATTCCTAAAAAGCTGACATCAGTTCATCATGAGGGGAGTCTATCTTAAATGCTTCTGATTGGCCATTGCGTTCAAGAAATCAACACATTATTTCTGTGATTGGCTACATCGTTCAACGCTGCAAAAAAAAACTCTGGCCTGTAAATCGTTTCTATTTTGTTTTAGTTGTTCTTGTTGCTTTTCTGCAACAGATGAATAAAAATGTATTAGTTTTTATATGTTTTATTCATAGATATTTCTAGTTTGCGGGAGTCCCGCGAATCGTTTTATTCTCCCGCAACGCGCACACACAGAGTGAGTGCATTACCGCCCGCGCTCGCACTCGCACTCGCACAAGTGTTTGTTTGTGTGTGAGTGTGTTCGCACTCATTGGGATAATTGTAAACGCGCAAACACAGACAGAAAAGAAATGCCATCGTGGAAATAAGATAAATAACATATTACTTAAGGGCTATTTAGTTTGTTTAATGAAATAACAAATTGTAATCTGGCGCTATAAAGAAAATCAAAGTTCAAAAATCAAAATTCCTAAGCATTAGGAAGGCGGGGCGCCCCCCTTATATAATGGTAGGGGAAACACTGTGTTATGTTAAGTGCTAATACATTGTATGTCTACACAAACTTACTTCAGTACTTCTGTACATCTCTATAGTCACATCTACTATCTCCACTGTGGTTTTATTAGTTAAATATGCTGCATTACACGTGCCAATATGAATAAGCCTACCTAATGTCTGTGATTGTTGCAACTTGCTGAACATTTGCTAGCGACATGTTTTAAGCATCTTCACGCAGGCGTGACAGTCAGTCAGTTTCACGATCTAGTAATGCTCATTTAAGTATTAATGCTAAGCACTACAGTGCAACGTCTCCCTTACTTCCCGTTAAAACAGTAGGCTACTTTGTTTAATTTAATACCAATAAAAGCCGTACATACCAGCAAAACGCTCCTTATCGATCATGCGTGTGCTGCCGCGTTATGTTTTGTTTTGGAGCCGTTTGGAGCATGAAGGAGGAGCTGCGTGTCAGCTTAACCAATGAAAAGTGTAGCAGCAACAGCACGCGCTTTCAGCGGGGTGGCAACAGGGGTGCTAAGGACTTCGTCTGGGGTGGCAATTGCCACCCCAACTAGCCCGCTGGCTCCGCCACTGATTCAGAGGACCCTAAGCTAACATAAGCACGCATGTAATATGTTTATAAAGGAAGTATGAGTGAAAATGTACAATAAACTAGAGAATTTCAAAAACGGAAATTCGATTTTTGGCATTTATTTCTGAAAATCACACATCACACAACAATAGTGAACAGTTTTTGAACTAAAAATATATTTGTCAAAGCCTTTGCTTGACAGACATGTGTAATTGTTAAATAAAATGTGTAAAGAACAATGAAAATTTTAACTTTATTTACAAATAGTCCCAGGCGTTTTTCTTAGGAATGCTTAGAATTTTCTAAGCAATGCTTTTGTCAGGGTTCTGTCACTTCTGTCTTGTCTATTTCTTGGTTTTGTGACAGAGCCCTGACACTCATGTTTTGTCTTGTGCTGTGTAGCACGCAGCTTGTTTACACTAGCTGTGTGCTTTCATGTTGTCTTGTTTTGTGTGAGCACATGGCTGGTGATTTGTTTTACTGGCCATGTGCTTGTGTTCAAGTCATGTTTGGTGTGAGCACATGGCTTGTCATGTTTCCTTGTGCCATGTGCTCTCCTGTTGATTGTCTAGCCCCTCCCATCTTGTTACCTGATTATTGATTTGTTTGCCCCACCTGTCCTCCCTTGTTACCTGATTGATTCATTTGCCCCACCTGTCCTCCCTCGTTACCTCCTTTGTTTGGTCTCCCTATTTATTCTCCCTGTGTTTGCAGTCCTGTGCTGTTTCGTTGTCGTATGTACCTGGTGTGTTACCCCTTGTGTCAAGTCAAGTCAGTCAAGTCATTTGTTTTCCCCTACGGGGTAGTTTTGTTTGCATTTGTTTTTATTTTTAATAGTTAATAAAAACCCATTTTTCCTGCAATTGAGTCCTTGCTTCATCTCCTCAACCCCACACCTGACAGCTTTCTCCTCGTCACTCTCCAGTAATTGTTCCAGAGCTTGTTCCACAGTAAATCGTTTACTCCTTGCCATCATAAAAGTGTTAAAACAATAAATAATGCTATAATTGTATGTTTAGTAATATAATTGTTCTGTCTCTCTCTCATATCTCTGTGCGCTCTCGCTCCGTAAAGCCTTGTTTATACTCGACGTGTCCGTTCGCTTTCTGTCGTCTCTGCCACTCAACGCTATTTGCGCAATAGTATATAGTACCACCCCTTGCAAGGCTACAGAGTCCTCCGATTTGCTAGAATACGTCATGGTAACCTTCCTCTAATTGGGTTAGAAAAATATTCCTCCATCGGCAATTTTTCCATTGGTTGTTGCTCGTGAATCTGCCAAACAACATCGATTTCATTGGCCTTTGACGTTGTGGTATTGCGCAAGGAAGTGTGTATACAAGCCGGGTAAGTTTGTTATCACTGTTTTCAGCGGAATCTGAGGAAGACGGCAAAAAAGACCGCACCTCTCTATCATTAATAGTTTTTAAGATAATTACACATTTGTAAAAGTATGCCATTTTGGGCGGTACCGCCCAATCCGTCCCCAGAGGGTTAAGGGTGGAGGGAGACAGCCTTCGCTCCAACCCATCTTGCATGAAGGAAAGCACAGCTCTGATTGAGCAAGTTCGGGGGTTCTCCTTGTGAGAAGAACACCAGTCAACAAATAAGTTCCACTTCAACGCATAGAGGTGCCTCGTAGAGGGGGCCTAGAATCTCCGTGTCCCGTCCAGGGACCAGACATGGAGTTTCCAGAGGTCTGGACGCGGGTGCCAAAGGGTGCCAAGTCTCTGAGAGAGCAGGTCCTCTCTCAGAGGAATGGGCCAGGGAGGGGCTGTCGCGAGGAGCACCAGTTCCGGGAACAGTTCCGATTGGGCCAATACGGTGCAACTAACAAGACCTCCTCCTCATCCTCCCTGACCTTGCACAAGGTCTGTGCATGAAGGCTCACTGGGGGAAACGCATACTTGCGTAGGCCCGGGGGCCAGCTGTGTGCCAGAGAATCAGTGCCGAGGGTCCCCTCGGTAAGGGAATAGAACAACTGGCAGTGAGACGTGTCCGGGTTGGCAAACAGATCTACCTGTGCGGTCCCGAAGTGCCCGAAAATCAGCTGGACCACCTGGGGATGGAATCGCCATTCTCCCGGTAGCACCTGCTGCTGTGAGAGCTCGCCGGCTGCAGCGGCCCAGCGCAAGATGTACTGCTAACAACTCGAGGCAGTTGATGTGCCAATGCAGTTGAGGCCCCGTCCACAGACCTGAAGCTGCATGCCCGTTGTAAGTGGCTCCCCTGAGGCATCCGTGGTGACCATAGAAAACCTGGACACTTGCTCTAGGGGAACACCTGCCCGCAGGAACGAAGGGTCCGGCCACAAGCAGAGAGTTTGGCGACAGTGCGGGGTTATTTGGACCCAGCATGAGCCGCTCTGCCACGCCCATCTCGGGACTCGATCATAGAGCCAGTGTTGGAGTGGCCTTATATGAAGCAATCCGAGCAGTGTTACCGCAGCTGCAGATGCCCCAGGAGCCTCTGAAAAAGTTTCAGTGGTGCTGCTGTTCTGCGTCTGAGCGTGCTCACACAGTTCAACACTCACTGGATGCGGGCCTTGGTGATGTGCGCTGTCATGTTGATCTAGTCCAGCTCCATACCGAGAAAAGAGATCCTCTGCCCGGGGGTGAGTTTACTCTTTTCCCAGTTGACCCGAAGCCTAGGTGGCTGAGGTGACTGAGTACCATGTCCCTGTGTTCGCACAACTGCTCTTTCGACTGGGCCTGAATGAGCCAGTCGTCGAGGTAGTTGAGAATGTGAACACCACGCTCGCACATGGGAGCAATGGGCGCCTCCGCGAATTTCGTGAAGACACGCCAGCCCGAAGGGTAAGACTTTGCACTGTTATGCCCGTCCCTCGAACGCAAAGCGAAGAAACGTGTCGAGGGAGAATGGATACATGAAAGTTTGCGTCCTTCCGGTCGATCGCTGCAAACCAATCTTGGGGACCGATGCATTTGAAAATGCGTTTCTGCGAAAGCATATTGAATGGCAGCCTGTGAAGGGACCGGTTCAGGACACGCAGGTCCAAGATTGGCCGTAACCCACCGCCTTTCTTGGGTACAATGAAGTACGGGCTGTAGAAGCTGGTCTTCATATCGACTGGAGGGACCGGCTCGATCGTGTCCTTCACCAGTTGGACTGCGATCTCTGCCCTGAGTATAAAGGCATTGTCCGCCAACACACGCGTGAACTGAATGCCTCTGAAGACTGGGGGGTGCTGGGCGAACTGAATCGCATAGCGAGTCTGAAAGTATGGATGAGCCAGCGAGATGGGTTGGGAAGCGTAAGCCAAGCTCCCAGACACAGAGCGAGCGGGACCAACAGCACCACAGACGTACCCGGGGTGGGGCAGCGCGGCGAAATGCAGGGACCCGACTCGGATAGCATAGAGGCCCGGAGTGGTGTCTGAGTGTGAGGTGCAACACGTACCTGCTTCCGTCGAAGGGCACAGTGAGTGTGCGGAGGCGTCAGTGCGTCTGGGACACAGCCACTGCTGCTCGCTGGCAATGAAAGAGGGGCTTTAGGGGGACAAGGCATAGCATTGTCGACCGCAAAGCGCGCCGTCTTGGGACCCAGAGGTTTCAGAAATTGCACTTTTATTGAAATTGTAGGTACAAAAAGAAAAGGAAACAAAAGATTATCCGCCGGGCCCTCCACTGGGGGAAGGAGCGGCGCGTTACTATCTCCTGAAGAGCAACTTGATACACCTCTGGGACCCCATCTCAGGGTTGTTTGCACTTCCGCTTGCCTCCTGGTTTGGCAGTGGCCTGGACGGGCGGGGTCGACTTCCTGCGGCTTGCTCAACGCTGAGGCTTAGAGGGAGTGGAGGACACCACGGCAGGCCGACCTCAGCGACGAGCGGATGGAGGGTCTGTGACCGGCGGACTGGTGGGGGCAGCAGATGAAAACAAATATTCTCTGTTTATGTAATCTGTATGAAAAGAGAGAGATGTCAGTCGTTCTCATGGCAACTCATTATCTGTTAATGTGAACATGCCTACTGAGAGCGTGCGCTATTGAAATGCAAATGATCTGAGGCGATCCATTCAAACCTGTCGACGCCCACATCAACTCGATAAAACACACCAAAGTTTAATCAGATTCATGTACTTTCCATCGTCTTGCGACGCTCTGAGGAATAATAATAGTGTAATAGTAATATAATCCTGGAAAAAATTACCTCAGAATTGCTGGTTTTGGTTTCATTTCGAGGACCAACGGATCCAGCTGAGGATTGTGAATAGTAAGTTCTTTATTCTTAAGGGCTTTGTTCTTATCACAATATAGTGTATATAAACCACAAAAAGACTGTTTAAATATGAATCGCATGTTTATGAATGGCACAGATGCGTAGAGGCACTTACAACATGTTATTTTTACATGAACACATCTACTAGTTTAGCTTTTCCCAAACTATATTGCTATACTGAGATGAGTAAAAATCGACTGACATATGTTGAAATAAAATGTCTTTGTATAAGCAAAGTAATAAACTGCAAATTAACATTAAATATGCCTTATATTAATATATCATAAAAACTATATGTTGCAGACGAAATATGAATGTTTAGACAAGATTTCGTTACTAGTTTTGGATAGATTATAAAGTTTTACAGTAAAATAGACTACTGTCACATCAAATAAACTTTTGCTTGCCAATTTCTGCTCATATGTTAAATATATAGTATGGGATGTTTTGTCAAAAATAAAGTAGGTATAGTGAATTAACAACTAAGATGATATTATAGTGTTCCAATTCAAACTAATGAATCCTTAACTTTGAAATACATATGATAAAATCTATGCTTTTTACAAAGAAAGATTGCACTTGAAATATTGTTAAAATTGTAATTGTTGTTGATTTACATGTGAAAACTATTTAATAAAATAGCAAAAAATACACTGAAAAAAGTAAAATTTACTTAATTTTTCTTTGGAAAGTTTTTGCACAAATATTTTTAAAGTAAATTTCACATATGGACTTAAGTAAACTCTACTTAACTAAGTTAAGTGAAAGTAACAAAGAAAATAAGTAATTTTGACTTGGCTAATAAAAGGTTGAGTAATATCTATTTAGTTGAAGACTTGAAGTTTCCTTTGCAATACATTTCACTCCAACAATATAACATTGAATTAATCCACACTTTTAAAGTATATGCGTCACTTAGAAACATCTAAGTAATTAATATAATAGATATTGTGTGAGACACCATATCTACATTTCAAACATTACGCTTTAAGTGAACGCAGAGAGCTCAATACTTGGTAGACAATGCACAATGATGGTAACATTTGATGGATCGTTTTTGTGTTTGAATGTGTCATTTTGAGTAGAAAATTAACTCCAAATGTCACAAAATGGCACGTTACTAATCCTAACAACAAAAGCAATGATACAACAGTGTAAATACAGCTAGAAAACAGTGGGAAAAAAAAAAGAGTAATTTTACTTAATTTTATAACGCTGATATTTACGCTTTAATTTCTACACACTTAAATTGAGTACTAATATAGAATTTACTTTTTTTTTATTCTTGCCTGAACTAACTTTTTCATGTAAATTACATAGTTTTTTCTGTAGTATTTACTTCACCACAAAATCATTTTTATCAGTGTACAAAAAAAGGTAGATGTAATCCAAAACTTTCTGAAAATACAGTATAATTAACTGCACAATAAATAGAAATGTTTACCTTGGATATTATACAATTTGCATGCATACAACATTTGTGGAAAAATAGAATTTTTTCCCTCTCAGTCACATATCTGAAAGGCTCATTATGCGGCTCAATGACTACATTTACATGCAGCCAATATTTGGGTCATGGTCGGGTTAAGGTCACTATTCGGGTTTCTGAAACATTAGGAATAACCCGTTTACATGCGTGAGCAGAGAGAGTTACTCCTGTATACATGAAATTGCAATATCCCGATGTAAACGGCGACGCACGGTTAGCGTCTGGACGTACGGACAACCTTAAGACGCAATATGCGCCATTTCTGATTCTTCTTCCTGTATCCAAAGACAACAACAACAGCAGCAGCACGCGGATAATGAATGGTTCGGGGCAGATAGCGATTGCCTTTCCAATCGTGTTCTAATACTCGTGGTATAAAAGACCGGTACTTACACATGTCTGAGTTTGCAGATGCTGACGCTTCCATTCACCTCCATCCTCCCCACCACCACCCGGATGGTCCCTTCTTATACCTCCCAGGGGGTCGGCTGCGCCCCTGCCTTCGTCTTCAGGCAGGAAATGCAGAGTCCGGACCCTCGGATTGCGAGCTATGGACGGGGCCTACGCCAAAGAACTTTATATTGCTTGCTGGGCTGTCAATAAATGTATAATTGTTACAGTATTTACTCTCCCAAGTCTTTCTGGTAGAACTATAAGGAGAGGCAGGCGGAAATATAATGTGTAAGTCAACACATCACATACATCACGTTACTTCTCAGGCATATGGTCGTACCTTTAGATTCCTTTGCAGCACGACGGCTGCAGAATTAAATATTGATTTACAAAGGCAAAGAGTGTTGATTTGATCATGTATTTTGCTCAAGACCAGAACAAGTTTCACATTCTAAACTCCCTGAGGACAAGTCACAACTGGAAACTTTGAATGTCCCTTAATAAGCATCTGTTTCTCTTACAAAAGATATTTGGAAGAAGAGGTGTGTTTGCAACTTATTTTACTCACACTGGAATTGACCAAAGCATTCATAACTGATTCAGTTGTCCCCTGCTATTCTTTGACTATGCCCCTTCCCAGCCCCACACAGTAGTTTATAATATATAACTTCTACACAGGTGGAGCTGGGGAGGTGGAGGATTTAGGCAGAATCAGCAAAGGCCATTCAGCTTGTGCCATGTAGTAAATTATGTGATTGCAAGCATAGTGCATGTAAAGGTCCTATCAGCCTTTATAAAGCGACCCCTTTAAGGGAATTGTGCGCATTTAGCAATGGATAATGTTTGTCTGATAGAGCCACATAAACACACAAAGAATACTGCTATTTTTTATACAGCCAAGGACCAACAGTTGATCAATCATTAGGTCCTTCTCTCCTCTGCTGTCTTTAGAAAGGCCGTATTGATTGTGACACTTGGGAAATTTCAGCTTGCACTGACGAAAAACAAAAAAACTACTTTGGTAGGCCTTTATAAGCTCCTTTAAATAATTTGACTGTCTTCATTATTGCTGCTTATTGTGTAACGTTAGGGGCTAGAAATCAATCAGGAGCTGTAGAGGCCTGCTTATTATCAGTCAATACTCTGCTTTATAGAACCACTTTCTTAGCTTGATCTCAATGAAGGTAATTTAATAGCTGCACAGCACAAGGGAGAGAGAATGAAATCCTTTCTTGAAAAGGAAATAAAATTGAACCTGTAAGATGTTTGACCCTGAAGAGAACAATTTTGCTGAGGTACTGCCACAGTGGTTAACATGACCCTATTAGCCCCTACTGGTAGGTGTTGTAACTACACTATAAAACCGAATAGTGAAATGAAATGAGAGTTAATTTCACTCAAATATTACTGAAAATGAATAGAAAAAAGGTTGTGTGAACTAAAAAGTTGATTTAATTAAGCTGATCTTAAACTGAATGAGTTGCAGCAGATTTCTAGCATACTTTAAAAAACGGAGCAGAATACGGAAAAATAATTGTATATATTATATATAGAGACAGATTAGGTACGCAACAACACCCCCCACACCACACCACACCACCCCCCCCCCCCCAGATTTAAAACTCTTAAAAAAAAAAAAAAAATATATATATATATATATATATATATATATATATATATATATATATATATATATGCTGCGTCCAAAATCACATACTGTACAGTAGGTACTAAATTTGGTTAGAAACCTACTTTGTTAAATAGTATGCATGTGTGTAGTATGATTGAAATTTCAGACATACTACATCTGCCATGTTGTCATCAGTCACTAAAAAGCTGATTATATTAAACTGAATGAGTTGCAACAGATTTCTAGTATACTTTCAAAAACGGAGCAGAATACAGAAAAATAATTATGTGTATATTATATATAGGGACATATATAGGGATGAATGTGTGTAGTATGAATGAAATTTAGACGTACTACATCTGCCATGTAGTCATTGTCATGTGACCATTCATAAATCCTTTCCTGTGGCCTCATCAGAATCTCACTGGAAGTAGTAGGTCATCCATTTACCTTTCGCCTACTTTAATAAAAAATCTATGAATTTGGACATACTGCTTGGCTCACATACTGTTTTTTACCTACTTTATAGTATGGAAGTAGGTATATTCGACACAGCTTTAATCTTCATGTAACTTATTACCTTTCTTTTTTGTGTTATGCCAACTTGTTAGGGTTTACAGCGTACACTACCTGCAATAGTAAGAGCATCTATTTCCATTTACAGCCTTTCAAATGTAGCTGTATAGCAAGTACAGCTAATATTTCATTATACTATAGTAGGGTTATTTGTTTTACCAGTTAACGTTCATCAGGTACTATTTATAATTATTTTGGTGGCACCACACTGCACCATATTTTTTAACAAAGTCATGTAAATAAATAGTTGTAAAATATAGATGTATTAGTATGACGACCTCTTCCACAGAGCCATGAGTTTTGATGTTGGCAGCAGGTTTCACTTTGTGTTTCATGCAAAACTGCAAACATTTTTTTAATGGTAGTCAAACTATTCTTTTGCATTATACCCAAAGCAGCAAGTGATTGCAGAAAAAACAAAAAAAACATACACGTTACTTTTGCTGACCCAGAATCATCGCTTCTTTCATCTCACAAGCCCTGAGGTTTCAGTGTGGCAGAACTCTGAGAGAAAAGTTGACATTTGGGTCAGATCCAATGACTCACGCATGTTCCATCTCTATCCCTTTCCCAAATCTCATTTCACTTCTTCTACCCCCACCCTGGAGGTTTCTGCCATGAACTTACTCACTGGGCAAGCTGCTACCTGCACAAACTGCAGAATCACATCGGAAAATGGCTGGGAAAAAAGGTACATTTCAGGGTAATCACTTCTCCAAATTTATGAAAATGTATGAGTGCTTAAATTGCACTTTACATAAAAACACATCCATTAGTATTCAATCATGTTGCCATTTATCCCCACTGCCTCCTAAAGAAGATGTTCATTGTTTAGTATTTTAAACAGAGATATTTTGGGGAAAATATTGTTTATTCTAATGTCATATGTAACTTTAACCTGTCTGTTATTTTCCATGATTTAATGGAGCTAATCCTTTCAAATTAACATAAATTAGGTGAGACATTTTCAGTTAGATAATTATTATCTGAGCAGACTCACAAATTGTACCCCAGTGTATATGATTATTTACTGCTTGATAATTCAATTATATTTATTTGTAGCATGTTGCCTAATTGGCCTTAATGGGATCATGTGGCATTTATGACAGTTTTTAATGACAAAAGCAAAAATATGGAATTTTTTTTCCTGTCTATTGCATGAGCCTGATAGGCCAATTATTTTGTTATGCTAACTATGCACAATTATATGGTTAGCTGCATTTTACTATTTGCATTTATGGTTTCAGCTATTATCAGAAAAGAACTATGATTCATTTATGGGACACGACTCACCAGTTGTAGACCGCTGGACTAAACAATATCTTCTAAATGTAATGGCCTTCATCTCTGTCCCTTTTCACATTATGAAATTATGCTTAACGTCCTGCCTCATTATGCTCAAAAAGTGAAGCTACATGAAAATAATAAACACTTTCCAGTTCTCTCATTATGCTCTTATGAAATACAAGGTTACATAACAAAGGCAATCCTTTCTTTCCTCCACTAGACTGATCAGTTTCTTTCATTATTAGCTGTTTAAATCTTACAGCTCTACATTTAGCCAATCAGCATTCTTTATTCATATAATAAGTTCCTTCTAAACAAATTGTGGAGGAAACTGTTCAAAATAATCTTGTGAGGTATGAAGTCTTTATTTGTGAAGTTCGTCACTACTGTAACAAAATCTTCAAACCACTGATTAAAAATGTTTTATGCATAGGCTAATGCTTTCCACAAAAACAGCAGTGGAAAATGGCCTTGACTTTGGCCTGTGCTTTTCAAAGTTTTGATGTCAAAATTGAAGCGTTTAAAAGAGATGTTTGTTATTTCTGTCCCAAAGCATCATAAATGGAATTGCAATGACTATTCTCAAGCAGGTCCCCATATTCCATTGTTCATGACAAACAGACAGCCCCACCTCTAAAAGCACGTCATTGGCTGCAAAACAAATCTAAATAAATATTTTAAACCCCAAATAAATGTGTTACTTAGGGGTGAATTCAGGTTGATTGGGACACTTTTTCCAAGTCATCTCAATAGGAAAATGTGTCCCAATCGCTCTGAATTCCCCCATACAGAGCAAGCACAAATGCACGCACATTAATAATTAAACTTCGCAACACTACTTAAAAAAAAAAAAAATGCTTTTGAGGCATGTCACGTGTAGTCACACACGCACAAGCCAATGATACACAAAGAGTCTTTTAATTAACGACCAAGGAGAACATGCAGGAGAATAAGAGTCACATTAACTACACATTAACATAAAACAATTGCTGGACAATGAAACAGAAACTGAGGGCTTAAATAGACATGAGGAAACGTAATCAAGATGAAACCGAACAGGTGTGTGGGACTAATTAACAAACGAGGAAACTAACTAGGAAATCATGCAAACAAGAACAGATCAAAAAGAGTGAAAATGGAACTCTAACAGGACATAACCATTACAAGGTGTTGTAGCGAAAAAAAAAAAAAAAATGTATTACATCTTTAAATCCCAAAGTCTCACAGGTCACATGGACTAAAATAGATATGAACTGCACATTGGATGAGCATTTCTATCAATTCTGTGTTTCTCATTTGCTTGGCATAGAGATGGCTGGAGGCATCTAACAACTGTAAGTTGCCAACCATCAAAACAAAGCCTAATCCAAATAATACAGACACTGAATAAACTTAAAAGTCAGCTGTTATAAACATACAAAAAAAAAATTGTATCACAGAATCACACAAAACAGTATAATCTTTACCAGAGACTTTGTTCACAGAGCTGATTGTCGTTTTCGCTCATAAACACAGTGGCTGATGCACATATGTAATTGCAGGCAGCTGTAGTGTTGCCCTGACAGCCCTATGTAATTATACAAAAATTGCAAATCATCTTAACACGAGGATTTCTGCACTCAGCAAAACGGTATGCTCTGCAACAGAGTCACATGTGCCCTTGTGTCATTTTTAAAATGCAGTAAGAATATTACATAAGAATTTGCAGTGAATGAAATGTGTGATTACTTTAATACTTTAATGTGTGAATAAATGTATAAATAGTGTGTCTGGAGCCAATACATATCGATTTGGTCATCATTTACCTTACTGTAAATAAAAGATTCTGTCAATATGAAATGACATTCACAAACCATTACAAATCAGTAATCTGACACATTTCTAAATGAAACAGGGATTTTGAAAAGTTTCCATTGCATGCCTAAATAAAGTCAGGTGTTTGGAGAGAGGATTTAGGACATCATAATGGAAATTTGAGACATCAGCTGAAAAGGAAAGTTGTTTCAGATGCAGAGCTGTCTATCATCACATTCTGATTAAGTCTTGTAGTTATGTGAATTTAAATTAACAGAGTTGGTTCTTCACTAACTATTTGTAATAGAGTTATTCATGTATTTAGTTTTAATAGAAGTGCGTAAGCAGATTATAAATTGCAAACTGCGACAGTAAAGAACTCCACCTGCATCTCTTTGGTTTCAGACATGACTCTCAAATTGAACGCTCTTCGACATAAAAGCAGACACCACACATTTTATTAAAGCTTATGAATAATGCCATTTTAGCTTTATTAAATAAAACAATACCTGAGATAGAAAATCACTCAGGCTGTGCGCGTACTGTGAACACAGTTAAATGAGATTGTATTTCTGTGACAAATATCACACAATTTATCACTGTGATACATCAATTTCAATATAGAAGCTAATGTATTCTTGGATTAATGTTTTGTACTGCATACCAGTACATGCTATAAACATCAACATTTAATTTGTCTAGTGGATGTTTGTGCAACAGACAACTCATTATATTTACATTTTTAGCAGATGCTTACAAAAGCAACAATTGCAGAAATCAATGTTTGTTGCAATTAACCAGAATACGGGACAAATAAAAAAAAAAAAAAAAAAAAAAACACTTAGATAAACCTCAAACAAATGGTTTTAGAGGCTTGCTATTGGGGTTGCTAGAGTATCCTGAATGGTTTCTCAGGCATTGGTAGAGAACTGTCAAGGTGTACGTGGTGTTTGCTAAGAGGTTGTTTACTGCTCCAACGAGTTTATGCAAGTCTGTGAGACTTTTTTTTGCCTGACGTTTTATCATCCAACAGGCAAAAACTGTAAATCCACTAACTTTGAAAAGTAGCAGTGTGGCAAGCAGGACGAGGCCGAGGGACTTGAGAGAACGGCGCGAGGCCGGTGGCGTGAGTGTTAATGAATGACACCTGTGAGACGCACTGGTCTCGCATCTCTCACGGAGGAGCGGAAGCATAAAAGGAGGAGCAACGACGTTGAAGATCGAGAGAGGCCTAATTTTATGTTGTGTTTTATTTCTGTTTTGGGTAGTCAGTAGTCGTCCACGAGGGGCTGCTGGCGGTTCCTTTTGTTTTTGTATTTTGCTTTATTTTAAAAATTAAAGTCTTTAAATGTTCGCCGGTTCCCGTCTTCTTTTTCCGAACGTTTCCCGTCTTCTTTTTCCGAAGTGTTACGAACCTCTGTTGTTCAACATGCTTGTTTCGTGAGGGTTCAGCAACATAAAAGGAGACGCAAAGCAAAGAGCAGTTTAAAGCATTTATTATTAGACTAATAAATGACTGCACAAACTCACGCCTCTCAAATTCTCTCTTTCCACAAGTAACACACATTTACTTCGTCACTAATCGTCAACATAGACATACCAAACACTAACAAATAAAACAAAGTAGTAGCACAATACAAAGAACACAGTTTGAGTTGATCAGTCGGGTAGGCATCATGACGCGCACGGAGTTCACCGCTGCGTGTCTCACCCTCCTGCACACTCCACTTATATGCTCAGCACGAGCCATCAGAGCAACGGATGACAGGTGCGTAGGGGAGGAGCCTACACTCAGAAAGAAACACCAATTAGAAGACAAACATACACACGAAAACACACAGGCAACACCCATAAGGCTGAGGCCGTAACACTTCTCCCCCTAAAGGAAGAATCAGATTTTTTTTCTTTTTGTTTCTTTTCTTTCCTTCCTTAGAAGGGAAAAGAAAACTGATTCTGCATAAAATCACACAGAAAACGTAACCTAATCCGCGGGACAACGCATCGGCTACCACGTTGCAGATCCTTTTTTATGACGGATCTCTAAATTATATGGCTGAACTATTAAAGCCCAACGCATCAATCGCTGATTATGGTTGTAGATTTTGCTCAGAAAAAACAGCGGATTGTGATCCGTATAAACAACGATAGGAGAAGAACTAGACCCCACATAAACGTTAAAATGTTGTAAGGCTAACAACATAGCCAAAGTTTCTTTTTCAATCGTTGAATAATTCAACTGATGACGGTTAAACTTAGCTGAAAAGTACGATACTGGGTGGCCTATTTCATCATCACCCTGCTGCAGCAAGACAGCTCCTACTCCAACCGCACTAGCGTCGACCTCAAGCTGGAACGGACGAGTCACATCGGAGCCGACAGCACAGGTGCACTGCAAAGGAGAGATTTTGCAGAAAGAAATGCCTGCTGACACTCATTAGTCCGATCAAAACAAACTTTGGGACTACACAACTTCGTTAAAGAGGCAACAACACTCGAGAAATTTTTACAAAAGCACCGGTAATACCCAACCATCCCCAGGAATCTACGTAGTTTTGTATTTTATTGATCTACAGTATGAGGTGCAACCTAAATCATGTGACTGAATTCTCACTGATGCTATCACGAGATCCATGTGTAGCAGGGTGGAATAAGTCCACCTATTGAGAGAGCGTGTGCATGCGTGTGGCTTATTGGCTGCCCTTGTATGGAGTATAAAAGAGGTGGGCTTTAGCGACTGGATATGCATCTTGGTATTGCCGTGATGTCATGTCATCTGTTGCCGCCGAAGGTTTAAACTAAGTCCTTGTCTTCCTGTCTGCTGTGACCTCGCTGCATACATATCAGGTATTTTGTTCAGTCGTGTTAAAAACAAATGTTGACCGTGTTTAGCTGCTTCCAGTGAAATATTCATAGCATGTCATTTACAGCGGCATGTTTCTGATCGGGTGGCTGTATTCCCGCATGGTGTGCGACCATGAACGGTTTGTTTACATTGCAATGAACATCTCGCGGTATGTATAATTATAGCTTTGTTGCTTTTGTAATCTGTTACTCTTTTTAACATATTGTTGTTCTGCTCTGCAGATCTGAGGGTCCTCCCTGCCTCCTTAATGGGATTCAGCGTCAATATTAAATCGTTGATTGATTCTAAGAATCTTACTGTGATGTTTTAACTATTTATTGTACAAAATAAAGTGTACACTTTTCTATATGTGACCCACATCTCTTCACCCACTCTTTGGATACAAACCTGTGCGCCCTTAGGGCTGTTATTCCCCAGTATTCTGGGGTGGCGTAGTCGATCGTTGTTTTGTTTATTATAAAGTGTCTACTTTCTCTAGAAGGAGAGTGTGCCCCAAAGTGCCGCTTTGCCACACATGTGAACCTAATGATGGGTGAAATGTAGATATGCCTGTTTTATATAATATATGTCTTCGTTACCCATACATATTGAACATGCACAGTATGCATGCACACATAGAGTGGCTGGTGTGTAAGGCTTAATGTTGTGAAGTGCTAAGTAATTTACACAAGTGTGAGCCAGGAATTACTCTGAATTGAATTCTAGTAAGTGCTTGCAGTCAGTGAAGATAACTGAGAAGAGGTGTAATGTGAAAATTTCCATTCATTTACAACAAGCTGTGCAGTGAAGGGATGTATGATGCAATCTGGCTAGAAGGACATTGCAAAATTACTGCAGTTTGAATAAGGTTGTTGTGGAAGAGCCTTATTTTCCTTATGTTATGGAGGATGAAGTGTTGGCACCTGGCAATTGTCCTAATGTGGTCCATAAAAAATAGTCAGTCATCTATGATGAAACCAAGGTTGGAGGCACAGACTATGTGGTTTTCAACCAAGAGAAAAATTAATTTGGTGAGGGTATTCATGGCTGGGACGAAGAGCGCAACCATCCAAAAAAAAAAAAAAAAAGGGTTCCCAGCCCTGCTTATGAAATAAGCATTTTTTATTTTTTTTTTATCTCACCTCTATCTGTTGAATCATTTTCCATTTTCAGGTCTTGGAGTCTCTACTAACAAGGTGATGAGTTGAATTAAGTGCATTTGCTTAGACATCCTAAAATTGCAGAAGGAGAAAGAAAAGGGGGCAAACTTAAGTTAAATCCTTGTAATGAACGACTGCTTAAATCAATCAGATATAGAAGTAGCATGGGTTCCTGCATTCATTCCAGTGGTGTGGGGTCAGCAAGCTTTTTTTCCAGCAGATTTTGTATTGCAGGTAAACATGGATAGTGCTGACCTGTAAACTATGAATTACATAGTGCTGACCTGTAAATATTCATCTATGCAGTTTGAAGTTCAAAATAGTGTAATTGACAAAGCTTACATTTTGGTGGGACATATCCGCTAGACATAGATGTGCAGATGGTAGAGAAGCTGAAAAAAAATATCTCTTGGGCAAGGACTGAGGATACGGATGGATGCACAAATCTCAAAAATGCTACAGTATGTTTACATATTTGAGAACATGCTCCAGAAAGAGTCGATAGAGGGGAGCACCAATAAGGTTAAGGAAAACATGATACTGTAGAGTCTGAAGGTTTTCCTGATGGGACTGTGGATTAGTAATGGGGATATTAGTCAATGGGATTGAACGTGGAATGTGGTTACATGCATTGCAGAGAGTACATATATTGTAGATCTAGCTAGATCTTTTGAAGATAAGATCAGTTTACTTTCCTTCTATGTTCCAGGAGTTGGAGTGAGGTGATTGGTATGAGATGTGAATGTAGGTTTGGAGTATCGGTCTGAGTATATTTAAGAAAGTTGGAAGCCTCTGTCAGTTTATTGCTTAAAAAGAGCCATACTATGTGTACGGCAAGATCAAAAAGAGGGGGCTAAGATAAAGAATTTCCAAGATAGTGTGATAAGCAGACTTATAGTTTACCTTGGCCTGAGAAATGAATATCAGAGAGAAAGTGGAAACAGCACTTTGAGTGACAGGAATCACTATACCCTCAGCATGTTTCAGTGGTAGTCGAGAATTAAATACAATTTATAGGCAGATACAAGGTCTGCCTTCCTCACATTTGACCAATAGCAAAAGCCCAACAGTGAGTCCTGTAGTTCTGAAGTCTGAAGGACAATATTCTCTTTTAGCCCTTCAATGGACAAATAGACTATTTTTTTGTCAAAAGAAGCTAAAGATCAGTATATTGTATTTTGAATCCTGATCCCTGGCACAAGGAGTACTGTTGTCCCCTGCAGTCTTCATAACAAGCAAGACTTCCTTGTTCAACCAGATTCACCAGAGAGACTATGCTGATTGATCAGCTACACAAGATAAGTTTGCTGCTTATAAAGAATTAAAATTATCCTGGAATAAAACATTTGTAGAGAATACAGCAATAACTGAAACTATTCTGGTGTCCTTGCTGTGAAAATACTTTCTGTGAAAGTTGTGGAGTTTGGTCCAATTAAGGGCAGGGTCCTGTGTGTGATGGTGCATTCCCTGAGGTCAATGGGCTTTAGACTTCTCATGGTGTCTTTGTTTCCCTCAGTGCTGCGGACAATCCAGGGAAAAGCGTGAAATACTGGCCCATCAATTGTGATGCATTCTCCCACTGGATTGTGGGCTTGACAGCTCAGTGTAGCTTGGCAGCATTCCTGGCCGCTCCCTTGATAGGATCTGCAACGACTTTGTTGTGAATGCACAGGGAAGAAACCAGTCTCCTGAGGAGATGCATGTTTGCCATTTAACAGCAGTGGTGGTGATCATCACACAATGCCTGCCCTGTTGTTACATCGTCTCACTTCTTTCATACTGGCTCAAGTCAATATTCTCTGTATCCCACCTCTTTTGTGCCCATTCTAGTCAGCAGCCTGTGTCCCACCTCTCTCATGCCTGGTCCAGTATGCAGCCTGTATCCCATCTTTTTCATGCATATACCAGTAAGGACCCTGCACCATACCTCTCTCTTGTCTGGTCAAGTAAAGTCCCTCCTCCCCAACTATATCTTGCCCGGTCAAGTAGGAACTCTGCGTCCCCTATCCCTCATGACCACCCTGGTTGAGAGCCTGGCTGAAGGGCGGCATTCAAAGTGATGGGGCATCGCTGGTGTGAAAGGAGTTAGTTGCTTTGTGGCACCTGTTTAACAATGTTTGTTCATGCTGAGCAAAGAACAGCAACTGGAAAGCAACCAGAGATAAGAAGATAAAACACTAAATTGGATATTATATTTAATGTACGCTACTTGAGAAAGATAACTATTTTACAGATTTTTCTAATCTGAATTCTTGTCTTAAGATTTTCTGTTTCCTAAGTAAAATTACTATGGTAAGATGGGATAGGATTCTGAGTTAGGATGTTTCTGTAATACAGCCCCTGGCTCTATTATTGGCTTAAATTCTGTCTTAGATATATCAATATTGAAACATCCTATCCTAGATCTCACCTTCCCCCAAGGTATGGTGATGTCTAAAATCCAATTATTCAATAATACTTTAAACTTTGAAATGCTAAAATATTCTGCATACAAGAAATTGAGTCCACTTTGAAGAATGAATATCTTTAAAGCAGTGGAAAACGAACTGCAGCCACAGAATAATCAGCAAGCTGTATGGCTTTTCATTATTATTTTTTTTTGTTTAAAGTAGTTAATCATCTAAGTGAAGCTATATTGCTTGAAATGGCATGGCTATCCCAGCTCCTGAAGCCTGGGGGAAACCAGGCATTCATATAGACATCTCCTTATGCTCGTAATCTGCCTTTCCATAAAGCAACTGTTTATTCACACTGACAAAACATCTCAATGTGCGCTCTGCCAAATTCTGACACAAAGTACAGATGTTTGCCTGTGTCTAGCGTATCCAACAGCTTCTCTCTCTTTCACATACACTCAATAAACAACTTTCAATGCCCCTGATATTTTGGCTTTCTCCATACTTATTCTCTGGCTTCTATCACAGAGTGAACACAGAGCATTATGCAACAACCTTCACAAAAGCACCACACTCAGCTCCTGATAATAGTTTCAGCACAGTATTGTTTGAGGGAAAACATATTCAGGGAAAATGAAAGGCAGTTTGAAGACTGCTAGGCGTCTGTGATAAGTGATAAATGGAAAAAGTTTGAATATATCAGAGTGAACTTATACAGTTATGGGCCATTAGAGGTGCCATTTTTTTGGGAGTTCAAAATAACTACATCACCAGCCTTAATATGAAAAATGACTCTCTCATCCAGAGTCTCCATTTTAACAAGATGAATTGGATCTAATTGCAAGGCTCGAATGCTTTAAAATATGAGAAGTTGTAATCAGGAATGGGGTTTCTGATCAACATGTAAAACATACAAATACATTTAGGCCCAGATCATTTTCTACACAAGTACATCAAGGCAGATACTACTGGCCACAAAATCTCAATTTTGTGCATCATTGTGTTTTGAAATGTGTATAACCTCAATTCAAAATACATTTGTAGGTTTTTTTTTTCTTTTCTTTCAGGTCAACTACTGTTATGGTTGTCTTACTAAGCAAGTTATTTAAAGTTTATAGTGCTTAAGTGTATGTTATTAGCAGTTTACCTCAATAATAGCACATCTGGGGCCGGTTGCTGCTGGACATAAAAAAAAGTTGTGCATTTCCCAAAAGCATTGTTAGGGTAACACTTTAGAATACCATTTCACAATTAATGAATAACTAAAGAAGAACAAATAACTAACTTAATATTAACATTCTAGTAACTGCTATTAACTTACAACAAAGTCTAATTAAATATTTAGTATGTAATGGGGTGGTTCACTCAATAACTACTATTTTTCATACCTCCCAGAGGACTACTTAAAACATCCTGGTTGCGTATGCAACCCGACGTTCCCTGAAGGAGGGAACGGAGGACGTAGTCGACTTCGATTAAAATGGGATCACGCTAGGGAGCCAATCGTCTTCGAGTATCTTAAAACGAGCCAATGCACATTGGCGTGTGAGATCTGTATCTCACACTCCGCCCGCGGCGCGGATATAAATACGGAAGTAGAGGCACGCACCATTTGCTTTTCGCTGAGGAGCCGAGCAGAGCCCGGAGTCAGCAGTGGTTCAGCAATAGTGGCAAGGGGACTAGGTCCTCCTTCCCTCCTTCACGGTGGGTTGCATGCGCAACCAGGACGTTCCCTGTCAGTCGAGAACGTCAGACGTAGTCGACTTCTGCCTATAACAGGGGGGAGGATCAACCAACAGTGACGGCAGAAGAACTCTGGCAAGGGAAAGACACACGCTCGCTGTAGGGAGCTGTACCGTGGAAAAAGTACACATATGGGATCATCGTAGTGATCGCAAAATATGGACCCAGCCTAGCACAGGTTCCACACTGCTTACGAGTGGTAGGCCTAGCATCGGACGCTCCGCCACGTCCAATGCCGAGAGGGTGTGGAGGAACTCAACAGGGTTCAGTTAAGGGGAACTCAACTGGAGCAGAATGGTGCATGTATCCAGTCCATAGGAGGAGAATGGCGCAGCAAGCCGACACTTCGAGCAGGCTCACAGTGTTATCTGGCTTGATGTGAAGAGAGCATACGGGAAGCAACAGGCTCGACACATAAGCTATAGAATCTAGCTATAGAATTTAGTCTCGTTGCTCCCCTCAGGAACCTGACGATCAGATCGTGCTTTCCCAAGGATTTTCCATCCACCAAATCGTGATGTGCGGCAATAAAGGCAACATACACTTTGAGGGTGAAGGGAGACAGCCCTCGCTCCAACCCATCTTGCAGGAAAGAAAGCACAGAACCAATCTAACACCTTTGGGGGTCTTCTCGGCGAGAAGGATACCACTCAACGAACAGGTTCCACTTCAGGGCGTAAGCATGCCTCGTAGAGAGTGCTCTCACAGAAGTGATGGTGTCTACAACTGACTGTGGTAGATAACCTAGAACCTCTGCGTCCCGTCCAGGGACCAGACATTCCAATAGTCTGGACGCGCGTGCCAAACGGTGCCCCGTCCCTGAGAGAGAAGGTCCTCCCTCAGGGAAATAGGCCAGCGAGGGGCTGTTGAGAGGAGCATTAGGTCGGGGAACCAGGTCCGGTTGGGCCAATAAGGGGCAACTAGCAAGACCTGTTCCTCTTCCTCCCTGACTTTGCACAATAGCTGTGCAATAAGGCTCACTGGGGGAAACGCATACTTGCGGAGGCCCCGGGGCCAGCTGTGGGCCAGCACATCTGTGCTGAGGGTCCCCTCAGTGCGGGAATAAAACAACTAGCAATGGGATGAGTCCGGAGAGGCAAACAGATCTATCTGTGCGGCCCCGAAGTGGTCCCATATCAGCTGGACCACCTGGGGATGGAGTCGCCATTCTGCCGAGGCCACAATCTGTCGAGAGAGCTCGTCAGCGGCACGATTGAGCAGGCCAGGGATGTGAGTGGCACGAAGCGACCTCAGATGCTTCTGACTCCATAGGAGGAGGTGGCGGGCGAGTTGTGACATGCGACGGGAATGTAGACCACCTTGGCGGTTGATGTACGCAACGGTCGCAGTGGTGTCCCTGTGAGGCGCGCCGTCCGTTGGACCGAGTCCAGCTCCATACTGAGAAAAGAGATCCTCTGCACGGGGGTGAGTTTGCTCTTCTCCCAGTTGACCTGAAGACCCAACTGGCTGACATGCTGCAGCAGCAAATCCCTGTTTTCGCACAACTGCTCTCGAGACTGCGCTAGTATCAACCAGTCGTCGAGATAGTTGAGGATGTTAACCCCACCCTCTCTCATGGGAGCGATGGCTGCCTCCGCGACTTTCGTAAAGATGCGGGGCTAACCCAAAGGGTAGGACTTTGTACTGGTACGCCTGACCCTTGTACGCGAAACGCAGGAATGGCCTGTGTCGTAGCAGGATGGAGACATGAAAGTACGCGTCCTTCAGGTCGATCGCTGCAAACCAATCTTGGGGACGGCGGATGACCGGGTGCTCGAACGCATCGTGCTGCCGGCTGGCAAAAAAGAGGGGGCTGAGGGGTGCAAGGCTGTTCCACAGGGTCCCGCACCACCAGCCTCGCCTTCTTGGGACCCAGGGACGGAGGAATTTGCTCTTCTGACAATTCGGGTGCCACTGGACTCCGGGCAGCCAGAGGTGGAACGGTAACCATCTGAAGAGCTCGTCCCCCCAACCCTGGGTGGGCGGCCTGACTGCTGCTGGTTCTACGCTGGGGCCTGAGTGGAGGCTGTTACGGGGGCGCCACGGAACCAGAGGCAGTGGCAGGGGGACGCCCTCTGCAACAAGCAGGCGGAGGAACTGCCACCGGCGGTGGGGTGAAGGCAACAGCGGGCCACCGGGGCAGGATGTGTCGGGTAACCTCCATCTGCGCCTGGGTGGCGGAGAGCTATTGGGCGCAGATCTCCACTGCGTCGCCGAAGAACCCAACCTGGGAAATCGGGGAGTCCAGGAACTGAACCTTGTCCGCATCCGCCATCTCAACCAGGCTGATCCAACGATGGCGCTTCTGGACCACTAAGGTGGACATCGCTAGACCGAGCGCGCACGTTGCGACACTCGTGCCCCTGAGGGCGAGGTCAGTGGCAGTGCGGAGCTCACTCATGAGCGCACGGTCTAGACTACCCTCGTGCATGTCCATGAGTGTCTTTGCCTGGTAGATCTGCAACAACGCCATGACATGCAAAGAGGAGGTGGCTTGCCCGCAATCTCTGTAACCTCTGACCGTCAAACCTGACGCGAACTCACAGGCCTGCAAGGAGAGATAAGGATCCCCATCCAAGATGCAGCGGCCGTTGGACACAGGTGTGTGTGTCGCAACAGACCGCTCCACTGGAGGGATGGCCTCATAACCCTTCACCGCTTCTCCGTCAAGGGTAGTGAGTTAGGAAGAACCACTCAGATCATTTTCGTCAGTAAAAGGCGCCGTTCATGACCTGGTAAGCTCTCCATGCACTTCGGGAAAGAAGGGTACTTGGGCAGCGGGCTGAGAACCAGCACGGCCCACCCTGAGATACCAATCATCCAACAGAGACTGAGCAGGACACGGTGGAGGATTCCACTCGAGCTCAACAGCCCCGGAGGCCCGTTTCAGCATAGCTGACAATTCTGGATCTGGCTCGGGCAACGTTACGCTCCCAGAGGTCGAGTCATCATCTCCAGCTATCAGCTCACCCTCCAATGCTGCGATCGGCGTCGTGTCCTCTGGGGGAGCCCCAAATGAAACGGCTGGCCCACCCATTACAGATGGACCAGCACGCTCAACGAGGGACTCCATCGGTTGCGGTGGAAGAGAGGAGTGAGGGGCCCAGAGGGAATGGTTACCGGGCGAGACCTCCAACACTATCCTCCTGTCACCCATCCCAAACGACACCCGAGGGTGGAGCGTGGTAATGGGGACTCGCGCTTCGCGGACGAAAGCGAGTCTCGACCTCAACACCGCAACAGTCATATTCCCGAAATGGGAACATAAACTGTCCACAAAAGCTGCTTCAGCGTGCTGTAAGCCCAAACACGTGACGCAACAATTGTGACCGTCAGAGAGAGACAGGGAACGACCGCACCCAGAAACGCACAGGTGGTTGATATGACATCTTGAAAAAGACACAAACGCACCCGTGTTGCTCTTTCAGGAAAAAAACTCTCACCAATGCCGGAGCACACAGGGGAATAACCGCGGCAACACTGATACAGGGCTGGTGCTACCTGTATCAGTGAAGCACTCACTTTCTCCGCCCTCAACCGGCCGTCAGACAAACAACACAAACAGAAATCTGGGTGCTGTGAAAACAGCAGTTGAGAGCTCAAAAGCTCGCGATCACCACTGCACTCACGCTGTAAACACCAACACTGGGAGAGACTTCCTGAAGAAGCACCGACACACTCGCTCGTTGTGTAACAACACTCTTCAGACGACCTGAACATGAAGCTCGGCTCCGAAGCAAAAGGCAAATGGTGCGTGCATCTACTTCAGTATTTAAACCCGCACCGCAGGGCAGAGTGTGAGATGCAGATCTCGCACGCCAATGTGCATTGGCTCGTTCTAAGATACTCAAAGACGATTGGCTCCCTAGCGTGATCCCATTTCAGTCAAAGTCGACTACATCTGACGTTTTCGACTGAAGGGGAACTACTATATACAGGTTCATAATTAATGTGTATAATGCATCATGTATAATTAATTCTAAAGTAAAGATCATGGTAACCCACTAGTAATGACCAAAGTCATTGTAAGGATAGTAATTTGGATAGTAATTGCTTCTGACAGATTTGGTAACACTTGAGTTATTACTAGTTACCATGATCTAAATAAATCTTCACTTTAGAATACTGTTCCAAATAATTAGTAATTCCTTTAGAAGGATGTAGTAACACCTAAACCATTACTAGCTGGTTACCATCTTCACTTTAGAATACGGATCCATCTGGCAAGTAATTCCTTTAGAGGGATGTAGTAACACTTGAGTCATTACTATCCAAAACCTTGCACTAACCTCACAAGCTTACAATGAAGTCAGTCACTGCTAGTATTACCAAATACTTCAGAAAGAATTACTAATTATTTGGTACATTATTCTAAAGTGAAAAGCAGGATAACTCCTGCTTTTCATGTGAACTGCTAATAGTGAACTACCACATTCAACTGAGCGCTATTACTTACTAATACGCTAATTCAGAGTTTCTTGTTAGTTAACAGTAGTTACAAGAATTGCATTATTGCGTTACTCATTTGTTTGTGTAGTTATTTATTAATTACAGAATAGTATTCTAAAGTGTTCATGGTTAACTACTGTATGGTTTTTTCCGTTGTTAACAACATAGTTGAACGTTTTGCCGTTTCCCTAAACCATAGTTAAATCATAGTTAGAACTTTTCCAAACAGCAAACACTTACGTGTTCGGAACTACAGATCTCGACCTTTGGTTAGAAGCATAGTTTCTTCTTAAAATGTCACGTGGACTTAAATTGATCATGCTCTTGGACACAATGAACAAGATAGCATTCTGTACATGTTGTATCTTTTATCCCATTTAAATATATAGGCCTATACATTTTAATCTATTTATTATAGCGTCACAGCTGACAACAACTAAAACAATAAATTGTTACTTGAAAGAAAATAAATGATAACTGAAATGAAATATATAAAAACGAAAACAAACTTGTTTTGGCTAATTGCAAAGGAAACATTTCTTATTTTCATTTAGTTTAACATGTGCTAAAAAATAACTAAATCTGAAATAAAATTACAAAAGATAACTCCACATTGTAAATCTTCTACTTTTGCTATTGCTATCATGCTGAATAAAAACTGTATTGACAGTTTTGTCTATACATTGACCTTAAGTAGGCTACACAAACTAATAGAAATTACAAGAAAATACAACAAAATTACTAAAACCTAAATCAAAATTAAAAATATTCATAAAAAAAACTAACAGTACACCAATTATACTAAAATAACAATTGTAGAAACACAGTCACTTTATATGGTCAAACATTTTTAATTTAGGCTTTATTCACATATAAGCATTGATCAACACATATACACAGAGTACACAGAGTACATCAAATGTGGTAAATGGAAGCTCGACCCTGCATGCTTCACACGCAAGAAGAATATATACATTGAAAATAAAAAGAAAAATAGAAAATAAAAGAAACATTGGTTTGTGTAAGTGCCCCCACACAGGGTATACTGAAAATAGTCAATTTATCTTTAACAGAAAGTCTATTTGTGCTTCATAAAATGACTAAAAGTATACTGAAATTCAAAACCAACCAAAAATAAAGAAATGAGAATAAAGAAAAGAAGTGACTGTAATAACCTTGATAAGAATCTTGTTTAATATGCCTAAAGAATTGCAATGCTCTCTGACTGAACAATTGAGAATTTAATGCGCTTGATGATATATAACCAGGAACAGACTAGTACATTTGTTATTGCCTGCTATATACTTAACAGGTAAAATTCAGTTCACATTGCAGGCAGTAAAAGAAACATTAGACAGTGCTGAGTGTCTTTAAATGCAATAAAACCCCAGCAATGCTTCTATCACACCACATTACTGTATGGAGTACAGGAAAAGCTCTATATGGTCAATTAGGAACATTCTGAAGTAGAATTGTGGTTTTAAAAGAGAAATGTGTGTGAAATGACCAGAACAATGGCATGAACATCATAATTCATGGCTTTTAAAATGTGACATGCATAAGAATGCCCATTACAAGCCCTAGAAGAGCTCTGTTCTGTGAGTAGATGTGCTTGCGTATATATTTAGATTCTATTATTGGCATCCTAAATCTCAGCCTTGTCCTGATATTAATTGTTTTATGGCTTGGCTCAAACATTGTCAAGCACTTATAAGAGATGTCCATACCAGAGGATTTATTTGCCAAGAAGAGAGCTCAAATGTTACAGCCTGTAACTTTAATATATTTCATTAAAAAAATATTTTGATCCCTCCAAGCACAGTGCCATGTTCACATTATATTAAATAGTTTTTCTTGTTTAATGTGCTCTTTTATTTTTTGCCTCAAATACTGTTGATACATAGTTTAGTTTTGGTTTAGCTTAAACTGGAATCTAGTGACTTACCACATCAATAACTTACATAATAGAGATGGCGTTTTACAGGCGTACTTAAAGTCATAATCTCTATATAATAAACTTAAAATCATTTACCCTCATGTTCTTCCAAACTGGTATGACTTTCTTCAGGGAACACAAAAGATATTTAGTTTCAAAACAATAATAATAATAATAATAATAATTTGTTACATTTATATAGCGCTTTTTCTGGGACCTCAAAGCGCTTTACATAGAAGGGGGAATCTCCTCAACCACCACCAATGTGCAGCATCCACCTGGATGATGCGACGGCAGCCATATTGCGCCAGAACGCCCACCACACACCAGCTTACTGGTGGAGAGGAGACAGTGATGAAGCCAATCAGTATATATGGGGATGATTAGGAGGCCATGATGGACAGAGGCCAAGGGGCAAATTTGGCCAGGATGCTGGGGTTACACCCCTACTCTTTATCGAAGGACATCCTGGGATTTTTAATGACCACCGAGTCAGGACCTCGGTTTAACGTCTCATCCGAAGGACGGTGCTTTTTGACAGTATAGTGTCCCCATCTCTATACTGGGGTGTTAGGACCCACACAGACCACAGGGTGAGCGTCCCCTGCTGGCCTCACTAACACCTCTTCCAGCAGCAACCTGTTTTTCTCAGGAGGTCTCCCATCCAGGTACTAACCAGGCTCAGCCCTGCTTAGCTTCAGTGAGCAACCAGTCTTGGGCTACAGGGTGATATGGCTGCTGGCAATATTGGACCCCACTGACTTTCATTGAATGGAAAACAAAATCAAAATATCTTCTGTGATTAAATGCCTCTGTCATGGCTCATGGGTGTGTGCAGGCAGGCAAACGAAGACACAGAAGATCAAGGTTCCAATACACAGTTTACTTATAATCCAAATGGATAGCAGTCCAAACAGGTAATAGAATAACACACGCATAGGTCTAACGGTGACTGGACAACGAGTGCAAGAGAAGGAACAACTTAAGTAGCAAACAGAAACAAGGATAATAGAACAAAGTTGAAACATAGAACTAATAAAGGTAACCAAAGAGAAAAATGAGTGGCTGGAATCTGAACAAAGAAGACGCGTGACATGAAAACAAATCGAAAGTCCATAAAAATTCAAATTTACTGAATATGGTGAGTAAATATTGATAAAATGTAAAAAATTCAGGAGAAGAAATGTCAAGCTCTTTCAGTAACTAACACTATGGAAGATTGTTTCCGTAATGGAATAAAAAATAAATGTTAGTTTATATCTCACAATTCTGAGAAAAAAAAAGTCAGAAATGTGAGATCTGGCAACTGCAAATTATAAAGTCCAAATTGTGAGATATAAACTCAATTTTGAGTTTATATCCTGAAATTCAGTTGTTGTTTTTTCTCAGAATTGTGAGATATAAATTCGCAATTGTGAGTTCTGTCCGAATTAGGAGATATAAACCTGCACTTGTGAGAAAAAACTCAGGATTTTGAGATTAAAAAAAAAACTACTTTTTTTATTCTGTGGTGGAAACTTCCATTTATGGCTGCACATACAGACCAGCACCAATGTTTTTACCCATTTTTTGCAGAAGTGTCTTCTTTGTCCAAACTTTTGTGACTCTATAAAAGAGATTATTTGCAGAGTAAATGGAGCTGTCTGTCAACAATAATAACGTGGGACCGCAAAACTGATAACTAAACTGGATGTGTACCTCTTTTTCTGCTAAATAAATTATTCACACAGCAATTATTACCCTTCGACGGGTATTAATTTTCATCTGGGGCCTGTATTATAAACTACATAATTATATTAGTGTATATCTGTAATATGTCTTGTAACGTGTACAATGAACCAACTATTGTGTGGTGAATTCTTTCTGACTCAGTGCCCTGATAAAATGAAACTATGTGAGCAAATTTTAAGTGCTCACCACAGATAGTCTTGCACTGCATTATTACCCAAAGGAACGATTGCAGTAAGAGCCCTCATGGGAATGTTGTCTGACTTTTGTGAAGACACTTTTCTTAATATGTTTTCTATTTCTTATTCAGCAGAGTCCCTCCGTACAGCTCTAATTTCTTCCATCCCCTTCTGTGGGTGGTAAAACTGTTGAACTGGGACTTTTGGGAGAAGTCTATAATAAGGATTTGATTCCATCTTTAATGAACTATTAATGCTAATCTACACTTTGATGAAATTGAGTTTTAGTTGAAATATCCATCATAGGCAGCTCAGTTATTATAAAGCAGACAACTGGCAAATATTTTAAATCTCTTGAAAAAATAAAAAGATAATGTCAAATTTTTAATCTAGTAATTTAGCTTTTGCTGTCACCATGACTTCAAATAGCATGAGTTTATTTGCCTTTGTATGTTGTCTCAGCTCTGACAATCGAGTTGTTTGTGGTAGACATTCCACAAACCATGAATAAATCAGTTCATATTATGGTAATGTAGGGAACTCCAGCCTCCATTTCGTTGCGTGCTGTCTTTGAACGACTGTGTGAACACCTGCTCTTAGTACGCGTGATTTGGCGAGACACGTTGCCTGTAGTAACCGCCGGGGCTGTGCTGACTACAGAACTACATGTTTAGAACTACAAACTTTAAAAGAACTACAAACTTTAAAAGAATTTGAGAATAAACTTTAGATTTAGAGTAACTTTTAGTCGTCTCTAGCAGATAAAATTGATCTCCAGCTTAACCTTCAATTGAAGTTTTTATGGTTCTGTAATTTAAATTTGAATTACATAACTACTAAATTGTTCAGGGGGGACACTCTTGCTCTCCCTTAAATCATGGATACCTCCCAAATGATCTATCAAAATAGTACCTATTCAATGATTTGCAGCATTGAAAATCCAGCATTGCTGGTCACTGGCATAAGTTATGTTTTCCACGCTGAGACCAGCATAGGTTGCAGATTGCTGGTTTGCTTGATTCCAGCATGGGATGCTGGTTGCTGGATCCCAGCATGAGATGCTGGTTGCTGGATCCCAGCATGAGATGCTGGTTGCTGGTGGAACGGCGTATGGTGTCTTTGAGGATTATCCCAGCAAAACTTGCTTGTGTGTTATATATCACGTTCCCTTTCGTTGTCACTCCGAGTTACGTCGGATGACGACGAATGGGGTTTCGCTTAGAAAGCCTATCAACTTCGAGTATTACAAAACGAGCCAATGGCAAAGAAATGCCATGGGTCTGCGGAATTTGCATGACGTAACTCCGCCCCACCTCGTGGGTATAAAAGGAGGAAGTCCGCAACAGCAGTTTATGTTTTCGCTTCGGAGCCAAGTGTATTCTTCTCTCCACAAGCCATCTCTAAATTGTCAGCTTTACAGACGAGTACCTCGAGTGTTGGTGTGACGGCGATCTACGGCGAGCGCGTGCTTCCTGCTGATCTGTTGCAGTGGTCTGCCAGTCGGTGCGTGTCTCCCCGGGTGCTTCAACACTTGAGTTTTCTCTCACTAAAAGAGCTCGCACGCGGCACATCTTTTTAAAGACGGCTCGCCCGTGCATTTAAAAAAAAAAAAAAAAATGAATGGTGCGGCAGCTTGGTATCGGACTCTGATGGGCACGAGCGTTGTCTAGTATGTTTGGGCTTGATCATGCTAGAGCAGCGCTCGTGGATGACTCATGTTTTCTCCGTGGAAACATGATCATCGCGTCATTAAGGTCGAGACTCGGTGAACTCACATGAGTGAGAGTCCCCTCATCCACCCCCCGTTCTTCGGCTGGTGGCCAGGGTGACCTGAGGGCTATGGTCTGGAACAAGGCGCCGACTATGTGTCCGCGACCCCAGCCCCCCTCTTCAATGACGGTGCCCGCTAGTGAACAGGTGATTCCCACGGGTCTACCCTCTGGTGGCCCGTGTGTTTCATTTGAAGCTACAGAGGATGATATTATGTTTGTAGCAGCTTCACTAGGTGGGTTTGATTTTCCTGGAAGTGACGACTCGTCGAGTCTGATCCGGAGATGACGGCCATGCTTTCCCGGGACGATTGGTTTTTGGGTGAGGCCGCCGACCCTCGTCCACGGCAAACCCCAATACCATTCTTCCCGGACGTGCATGATGAGATCAGGGACCACTCGCTGATCTCATCCGCCTTTCCTCCCCTCGATGGGGCCGCTGCCCATGGGTACACTGGGGTTCCCCCGGCTGAACGCTCTGTTGCGATGCTATGTGTCCTCAGAGTGCTTCTTCTCGGCGCAATCCTAAGCACCCGTCCGTGGCCTGTAGTTTTTCGTCTACGCTTGTGGCGAGATCCTATAGCGCCACAGGACTGGCAGCCGCCTCACTGCATGCCATGGTCATTCTGCTGGTCTACCTGACCCAGATGCTCATGGACCTGCACGAGGGCGGGACTGACCCAGGGCTCTTCACTGAGCTGCGCGCCGCCACTAACCTTGCTCTCCGAGCGACGAAAGTGGCCGTACGCTCCCTGGGTCAGGTGATGCTCACCATTCTGTGGCTGTACCTGTTTAATGTGCTGGATGTCGCGCGGACCCGTCTGCCCGACATTCCCATATCCCAGGTCGGCCTCTTCGGCGGTGCGGTTGAGGGCTGGCCCAACAGCTCTCAGCCGCCCATGAGCAGACTGACGTTGATTCTGTCCCGACGCCACAGCCCTCTCCAGCCCCGCCCCCCGCTACACGCCGGGTTAAGCGGCGCTCCTGAGACGGGCTCCTCGGGGATGGAGCAGGCTGAGGTTGACTCTGTCCCGACGGCCCCGCCGTCCGCTCAGGTCCCTCGGTCTGCCCACCGCCGAGGGCGCCCCCCTGCGGCTCCCACCCCGCCCGTTGCCTCCCGTGTGCATGGTCCCTCCCTTGAGCGACCCCCACATGTGTATTTCCACTGTAAGCCTCTCTGAGCATGTGTCTTTCCCTTGGCAAGCCACCTTGCCACCCTTGGGGTTGAAATATTCCACCTGCGGCTGGACACCCCAGTGTTCTCCATATGTTTCCTTCGGGTCATATGTGTATTCTCTAAGTCCCCCCCCCTCTGGGTTGGCATTAATTGCATACTTCCCCTAGCTTGGGATATGCTTCCCAGTGTACCTTGGTATTCCTGTGTTAAATGGAGTCCTTCGTCCAGTCTATGACAGGGATCTCGATTTACGCAGGGCACTGGAAGACAGCTGAGAAGGTGGCTTGATTAGACTGGTAACCCCATTCGTCGTCATCCGACGTAACTCGGAGTGACAACGAAAGGGAACGTCTACGGTTACGTATGTAACCCTCGTTCCCTGAGTAGGGAACGGAGACGTTACGTCTGCCTGCCACTTTCCGCTGTACCGTGGGGATCGCCTGAGCTCAGTCTTGGTTCCTCAGCGAAGAAACATAAACTGCTGTTGCGGACTTCCTCCTTTTATACCCACGAGGTGGGGCGGAGTTACGTCATGCAAATTCTGCAGACCCATGGCATTTCTTTGCCATTGGCTCGTTTTGTAATACTCGAAGTTGATAGGCTTTCTAAGCGAAACCCCATTCGTCGTCATCCGACGTAACGTCTCCGTTCCCTACTCAGGGAACGAGGGTTACATACGTAACCGTAGACATTTCCTAGTGTGTGTTTGTACTTAAGTCCAAGATAATTTTCCAAATTATTTAAAGAAAAATGCATGTTGCTGGATATGTTTCCTGGTACACAGTAAAATCTAAACACTGCTCATTTTTCTTATGGTCCCAATTAGTAAAATTAACACTGAATCAATGTTGCAGTTAGAGAAATAAAGATTCACTCTACAAGTGATGATTGGGCATTAGAGATGACACCTGCAGTTAACAAGCAGAATCACTGAAGATAAGAGGAATAACAAGAACAGAAAAAAGAAACAAACTGACAGCACAACAACTAGGCTACAGCTGACTCACAGTCACACAGCCTTAGATGAAATTAACTGAAAATAAAATCAATATAAATATATATACATCCTCTCCTGAGGATGATTAAATAAGTGAATATGGTAATGCTGTTTTAGGAGTTAAACCAGTTTGGCTTTATTTCTTTCTTTGGCACATGTACAAAGGTTGTTGAAGCCCTTTAGTTGGGCACTCGGCCGTTGAATTTGATCTCTTTTAGCATTTGTTGAAAGTGCCTGATATCACTATTGTCTACAATATTTCATGACTGACTGCAATGACATACATTTTACTATATGCACATTTTGGAATCAGTGACTGACAGCTGGATTTTGACACATATGAGTTTCCAAATGAATATGAAAGTCTTTAAAAACAGCAACTTTTAGTTTTGAACATTCATTATCAAGTTGTTATTAACTGTCCCATTTAAAGGGCTCTTTCTCATAACCTGTTATTAAACAAACTGTTTATGATTGCTTATCTTAGGCATTTTCATGTTTTTTAATATCTCTAAATGTTTTTGTTTTACAATGAACAAGCTCTTTTTAATGGATTTGTGAACAGATCTTTTGAAACAGGAGACTTTGACAATTCCTTTGACGCTTTGAAACATTTTACCAGTTTACCAGTGACATTGAATAATAATAATGTTTTTCCTTTACATCAATAATGTGTTACATATAGAAATATTCAAGCAAAAACTTTGCTTGCCCTCAGAACACTATTTGCATACAGAAGCTGGCCTACTCACACTAAATCCCGCAAGACCATGAATTAGCTCCACCAGCTCCCTTTTGCTGGAGAACAGCATGAATATGCTGGTCCACCAGCTAGACTAGCATGCATGCATAAACCAGCCTGGACCAGTAATTTACCAGCACTAACAAGCACTATAGCGCTGACCAGAAAGCAGCCTGGACCAGCATGGAATCCTATGCTATGCTCGATTTTTCAGCTGTGTTGTCTGGGCATAAGTGTTTCAAACTATTTACATCTACTAACATTTTCCCAGCAAAAGGAAATCAATGCACCATTTTCATCACTGCCTCCAGCTAACCTCTTACCACTATCTACTTGCTATGCAGTGACCC
Source organism: Gila orcuttii (assembly GCA_026230005.1). Lineage (NCBI taxonomy): Eukaryota > Metazoa > Chordata > Actinopteri > Cypriniformes > Leuciscidae > Gila > Gila orcuttii. Next base: position 30,212,237 of record JAPDVR010000023.1, read on the forward strand.
CAGAATTTAGTGAGGCAAACTAGACTGATGCCAAAAATTTAAAAAGGTTTGCAATTTTTTTTCCAAAACACCTCAACCAATGTTTTGAGAGGAAAGCTGAACGCTGTGGTATATCTTGACTTTTGATCATAGCTGGATCGCAGGGTGGAAGCAAGGCGATACAAGGGAAGCAGGGCGATATTGGAAAGCTTTGCTCTATCATCAAAGTGAGCATGTTTTTTCCATACATGATCGACACCTTGCCCCAGGGAACTGATTAAAATCAACATTAGCAGACATCAAAAATGCTTTGTTAATTATAGCACAAAATGGCAACAAAGATTTCCTGTCATGTATATCCCATCTTTTGACTTCTCAAGGGTGGTCTGAAATTCCTGATCTTAACAATAAGTACTTCTGATCCCTACATTGAGTTGGGAATATTGTCTTATCTCTCTTTAAAGTAATTCACCACTGACTGTTATATTTCATGCATATGTGATGTATGAACATTTTTCCCAGAGGGGATGAGGACAGAAATAATGAACAGAGCCCAAGAAACATGCAGTTAATTATCTATTGCTCAGTCATATATCAGTGCCACTGGAGTGGGGATGTTTTCATCAGCTCAAGGTGAAAGATGGATACTTTAAAAACTAATCTGAATGTACTAGATTATACAAAAATAACAAAATGATGAATGAAGACATTAAGTATGTCTTGTTCATTATGTAACCCATTATTAAGAAAATGTTTTTCATTTGCATTATTTTATGCATTATGTTATTATCTAATATGCAATTAACCTGTAAACAAAAATACTGTGTGCTTGTGTGATTTTCCTCCTTCGAACTCTGCATCTTCTCATTGGCCCATTGACCTAGTTCAGTGCATTAAACCAAATTCTAGGTACTTCTTGGGACGCTGAGCCAAGTAACCAGTTAACAGGGGTTGTCCATACTTCTGGTTAGTGGGGGTTACAATAGGCTACTAGTAAAACTTGCATTCATTTATGAACTTGTAATAAACTTAAATATAAATATGAACTGTCCGCATTTTTGTGTGCCACCCTGTTACGTAGAGACCAGGGCATGTCTTCCCGGTGACGAGCCTCTGTGGAGCTTTAATGAGTATTTGGTGTGGGTACTCCTCCACAATGGGTACCCATTCACAATCTGTGAGTGCGAGGAGGAGATCAGCGCACCAGCCACTGCCACTAGCCCAGCGACAGCCCACCGCAGACAATTAGCCACATGTGAGCTGGCCACATCGCTAGCTTCTGTGAGTGTTTTGGTGGACTTTGAGGGGATGACTTGGACTTGATGCAAATGATTGCACGCCAATGTGCATTGGCTTGTTTAGTTTCACTCAAAGTAGATTGGCCTCTCTAGCGAGATTCCTATTAGTCGGTCCTCGACGAGGCGTCGACTGACCGATTGAAGAGGAACTGGGTGTGCCACATGTATTGTCAGATTAATGTGCAAAAAAAAACGACCCGGCGTATCACTAGCTTTACAGAATAGACTGGACTGATGTGTAAAACTATACTCAGGCTCGCCACATAACTGTAATGATTGAAGTCCACGGGAGGCAAGTAGTAGTGAGAACCCAAATGCAATTTATTCCAAAACGTGATCAAACATAAAATAAAAGCATGATGAGGCATGCAACTCAAAACAAGAACATAAACTTACACAACATTACAGGAAACATTCAATACTCGACCAAGACACAGGGCAAACATGAGGGCTTAAATACACAGACTAATTACAAGACAAGGGGGAAAACCTGGGAACAATGATCAGACGATTAACCAATGACAAGACACATGGCAGGACCACATGACAAACAGAAAATCACATGACAAGACACAGGAACATGACATTAGACAAGAACCAAAACCAAATTGTGACATATCCCCCCCTCTATGGGAGACTCCAGACACCCAAACAAAAGAAAAAACGTTCAAGAAGGGTGGTGGAGCGGAGGTGGTCTTGGGGAGGGTTGGTGGGCCAGGCTCGTGCAGGGGGACAGGACATGGGATGTGGCATGGCGTGGACTGGCCTGGGTCGTGGCATGGCGTGGGCGGACCTGGGCCGTAGCATGGCGTGGCGTGGGCGGACCTGGGCCGTAGCATGGCGTGGGCGGACCTGGGCCGTGAAGCGTGGGAAGCCAGGGCGGTGCTGGCAGTGCAGGAAGCAAGGGCGGCGCCGGCAGTGCAGGAAGCCAGGGTGGATCAGACAGTTCAGGGGGCCAGGGTGGACCAGACAGTTCAGGGGGCCAGGGTGGGCCAGACAGTTCAGGCTCGGCAGGACTGACGTGAAGCTCAGGCTCGGCAGGACTGACGTGAACCTCATGCTGAGCGGATACTGTGGGTTTGGGGGGCTTCTCTTCCGCAAAGCCCACAGTAAATGACGAGCCGCTCAACAAAAGGGCAAAGTCCATATACTGCACAGAGTGGCAGGCATGAGGGCTTAAATACACAAGACAAGGCAAGGAGGAACACCTGTGAACAATGATCAGACGATTAACCAATGACAAGACACATGGCAGGATCACATGACAAACAGGGAATCACTTGACAAGACACAGAAACATGACATGAGACAAGAACCAAAACCAAATAGTGACAATAACCATAATTTTAGGCCTATATAAAATATAACTCAGGGCTCAACATTAAGGCTGTTCATGTGCTTGTCCTTTGATCAAGTAAATCAGTCATTCACTTGTCCAAGTAAAAAAATTGCTTGTCCAGAAAAAAGTAGGCTTTTTTTTTTTGTAAATATAATTTATTCTGAAGCAATAGTGTTCAGTCAGCTTGTACATATTAAAATCTGCATATTTACGATATTTTAACCTTTATAAAGAACATTTTTCCCTAATCGTTTTAAATATATGCTTCATATTGGAAAGAATGACAGCCTACTTTTAAACACGAAACTAAACCACCAGTAGGGAGCAGCATGTGACGGTCTTAATGAGTGAGTTATTGAGTCATTTATTCAAATGATTCGTTCAAACGGCTGAATCTTTTAGGAATGATGCAGTTGTTTAATGGGTCATTGAATTTTTGACTCACCCAATTCGTTCAAAGCGCTGAATCATTCAGTAATGCGCTTATGTGTTCCGGTGAGATGCGCTGTGGACTGTGGTTCTGCTGTGATCTTTGTTTGGAACTATTTTTGTTTGGAACTATTTTTAGTCAATATTGTGTCTAAAATGTAAGTGACTTGATATTAATTACTTGTTTATTGAACTGTCATATGAAATCAGGGTCACATTTTCAATCGTGATGGTATTCAGCACTCGTGGTCGTGTGATTTTGCTTAACTGTATCATATCATATGTTATAAATATAAAAAGTTCACATAAATTTTAACCGTGTATGTTCATTAAGTTTCTTTGTGTGAACTGCGCTCATTTGTTTCCATTTCTCCTCATGAGGCTGCGCGAGCCTCAACAGTACAACCTTGTTACTGTCAGACAGTCAATGGCTGTTTGAGGATTGGTTGGCAGTCCGAATGTCGGCAGATATTTTTTTAACGATAATAATTAAAAAAATAAATTAAATTTACAAATATTGTAAGTAAACAACAATAGTCCAAGTTTAGAAAAACATTTTTATTAAGACTTTAAAAAATAATTCTGCATCAATTTTTAGGTGTGCCAGCTGCCACTGTGGGTGGCACCGGCACACCCGTGGCTAAGCCTATGAACTCTAGTATGTCAACAAAATGAAACGTTTTTGAACCTGGCTTTATCCAGTGTTCTGATTTCTCTTATGGAAATTCATGCATTTAATTGTGTTTATTTAGATATTTGCATATTTAATAATATAGTGCCGCATTTTCATATTGAAACATAATATTTTAGAAAACAGTTATTCTTTTGGACTTTTATTCTACCTTATTGTACTGTGATTAATCAACTGAGGAAAGTATGTGAAATCTATTTGTTAAAATGGTTACCCTTTTCACCTGTGGTGTATTGCTTTATGTGCAGGTAAGACATACATTCCAAAGGATTGTAAACTAAAATCCAAGTAGTGAATTCTGATGTCTTTTCTTATTATTTGTTCCAAATGTACTTTCACTTTCTTTCCACTTCTAAACAATAATCCACAAAGGGACCACTAAAGGACCATCTTGCTATCGCTACACTCTTAAACTCCAAGGAGAGACAATTCATCACATCATTACTCGAAGCATGACCACAAGCCTGTGATCCTTGTGGGCAATACAGCAACTGGGGCTGAATCCTAACAACACTTGCTTATTTACAGAGCCGCTGCCTGCCTGATGCGTATGGATGCATCCTTTATTTGGGATATTGCTGAACAGAGGAAAGAAAGATATTAATATAGAGAGGTTATATTTGCACTGCTACATAACCTGATCAATAGTAGATTACATTAAGGGTAGACAAGGGGAACCGGTCTTGGTGCCTGACATCCTAATCTGGTCTGGGGAAGAGAATCAATGCATTAGGCACAAAGATATTCAAGCCTCCATCTATACCATCCATCAACAAACTCATCTCATCAACCTATTTATTCTGCTGCCATAAACAAAAACGACCTCTATCTGGAGTCATGGAGCCAGAGAAGGTCTCCAGGCGAGGATCTTTGCTGAGCCAGTCGTAGACAACTCCATCAAACAGGCAGGTAGACATAAGCTCAAATGGGTAGATAATGGGCTCATCTGCATAACACCGATCCAGGGTTGAGAAAACAATTTCTCTCACACAAATGATAGCATAAAAGCCATTATCAAATGTGCCCTCGGTTGAGCTCTGCCACAATCAGTTATGTTGTATCTGGTCGATGATATTTGCTGGGAGGGCGAAGGGCGATCGTACACTTTCATTTGCAAACATCTCCCATATCATCCATTAGAGAGAAGAGCGCCAGTCATTGCTCTTCTGTCTGGCTTCTCGTGTCTACGGGTGGAGCAATTAATGAATTTTTAATCAGGGTGTTCTTTGGTTGCGGTATGTGTCTTGTTTCTATATTACTGTGCGATTTGATATGGTGAACACCTTCTGTGTCTCTGAAAATAATATGGGTTTGATGAATGAGTATTACGTTCAACAGGAATTTTTAAATCTGACATGAAACCGTTAGTAATGATCTGATGATGAGTCTGTCATTCTCACGTCCTTAATACTAATAAAAGTAATTATCCAGTATGAGAAAAGGCCATATGAAATGAATAGTTATAAAATCTAATTGGATGAGCCACTTTAGAAGTCATTGTAAAACAGACATTGTACAAGAAATATCTCTTTAAAATCTAATTGAATTATTCTCCTGATCTGTATATTTTGCAAAAAGTAAACATAATTGCTAGATTGCTTGGTAATGCAGAGTACATACTACAGAGTAATGCATTACTTGGAAGAATGTTTCTGATAATTAATGATAAATATAACTATTTACTGAAAATTAATTAATTAAATTATTTAATAAATAATATAAAATGACACATTGGAAATTAAATAATACACTTATTATTATTATTATTATTATTATAAAAGTTTAAATAATGAATAAAATGTACTGCCATTTATATAGTAATTAATGACCATTACTTATTATTTAATACATATTTAAATAATAATGTATAATTGTATCAATGTAAACAGCCTAGAATTGACTTCGGCCGAATTCATTATTATTATTATTATTATTAGTGTTAATAATAATAATATTGGTTGTTGTAGTAGTAGTAGTAAAAGTATATGATTTCATAAAAAATAAAAATGTAATTTAAAACAAATTATACAGTGTTATTTATACAGGTCCTTCTCAAAAAATTAGCATATTGTGATAAAGTTCATCATTTTCCATAATGTAATGATAAAAATTAAACTTTCATATATTTTAGATTAATTGCACACCAACTGAAATATTTCAGGTCTTTTATTGTTTTAATACTGATGATTTTGGCATACAGCTCATGAAAACCCAAAATTCCTATCTCAAAAAATTAGCATATCATGAGAAGGTTCTCTAAACGAGCTATTAACCTAATCATCTGAATCAACTAATTAACTCTAAACACCTGCAAAAGATTCCTGAGGCTTTTAAAAACTCCCAGCCTGTTTCATTACTCAAAACCGCAATCATGGGTAAGACTGCCGACCTGACTGCTGTCCAGAAGGCCATCATTGACACCCTCAAGCAAGAGGGTAAGACACAGAAAGAAATTGCGGCGTGGCATGGAGGCAATCAGCCTGTGGCACTGCTGAGGTGTTATGGAGGCCCAGGATGCTTCGATAGCGGCCTTAAGCTCATCCAGAGTGTTGGGTCTTGCGTCTCTCAACTTTCTCTTCACAATATCCCACAGATTCTCTAAGGGGTTCAGGTCAGGAGAGTTGGCAGTCCAATTGAGCACAGTAATACCATGGTCAGTAAACCATTTACCAGTGGTTTTGGCACTGTGAGCAGGTGCCAGGTCGTGCTGAAAAATGAAATCTTCATCTCCATAAAGCTTTTCAGCAGATGGAAGCATGAAGTGCTCCAAAATCTCCTGATAGCTAGCTGCATTGACCCTGCCCTTGATAAAACACAGTGGACCAACACCAGCAGCTGACATGGCACCCCAGACCATCACTGACTGTGGGTACTCCAGTGCTGCTTCTCTGTAGCCCAGGTCAGGCACTTCTGCCGCTGTTTCTGGTTCAAAAGTGGCTTGACCTGGGGAATACGGCACCTGTAGCCCATTTCCTGCACACGCCTGTGCACGGTGGCTCTGGATGTTTCTACTCCAGACTCAGTCCACTGCTTCCGCAGGTCCCCCAAGGTCTGGAATCGGTCCTTCTCCACAATCTTCCTCAGGGTCCGGTCACCTCTTCTCATTGTGCAGTGTTTTTTGCCACACTTTTTCCTTCCCACAGACTTCCCACTGAGGTGCCTTGATACAGCACTCTGGGAACAGCCTATTTGTTCAGAAATTTCTTTCTGTGTCTTACCCTCTTGCTTGAGGGTGTCAATGATGGCCTTCTGGACAGCAGTCAGGTCGGCAGTCTTACCCATGATTGCGGTTTTGAGTAATGAAACAGGCTGGGAGTTTTTAAAAGCCTCAGGAATCTTTTGCAGGTGTTTAGAGGTAATTAGTTGATTCAGATGATTAGGTTAATAGCTCGTTTAGAGAACCTTTTCATGATATGCTAATTTTTTGAGAGAGGAATTTTGGGTTTTCATGAGCTGTATGCCAAAATAATAAGTATTAAAACAATAAAAGACCTGAAATATTTCAGTTGGTGTGCAATGAATCTAAAATATATGAAATTTTAATTTTTATCATTACATTATGTTAAATAATGAACTTTATCACAATATGCAAATTTTTTGAGAAGGACCTGTATTCATAAAGATAATTTATTAAAAATATAGTTATTATTATTTGAATAATACATTCATGTAAACTGCCTACAATTAGGCAAATGTACAATATTATTTGACTTTTTTATTTTGTGATTATTATGAACAAATCATTTCATTCATAACTACAATATAACATATAGTAAATTTGTGTCACTATTTTATAAAAGCAATAAGACAAAGCTATGCGTTTCAGTAATGTTACCATGATACCTCTGTAAAGTCAATCTGAAGTGAAGTAAATCACAGTGTCTTGTAGCATAGTGCTTTATTTTTTTTCTTGTTTATTTATTTTCGTATTTATTTATTGTCTTGTTTATTTATTTTCGTATTTATTGTCTTATTTATTATTGTTATTATTTTGGGTTTGTTTTGAGCCAGTCTCCTTTTAAAAACAAGACAGGGAGGCAAGATGATGATTATAAGGTGTTGTGCCCTTTCCAGTTTTTTGGATATTTAAACAGCTCTGCAAGTATGTTAACAAGGGTAAAGGGGCAATTACATGGTCCAGCTGAAAACATGACATCTCCAAGCATTGTGTTTATAGTTTTGCTTTAGATTTAACTTTGCTCATCACATGATTGAAAAGGCAAATTGGCTTTCCCCAGATTGATGGAGGCACACAAATAGCTGTAATCAGAGGCTGCCTTACGATAATGAGCAGGCAATACAAAACAGAAGCGAGAACTAACAGTCTTTGATCGTCAGCTCCACCTTTGCCTACTTTAATTAGAGATATGCTAATGCAACATACGCTCACAATGGGAGAGGGTTTCCCTGTTCAAGCTTAAACAGGGATTCAGGGTGAAAACAAAAATAGAAAAAATACATCTTGTAGAGAAAATGTTGAGGTCTGTGTATGTTTAATAAAAGATAAGTAGACAAATTGTTTTATGCTTATTTCAAAACTATTGTTTCAAATGTTAATATTTTATATATTTTAAGTGTTTTATTAACATTTTATTAATATTTTAAATACTCCTGTTTATCAGAGTACGGTGGCCCAGAAGTGCACAACACAACGAAATTTAAAAAGCAAACATAAGTTCACAACACAACGAAATTAATCCAAAACACAATGGAAAATGTACAACAACAGAAATAAGCCACAACACAACGAAATAAAGCCACAACACAACGGCAAAGCGGCTGACCATTAGAGGGCTCTCGGAGTGCGGTAAAGTTAGTTTTCCTTGCCATAGAGTCGGCAGTCTTAAGATATCAATACCACGATTAATTTTAACAGTATGTTACCATTGTATATCGACATAAAATATTACTTCAAAATCACCTACATGAATTATAGCTATATTTATACTCTAGAATGCTTTGACCAGCTTCCACAGCACATGATCCCTAGGAACGTCTGGCAATTCCACCAAGTGGTTAAAACGTATAATTTATTATAATATAATTTGATAAATACAAATAAAAACCATTTGGTGAATTGCAGAATTACACGAAGGTATTGGCACAATTTCCTGTAATAAGTCAGTCACTGGTCACTAGGAACCTACCACAAGCTTTGGAACATGAAAAAAAAAAAACTTTAGGTGAATTACAGTAATGTTTTTATAAAAACAAATTGTGTACTGTGCATACAGAGAGCTATTGGCACAATTTCACCTGTAGTAAGTCAGTCTGGTTACTAGAAATGTGCTACAAACTACAACTATCATTGTTTACTGTAAATACATGAAGGGAGGTATTGGAAAAAAATATCAATATAATTAAGCTTTGGATTTTGAACATGTCTGTGTTTTAATGTTAAAAGTCATTTTAAGGAATACAAATTATACATTTTAACCACTTGGAGGAATTGCCAGACCTTCCCTTAGGGATCATGCGCTATGGAAGCAGGTCAAAGCATTCTAGAGTATACATATAGAGCTATAATGCACATAGGTGATTTTGAATTAATAAATGTGTATAATGAATGGTTAGCTACATACTGTTGATATAGCCTATTTTTTAGCCTGCTGACTCTATAGAACAATGGCAAGGAAAACTAACTTTACCGCGCTCCGAGAGCCCTTTGGTGGTCGGAAGCATTTCCGTTGTGTTGTGGCTTTATTTCGTTGCGTTGTGGCATGTTTCCGTTATGTTGTGAACTTTGTTTGCTTTTTAAATTTCGTTGTGTTGTGCCCTACTAGGCCACCGTATTAAAGTCATATCATCCTTTTATATATATATTTATATATATATATATATATATATATATATATATATATACACACACACATTTATATTTCTCCCTGGGGTCAACTTATAATGATGGTCATAATTTAGTTTTTACGACCATTTCTGACTCTTTCTCTCTGACCCTTATGTAACCGATTGCACTAGTAGTGCACCATAGCTACTTCTTTTCTTTGTGTATCAATCTGTATGTCAGGATATACAGTTATGGACCAGATGAAATAACAATAAAATTATATAAACACCAATTAAATTGTCTCTTTCTTTCCCTTTAAGGAAGTTAGGTTTTGAGCTCCTTTGTAGTTACTTTATCTAGTTATATCTATTTGTACTATATTTGTTTACTTATTTAAATCATCCTTTTGTATATATATATTTTTTAATTAACTTAAATTTTAGTTTGATGTCGCTTTCTAATCTCTTCTAGTCTTGTTTGAGCTTTGTTTCTTGTTACTTGGTTGAATTAAAACATTTAACTTACAACATAAAATACAAATAAAATAAAAAAATACAAATAAAAAATAATCCTTTGAGTCCAAACGAAGAATCCAATGAATACAAAAGTCTCTTGGTATAGTGTAGTGCAAATATCTGTGTAAACGTTCAATAGTGCAACAATTAGTTCTGTGCAATACTCAATGTTGAGGTAATTGATGAGAAATACCACTAAGGATGAATGAATTCCACTTGTGACAACAGATAAGGCCCTGATCACTTGACGAATCGCATCAGGTTCATGTGACTCCAGTATGCTTTTCCACAATGGAACATCAGGTACAGTTTCCACAATTTGCACTGCATATCTTTCATTGTCCTTTTCACTTTTATTTCCACCAGGTACATCAAGTATCTGCTGTTCTACTTGAGGTAAATAGTTTCTTTCTTTCAGGGTTTCATTTTCAGGTTCTACCAGACTGGATCCAGGTTCAGCTTCAGGTAAGCACTGTGTATCAGTTGAGTTTACAGTACCAGGTAAGTATTCTGATTCTGATTAATCCTTTCTTCTGGACACATCTCCTGCATTAACAGTCTCTGAAACATCATTTGGGACAGGTGTTGTGTCAGTGAGATTTGACTTATCTTTACAGGCTTCCTTACAACATTGTACTCCTGGATAAACCTTTCTGATGTAATAGCTGGCAAATCAGAGTTCTGGGGTGCATAGTCATCCTCGTCAGAGCTTTGGTAGTTCTCGGGGCATTCTTCATCTTCCACATCTCGGCTTTGTCTGGTTACCTGTTTCTCTGAGGTTTCGTCACGTCAACATCATCAGAAAGTGAAGACAAAAACCCACAAGGCAGCAATAAATCTCTGTGCAGGTTTTCTCAGGTCTCACTGTGTAGACAGGTAGTTCTTCAGCACGACACACTACAATGTGTACCACAGGATCCCACCTGTCGGGCAGTTTATGCATCCCACGTAACCTCATGTTTCTGACCAGAGCACGTTCATCTTCCTCAAGAGATGACTCAGTCACTCTGCAGTCAAAACAGACATTAGTTCCTTCTTTCTGCGATTTTGGCTGCATTCTTCTTAGCTAGCTTGTAGCTTTCCTGAAAGTGAGATTTTAATAACTGCACATACTGTGAATGAAACTTGGGAATGTCACGGTTCACTGAGGTATTATAAATAAAGTCTACCGGCAATCTTGGTTGTAGTCCGAACATAAGCTTTTATGGTGTGAATCCTGTAGCCTCATGTTTCGTACAATTATAAGCATGTACAAGTGGTTTTACACAATCCAATTTCTTCTCCTGAGCTTTCAAAGTACCAAGCATTCCCAACAGTGTGTGGTTGAAAAGCTCAAACGGGTTCGCTCTAGGATGACGAGGTGTAGTTCTGACAATTTTGATGCCAGCGATTTCACAGAGTTCTTTGAAGTCAGTTATCACCAAGATATGTTTGGTATTGCTACGGTCGGGTTTCAATGACAAAAAGTCCATGCACACTAACTCTAGTGGCCGGGTGACTTGGATGTTCACTAGAGGTGCTGCTTTCTCTGGCAAGGCCTTTCTACACATACAGTAGCTGCAGGTCTTGCCTTTGCTTTCAACATAAGTAGCCATCCTGGGCCAATAGAATCGGGACCGGACGAGATCGAGGACCTGTTCTATTCCCATGTGACCCATGTTGTCCTGCAGATTCTCCATGGTCATGCCTCTTAAGTCAGGTGGAAGGACAAGTTGGTAAGTTGTGCATTCTCCAAAAGTTATATGCGATAGAGAACACCATCCTTTAGCTCAAATTTGCTCTATTCTCTCAACAGGAAATTAAGTTCTGGAAGCTCACGTCTCCGTGCAGGTGGGGCAGTGTCTCCTGATTCTAATTAAATAATAATTTCTCTGTTTTTCTTTTAACTCTTGTTCAGATATACAGGGAACACCTCCCATCTGCTCATAATCGTCTGATACAAATGTTTACACCAGACTGACAGACTGCTTGTCGTAGATTGCTTGGATTACGTCAGTGGAAACTAGGGTGGATTTGGCCGCTTCAGGTGAGTGACTTGAGGTGAACTGACATTTACGATCTTGTTCCTTTTGAGAAGTTAAATAATTCACCAGATCACCATGAGGCTGTCTTGGAAGTGCATCTGCGTCGAGATTGCTCTTCTCAGGACGATACTGAAGAATAAAGGAGAAAGTGGACAAGGCAGACAACCACCTATAGCTGGTGGCATCCAACTTGTCTGAGGTTAAAACATAAGCGAGGGGGTTGCTGTCTATGATCACCCTGAAACTACTCCCATAAAGGTAGTAGCAAACCTTTTTGGTAACTGCCCACTTCAGGGCTAGGAATTCCAGCTTGTAGGCAGGATACCGGGCCTCGCTTTTTGACAACCCTCGACTGGCATATGCAATTACTCGTAGCACTCCCTCTTGTTCCTTATAGAGTGCTGCATCTAGTCCGTAGTGCTCGCGTCGGTATCCAGCACATACGGCAACCCACGATCTGCAAATCCTAATACCGGTGCTCCTGTACGTTTTGCGATGAGTGTTGCAAATGCTCGCTGGCAGTCAGCTGTCCATCAGCCTCCAAAAGGCTCTTTGGGATCCAGGTAGGTTTGATAAATTGCTGGTAATAACTGTAGAAACCTAGAAAGGAACTCAACTCTTTCAGGTTCCTTGGACTTGGCCAGGTCTTGATGGCTTCTTTTTTTTTTTTTTTGGTGATCCGTCTCCACTCCACATTTTCTGAGACGATGTGACCAATATATTTAACTGATGTCTAGAAAAAGCTTTAATCCATAGTCTTTCAAGCGTCCCAAAACATGAAGGCGGCGTCTTTTGTGCACTTCTAGAGCAGTAGTTCCCAAAGTGGGTGCCGTGACAACTGGCTAGGGGTGCCGCAGAATCTCAGCTTTTTTCCAACTTAAACAGGCTAAAATAACTCAATTTTATATTTCACGCAGAGATTGACAGGATAGGGCAAATATGGAGCTAGCGTTCTCATCCCTAGCATACGTGAAAAACAAAAAAAAAGCAGCGCCTGTCAGTGGAGCACGATCTATGAGTTGCACTATCCTCAATTTACCCCCGTATCAAGAGACTGTGCTCGCAAAAGCAGGCACATGTATCCATGCACAGATATTTTAGTTTAATTTTTTAAGTTATAATGTCAGGTTTGAACAAAGCAAATGAGAAACAAAAGAAAAATTTTAATTGGAAGTGGTTATTATTATTTAAAGAGTTAAGTATCAATCTTTAAATGTGTTTTGTTCCAATGATTCCCACATAAAGTAATTGGTTAAAATCACTTACTGAAACAATCGTTGTCATAGAATACACTTGTCTGTTAACAATGAGTTGGCAGTTTGAAAGTTCTTATTCACTTTTATTTATTTTGAAGATATGAGGTGAATTGTTGCTTTCAGTACGGCTATAAAATACACACAAAATGATATTCAAACTCACACAGACGCTTTTAACTTTAAATAAAGCGCATTAACAGTACGTGAGATTATCATGCTATCTGTTGCCCCAGCCACGACATTGCAGAAATATAAACTGTTTCTAAAAGAGAATCATCGCGTGTCGCCGTCATGGCTGGTTAGGACACTGTTTTAGGCCTATGTCTGTTGTGATGCATTCATAATAAATTCATGCTGCTGTTTATGCTTCATTTGTTGTTTGCTCATCTAGATTTAATTTTATATGGGTCAAAATCACTAAGTGCCTTTGGTGTCCTCATCAGAATCACTCAGTCATCATGAACAATGCAAAATAATTAAATTATGAGGTTTTATGATAAATCAACAAACATTTACATACATAAAAGTACAATGATAAATCTCTTGAAATGTGTTTCTCATTTTATAACATTTTATTTGATTGGATGTATGTGACTTTGGCATGTCCCACACGCCCAACTTCAGTGAGTGTAAAAAGACACAAAATTAAAAGTTTTTTTTTTTATTTTCTTATTTTTCTCAAGTTGTTTGATAAAACAAGTCAATTTGATAATTTACATGCTATTTTCATAATATTAAACATATGCATGTACACATGTAGGCCTACGTTTAGTTAATTGGGTTGGGGTGCCGGGAGTAAAAAAATCTACAAAGTTGGTGCCATGCTTTCAAAAAGTTTGGGAACCACTGATCTAGAGTATCTGAGAAGACAATCAAATTGTCCAAGAACACTAGGAATTCTGAAATGTTGATGGCATCCATGCTCTTCTCCATCAGCCTTTGGAATGTGCTGGGAGCATTAGTGATGCCCTGAGGCATCCTATTAAACTCCCAAAAGCCTAATGGGCATACAAAGGTGGTCTTGGGGTTGTCTTTCTCTTCTAGTTCAATCTGGTAATTACCAAATTGGAGATCAAGCACTGAGAACCATTTTGAACCTTGAAGTGCTGAAAAGGTTTCCTCCAAGTTGGGTAAGGCTATGCATCCTTAATGGTCTGCATATTCAACTTGCGGTAATCAATCAGTCCCTCGAGGATTTCGCGATGTTGCGATCGCAACAATTAACGCAACTTCAACAAATCCCCGTGAATTCAGTGCGATTTGTAATTTTGACCAATCACCACAACTTTTCTGTAACTTTGATCAATCATTGCAGTTTCCTGCAAAGCGTCGTCCACTTTCCTCACACAGCGGGCGACTCACTCTTTTTTACAAAATAGGTAAAAGTAAAACACATTTCAAAGTTGCATGCAACATTATGGTTTGCAGCTAGGCGGGCATTATAACCTGTGTAAGTGAGCACATTTGTCTCTGAAGTAAAGGCTGGACTACAATAGAGCAGATGGTGAACAGTGTTTTCTCTGGGACATGGTAAGTCCCTTTGGAGTGGACTTTGGGCTTTTTCACTTTGTAAACCTATAACATGCACAAAAAGAGATACGATACGGAGAGATACATCCTCCGTGAGCGATACGAGACTGGTGTGTCTCACAGGTGTCGCTCATCAGTAATCACTCGCGTCGTTCTCCCGTGGGCCTCAGTCTCGTCCTACTCGCCACAGTAAACATAATGAATGGCGACTGTAGAACGCAAAAGCCGAATCCCGGACATTTTTGGCGATCTCGAAATCCCGGGCATAAACTCCAACACTAATTTTCAAAATACAATAATACACTAGCAACAATACACTATGTCTACAAAAACACTGCAAACATGTCTCAAAATCAAATAATTTTTCAAAACACTTAACATATGTTCTCGCCCAACAGGAAGATTTAGTCAATCATAGCACAATGTCATAAAAACACTAACATCAGATGGAATTACAGAAACTGCATTATTGTATATGTGTCAGGTCTGCTCTTATACAACAGACAGTATATTGTATTGATCATAGATTGGGTTTTGTACTGCAGTTTCTTTTGAAGCCTCTCTACAGTTTTGTTGGGTTTAGGTCTTTTTCTGCAGAAATTCAATGAAAAAAGACCCATCTCAGAGTGCTTTATAGAATGTACGGTTACTGTAATGAAAAAACAAAGAGACAGGATTGCTGCAATGAATAAAATAAATAAATAAATGTATATATTTGCAATTCAATCAGCTGTTTCTCAGTAACAATAGAATAAAATACAGGGGATATATTCGTGTTTCAATTCACAATATAAACAGCTGTTTACCTTGACTTTAGCCTGGGATAGGTTTAGAACATGGTGTTATCTGTTCTGACATTGTTAAAGCATTGGCAAATTTGCCAGTAAAAATCCATTGTTTTGGTCTTGTTTGAGCTTGTGTGTAAAAGTTCAAGCATTTTAAATTTGTGCTAATTGTATGCATTTTGTGTTAAAGCAACAAGAAATGTGTTTAATAGTATAGCTTACACAGACGGATGTAGTGCTAACTGTGTTAAGAGTTTAGGAAATTTGTTAAAAGTATTGAAAAAATTATCATAGCGATTGTAAAAAAACTGTAATAGGGAGCCAATGCAGGGTTGATAGAACCGGGCTAATATGGTCATACTTCCTGGTTCTGGTAAGAACTCTAGCTGCTGCGTTTTGGACCAGCTGTAGTTTGTTTATTAAGCGTGCAGGTCAACCACCCATAATAGCATTACAATAATTTAGCCTTGATGTCATGCATGCATGAACTAATTGTTCTGCATTTGTCAATGAGATCATATGACGTAATTTAGATATATATTTAAGATAGAAAAATGTGGTTTTACAGATACTAGACACAAGACTTTAAAATGAAAGATTGGTATCAAAGAGCACACCCAGGTTCCTAACCGACGACGAAGACTTGACAGAGCAGCCATCAAGTGTTAGACAGTATTCTAGGTTATTACGTGAGGAAGCTTTTTGTCCAATAATTAGAATCTGTTTTTTTCCGAATTAAGTAGTAGGAAATTACTAGTCATCCAGTTTTTATATCAGCTATGCATTCCGTTAATTTTGTGAATTGGAAAGTTTCGTCAGGGCGTGAAGAAATATGGAGCTGAGTATCATCAGCATAACAGTGAAAACTAATGCCATGCTTCCTAATGACATCTCCTAAGTAGGGATGCTCCCATCGATCGGCCGGAGATCGGTATCGGCCGATAATCACATTTTATAACTCGATCGGTACTCACTAAACTTGGCCGATCTCACAAACCGATCACAATTGACTCTTCGCTAAGCCACGCCCAAAAACCGCCACTGGCCAATCGTGTCTTAGCAACCGTAACTAGGCGCGGGAGGTCTGGCAAGCTTTCGAGCGAGGGAAACATGCCGAAGCGTTGTGCGTATGGATTGTGCAAATCTGATACCCGGTATCCTAAAAGTTTGGACGGGGGAGTGGAATTTTTTTCCTTCCCGAAAATCTAAAAGCCAAGGGGAGAAATGATGGGCGTGGATCCAGCAGTGTTGGAAAGCCAATTCACAACTACATGTCCACAGGATTAACAAAAACACCTATTGCTTGGAAGCTGGAAATAATGATGGTTCTTTGTTCATAATGCATATATTTTAACGTAAAATAAGACGATTAAAGACAAGACGGAGGCTCACCGACATACTTTAAAATATATTTCAGCATTTTGTTAATCAACGGCCTACTACCCCTGACTGAGCAATTTTAACCCAATCTGATCGCGGCTCTCTCGGTGTTAGTGTTATTCCACAAGATTTATGAATAAGCTGTCTGATTTATAATTATTAGATTATTTTCACATTTCACTTACCCTACTGTGCACGAACATAGCTGTTCCTCAATTTGTGCGTTTCTCATTTGAATGGTCAGCGTATGAGGCGCTGCTTGCACTGGGACTATAGGCTTTAGCTTCAATTTTTATGAAATTATTCTCTAATCGGTTGCATATGTCGTGGACATATCCCTCGAATGCATACTGTAGTCCCTTTTGTCTTGCTCTCTCAGATATTTCACATGTTCGCCAAAAATTACTAATTATCTCATTGGTAATGTCTGACACCGGTGCACTGTAATAGACGTGCCAGGCGCGAAAGCTTGACAGGCGTAGCAACAGTAACTAGGGAGGGCGGGGCTTAGCGAAGGGTCAATTTGATGATGTCAAAACGTGAGAAGGCACATGCGTGGGGACTTAAATGATTTGGCAGTCATGTCACCGCCCGTGTGGAATTACTATGTGTCGAGAAACAATGAAAAAAATTAGCTATTTGGCGTGTATGTTTCAAAGGAATCTTATGTCGAGGAGCATTGTCCTCCAGAGAGATCCCTTTCTGAAGAGTAGGCTATGCTTCGCTCGCTCAGTCCACACAGCGCCGCTCGCTCAGAACGCCCGCAGCAACGCGCTGGTTAGGAAATATGTGAAGTAAGTAGGGCTGCCCGTGCACAACTAAAGTTTTTTTCTAGTCGACTAGTAGTAGTTCATTTAAGTCATTAGTCTAATCACATATTTAGATTAATCTAATTACTTAAATATATATGGGAGAAAATACTAAACCATAATGAGCGTTATCGTAATATTGCCTATATTCCGCATATCAAGCGCATGCATAAAGCTTGCCACAAAGAACCGGCAAAAGTAATGTTTATGCAGCATGATACATTTTAATTGTTTATTAATAAACTAGTGTTTTCTGGCTGCAAAGATACAGTTGGCGATGTTGATGCCGTCTTCGCATGTAGTGAACGCGCCTATAGAGAGAAATGCACACTTCATACGGATTAGCCTACATACCGTATTTTCCGGACTATAAGTCGCACTTTTTTTCATACATTGGCTGGTCCTGCGACTTATAGTCAGGTGCGACTTATATATCAAAATTACCAAGATTTACTCGTCACAGGATCGCTGACGGCCCCAGATTATTATTTGCGAGTTTTTGATGTATTTGTGGTATGACGTGAATGCATCATTTACCGAAATTGGGGGTGACATTACCGTCTACAGCCATGAGAGAGCGCTCTATGCGCTCTAACTACAGCTAGTTTTACAGCTGAAAAAATTAACTGAAAACAACTGATATTAACTGAAATACAGGTCCTTCTCAAAAAAGTAGCATATTGTGATAAAGTTAATTATTTTCCATAATGTAATGATAAAAATTAAACTTTCATATATTTTAGATTCATTGCACACCAACTGAAATATTTAAGGTCTTTTATTGTTTTAATACTGATGATTTTGGCATACAGCTCATGAAAACCCAAAATTCCTGTCTCAAAAAATTAGCATATCATGAAAAGGTTCTCTAAACGAGCTATTAACCTAATCATCTGAATCAACTAATTAACTCTAAACACCTGCAAAAGATTCCTGAGGCTTTTAAAAACTCCCAGCCTGTTTCATTACTCAAAACCGCAAGCATGGGTAAGACTGCCGACCTGACTGCTGTCCAGAAGTCCATCATTGACACCCTCAAGCAAGAGGGTAAGACACAGAAAGAAATTTCTGAATAAATAGGCTGTTCCCAGAGTGCTGTATCAAGGCACCTCAGTGGGAAGTCTGTGGGAAGGAAAAAGTGTGGCAAAAAATGCTGCACAACGAGAAGAGGTGACCGGACCCTGAGGAAGATTGTGGAGAAGGACCGATTCCAGACCTTGGGGGACCTGCGGAAGCAGTGGACTGAGTCTGGAGTAGAAACATCCAGAGCGACCGTGCACAGGCGTGTGCAGGAAATGGGCTACAGGTGTCGCATTCCCCAGGTCAAGCCACTTTTGAACCAGAAACAGCGGCAGAAGCGCCTGACCTGGGCTACAGAGAAGCAGCACTGGACTGTTGCTCAGTTTTGCATGTCATTCGGAAATCAAGGTGCCAGAGTCTGGAGGAAGACTGGGGAGAAGGAAATGCCAAAATGCCTGAAGTCCAGTGTCAAGTACCCACAGTCAGTGATGGTCTGGGGTGCCATGTCAGCTGCTGGTGTTGGTGCACTGTGTTTTATCAAGGGCAGGGTCAATGCAGCTAGCTATCAGGAGATTTTGGAGAACTTCATGCTTCCATCTGCTGAAAAGCTTTATGGAGATGAAGATTTCATTTTTCAGCATGACCTGGCACCTGCTCACAGTGCCAAAACCACTGGTAAATGGTTTACTGACCATGGCATTACTGTGCTCAATTGGCCTGCCAACTCTCCTGACCTGAACCCCATAGAGAATCTGTGGGACATTGTGAAGAGAAAGTTGAGAGACGCAAGACCCAACACTCTGGATGAGCTTAAGGCCGCTATTGAAGCATCCTGGGCCTCCATAACACCTCAGCAGTGCCACAGGTTGATTGCCTCCATGCCACGCCACATTGAAGCAGTCATTTCTGCAAAAGGATTCCCGACCAAGTATTGAGTGCATAACTGAACATAATTATTTGAAGGTTGACTTTTTTTTTTGTATTAAAAACACTTCTTTTATTGGTCGGATGAAATATGCTAATTTTTTGAGACAGGAATTTTGGGTTTTCATGAGCTGTATGCCAAAATCATCAGTATTAAAACAATAAAAGACCTGAAATATTTCAGTTGGTGTGCAATGAATCTAAAATATATGAAAGTTAAATTTTTATCATTACATTATGGAAAATAATGAACTTTATCACAATATGCTAATTTTTTGAGAAGGACCTGTATTAGACTGAACGCAAACAAAATGCCCCCAAAAAGAAAATCATATTCTGCAGATTACAAACTGCAGGTAATAAAATATGCAGCCGAAAACGGTAATCGAGCAGCAGAAAGAAAGTTTGGAGTGAATGAGAAACTTGTGAGGGACTGGCGAAAAGCAGAGGTTACTCTAACTGAAATTAAGAAAACAAAGAAAGCTAATCGCGGACTGAAAGCAAGATGGCCAGAGCTGGAGGAACGAGTCCACAGATGGGTGCTTGAACAACGCGCTGCCGGGTGCTTGAACAACGCGCTGCCGGGAGAGGCTTGTCAACGGTGCAGTTGGCTCTCCACGCCCTGGTAGTTGCTAAGGAGATGAATATAAGTGACTTTGCAGGCGGACCTTCTTGGTGTTACCGCTTCATGCAACGCAACCGCCTCTCTATCAGAGCACGGACAACATTGTGTCAGAAACTGCCAGCAGACTTCCAAGCTAAGATCGACAGTTTCCGTGAGTTTGTTGAAAAGCAGGTAACTGAACACAACATGTCACCAGATCATATTATCAACATGGAAGAGGTCCCCCTCACATTTGACATCCCCATGGGCCGAAGTGTCGCAGAGAAAGGGCAGAAAAGTGTGAATATAGTGCCAACTGGTCATGAGAAATCACACTTCACAGTGGTGCTGGCATGTTGTGGAGATGGATCGAAATTACCACCGATGGTCATTTTCAAATGGAAAACCATGCCCAAAGACGAATCTCCCCCACAGTTGTCGTGGCCGTGAATGAGAAAGGGTGGATGAATCAAGAAATTATGAACATTTGGCTTACAAAGTGCTACACTAAGCGTCCTGATGGCTTCTTTAAAACACGCAAAGCCCTGCTTGTGATGGACAGTATGCGAGCGCACATAACGCCACAATTCAAAGATAAAATAAAAACTTGCAACTCCATACCTGTCATCATCCCTGGAGGCTTAACCAAAGTACTCCAGCCACTCGACATCTCGGTGAACCGGAGCTTTAAGGCAGTCTTGCGTCGCCTGTGGGAGGAGTGGATGGTGAATGGAGAGCACAGCTTCACGGCAACCGGGAGGATGCGCCATGCAACTTTCCAGCAAGTCCTTGGATGGGTCGACACTGCATGGACTGCAGTGACAACCGAAACCATCCTGTCGGGATTCAGAAAGGCTGGAATAACCGGAACTGATGCCGAGTCTGACGACAGCCCCGCAGAAGAGGAGACGGCGCTTCATCTTCCTCCGGAAATAGCGGAGTTGTTCAGAAGCGACACGGAGGATGAAGAATTCAACGGGTTCAGTGATGTGGAATAAGATCGCGGGAGCTTTGTGAAATTGCTTTACCGATAACTGTTGGAATCGCTGTCTTATGTTATTTTATTTTATTTTATCCTATTCAGCCTCTCAGGTATGTTCTTTATGCTATTGTGTAGCTAACTGTTGATGTGTTACGTTAACAACATACCGGACACATATTCAGCCTGTTGTTCTTTGTGCTATTGTGTGTAGCTGAATAACTTAAATGCCTTCTGTTTTAATGAATTAAAGTCTGTTTAAATAACTTTTTCTTGGTCTTGGATTTTGTTAAATAAATTTCTAAATAAATGCAACTTATAGTCCAGTGCGACTTATATATGTTTTTTTCCTCGTCATGACGCATTTTTGGGCTGATGCGACTTATACTCCGGAGCGACTTATAGTCCGGAAAATACGGTAAGCAGAAAGTAGGCTACCCTATTTCTTATCGATTTGAATTGTTGTTATTAAAGTAGACATTTCAAGCTTTCTATACGTTCTCAAGTCTGTGAGGCAAAGTAGCTTATACGCTGAGTTTCAGTTCATTTATGAGACGTGCTCCAGTTCACGCGCGGGCGCCTCCTTGTCCTATTATATTGTCTGCTATATTCCGCTTCTTATTTATTAAATCCAGCCAATTTGTCGATGAAACATTGAAATTAAGATACAATTTATACAAAACGAAATTCACTTTAAAGAATGGCTTTCTACCAAACAAAACTTAATTAAGTGGTCAAAATCATGTCTGACCCACTCCAAATGTCTCCTGATATATTGGGCATCTTATGATCCTATCTTACTCATCTCATGCGGTTCCTTTTTCATATAATCATCATAGATGAAATTAAAAAAAGAACATTATATTATATAAAACAAATATGAAATGTATATTTACGTTTTTAAGTTATATTTAAACGTCAGACCACTCTGCTTTTCTCATGTGTGTGGCCTATACATGCATGTGTGCGTGCATATGGGGGAGGGGTGCGATATTCGAATAATAATCAAATAATACCCAGCGATCTTCGAATATTATTTTTGCTTGAAATGCCCATCCCTTCTAATGAGTAGCATCAAACTACTCTAATTTGTTCTTTTAGCAGTTTAAATGATATATTTATTAATTTTTGTCCTGCTCAGACTTGTACTGGACAAGGTTTAAGTTACATCAGACTTCTCTATTTTAGGTGATTAAATGTTTATGTTGTCCTCCAAAGTTTACTATTGGACAATGTTTAATTTAACCTTGTGGGCTACATCAGACTGCTCTATTTTGTTTGTATTTATCTTTGTATATTAAGTATATTAAGCATCGGTATCGGCCGATCACCATGACAAGAAATCGGCTATCGGTATCGGCTGCAAAAATCCTGATCGGAGCATCCCTACTCCTAAGGGTAGCATTTACAGAGTGAACAACAGCGGTCCTAGTACTGAGCCTTGTAGTATGCCATACTGAACTTTTGATCGATAAGACATCTCTTCATTTACTGCTACAAACTGATAACGGTCAGATAAGTATGATTTAAACCATGCTAATGCAATTCCACTAATGCCACAATTTTTTGAGTCTATTTAAAAGAATGTTGTGGTGAATAGTATCAAATGCAGCACTAAGATCGAGTAGCACTAATAGAGAGATACAACCACGATCGGATGATAAAGGCAAAAAATTTGTGACTCTAATGAGAGCTGTCTCAGTCCTATGGTACGGTCTAAATCGTGACTGAAAATACTCGTAGGTACCATTTCTTTCTAGAAAAGAACATAGTTGTGAGGATACTGCCTTTTCTAGTATCTTTGACAGAAAAGGTGGATTCGAGAATTGACTAATTCTGTAGGATCAAGTTGCGTTATTTTTAACAAGCGGTTTAATCATAGCCAGCTTAAAGGTTTTTGTAACATATCCTAATGGTAAAGATGAATTAATGATATTAAAAAGAGGATCTATGACCTCTGGAGGCATCTCTTTCAATAACTTAGTCGGTATAGGGTCTAACATGCATGCAGGTAACGTAAAACATTTATTTATACTTTTATGGTGTGACGTGTTACATAAATAGCTTTTTATCAGTCTGACAACATGCTCATGCTGCCGGTCGGCATTGGAATGTTAGCCGTTTAGCATCGCCTATCACGGGTCAAAGTAATTATATTTTTTGAAGTGCTTGAATATATTTCAGTAGACCTAGCGGGTTTCTGTTCGAGCCGATCGGAATTTGAACAAGATGCGCTGTGTGCTGCTATAACAATTACTCAAAACCTTAGCAATGTCATGTTTGTACTGAGGGACGAAGACACAAAGATGAAGTGACAATGTTTATGTAAACAAGCATAAGCAACTTCATAATACTTGAAGGCTCGTGATGACACAGGGAATTCCAAAGTCTCAGAAGATCCGTGAACATGAGAGAAACAGTAAGAGCTGGACTGGAATCAGCTGGATCTTACGGAAGGATACTGGAACTGCCGGAGATCAGTGCAGGTGAAACACAGGAAGGTGATCGTGAGTATCAGGAAACCCACTTCACAGACGCTGCAGAGGAGATATAAACGGGAGGTTAGAATTGTGAAGAAACCACTTGAAGTCAGGCATTAACTGGAACCAGGCAATGAACACAAAGAACCAGTGAGTCACGGGTAACGGAAAGACGAGACCGGACGCTGAATGAGAGGAGACTGAAGCTTATGAATGGTGTGCATCAAGGTGAGTAATGATGAAGAGCAGGTGGGAGCGATTTAGAATTCTGGGGATGATGAGCGAGACCAGGTGCGCTGAGTTGAGATTGATGGAGTGGTGTCATTGATGATTGACTCCGTGACAGTACCCCCTCCTCCACGGCCAGCTCCTGAGGGCCGTAGCCCCCGACGACGAGGGCGACCCCGCGGACGAGGTCTTGGACGATCCGGATGATCCCGGTGGAAGTCTTGGAGGAGAGCGGGATCCAAGATGTCATCCCGATGAACCCAGCTGCGTTCTTCCGGTCCAAATCCCTCCCAGTCCACGAGGTACTGAAGTTGACCTCCCTGACGACGGGAGTCTAAGAGGGTGCGGACCTGGTATACTGAATCCTCTGCGGGGTCCACTGGAGGACGAGGGGGCGTTTCGTCGGTGCTCGTTTCTGTGGTCCGAGATGAGAGGGGTGTGAAGTAAGGCTTTAACACGGAGACGTGGAAGGTGGGAGCTATCCTGTAGTGACGAGGAAGCGTTAGACGGTAGGATACCTGGTTGACCTGCCTCTCAATCGGGAATGGCCCGATGTACCTGGGACTCAGTTTACGTGAGGGCAGCCGGAGGCGTATGTCCCGGGTCGAGAGCCATACCAACTGGCCTGGAGTGTAGAGAGGAGTGGCCCTGCGACGGGTATCGGCCTGTAGTTGATGCCTCCGAACTGCCCCTTTTAGATGGACATGGGCGGAATCCCAGACCCTCTCACTCTCCACGAACCAATGCTGAACTGCTGGTACGTCAGATGGTTCCCCAGACCAGGGGAACAGTGGTGGTTGATAGCCTAAAACGCATTGGAAGGGTGTGAGACCTGTGGAGGACTGACGAAGGGAGTTTTGAGCATACTCCGCCCATGGTAGGTACCGGTTCCAGTGGTCCTGTGTATCGTGACAATAGGTCCTCAGATACCTTCCGATCTCTTGAATTTTACGTTCCGCCTGCCCGTTGGACTGGGGGTGGTACCCCGACGTCAAACTGACCGATACTCCTAATAACTTGAAGAAGGATTTCCAGACGTGAGATATGAATTGGGGTCCTCGGTCAGAAACCAGGTCTTTTGGAATGCCGAAGTGACGAAATATTTCTGTGAACAGGAGTTTGGCGGTTTTGAATGCTGTGGGTAGTTTGGAAAGTACTAGTAGCTTGCAAGACTTTGAGAATCTGTCGACGACGACGAGTATGCAGGTCTTGTCATCAGAGGGAGGTAAATCAGTTATGAAATCGACAGCGATGTGTGACCAAGGTCGATTCGGTATGGGGAGAGGCATTAGTTTACCCTCAGGTAGACGCCGTGGTACCTGCGCAGGTGGTGCAACCCTGTACGTACTGTGAGACATCCTGGGACATCCTGGGACATCCTGGGCCACCAGTAGCGTTCTTGGAGTAGTGTCAAGGTCTGATGGCTACCTGGGTGTCCGGATCCTGGAGAAGTATGTACGGAATCCATGAGGGGTATCCGGAGTCGGGATGGAACGAAGATCTCCCCCTCGGGACCCCCCGGGGGAGCAGGTTCCGACAAGGTGGCCTCAGCGATGAGGTCGTTGAGATTCCAGAGAATGGGACTCATTATCAGCGTTGAAGGGAGGACTGTTTCTGTGTCTTTCTGAGAGTTTTCCGGTTGGAACAAGCGAGGTTTTTGGTTTCTGAGGCTTTGAGGTTTTTGGTTCCAGGGCGATAGGTTACCGAGAAATTGAAACGAGTGAAGAACATTGCCCACCGGGCTTGGCGTGGATTCAACCTTTTGGCGTCTCGAAGGTACTCCAGGTTACGATGGTCTGTGATTACTTGGAATGGATGGTTTGCTCCTTCCAGCCAATGTCTCCATTCTTCAAATGCCAGTTTGATGGCCAATAACTCCCGATTGCCCACATCATAATTTTGTTCCGCCGGTGTTAACTTGCGTGAGAAGAAGGCGCACGGTCGGAGGTGAAGGGGAGTCCCCTGCCGTTGGGACAGTACAGCTCCAACACCGTTGGAAGATGTGTCGACTTCCACGACGAATGGCTTATCAGGGTTCGGATGGCAGAGCATGGGGGCTGAACAGAAGGCTTTCTTTAGGTTCTCGAAGGCTGCAGTGGCTTCTGGAGACCAGGCGAGACGTTTGACCTCCTTCCTTACCATGGAAGTTACAGGAGCACAGGTTTTGCTGTAGTCTTTGATAAAACGACGATAAAAGTTCGCAAAGCCAAGGAACCTCTGTAGTTCTTTCAGGGTTTGAGGTTTGGGCCAGTTGAGGAAGGCTTTCACCTTGTTTTGATCCATGGAGATACCCTCTGGACGAATGACATAACCCAGGAAGTGAATGGTGGTTTGGTGGAATTCGCATTTCTCAAGTTTTAGATATAACTGATGCTCACGAAGACATTGCAGGACTTGATGTACATGGTTTACGTGCTCCTCAAGACTGGTGGAGTAGATGAGGATGTCATCGATGTAGATGATGACGAATCGGTTGAGGAAGTCACGGAAGACTTCATTCATGAAACCCTGGAAAACTGACGGTGAGTTGGACAGACCGAAGGGCATGACCCGGTATTCATAGTGGCCTGCGGGGGGAATGAACGCCGTCTTCCACTCATCTCCCTTGCGTACGCGTACCAGGTTATAGGCGCTCCGTTAAGTCGAGCTTCGTGAAGATTACCGCAGATCGTAGTTGTTCAAGAGCAGCAGGTACCAACGGCAGAGGATAGCGATATTTGATTGTAGATGCATTCAGGACCCGGTAGTCGATACACGGTCGAAGACCACCATCCTTCTTTCCGACGAAGAAAAAGCTAGATGCGGCTGGGGACGTAGAGGACTGGATATATCCCTGTCGTAACGCCTCCTCCACATATTCCTCCATAGCCTTATGCTCAGGAATAGACAGGGGATAAATCTTCCCTCGTGGTAGAGTGGCCCCAGGCAACAGCTCAATGGCGCAATCCCAAGGTCGGTGAGGTGGAAGGGTGGTGGCCTTTTGTTTACTGAACATGTCCTGAAATGACTGGTATTCAGAGGGAACGTTTGGGACAGAATCAGTGACTGGACTCTCAACAGAGGTGGATCCCAGGAAGACTGGAGTTGGAGGCTTAGACGAATTCCTCTTAACAGACAGAAGGCAGTTTTCTTTACAATGTTTGCTCCATTGACATACTTCACCGGTGGCCCAACAGATGACAGGTGAATGCTGATCAAGCCACGGACGTCCCAGAACGAGGTCTGCTGTCGAGTCTTCCAAGACATAAAAAGAACGCTCCTCACCATGCAAATAGCCCACTGACAGATGTACCACTGGACTGTAATACTGGATGTTTCCTCTCCCCAAGGGTTTGCCCAGAATGGAAAGGATACTCAATGGGCGAGTTAAACGTAGACGGCGGGCTTGGAGGCGGTTGAGCAGCGAGGCGGAAATGAAATTCCCCGCTGCGCCAGAGTCAATAAGGGCCTTTGCTGGAACAGAGTGTTCACGATATTTAAGAATTACAGGGGTTAGTGCCAGATTAGAAACTGAACAGGGTAGATCAATGGTACTCACCGCCGAGCGCTTGGGGCGGACTGGACAGTCCATGCGATAGTGATCAGCAGCTCCGCAGTAGAGACACAGATTATTGTTCCGACGACGATTGCGTTCGGTGGTGGTTAGATGACCTGCACTGATCTCCATAGGCTCAGGTGCGGGGAGGTTTACTGACGGGGAGTGTGGCGTGGATAATTCAGTGATCGCTCTCGGGCTACTGGCCACAGCGGGTCGCGGAGGAAAGGTTGTGGACGACCTGAGACAAGCAGCGCAATGTTGAGCAATCAGGATAGACCGCTGAATTAGTTTCTCAATCCCAATCGAGTCTTCATAAATGGCGAGCTGCAGACAGATGTCGGGATTCAGACCACGTCGATAAGCGGTCATTAAAGCAACTTCATTCCATCCACTGTTAGCGGCCATAGTGCGGAACTGCAGAGCATAGTCTGCCACCGTAGAACGGCCCTGACATAAACGTAGCAGCTGATCATGGATGGAGATCGCATTCGAGGTTTGTGCGAAGACAACTCGGAAGTGTTCCAGAAAACAACTCAACGATTGTAGAGCAGGTGCATTAGAATCCCATAACGCTTGTGCCCAGCTCAAAGCGCGACCTGGGAGTAGGGAGATCACAAAGGATATCTTGGCTCTTTCAGAGATGAATTGGTGGGCGTGGATCTCCATGTAAAGTCGACACTGCAAAAGGAATCCACTGCATTCCTCATCTCCTGAATATGAAGAGGGTCGGGCCATGGGGCTACTGGATGCCGGTCT
The DNA here is from genome assembly GCA_026230005.1 of Gila orcuttii. Classification (NCBI taxonomy): domain Eukaryota; kingdom Metazoa; phylum Chordata; class Actinopteri; order Cypriniformes; family Leuciscidae; genus Gila; species Gila orcuttii. The sequence goes on from JAPDVR010000023.1 coordinate 30,240,586, forward strand.
GAGACTCTGTAGTGTGCGACTAAGTTCAGCGAGGGTTTCTTGGAGTGTAGTGGGTGGAATGGATGATGCAGCGGCCGCTGCGGAGAGAGGCGAATGTACCGTGGCAGTCGATGCAGTGGCACCCTGAGCGGTCTCCGCACTGGAATGTAGAACATCATGAGCCGATGAAGCTTGCATAGTGTGGTCCGGTCTTCTGTCACGTTTGTACTGAGGGACGAAGACACAAAGATGAAGTGAGAATGTTTATTAAAACAAGCATAAGCAACTTCATAATACTTGAAGGCTCGTGATGACACAGGGAATTCCAAAGTCTCAGAAGATCCGTGAACATGAGAGAAACAGTAAGAGCTGGACTGGAATCAGCTGGATCTTACGGAAGGATACTGAAACTGCCGGAGATCAGTGCAGGTGAAACACTAAACAGGACGTTAGAATTGTGAAGAAACCACTTGAAGTCAGACATTAACTGGAACCAGGCAATGAACACAAAGAACCAGTGAGTCACGGGTAACGGAAAGACGAGACCAGACGCTGAATGAGAGGAGACTGAAGCTTATGAATGGTGTGCATCAAGGTGAGTAATGATGAAGAGCAGGTGGGAGCGATTTAGAATTCCGGGGATGATGAGCGAGACCAGGTGCGCTGAGTTGAGATTGATGGAGTGGTGTCATTGATGATTGACTCCGTGACAAGGAACACTAGTAGTATTATACTAATGGTGGTGGGGAGTTTAGAACATTTCATGTGTTGCTAATCTTGCGTTGGCGTGAACTCAAACGTGACATTGCATTGTTGATGAAGCAACTAAGTTCAAGTGTCGAAAGTCAATTCTACATATGAAGTGTCATTAGCGAGGTCATTAGATTGAATCCGACATCGCACGTAAATCTGGGGTGTATTCCAGAAAGCAGGTTATGTGACTTACCCGGGTAAGTTTAGGAGTAAGTAAGCGGATAACCTCTGCTTTCGGTTCCAAAAATGGAGGTAACTTTCGGGTTATGTAAATAACCATAGCAACTGACTCTCTGAGGATAACCTGCTCCGGAGCAGGTTATGTTGCAGGGTTAGTTTGTTTCAGAGAGATTTCCGAGCATGGAGTGCCCTTTTTGATGAAGATCCTGTGGACGTAGAGGCACAGATTATACAGTAATAGCGTTTCCGTTTTTCAAAAGAATCGTTAATTTATTTAACGAAGATTTTGAAACCATATATAGCAAACGTGACACATCGCGGATTAGCGCTTAATACAGAGCACATTTTGTGCATTGCCCTTCGCTTTTTTGCGACGGGGAGTTTTTTGTATACAATAGGCGATGCAGAGCATGTGGGAAAGGCAACTGTGTGTAAAGCTGTTCGTACAGTATGCATTGCACTCAAACGGTTCCTACACACTTTTGTGCAGTTCCCTGGCCATAAACCACTGAGGGTCATTAAAGAGGAATTCCACAGAGTGGCGGGTTTGTCCGTTCCATGATATTCTATGACAGACCATTTTAGTTACACAGTTAATCTATCCATACTGTATACAGTCACAATAACTTTAAATGTTTCTAATTATAGCCTATAACTTTCAATTTCAGGGTTCCCAAATGTGATTGGGTGCATTGATGGAACCCACATTCCCATTATAGCTCCTTCAGTCAATGAAGGAGACTATGTTAATAGGAAGTCAATCCATAGCATCAATGTGCAGGTGACAATAGATTTTTGGGGTGCTAAATGTTTGGGTGTTTAAATCACCCTCATTACTGGTCCCCACTAACTAGGTAATAGTGATGCAACCCACCTCATCACTAATGTTGAAGTCAAATGGCAAGGGTCTGTATGATGCCAGAATGTTTAGGGAGTCATCATTGTGCCACAAATTTCAACAGGGTATGTTTTGCCTTACACAATGTTTTTTTTTTTTTTTTTTATGTTTTTTTATGCAATTATATACACTTTAACTACTTTTATAGGACACTTCAATGGTTACTTGCTGGGGGACAGAGGGTACCCTTGTCTGCCCTATATGATGACACCCTACCCTGAACCTGAGCCTGGACCACAGGCACAATTCAACCCGGCCCACAGCAGAACACGGGTCAAAATGACCAGGCATCCTGAAGGCAAGGTTTCAGTGCCTGCGTGGGCTCAGGGTCAGCACAGAAAGGTCATGTGACATCACAGCTGCTTGTGTTGTTCTTCACAACATTGCCACACTGAGAGGTGAGAGGGCCCCCCCTTCTCTTGATGAAGATGGCCAAGAGGAACCTCCAGTGAACCCAGTAGACCCAAGAGATGGCAGGGTGGTACGAGACATGATTTGCCAAAATCCCTTTTTATTAAAAACCAGTTAACAGTCAAGTGTTGTTCATGGTTTCTTTATTTCCTGTAACAAAAGACATTTGTATTTATTGCTTTAGATTTCATTCAACAACAAATGACAGATTAATGTTCACAAACTGTTTCCCACCTTAAGCTGGTGCTCCAGCAATTCAATTTCAAGTCTGGCCTTTTTTAGGTTAAGCCTTTTCTCCTCCATTTGAAGCTGTATAAGGTCCATCTCCATGTCACTTTTTCTGATTTGCTTTTGAAAGTGGACCTTATACAGCTCTTTGGCAGGCAACTAGAAAGACAGAATAATTAAACATGACTGAAAAAGTCTGTAATACAAACACAGACCAAATATTTAAATGAGGAAGGAGAACTGCAGAACATTTCTTACACTGCTAAGATTCTGTGTGGAGGTTGATGGACCCTCATTTGTATAAAATCTCCTGCCATATTCTGTAAAATGACAATGACAATTTATTTATGCTCTTATGTAAAAAAGGGGGAATGCATTGTATGCATCATACCTCTATGGGCCTCCCCACATTTTCTGTTTCTGTCACAGCAGAAGTGGTCTCTTCATCGTCATCCTACAGTGAAAATAAGGAAGGATGCTTGGTCTAGCAAACAGAAACCTGAACACAATAATCACTTACAACTGTGACAGAGTGTGGTGTTGCAGGAGGATCCAATAATACAATGTGGCCATCAGCAACTGCAAGATAATTAAACCAATAAGATAATCATGCATATTCAATACTCAATGTATATTCTTAAACAAATACAACTAATAAAGAAGGACATTAGGAACATCTAAGAGTACTAGTAATAGTATTACAGTATACAGCATATGCAGTCAAAGCAGCATGCATACTGCACAAGTGAATCAATGACTGTAAAATGCATTTAAAATGCCTTTTTAAAATGGTGACAGTGTTGATGATTTTCTTTATTAAAACACTGACAAAAACAGTGAAAACATCAATAAATCATAAGTATTAATATGGTACACCTACATTTTACTAAGCCACTTGTCTTGGTAGCTGAGTCTGACGAACTGGCCCCTGGAATCCCATCGACCACAGGTCGCCCTTTATTAAGGGACAGTGCCAGCTCCTCAGCTCGGGTGAGGGTTAGTAGTTTATTAAGGGACAGTGCCAGCTCCTCAGCTGGGGTGAGGGTTAGTAGTTTATTAAGGGACAGTGCCAGCTCCTCAGCTCGGGTGAGGGTTAGTAGTTTATTAAGGGACAGTGCCAGCTCCTCAGCTGGGGTGAGGGTTAGTAGTTTATTAAGGGACAGTGCCAGCTCCTCAGCTGGGGTGAGGGACGGTGGAGGTGGACCCCCACCTGTTTTACGGGCCTCAGCCTTCTTTCTATTGGCTACATAGAAAACTAAATTACATTAAATACTAAATTACATGGCGTCAGTAACAAGTTTAGTAAGTTTAGAAAATATTACCTTGCTGGAGAATGTTTTTGTGTTTCATTTTTCCTTGGCTCACACTTCTTCTAGCTCCAGAAGGATTACACCTGATAAAACAAGAAGCCAACATATAACTAGCCAATTATGTGCATTACTACTGTAATATTAAGAAATGTATGGAGGCCAACAAGTAAATACTTGTCTATTTTTACTACATGCTCCAAAGAATTTTTGCGTCACAATGAAAGGGGAAAATAGCCCATTTATAATTTTCTAAACTCACGCATTTACTCTGTCTGTTATTTTTTGCCAAATGCCAAGCCAACTCTCTTTCTTTTGCTGATGCAGCAGTATTGCTTTTTTTAGTTATAATGGGCTTATAGTCTTCATAAGCAAGTATTAAAACCTCCAACTCAGTTTCACCGAAATATGTAGCTCGCTTTTTTTCTCCCTTGGTTTCCATGGTGACTCCTGAAATCGGCGATCCATTGAAAATGTCTTTATGTACTCGCCGTGCGCGCGCATTAACTCTGGGTTACCGATAGGAGGTTGATTAAACTAACTCCTCACAGGTGTTTTGGAACCGACATACCCCGAGTAAGCAGGTTTTGGGTTAATCAACCCAGAGTTCAGGGTTAATCTGATGGTAAATTAACCCAGCTTTCTGGAATACACCCCTGTTCCAATGTTTACTACCGGTGATCACAGCTTGACTGAGTGACGTAGTTCAGTTCGTTTCCCGGTGGGAGGGATCAGGTAGCACAGGGGTGTGTGTGTGGAGGGGTGGGATGACTTTTTTAAAAATTCCCAACCGTCTCAGGCTTTCTCGACCGATTTTCAAAATCGTATACCATAGCTTTAAGTTAACTAAAAACAATATTTCAACTTTCCACATCCACCCCAGCCCGTTTACCTTCAGGAGTCAGACGTGCTGTGACTACTGTCCTCACTTATGAACTCAATCAGACGTTGGGCCGCGGGAGTGGAAGAGGATCGAGCGGGATTCTTTATTGCTGTCGATTATTTTTTTTTCAGTCTCTTTTTAATTTGATAGGCCTTACGCATCTGTCAATCATCCCCGCTTGCTATTTGGGGAATGAACCCAGCGCTATGATTGGTCGAACTCCGCTTCTTTTGCTGTTGCTTGATTTGAGGACTGCGCGTGCACAGAAGCGTCAACAGGTTTTTGCGTAGTTTAGAGTGACAAATTGTACCTCAACTGCCTCATTCTTGATAAATCAGCCGTTTGAACGAGTCGTTTGAATGAATGACTCAAAGACTCGCTTAATAAGACCACTTATCACATGCATTTCCGAGCTCACTATAGACAAACCAATCAAATCCGTTTTCAATAAAAAAAAATCAAACCAAACACATTTTTATTTTTATCCAGGAGTTATGTATTTACAAAACGATAACTTTTGATAACAGTAGCCTATTGATAAGAAAACAAACAATATATATATTGTATATATATTGTGCAAACAAGCAAGGACTGGTGGGACTTGACGTGGAGTTGGTGAAGGGAGACAGACTCGTCCAGGGCGGGCACTAGTGACTCACAGGGCGGGCCAGGCCTCCCAATGCCCGCCCATGGCGCCGGGACTGGATGGTTGCATAGTAATCATTTTCTCTCTGATATTATCAATCTTGTAAGTAAAGAAGTTCATAAAGTCATTACTGCAGTGCTGCTTGGAAACGTCTGGGATTGAAGTAACCTGGAGTGGGCTAGTGATGCGACTTGTGGTCAGCAGTAGGAGGGTTCACTCTGGGAAATTGTATGTTTGTTTACTTCATTTTGATTTAATTACTCTTTTGCTCTAGGTTCTTTTGGAGTCTGAGCTTTGTCATATGAGTCTGGAGCTCTGTGACCTGATGTTTGAGCTTAAATACAGCATCGGTTGACGGCAACAAACTTTGTCCTGTCTGTTTTTTCTTTTGCTTAGCAAGATGGCTCTGGAGCTTGGCAAATTGTCTTTTTAATTGAGAGACCTCCATCTGTGATCCCCACGACCTGAGTTGCCAGCCAGGCGGGAGCAGCAGCAACTCGCATCTCCTGACTAAGTGACAAACACCACTAAAGAGATGGACAGTTTACCCTTGCTGAAGGGTAGAAGCTACTCTTTTCCACCAGTGTGTGCTACGTCACATGACGCAGCACCAATCAAGATTTGACTAGTGTTATACATGCTTCAGAAGCTTACATGCTGTAAGCTTTTACATGCTGCGTGCGTTCCCCAAAGTGTCGTCATACGACACAGCGCGAGTTCCCTCGAAAGGGACCCAAGAATTTTGGATGATCTTTTCTGAACAGGGGAGGAAATTAAAGTAAGGCAAATTGATTTATTTGAGGGAATCTGCAGGAAGTAATGAATAAATGTTATTGAATGTCACTGTTATTTATGAGGCAGGTCAAGCAGGCAGTAAAAAGTTGCATAAAGATTTTAGAAAGTTTGATAGAATATTATCCAAAACTATGTATTATGAGAAGTAACAAAGGCCCACTATTGATAGAGAAAATAAATATCTTGAAATAATGATATAAATATCATTATTCATGTAGCACTGTTAAAGTTGTCAATAGAACACCATAAGTGTTCCATTACTCTGAATGTATAAGACTAGGTTTGACTCTAGGAGAATGGAAATAAAGTTTAGGCCAAATAGTGTTAATCCGCTAACAGCCAGCACATTTATTGTACATTAAACAACTTAATAAACAAATGCTTCAATTGCAAAATATATTGAGGTCTCGTTACAACACTATCTGAAATGGAGAAAAGCAATATTTAGTCCAGGTTGTGCAGGAAAGATCCAAGAATAAAAGGGAAAAAAAATGAAAAAAAATAAAAATGTCCAAAAGTGTGTGTATAAAGTTAATAGTTAATTGTACATGTAAGGCCTTTTTCTACTACCCGGGTAGTGTGTGTGTATCAAGTAACAGCTTAGCTGTAATTGAAATGAATCCCACGATGCAAACAGATGGAAACTGGTCCGGATTGAACGTCAGTAGAACGCAGTAGGCCCTTCACCAAATCACGGTCTGGCTCGTCATAGCTCACAGTTGATCTTTTCACAGAATGAAATCAGGCAACAAAAAAAAAATTATAAAATCTACACGAAACACAATTCACAGTCAACATCTCTCAAAATTCAAATATGCTTTTCATTCAATAAACTCACGAGTAAATGAAATCGCAAAAGCATCACTCACATGTTCATACACGTGTTAGTTTAATGTAATTAATTATAAAATTGTACACACGAGCATACTCATTACGCACAAATAAAACTGTTCAATGCACAGATTTATCATCTGCACTTCAAAATACTCACTTTCATGTATAAATACTTTTTTTCTTACATATATACAGGGAACATCATCAAATAAATGTATCAAGATTTAAAGCTGCAGTCCGTAGCTTTTTTAAGTTAAAAATAATCCAAATTAATTATTTAAAAAAAAAAAAACATCTTCAGCCAGTGTTCAAAACTATCTGCTTGCCATAGCTAGATTCAAAACGGTTAGCTTGTAATAATGATTTTAATTCCAGTGGTACTGGTGGGTTTTCGCGGGAAATTCGAGCATGTCTTTGCGTCATTACGTCACACCCGTACACATAAAGAAGGAGTTTCGGCTAGCCGGCTATACTGCGCGTGAGGAGATGTAGAGATAGGCTTTTCTCGCAGCACTTTACATGATTAAACTTATGGCGGATCCAGAAAGATCCAGACAACAATCATCAGTGTCAACTGGAGATCAACCAGTTATAAAACCCAAAAGACTTCGTACTTCGGATTTAAGGTGGAAAGAGAAAGAAACCGTCTCATGCGAACACAAGGATACACATCGGTGGGGCTTTTGAAAGGTGCGTGAACTCCTCCCGAAGGGGTTCGAAACGGAAGAAGAGACAGCTTTTTCTGCTGAACAAGTAAGACATTTCAATAGTTCAATCGTGTAACAGTACATTTTCTTAATTCACACAGTTATGGAGTTTCCTTGGTTGTGCCTTTCTTGTTTAGCTATTATGGAGAATATGAATTCTGAACTACACAGGTAATCATAAAACACATTAAATAACGTTAGTCACGCAATGCTGATGTTGTTAACATGAACAATTTGAGAACAAAGTAGGCTATGATTTGCACAGTTGCTGTAAATCGCGCTGATTAAATCTAACGATCGTTTGTCATGTCGAATGCTTTTCCCTCCTTTAGTTGATCAGAACAAAAATGGATGTTACTTACTTGTTCAGAAGACATTTTCCGGTGAAAATTCTTATGTTGGTCAAGCTTTCAAAAAGTGAATCTGTGATTCTGAATGACAGTATCCACACAGCACGGTGATTGACAGCAGCACTCGCCTTAAAACACTGTGTTCATCCGCGCTGTTTCATGCCGATTTACAACCCACGTAAAGATGATAATTCCGCGAATCACTGCAGTTACAGATTTCGAACAGAGATGGCAACAAAAAGGGAAAAAGCTACGGACTGCAGCTTCCCCGATCTACATTTGTATAACGTGAATTCAAATACAATTAAAGCTGCAAGCAGCATTTAGCGGGGTTCAAGCATTTAAGGCCTTTAAGCACATAAGCATTAAAGACAAGCATTATTTAGCAAGCATTTAACCACTGACATAATAGATGGAAAAGACCATTTACAGCCAATACAGGCAATTTACCATAGGAAATACATGGTTTTTAAGCTTTTTAACCCTCTGGGGTACTTCGTTAACAAGTCACACATAGGACTTTCACGGTCAAAAGTGAACGGACCCCTAAAATATATATATTTTTTTTTTCAGTAAAATCAATGAAATGTATTTTTGTTCAATAATATTTTTTCTTTTTTTCTTTGGTGTTTTGAGAGAATTCTATGATAATAATTAATATTTATGCAATAATTATAATCCATTTTTTCCCATTGAATATAATAGAAAATGTATATATATAATTTTTTATTATTTTTTAATTAATGCTGTATTTCAGGTTAAAGTAGAGACTAGGCCTATAGAAAAAAAATGTTGAAAGCAGAATGGTGCCATCTGTTGGAAGTAGTGAGCATAAGTATTAGGGGTGTAACGATACACAAAACTGACGGTTCGGTTTTCCCACGGTTTTGACGTCTCGGTTCGGTTCGGTTTAGAAATTTATTGCTTTTTTTTTTTTTTTTTAAACAGTGGTTTAATGAAAAAATAGTCTTTGTCTTTAAATTAATTCAATTACAATTAAACGTTTCACAAGGATTAAAAAAAAAATCTGCTAATGCTGTAAACTATATAGGGAGCCGCACATTACTATAACATTAAAGGTTGTAGCCTAGACTTTTAACCTAAATTCAGATGCTATTTATTTTTTAGATATAATAATCAACACACAACACATTGTATGAAAACATGTAAACTGAACATAAGACCGTTTTTGCATTAACTTGTGTTTTTACTCTAATTTGTTATTGAAATATAATAATTTACACAGTTCTCATTTTCATGAAAGATATTTTAAACATACATTAAATAATCAAGATATCATTAACAGGTTAAGTAAAATATAATATATAGGCTAACATAGTACATTTATTTAGTGCAAGAGTTAATTTATAGGAACCAAAGTTGTGGACACTGAATCACTTGCCTGTTGAGGTCAATATAATGCTAGTGACAAGCTATGCAGTTTTATTGACGTCTTTACGCTGCTGAAACACTGATTGAGCGATTACACGAGTTATGATGCCTTTCAGTAAGTATACTGTATCTTTCAACATACCTTCAGATGTCCATTCTGTAACTGAGCAAGAGATGATCGCGTTTACTCGCGCGCCGCGCTGCCGCTTGAAATGAGGAGCCTAGTAGGCCTACAGCGATCTGTCAAGCCAAATCAAAGAGCGCCAAAACGCCATTTATTGTTTGAATTTCGTGATCAAATAGACAGAATTTGAAAGATTACACCTTGCTTATTATCGAAAGTAACAAAACATGGAGCTTGTTATTTGGTGTTAATGGTGGTTAGGCTACAAAACTGAATTCGTTGTGTACTGTACACATAAGACATGAGGTCCAATGAGCCGGGCTGGGTGGGGCCGGGGTAGCAGGGGGCGGGGCGGGGGGTGTTCGGTACGCAATGAGAGTATCGCGATTCGAATCGTGAGGTCTGTATCGCGGTTTTTCGGTTCGGTTCGAATATCGTTACACCCCTAATAATTATCATGCAATATCATATTGTAACCACTAGATGGATTTACAGCTCTCTGTAGAAAGGCTTGTGAATTCTAGTTGTTTTGAACATATGCCTATTTTTTTCAAGTTGTGGATTTTAATATATAATAAGAGATTCTCAAAGACTATTTTTGTCAAGTTTTTTGAGAATTTAAGGAATAGAAAATGTGTGTGTGTGTGTGTATATATATATATATATATATATATATATATATATATATATATATATATATTTTTTTTTTTTTTTTTTTAATGCTGTATTTCAGGTTAAATTAGAGACTAGGCCTATCGATTTTTTTAAAAATCAGATTGGTGCCATCAGTAGTGAACATAATTATGTAATATCATATTGTAACAACTAGACGGATTTACAGCTCTCTGTAGAAAGGCTTGTGAATTCTAGTTGTTTTGCACATATTTGCCTATTTTTTTCAGGTTGTGGATTTTAATATATAATAAGAGATTCTCAAATACTATTTTTGTCAGGTTTTTTGAGAATTTTATGATAATTAATATTTATGCAATAATTATGATCCATTTTCCCCATTGAATATAATAGAAAATGTATATATATATATATATATATATATATATATATATATATATATATATATATATATATATATATATATATATATATATATATATTTATTATTATTATTTTTAATTAATGCTGTATTTCAGGTTAAATTAGAGACTAGGCCTATAGAAAAAAAATGTTGAAAGCAGATTGGTGCCATCTGTTGGAAGTAGTGAGCATAATTATCATGCAATATCATATTGTAACCAACCCAAGTTTGTTTGGTTGGTTTACAATAATTTTTTTGTACAATTCAATGAACAGTAACTCTTAGTCAAAATTGGCAACAGCAATTATGAACAAAAAACTAAAATAACAGCAAAAGTATAATAATTATCAAACAGTAAATGGAAAATAGGATGATATTTAAAACACTTTTTTATTTCTCTATTTTCCATTTACTGTTTGACAATTATTATGCTTTTGCTGTTATTTTAGTTTTTTGTTCATAATTGCTGTTGCCTTTTGAATAAGAGTTACTGTTCATTGAATATGTAAATAATATACACATAATATGTAAATATAGTTAGGATGATTTTAAAACTTTTTTTTATTTCTCTAACTATATTTACATATTATTTACATACTAACTGTATTTGTAACTAACTGTAACTATTTTATTTCACAAATTCTCACATTTCTCTGTGTGTGTGTGTTTGTGTGTGTGTGTGTGTCTATTTTGCAACCTTGATGGCTTACAGTCTCATGCTTTCATTGCTGTGTGCTTTTTATTCCTTACATTGATGAATAATTGCTTTTATTTCACACATCTCCCAAAATTAGCTTTTACAATGACACACGTTCATTTGTGTGTGCATGTGTTTTTGTGTGTATAAGTATGTGTGTGTGAGAGTGTATTTGTCTGTTTTAGGGGTGTCACGATTCTCCAAATCATCGATTCGATTAAATTTTCGATTCTATGTCACCGTTCGATTCGATTCTCGATTTTTACATTTATTTTTTTAAAGCCGAAACCGGCCAATCAGGATGCTCTCTGTCTTACATGCGCTTCATGAGGCACATACGCAAGATCTTTCGCTCTCTCCCGTGCGCGCACTATACGGTTTGGAGCACAGTTTTTTCTGTCTCGCATGCGCGATTGCGCGCTCTTGCTCGCTCTTGCTCGCTCGCTCACTCTAGATTCCAGGAGATTAACGAATTTGCGGGCATCAGAGAGCCGCTATCAATATGCAGGAGACTCCAGGAACTTCCGCGAGACTTGGGATGTCTGCAAAGTAAACTGTGACTTTTTTGAAGCGCGAACGTTGTCAACATAACTCACTGGAAATCCAAAAAACTGACACACCTGCGACTTCGATGAAAGAGGAGGGGGTTCAAGTTCTGTCGATGGGTCTCCTGCATCTGCAGTTGCCATGCTATCTTTTGAATGGCTGTAGCTAAGTTAGAGGAGGTTGACCATAGACTCGCAGCTTTTCAACACGCGTGTTTTTTTCCCGCTTGGCACGCTGACCGGACGTGACATGGGGGCGTGGCAGTATCGACGATTCCATTTTTTAATTCGATCGATTCGAATTTTTTTTAATTTCGAAAAAAACACGTGTGTTGAAAAGCTGCGAGTTGCAAAAAAGTTTTTTTTTAATTTCGAAATCGTGACACCATTAGTCTGTTTTGCACTCTTGATGTTTTAGAGATTCACCCCTTCACTGTTGTGTGCTTTTTTCTGCATCGTGGCTGATTTGTAGATTGTACGCACAAAAAAACTCTGTATTTTCATATTTTTGCCAATTTCCCATTCATTTCCTATGGCGGTCATTTTTGACCGTAAGGTCCAGAGTGTGACTATTTTTTTAACGACCACTTAAGACTTTTCAAATCATGTCCCCAATTTTTTTGTGAGTTCATATACCAAGTACCATAAAAGTCACCAAGTTTCGTACCATTCCGATGAAGCTACGATTTTTATTTTTTTTTTATTTAAAAAATTCCGGTCAGAAATGACCGAAGTACCCCTATAGCGCCACCTATGGTCCGATCTCCATAAAATTTGGCATGCTTGTTTACTATGGTATGTCACATATACCCACCAATTTTTGTGAAGTTCTGACTTTTCGTTTAGGATTTATAGGCTTTTGAGTGTATTTTGACACGCCCATTTTCTAAATGACCTGGTTATAGCACGCGAAAAATGCAAAAGTTAAATTTTTTTTTTGATAATTATTGATCTAGAGAGTCCAGAGAATTGTCCTAGACTGGGTTCCGATCGGGCGAAAAACCTAGGACTAGTTCGCAAAAGTAGGTTTTTAATATAATTGCGAATATTTAATGAACGGTTTAATTGACAATAGTAGTTCTTGAGGCAAAGTTGTTCAGTATGAGGTGATCTATCAAATGATATGCATATTGTGTGGATATGTGCAACACCACGTGATTACAGAGCCGTAAAACTCGTTAGTGCCAACTACCTCTAAGGCCATGAGTCGAACATGGCCATTGAGTTTCGTTCCAATCGGCCTTCGTTAACCTTGTCTTATAGGTGCTCAAACTTCATTGGCTGATGGCAGCCATGTTTTTTGAGATATGCCAATGTCCTCATAGACATACATGGCACCTTGGACCAAGACACTGCATATCAATTTTCAAGTCAATCGGACTAACAGTCAGGTGGTGATAGCCCTTTAAGTTTTTTTCATGTTATAGCGCCACCTACTGGCCAATTGCCGCGATTTTTTGCACGTGATCAAAGATTACACTAGGTTCACGTGGCACATGAGAGAAAAGCAGTCTGCAGATGTAGCATCAACTTGGCACGCTACGCATATAGGCCTGGCATACAGGAAAGAACAGTTTATGTTTAATTTATGTGATATGTTATAATATAATTAATATTTAATGATATCAGGGCTCCAGACTAACTTTTCCACTGGTGCTACCAACTTTCTCATTTGGTCGCACCAGCGTATGATTTGGTCGCACCTTTTTTTTTTTTTGCTACATGCCATGGGATTAATCAATGCATGCTGATGATTAGTGGTCTTAATCTGCATACCCTAGCTTTGCACTGATGTAAAAAGACTGACAGTGACAAGACCTCATGTTAGCAAAATGTTTTAATCTTTTAACTATCAAATCACAAAAGCTCTCAAAAAAACTATTTAAAAAACATGCATGTTCTTTTCATTTGTATATGCCTTAATTCCTGAATTCCTAATTGGCGCGTTTCACCATCAGCAGAGGTGGGTAGAGTATCCAAAAACTGTCCGCAAGTAAAAGTACAAGTACTTATAGAACTATTTACTCAAAGTAAAAGTAATAATCTTAATAGTTACTTGAGTAAGAGTAATAAGTATCCAATGAAAAAACTACACAAGTAGTTAGCCTATACACATGATATTATTTAGATATTTTTAATTTAAATTACTATTTTTATCATAATTAGATAGGCTATATCTTTGCAACTAAAATATTCAGCCCGAAAACCATTGCCTGTCCTTTGGTTTGTATAATAGTAACTTATACAACTACATTTGGATTATTAGAAAATGTCGAAATAAAGTCACTCTGCAGAGTTTTGCATTCAAAGGCATGTAAAGGGAACCATTGACACAGAGAAGAGACTCTTCACATGTCCTCGCGCTCATGACCGCTACTGAACATCTGAACACAAACAATGATCAAATGCACATCGACGGATCTTCTTCTGTCTGTTCTCCAAAATGTAATCAAATGTATATTTCTGCAAGCATGTTTAAAACTGTTTAACTGTGCCTAAGGCAGGCAAAGGCATTTTTCAAGTCGAGTTCGCACGCCACTGCGCAATATACAAACATTACAGCGGAATGGCGGGTGTTCATTTCATAAACTGTGGACAATGGTAGCTTATTTAATGTAGCCTATACATTAATGTAGGCTATATTTCCAAAAAACGGATAATGTCATACTTTGTGATATCGTGGCGTAATAATCTGTTTGGTTGTAAAATGTATTACCTGAATGAAATGAAATAGAATGTATCGTCGTGTGGAATCATTCATTCACAGACGGCATGCGAAGATGTTCAACTAATAAAGATCTTCATCGCTGGCAAAAATATGATGCATTTGCAGATTTGCTTTCACTAGACTGTAGGTCCACGGCCACTTCATCCAACGCTCTTGATGTTACGACTCCGAGTCGAGTGTGAATGGAAAGCACTTCAGTGCGTGCAGGAAACTGAACAGATCATTAAAACTCATTCGCGAACCGATTTAGACAGATCTGACAACTTGTTTGATGAAGTCTTTGAACCGAATCGACTCAAGGAGTGATTCATTTGTTAATTGAGCATCGCTCATGCCCATAAAAAGATACAGCGCGCTTGGAATAAACAACGCATTTAACAATATGTATTGCATTAAAAATCAAGTAACGAGAGTAACTCGTCCAACATAACGTATAAAAGTACAGTTTTTTCATTAGAAATGTATTTGAGTTAAAGAAAAAGTACCCCCATTTAAATCTACTCTTAAAAGTACAATTTCTCCAAAAAAAAATTCTCAAGCAAATGTGACCATTTACCATCAGTGTGCAATGCGCGTAACGTGTACGTTCGTTAATAAATAAAATGCAAGTGTTTTACGGAAGAACATTGTAGCCGTAGCTACTTCTCTCCGTTAATGTCTATGGCGAGTCACTGGGCAACTCCGCAGCCGAGCCGACCCCGGGATAAAATAGTCAGAATATAAACACTTATTATAGGCGTCAGGGCTCGAGACTAACGGCGTCCTATCGTCCTGGGGACGATAGAAAATGTGTTTAGGACGAACAGAAATATTTTCCAGGACGCCTACAGGACGAAAAACATTTTTATATGTGTGTTCATTTATTACTAGCCTATAAGGCTAACTTACTTATGCCAAATGCCAAAATTAACCGACCAAGCGCTGACTACAACGGAGCGCGTCTTCTCATGCTGTTACTATAGTTACTATCACTGGCCGGCTACTCACCCGGAGACTTGTTCCGCGGTACATCTATCACATGGCTTAATGACATCGCAAATATGTTGCGCTGGTTAAACAACGGATATTCAATGAACAAAAAATAGACAAAAATGTTAAATAGTGACGATTTAGGAAGAGATCCAGTCAGAGATGTCCTGCGTTTGTGGTAGATGCGCACATTTGTACTGTAACGTGCTGATTTACCCAGCGGCACACGAGTTGGCATGCACTGCATGTCTCATAAAACGTTAAAAAGATTTAAACGTCTGGGAGAATGAGTAGCGCGCACATCTGAATAAGAGTGACGACGCAAAAAAAAAAGCTCCATTCGGTGCGGTTTTCTGTGCGCGCACACACGACCGAAGCGTCCAGCCATAGACACAATACACCGCGAGTACTGAATTGAGCTCTCTTTCGTGTCTGAATGGACAAAAAACACACAACATTATGTCTAAATGTCCGTTTTGGAGAGTATTAACTTAAACTATGTCGGTTATGTCTTAAACAGTTGTGAGTGTATCGGATGTGCATCAGTGGATTTGGATCCGCATGTCATTGGACATGTTCCGATGTCTTAAAGTGACAGTGGGCAATAAACTTAATGTGGTCTGTGTCCTTAATATTGATCAAGCAACAAAAGAAAACGAGAAAAGCATTCACTGCTCGTTAATAGCTTTAATAAGGATTCATTATATTTAATTCATACAAATAAATATGTCTGCTGCTTGAAAGAATAAAGAATGATGTATGCAAGTTAAAAAGAATGCATATATCATTCATTCATATTAACAGGTTAATGTTTTCTCCGGCACAGAGACCTCAGTCAGTACAAAGACTGAGACGGAGACACAGATTTTCCCCCAAATTCTGTGTTCTAGAGAAGTCATATTACACTTTTTAAAGCCCTTTCTCTTAATAACACATTTCCAGATGATCAGCTATGACACATTACCACTTTGAGATGTAGTCACCAGTATTTATTTGTTATTGTTTAATCCAACCATGTAAAAAAAGAAAAAGGAAAAAAAAAAGATTTGTTCTGCATGAATACAAAAAAGCATTTAACTCCTTTTATTTTTTATTTAATCTGTTTTTTACCTATTTACAGATAATTACTTTGAATGGAGCTAACTAAATATAATATATATCATAAACACTTTAATGGTGTTTTTATTATGTGACTAACAACTAACAACTATAGATGATAATAATGTACAGAAACAACATTTTCATTTTGGGACGGTTAACATTCACTTTATTTTTCTAATTGTTTATCAGGACGGTTTCAGGACGGAGGTGAAAAAAGTTAGTCTGGAGCCCTGATAGGCGTACCGTAGTGATTCAGGATAAGTCAAAAACACGGTTTGGAAAATGGATTCATGATGTACTCGTTCATTTTGAACATAAGTTACGGACTGCAGCAGCTGCTGATACAACGGCGTTCTGTTGCGCATGCGTGAATTTAACTGAGTAGTACATGACCATGCACTCGCACAAATGCATAAAATTTTAACTCGCACATTCTCAAAACCATTTTGGTCGCAGTCTGGAACCCTGGATATATTATGTTATAGATTCTCTCTCCAACAATTCTGGATTGATTCAGAGAATTTCAGAATCGAGTCTGAGCTTAGCTTTTAAACACCGATGCGTGATGACGATGCGTGTGCTTTAGAAACAGCCATATTTAGCTTGCTTCTAATTTCTCTCTCTCTCTCGCTCTCACATACATGACTCTGCTCGAACGGAAAGGGTTAAGCGAATTACAAGGACATTTGCGGATCGTACAGGTTGTGCCGCTTTGCTTGATGTTACTGTTGCAGTGCGCGTTCTCGCCCGCCAGATTTTTCCTCACAAATGCTCTACTAAGGCATTATGTATGTCTTTTGGAATGCAGTTGGCTTATAAAAAATATGAAAAGCACAGAGAAGGCTGCTTTTTTTTCCATTTAAAATACTCACACGCGCTTTGTGAAGAGTCTGCGGCTGTTGAGCGACTGATTGGTTAAATGTACTTGCATCTCAAAATGCTTTTAATGACGCGAAAGTAATGTAAACACGTTCAGTTATATCTTAAACCAAAAGGAAAAAACACATCTTATATTTCAAAATAGATCTGTGCATTAGTGTGAATGCTGCTTATCGTATATAAACTGAGGAAAAAAAAATCAATCACAGCTCTTGAATGGAAAACGTTCAGACAGCCTACTTTTAAATACTGAAAGCACTCTTTGTTTATTGCTTGTAATATGTTTTTTTTGTTCCTCTTTATTTACAACCTTTTATATTTTGAAGCTTTATATAACCTATTTCAAATTCTTAACATGTTTTGTAATAATAATTTTTTATAATTCATAATTGCACGTCATTTAGGGATGCGCGGTATACCGGTACTGCAAAAAAAAACGTATATATATTATATTTCAAACGGTACAATATCATAATTTTGTTCAATTCGGTATTTGATGCGCTGCTGTTTCGAAGTTCACCGCTAGGCGGCAGTGCGCTATCTAAACTGACGCGGGTCATGCGAAACCGGCAAACGGTGACAGAGGAACACGATGGATCAAACGAAGCTCATTCGAATTTCTACACGCCCGAAATTAATAAATAGAGAGAGCAGTATGAGTGAAATAAGGCATTACTTTGCCTACAAAAGTCATGAGAAAAGTAAAGAAACAGATCTCAATGCACCACTCTGCAAATGCGGAGGCAACACATCAAATCTGCCTCACTTGACTCGTCAGTTGCTCATCTTGACTTGTTCAAAGAGTTCAGAGATCGACAGGTTAGTCCATCATTCAACTGATTTAATTTAGACTTTTATTGAACACTGAACAGCGCACATACGTAAGAGCTTATCAATTATATATGATACGGTAAACACGAAAGCTCAAATCTCCTTGCATGACACGCTAGAACCAATTCAGTTTAGGTCTCATCATTGTTATACTTTCAAACTAAATTAATTGAATTTGAATGAATAAAGAATAAAAATTTGAATAATATTAATTTTAGTATTAGTGATAGTAAAATGAATGGCATATTAGTGCCGCTGTGGCGACCGAAGCAGAGAGAGAGAGAAAGAGAGAGAGAGAGAGAGATGTTTAGCATGTTAACATTACTATATGCAATGCATTAAACTAATATGAACCCAAACAGTAACCAAACCAAGATGAATAAATGCAATAAATGTTGATAATTCTCTGTTGATGCATGACAGCTAATGGTTTACATGTCATTTCATTATTATATTATTATTATTAGCCTATATGTGAATCCATTATTATAGATATTAACCTATTTTAATTGTATAATTTCAGGGGTATTTTTTTTTCTAAATCAAAATTTAACCTACTGTATGTTCCCTGACTTTTTTTTTTTAATGTACATTTTGATACCTTTTCTTTGCACATTTGGTAGTGGAGAGTTTAAGCAGTGTTTTTTTTAAGTATCACTTAATTTGAGACTTTTTTTTTTAACCTATGGTATCGATTTAGTATCGATACCGAGGTATTAAATTCTGGTATCGTACCGAAGCCAAAATTGTGGTATCGAGCCATCCCTAACGTCATTAAATGAATATTTTAAGTGTTAAGATTAAGAAAAAAAGTAGATCACAAGCTGCCTAAAGATTCCCATCCCTACTATACAATGATTTATTGGTTGCCTTTGTCAAATAATATAGAAGATAAAGAACTTAAAAAGTAATCGCATATTAAAGTCGGAATCGCACTGTATATATAAAAAAAATAAACACAATTAGATTATTTTTTCAAAATCATTTAGCCCTAATACATTCTATAACCCAAATGTACAAAAAGAAAATGTAATCAGGTATTGGATTTGACTCAAAACACAATGATTCAGAATTCCTTCCAATTAAACACCTTTACTTTCAATAGTAAACAGTGGAAAATGCTGGAAAGATGAATGGATTCAGTTGAACAAAGTTCATGAATAAAACGACTCAGTTGATCAAAGTTCGTGAATCAAAGGATTCAGTTTAAAGAGTTGTACAAACTTCTCTCGATCAGTTCAAGTACAAAAAACAAAGTGTGTCCATTTCAGAAGCAAAAAATAAATAAATAATCCCATGAATCAAAGTCCTTTTGAGTTAAAAAAAAAACTAAATAAATTTGGAAATATCCTACCAGTTGGATAGTTTAAAAATTACGGTTCAAAGGAGAGGCACCTGGCTGCCGCCTGCAGATTTGGGCGGGGGTGCACCTGGGGCGCCCACAATTCTTCTCATTGGTTAGTGGCAAAGTGATGACTTCGATCGAGGTGGGGCCGCACCTGGGGCGGGGCTGCACGTCTCTACGGTCTCTACCCGCCAACATCTCTTCTCATTGGTTACTGACGTGAACTCATGACGTCGATTCTAGCATGTACACACTCCTGTGTAATAGTCCAGTAGGTGGCGGTATATATCGTAAAGATATGATCTGCCATTAATCAGAAGAAGAAGATTCTAGCATGTTTTCATTCCGCTGTTCATCTCTGCATGGTGAGAGTACAGGCAAGCTACTCTTCTTTTCTCTAATTTTATTTACAATTTTTAATTCTGAAGTGGCGTTTAGTGTGATGATAAAATGAAGTGATGTAAAAATAAGATTGTGTAACTTTACTCACCATATCGCACAAATAACTAGGGCAGCGTTTCCCAAAAGCATCGTAGGTGTGTGTGTTTGTGTTTAGATTAGGATATAGTGTTAAAACAAGGCCCTTAAAAAGAAATACAGTGACAAAACTGAACCAGGAAAATAGGATTTAAGAGTTAATAGTAACAATATACAAAAGTTATATTGTAGGACTTTTTTTTTCTATGAATAAATTTATTAAATCTATTTTGATATTATTGTTATTAATCAGTATACATTTATTTAATTGAACATGAAACTACATTCAATAGTAATACAAATTCAACAAAACTCCTTGGAAAGTAGGGCTTGTTTTATGTATTGCATACTGTTACTTATACTTATGCTGCTATACAGTATATGCACTGTACAATCCTTCTGCTGTAGGGCTACTGTCCTGTAGAGTTTAGCTCCAACCCCAGTTAAACACACTTGAACGAGCCAATCAAGGTCTTACTAGACATACTAGAAGATTCCAGGCAGGTGTGTGTGGAGGCAGGTGTGTGTGTGGAGGCAGGTGTGTGTGTGGAGGCAGGTGTGTGTGTGGAGGCAGGTGTGTGTGTGGAGGCAGGTGTGTGTGGAGACAGGTGTGTGTGGAGGCAAGTGTGTGGTGTCAAGCTGGAGCTAAACTCTGGAGGACAGTGGCCCTCCAGGAGCGACTTTGGACACCCCTGCACTAGAGAAATAAAATAAAACATTTTATGCTAATTCTGATGCTCTATACTTCCTTCTCTTTGCAGATCCTTGGCATTGTGATCCCTATTTATATTCCCTGGGTACCACTTTTGCTATTTTACTTTATATTATTTTTGTGGTAACACTTTACAATAAGGTTCATTAGTTAACATTATTTAATGCATTAACTAATATGAACTAACGATGAGGAATACATTTGTTACAGTATTAGTTAATCTTTGTTAATGTTAGTTATTAAAAATACAGCTGTTCATTGTTTGTTCATGTTAGTTCACAGTGCATTAACTAATGTTAACAAATACAACCTTTGATTTTAATAATGTATTAGTAAATGTTGAAGTTAATATAAAATAAGATTAATAAATGCTGTAAAAGTATTGTTCATTTTTAGTTCATGTTAACTAAGGTAGTTAACTAATGTTAACTAATGAACCTTATTGTAAAGTGTTACCATTTTTGTTTTGCTGTGTTAATTATTCTCTAACTCTTACTCTAGTCCTCCATCTCTCTCACCTATTTTTTGTTGTTGTTTACTATACAGGACTCCTGGCAGAAGAGGAGTCCTGTGTGGATTTTTTTCCGAGAAGGAGGTTGAGGGCTATTGCTCGGTTGATTGTTTTTTCAATGATGGGGAATTTCAGGCTGAGTAGAGTGTGTGTGAGTGTACGTGTGTGTGAGTGTACGTGTGTGTGAGTGTGTACGTGTGTGTGTGAGTGTACGTGTGTGTGTGAGTGAGTGTACGTGTGTGAGTGAGTGTACGTGTGTGTGTGAGTGTACGTACGTACGTGTGTGTGAGTGTACGTGTGTGTACGTGATTATCTGTATGTGTGCATATCTCTTTACACAATTATTCTTGTTTTGAAATAAAAGTGTACGTGTGTGTGAGTGTGTACGTGTGTGTGTGTGTGTACGTGTGTGTGAGTGTGTACGTGTGTGTGAGTGTGTACGTGTGTGTGAGTGTGTACGTGTGTGTGAGTGTGTACGTGTGTGTGTGTGTGTACGTGTGTGTGAGTGTACGTGTGTGTGTGTGTGTGTACGTGTGTATGTGTGTACATGTGTATGTGTGTACGTGTGTGTGAGTGAGTGTACGTGTGTGTGTGAGAGTGTACGTGTGAGAGTGTACGTGTGAGAGTGTACGTGTGTGTGAGTGTACGTGTGTGTGAGTATACGTGTGTGAGTGAGTGTACGTGTGTGTGAGTGTACGTACGTGTGTGTGTGAGTGTACGTACGTGTGTGTGAGTGTACGTACGTGTGTGTGTGTACGTGATTATCTGTATGTGTGCATATCTCTTTACACAATTATTCTTGTTTTGAAATAAAAGTTATCACTGGTATGAGTTTGGTTTTTTGAGTTGGCATGCATACTATGGGATAATGAGATTGACAATGTACTTTATGTAGTTGGATTAACTTCAAATGACTTTATTGGCATAAATGTTTTATAATAACCTATATAATGCACAAAAATAAACAAGAATTATAACAGAGGAATGATTAAAATAAGAAATATATAAGGTGCCATTAATGTTTACAGTAATTTTGTAATTTACACAGTGAAGTGCAACAGAATGTGAAAAACTTTTAAAATACTACACAGATATTACACAATATATACTCTGTAATTCCTTATAAGTTTACCTTAGATCAGACATAGTTAAAACTATGGATATACGCTCTACTCCTTTTTGCTGCTTTCATTATTACTTTAGAGTTTTTTTAATACTTTATCATTTTATGAAAGTATTTCAAATTTGCGCATGCGTTTTGAAGACGCGTCGACGTCATTACTGTACCACTTAACGCAAATACGATGCATGCGCGATATAGCGCATGAGTTTTAAAGACTGCATTGTTTTCAAACACATTTCCTGTTTACCGTGGCGTCGACGTCATTACTGTGCCACTCATAGACATCATATAGAGACTAGATGCCCTATTGGCCGCTGTGGCGCAAGAAATGCGGCCGCCATCTTAAACCGGTCATACTCCTATTTGCGTTGCATAGCAGCAGTAGATGCCAGAGCACTGTGCAGCATATTCCTGCTCAAATCGGCGGACCATCACTCGGGGATTACTTTTCACAAGTAAGATTTAACATTTAACATTTGGTACTATTGGTTGTATTTTGTGAACAAAATATTCAATGTGTCCTGTATCGTAGCTACGTGTATGACCTTTGCAGCAAAAAAACCCGCGTGAAAATCAGTTCGGTATTCAGCGAGATATGATTAATTAAATGCGCTGACAGCTCATTGCACCTGCCAAACAGATTGAGAAGGGTCTGGCTGCAGACTTGCACTCTCAGACTTGCACGCTCAGACACGAGGGCTTCTGCTGCAAGTGACGTCACTTGCAATCAACGGCGCATAGTGTGTCTCGGATTGAGAACAATTCCAATGTCGTTAAAAATCGTTTCTGTAAGTATATATATATATATATATATATATATATATATATATATATATATATATATAGTTGCCCAAAGTAGTGTGTATGGAGGAACAAGACGTTGCGGAAGCCATTGAGAGATTAGAGAAGGCTGAGTTTCCACAGGACAGAATCGATGCTCTGGAACCCTTTTGCTTCATCTTTACTGTAATGAATGACATGCAAATGTATCTTGAACATGTAGTTGATGTCATGAAATTAAAGGTAAACTGTCGAACTACTACCAATGTGTTTTTATATATGTTGTATATTGTCTATTTGTACCTTGTATTTGTCTGTTTTGCACACTGTAAATTGACATTTAGGCTACAATAAAAAGAAAAAAATTGCATCATCTTGATGTTTTTCATCTACAAACTGTTCCCACAAAGTTGGGAGCATGAAATTGTCCAAAATGTCTTGAAAATAATAAAAAATAATTTAATATATAATAATAGTAAAAATAATTTCGTTCTTTCTCAAAACTGAGTTTTGATTTCTAAGTGATCAATTTATGTACAAGTGTTTTCCCACATGATTATTGGCTAGGTCATCAGTAAATTAATGTGCGATTTAAATGGCAGTGTTTCCCAAATGAAACACAAGAGCTGTTAGGTTTGAATGATGTGTGTAATGTAGAGAAATGTGTTTAGAGTTTTGCAAAAAAATTGTTTTTCAAATGCAAACTGAGTGCAAAGCATATAATGTCCTTGTATTTTTGCAGACTAGGTCTGAAGATTCGGTACATGAGTGAAATCTGTTTGTTAGTAATCTGTACTTAATCTGTGTTTTTAAAACATGATTAAGTAGTGTTGTAAACTTCTTCCTTTTTCAGTGTAGAAAAACTCAGAAGCGAAAACCAGGAGACTTATTTAAGCAGGATTCTTTATTTGCTGTAGTCTGCTTCGTACCCAAGTCAAGTCAAGTCTAACTAAGGGAATGTTACATTGTAGTTTATATACATTTCAAGAGGGAGGGATTACATTGTGATGGTGGAAACTCGTATAAAGGTTTAGAAACTTGTATTAAAAGAGAGAGGGAAAAACATATTCAAACCCTGAGACTCTAGAACAAACCCTGAGACTCCAGAACAGGAGTGACAGGACTCTCTCTTGCTAAGACAAAAGCTTGCGAGAGTCTCCAAGAGTTTCATTAACATGTTTAATTTAACTTACAATTGAAAGAAAACAGGATTTGCCAGATTCTCTTGCTGGAAACTGTTTCACAGCTGATATCATTTACCATCCTAACCTGAATTGCTAACTTCAACAAACAGAACTTTCTCTGTTTATATATGATAGTATTAGAAACTTAAATAAAACATTTAATAAATTTGTATTCCTTCAATTCCCCCTTTGGGAGTTCTAAATAACTCCCACATAATATACAATTTTAAACACTTAAAAGATCATTCTTGTAACTTGCGTAAGTTACAGGCACATAGCTTGCTCTGTGTTGATGTTTCTGCAATTGCATGTTGACACAGAAACAAAACATGCAATTCCGTGAGTCTTTTCTGGTTGGAACTGTGATTTTCTCGTGATCACTCAAGTTTCTGAACCATGAAGAATTATCTTCAGTCATCTTGGTGTAATTATGCTGAAAGATCAAGAATGTCTTGTTGGACCACCATGTTTGGGCACAAGTGAGTCCTGGAATGCAGTCATCTTCGGATGTGACGTGCAAACGTTCTTTCCAGCAAACCAGGCGTTTTTGACATATTCATCAGCTCTAAGAATATGTTGTTTCTGGAGTCCGGACTTTGTGCGATCTTTATGATGTGTAGTAGTAGGACAATCTTGATCATGTCGATGGATGACTGAAGGTTTCATCGTCTCTGCGTTGTTTTTTTTTTTTTCTTTTCTTTTCTTTATCCTTTTGTGATAGTTGGCTCGGAAGTCGTCTAGTTGTTTCTTGAGGTTATGTCTTCATACGCAGACGAGGAGGTCGGTGCATATGGGTCTCGGGTCAGCAAGTGGTGCCTGCACAGAGGAAGAGAGAAAACAAAAGACAGGAGAGCAGTATTTGTTCGAACACTAGGGTTGTAAACTTTTTCCCGTGTCTGCTATTTTTGTTCCTTCTTTCCCTATTTTCTGAATTATTTTGACACCTAAATAGAACCAGTGAGGTAAGGATGGGCTAGTGGATGGGGAAGGCTATGAGGGAGTCTTCACCGCAAGGGTTGGCCCCCGACGCCTGTTGCAATCGGTTCTTCCCTGGGCTCCTCACTGTTCCGTGTCCTGTCATTTCCCTGTGGGAGGGGGAGCAACTTTTACAGTGTGACACAATGAGTCCAGTTCATCCTGACACAATACTGCAACTACTTTAATTAACATCACTTGATGTACCACTTAGTCTCTAATAGCTTGCAACATTCTAGAGATTTCTTTGGCTACCTGTCCTGTGACGTGTGTAATATTCATCTGAGTTATTTCTCCTTCATCCTCTTAACAACTTCAGTCATAGTAGACATCATACATGAGGATGAAACAATGTTCGGCATTATTGTGGACACTGCATGAGGGCATTTTACGTTTACAGTCTGACCTAACACTATTAATGATGAAAGGCCTGTGCTGTAAAATAACATTTAGCTGTGAGTCTACTTTAACCATTGTCCCCACAAAGGAAAGCTGAGATAGTCACTTTCCTTTTGTTCTATTAAACAAAAATAAGTCTTTTATCTCTGTTGTAAGTTACTGGGGAGAATTAAGCACTCACAGCACAAATGGTTAGCACCTCAACATGTTGCCCCACCCGTTTAATGACGTGGGGAGGGGCTGCTTCAAATTAGCAAGCAGATTGAGTAGTAGCTTAGCAACATTATTAACCTCAATAAAGTTCTTTTTGCTTTTCCTACACTCTTTTCTCCAGTGTCCAGGCTTACCACAGTAATAACAACTGCCCTCTCTCTTAGGACATTTACGTTTTTGTTGGTTCTCTGTGTTGACCTTAAAGGATGCTGCTGCAATGTTTACTCTCTCTTTAACATCAGAATCTCTTTCCCAAGTAGCTAACCTGTCTAGGTTACTTTGCAGGGTACGGGTAGCCCATGTGACGTCTAAGAAAGGCAATGCATTTCTATGCTCTGACAAAAGACCATCATACCATGTGCGAACTAATGGCCCATTGTCATTTAACACCTTCTCTGAAGTGTCTGCTATTCCACTGTAAGTTACAGCTGACTGACAAAAAAATTCTGTGTACTGACTAACAGTTTCATGCTTCTTCTGTACACAACTAGTGATTTTTGACCAGTCCACTTTTGGTCCAACAATGTTCTTTAACACTCTCAGAACTCCTTCTCTCAATTCATCTTTTCTGTCATGCTGTAGTTCAGAATTGTTTACAGCATTTTCAAAATCATTGAATTCTGACTCAGTCAAGATCTGTGATATTAGCTGGGTGACTTCAGCGAGAGACATATCGTAGAGCCGCATCTTTCTGGACAATTCTCTCCTAAACTCAGAAAAATTTCTTTGCACTGATGGCAAATTTTCAGCGATTCTCTCGATTTCTTTAGGACCTAAAGATAATTTGACTTCTTGTAGCTGCAGTATGGGAGTTACAGATTGAACAGAGTCAATCCCTTTTGCCCTAGTCTGAGCCTTTTGTCTTGCTCCACACACTTCAAATGCATTTACATCTTTATCTATCAAACCAGAATTTCTAGTGTTTTCTAGTCTACAGAAAGACTGTAAATCAGGATAGCTTTCATCTTGGTCTTCAGAGTCTGTAAATCCCTCTGTAATTATTTCTCCATCTAATATGTGAACACAATGAAAAAATAATTTTGAACCTAATGAGAGAACCCCCCCCCCCCGATGTTTTTGCCTGCCGTGTCTAGATCGCCTTAAGAGAATTTAGCATTTCCAATTTATGCATTAAATTATTATTAGTATGACTGTATTATTATTATTATTGTTGTTGTTGTTGTTATTATTAGGGAAGGCCTACTTTTATTGTTAAATTGATAGGCTATTATAATTAATTTGCCACGCAATAATTTAACTGCACATCACTGCATATAGACACGCTGCGAGGATAATAATATTATATAGAAGCTTGCTTAGGCTGAAAATGATCTAAAAACATTTAGGTCGATTATACAATGAATTATAGGCCTATAATTGAAGTTATTAACAGCCTATAAATAGTATGTCCGAACACTGCATAATCAGTAATCAATGGAAATTAAAAAACGCTTTAGGCTATTTCACAAACAGCTTGTTTAACAAATTAATAAAAGAGGCACATCGCAGTGGCTTAGAAGACGTGGGTAATATGGTTTATCCATTTTGCAACACGAACTGGAGGTAAGCAACAGTAATTTGCAGGTAGTTTGATAGCTAACATATTGACATATCACATATGTCGCACTCTACAGCCGGTATAATACAGTGAGAATTGATATGGTACTGACGTCGAACTAGTTTAATGTATTTGGACGTGGGAAGTCATTAAATTGTTGCAGTAGCTAGCAGCGGTCACCGCTGGTTACGTTAGCGCTATGGCTATCGTTATACGATTTTGCAGCTAACACACAATGGACACGATATTCTGCAATTTTGATGAATAATAAGCAAATATCACCGATTCAGCCTTAAAGCCTAACTTATGTTCACATTAGTTGTGGATGTTTAAAAGAACCTAGACTACCAGCTAACCACCTGCTACTACCCAGCTTATCTGACACGTCTCAGGTTGTCAGAATGTCAGTGTAAACGTTTGTAAACTTTTATTTTTAATATTATGTAACAGACTAACATGAAATCAACACCAGTTTACTTTTATAATGTACTTACTAAATTATACTTGTATAATGCACTTACCAATTAGCAAAGACGGTGCAGCCTGCAGTCTTCCACTCTTGTCAGCGGGTTTATGCGGGGTGGCGCCCGCGCGTCCGGTCTGCGCAGCTCGCGCGGATCCAGCCCGCACCCGCCAGGCGGACTAAATTCAGTTGTGGCGCGTATGGTCTGCGCAGCTCGCGCGGATCCGGTCCACACCCGCCGGGCAGACTCAATTCAGTTGTGGCGCATATGGTCTGCCCCATATCGGCGCCGCACCTGCCCGACGGACTGTCACAGTCGAACCTACAGACAAGTCTGGCGCAGAGTTGGTGCAGATCTGCATATTGAGTGCGACTGCTGCGCGAATCTACTGATTCGAAAACGGACCTGGCACAGATGTAAATGCTGTCTGGGAATAGTGTATTTACCGGTGTTGAATTCTCGGAAGATGAAGAAAATATCCGTCAGATAAAAAAAAAAAGTAATTTCTTCACCAAAATACAACCACAATGGAATATGCCTCATGGCCTCATCGTAGTTTGTCATACTGTGAGTGTGTTAATGACAAAAAAATAGGCTACTTACTTGGTGATTCCACGAGATAGTGGTAGATGTCTGAATAGTCCGGCAAAGAGAGTGTGTATGTTTGTGCCATTTTTGCTATCAAGAAACTTTGCAGATCTGTTCTCAGATGAATCCGTTTGTTTTCCCCAAAAAAGGGGCGTTACCCTTCGATGACGCAAAAGTAGCATTGGTCTATGGGTGACACTGAATGGATTTTTATTTTTATTTTTTTCAATTCCTATCATAATTTTGACATTTGGGCATTATTGTTTAGCTATTTACCTATGTTTTCAAATTGCCTGTGTTTTTTTTTTTGTCTCGATCGGACTAACAACATGGTTAACGACTTAGGAATGGAAACGGATATGAGTATGGAGAGAAAGACTAGTTCAAGATCTGCAGTTAGTAAAGTCATTGAACTCCAAGTTTGTGTCTGTGGCTGGAGCAAGGCGACAACGGTCAGGGGTTTGAAGGTTCATCAAGGGAAAATGAAATGCTTGAGGGAGAAGGGACAAGGGCCTCGCATTGATCAGTACTTCTTACAAAGTCAGTCAAGTCAGTCGAATAAAATCCAGCGACAGGAAGCAAACCACAGCTCGCAGGATATCAGCACCCCTGTCATAGAGGAGAGGAGGGCTTGCACAGTTAGTGATGAACATATTCATACTTGTGAACCCGGTCAGACTAACCAGCATAAGAGAGAAAAGAACCTCAACGGGCATAGGCCTGGAGTAAGATGGCCAAGAGCTTGTGAGAAAACACATGGGACACGGTAAACGCAGATCTATGCTTTGCATTGGAAAGATTAACTGGTACAGTTGAAAAGAAGCTGGATAAATTTGGGGACATCATTTACGCATATGGAAGTGAGAGGTTTGGTGTGGAAAAAAGGAAGGAAAAAGTACAAACTACTCCTGGAATGTCTAGACGGCAGCAGAAAATTGAAGGGTTAGTTAGAGAAAGGAGACAGCTGAGGAAGCAATGGAAAAGAGCAGAACAAAGTCAGAAGAAGGGACTCAATCTCTTACAAAGGGCGATAAAAGATAAGCTGGCAACATTACGCAGAGCTGAGCGCCTACGGAAACGCTACAAAAAGAAGGAACGTGCGAGGGCTAATTTCTATAAAGACCCATTCAAATTCGTAAAGAAGTTATTCACCAGGGAGAAGAATGGCACTTTAAAAGCATCTAGGGTTGAGCTAGAGAGATATTTGGAGGAAATGCATACAGATGCAAAAAGGCATGAGCCTATGTCAATTCCATCAGACATACCACCTATCAACCCACCAGAATACCAAATGGAGGTCTGTGCACCTAAGTGGAAAGAGGTAGAGCAGGCTGTGAGAAAGGCAAGGGCTTCATCATCTCCAGGGCCTAATGGAGTTCCGTACAGAGTGTACAAGAGTGCTTCAGGAGTTCTGCGAATTCTGTGGAAATTGATAAAAGTGGCATGGGAAAAACAGGTTGTACCTAGAGCATAGCGCAGAGCAGGTGGAGTCTTTATACCTAAAGAAAAAGATGCTTCAAGCATCAGTCAGTTTCGTCCTATTTCACTATTAAACGTTGAAGGTAAGATTTTCTTCAGCATTATTGCCCAGAGATTGTCCACCTACCTATTAAAGAATGGCTTCATTGACACTTCAGTTCAAAAAGCGGGCATTCCAGGGTTCTCAGGATGCTTAGAACACATCAATGTTATCTGGCAACGAATTCAGTCAGCTAAAAAGGAGAGGAAGGAGCTCCATGTGACATTCCTGGATTTGGCTAATGCATATGGTTCAGTGCCACATGAGCTTCTTTGGGCAGCATTTGATTTTTTCAGAGTACCAATGTCAATAACAAATTTAGTGAAAGCCTATTTTGGAGATTTGCAATTTAGTTTCTCAACTCCAAAATTCAGCACTGCATGGCAATGCTTAGAGGTTGGAATTATGGCAGGATGCACCATTTCTCCACTGGCTTTTACCATGGCAATGGAAGTAATCATTAGGGCATCAAGATGGGTAGTAGGAGGAGAGCGCTTGGCTTCT
Organism: Gila orcuttii; assembly: GCA_026230005.1. Classification (NCBI taxonomy): domain Eukaryota; kingdom Metazoa; phylum Chordata; class Actinopteri; order Cypriniformes; family Leuciscidae; genus Gila; species Gila orcuttii. Next base: position 30,271,211 of record JAPDVR010000023.1, read on the forward strand.
GGGATGCGACTACCACCAATCAGAGCATACATGGATGACATGACAACCATGACTACAACAGTAGCCTGCACTAATCGGTTATTGGGGAAGTTAACAGATAATATTGAATGGGCACGAATGCAATTTAAGCCCTCTAAATCAAGGAGCATCTCGATAGTTAAAGGAAAGGTAGTAGATAAAACATTCTTCATTAATGGTGAGGCAATACCAACAGTTTCTGAGAAGCCAGTGAAGAGTCTTGGGAGATGGTACGATGGGGATCTAAAGGACACAGTTAGAGTGGGAGAAGTTAGACGACAAGCAGTGGAAGGGTTGAAGAGCATAAACAGCTGTGCTTTACCAGGCAAACTAAAACTCTGGTGCTTTCAGTTTGGTCTACTGCCGAGGTTGCTGTGGCCACTGACTGTGTAAGAGGTTTATTTGACAACAGTGGATAAGCTGGAAGCGTTAATAAGTTCATACATTAGGAAATGGTTGGGAGTTCCACGCTGCCTCAGCAGAGTGGGACTTTATAGTAAAGGAATATTGCAGCTGCCAGTCTCTGCTTTAACCGAGGATTTAAATGTGCCAAGGTCAGACTGGAAATGACCTTAGTAGAGTCACGTGACAAATGTGTAAGGGAGGCAGCCCCTGTTTTAAAAACTGGTAGAAAGTGGTCAGCAAATAAAGCTGTAGTAGAGGCAAAGGCTGACCTTAAAATTGGGGATATCGTGGGACAGGTACAGCATGGAAGAGGGGGTTTTGGGCTCAGTTTGGCTCCTCCTAAATGGCACAAGGTAGGCCCAGCTCAAAGGAGGAAGCTGGTAGTCAACGAGGTGCGAAAGCAGGAGGAGAGGATGATGTGTATAAAGGCCATTTCCCAGGCCAAGCAGGGAGAGTGGATGAGATGGGAGAGTGTGGAACAACGCAAGATGGGCTGGCAAGACCTTTGGTCAATGGAAGAGAGTAGGATCAGTTTCCTTATTAGGTCAACATATGATGTTCTCCCATCACCGCAGAACGTAAACCTCTGGATAGGAGAGGATCCCTCTTGTCCTTTGTGTTCATCACCTGCCACATTAAGGCACATTTTGACAGGATGTAAGGTGGCTCTTAGCCAAGGTCGGTTTACTTGGCGCCATGACCAAGTACTGCGATGTTTGGCTTTAGCATTGGAAGGCAATAGGCAATTGGAAGTATGACCAATAAGTTGCCGCCTGTTCTAGCAAAACATTACACGCAGAAGACAATATTCCTCCGCCCAGGCGAGCAACCACCAAGAAAAGGTGTTAACACCAATTCTCGCCCAGGACAACTGTAAGCTGCTAGGGACTGGAAGATGCTGGCTGATCTTGATCAACGGCTTATTTTCCACCTGAGATTGCCACCACTAACCTACGACCAGATATTGTTTTGTGGTCTGGATCAGCACGCATTGTTCAACTGATAGAGTTAACAGTGCCATGGGAGGATGCGGTAGATGAGGCATATGAGAGGAAGAAACTGCGGTATGCTCATCTGGCCACTGAAGCAGAACAGCGAGGATGGAGAGTCCAGGTTTATCCAGTGGAAGTGGGTTGTCGAGGTTTTGTGGCACACTCTACAACCCGGTTCCTCAGAGACGTCGGATTCAGTGGCCAAGAGTTGCGTCGCACAGTAAAGAACTTATCTGAAGCAGCAGAAAGGAGCAGCAACTGGCTGTGGTTGAGACGGAAAGATTCTAGCTGGCTGTGTACAGGCCGCCACGCTACAGTTTCGTAGAATTCTTGAAAAACTTGAAGAATCTGTTGGTTTATTTGTATAGGTATAGTATTTACAGTCATTACGTTCCTGTGTATATTGCGTGAATGACGGGTGGTTGGGCAGATATTGTGTTTTTGCGGTAGGTGGTATGCCATACGGAACCGTTGCCACTGAAACTGCATATTAACGCACCAGTGGGGCTCGACAGCCTTAGTCAAACGGGTTGACGCGTATGGTTGGGTTGCGGAGAGATTGTGGTTAGGTCTCAGCAGCAGGAGGGATGTAGAGGTCAGTAAGCTGGGCTGAGTTGAGTGGGGGACGGAGGGGGGTGTCGAGCCCTCTTGAGGTGTCGTGGGCTAGGTGACGAAACACTGAGGACGGAAGGTGCCCACTTGAAGACCCTAGAGATGTCCCCTACTCGGCTCAATCCAGACGGTTGTCGTGCTGGTCCACTAGGGAGACCAAACTGTAGTTGCAGCCATCGTGTGTGCTGACGCGCCAAGTACACTGCAGCCGTTAACGCCGGATAGAAGGGGAGTCACACCACCATATGGAAAGAAGCGTAAATGGATGGAGAAGCATAGTTTACTGTAAAGCTATGTAAAAATATAGGGATATACAGTTTTGTGAGCTTTATTTTTTTAATTTATTTTGCTGTTCAGATAAACGTCAGTTCACTGAAACCAGAAATTAATGATAAACCTGGATTGCTACAAGCCACAGCGAAAATGAAAGGGACGATAAGTGGTATCAAGTTTCCGTTGTAACAAATCTAATTCGGTCCACTGACAGGTGTCCCTTGTGTACAGAGCTATCTGCTTGAATGATTAGAAGACCAGTGATGATAATGTTCAGTCATCAGAACAGTTGCTTCAACTCTCCCACGCTTTGATATTAAAAAGTAATTATGAGTCCTGTGTCAGGTCATTGTAAATGAGCGCTAATGTTTAAAGTTATATAAATGCTATTTATCACATTTCTATGGAAATGTGCCATGTTCACACTGCCTCTATTATGGCCCAAATCTGTTTTTTTCCCCCTCACATGGGTTACAATAGGAACACCCTGACGCGCAATCAGTCTGACAGTTTCCAATCTGATCTGGGCCAGTTTCTTTTATTATCTAACTTGGAAAAATATTTGTTGCAAAAAGGACAAAATGGAATGAGCAGCGTGAAATATCGCATGCATCGAGTACGTCAAGTAATCCTGATATGTACAAAAAAGAAAAAAATATATATGTTTGTGAACTTTAATCCTAGTACTTTGAAAGTTTTGAAGGCGGTTCTGCCAAGAGCTACTCTTATGAATTTGAATAGTACCATACATCATTGTGCCAAAGTATTACTGAGGGTAATGAAGTGTGAAGTGCAAGTGGAGCTGTGTTCTGTCATAAGAAGTAAGAGGAAGCTTTTCTCCTGCAGTGGGGGATTGTGGTTAGCCTTCGGCAATCATGGACGAGTTCCTCACACCTTTAACTGTGAGAAAAAGAAAGCAGGGTGAGAGAGAAAGAGAAAATTGCCTGAGTTAAAATGTGAGAGTAAGCGGTAAGTTAATTGAAAAGCATCATGATGTGCAAGCACAGACAAGTGCCAATCTTCACTCTGAAGAAGCTGGATCTTAAGAGGGTAGAACCATCTAGTCCACAAGCTTCCTGCTTTGAGGGACACAAAGTGGTTGTCTGAAGGATACGTGAAGCCACTCTGATTCAGAAAGTGTTTTAACGCGTGCCACAGTGTTGGGCTTTTGTTAGTTCTTCCATGTTTCCTTGCTCTTTGAGATGATTAGTGTTCGGCTTAGCTCTGATTCATTGGAAAGTCTCTGTTTGAGAAAGTCCTGCTCAAAGTCATGAAAAATAAGGATTTTTTCAACCAGGAAAATTTGGTGGGACAAGTATTCCCGATGTCTGTTTGATGGAAACCCATTTATTGTTGAACATCAGAAGCTGCAAGAGTTTGGAATAATATCTTTAGATCTGAAAAGACAAAAGGGGAACTGAATCACAGATCCTTCTAATCTCCAGGCCCATTACATTGAGTGGGTTTTTCAAAGGGGTTGAATGCTTCTGTGAAATGCACCTACTTTCCGATCAAAACATCATTGAACTTATTGTGTTTACATGAAAGAGTTAATAAATAGATGTCCCCAATTCCCTTTGATTAAACATTTGATCAGCAGCGAGCCTTGCTAATCTCACTGCTGCCTTCCTTGAGTGTGTTTGATGCTAGAATTAGGTTTATTTAGTTGGTTTGAAACCTATTTTTTGAACTTGAACAAATTGAATAGACGTATTGCCTGCTCCCTTCCTGGACCCACGATGACACCAGTGTGCATGCACAGGGTGAAGATGCAGGTCTCTTGAGAAAAGGTGCGCTCAGCATTTGGAGACAGTGGTGATGAGGCACCAATACATTCAGGTGTGCCTTGTCATGCGATCCAAGCACTTTTCTTTTTACCATTGTACAAGCACAGAGGAAGAGTGGTCTCCTGAAGAGAGGTGAGAGCATTTTGTGGCAATGATCACAATGCAAAATTGACTTTAGATGTGTCTCATCACATGCTGCTCATCTCAAGTCCATTCTGGTTGGGAGCTTGGATTGCCAGTGATGATTAAACGAGATGGGGTGGTTCTGATGAAGAGGGAACAGTTTCCATTTTAGCACCTTGTCCTGAGTAATTACCTAGCGTACTCATGTTGATGTAAAGCAGTTCTGAGCCAAATAAAACTATATGAAAACCTGGGTAGAATTGAACTGGGGTTCAGACCAAGCAATTCTCAACCAAGGGTGAATAAAGCCTAACCCTCTTATGATAGTACCGCTTGTGTTAGTGTCATGATACCATGCCCAAATTACTGTGAATAACAAGTCCTAAAGTTGAACAAAGACAGATCAGTTACCCTGCTGAGATGCAGAACTTGTGCATGAGTCATCATTTTAAATAGAGATCCAAAGAAGGTATGTGGCTGATGCCCCTACTGAGACCAATGGTTTAAACTAATAAGGACTTGATTTCTAGGCCTCATCAGTACATAGGCTGTTGTAATTGTTCCTCATGGTGAGTCTCAGTCTGTACTTCACTGGAAGGCTGGACTTTGTCTCTGTGGTATTTCTAAGTGGCAGCCAAATGTTGCAAATAAGGTCAAATGTATTACCACAGCACACCATGATGCAGAGTTTAGTGTGTTGTCTGGCTTTAATTGGGATGTTGAAGTTAAAGGGCTGTTTTGACCCGTTAGCCATTTGATTCATGCCATCTCCTGTCGGCACACATCCCAGTAGACCTCATGGTGGATATAAAGCAAGCTGCCACATAATACATAATCCTCTTTCTAAGACTGGCTGAATTTTTTTTTTTTATTATATAGTTTTTTTTATTATTCAGGGCTATAGCACAATGAGGGATGTGTAAGGAAAAAGCAAAGAAAGAAATCTGTTAAATTTAATCATATTTGTACTTGTGTGCTTACTCATTCTCTTACTCTACATTAAATCCACTACTGAGCAATTTACATGAGATATTCTGCTCCTGACAAGACAGCTAACCATCGTCCAGTTTTTCCACTTTCATTAACGCATTGTTTGTATAATTGTATGTTTTATTGATTCTTATTCTTGTGAAGCACTTTGAGATAGAAAAGATGCTGTAGAAAATAAATAAAAATAAAGATTATTATTATTATAATAATAATAATTATTATTATTATTAACAGGGGTGCTTGAGGATGCTAACGCATAGACCTGTCAGTACAAAAACCAGGCTGTCCATTTTAATAAACTATAAAAGGTAAAAAAAAAACTTTTTTTTTTTTGCAGCATTCATTTACACACTGAGCCACTTTGTAGTGGCTACGTTGCTACTTATAGTAGCTGTTGCAAATTCCCACTAATGGTGAAGAAACTAGGCAGACCCTTGGTTGAGGTTATTTTCACCTTTGGTACACTGGAAATAGACTTTGTCTACTTTCAGTCTGGATCCAGACCAAGGCTGTCTTTATATATTAACTTTGTCTCAGCTGTTTGTCATATAATTCCTTAGAATATAATAGGTCAGATCATTAAAAAAGACTGATGAGAAATGTAACTGAACTTATCTCTAAATTAAACTTTAGAGATATTGTTGAAATGTTGCTAGCAACGCCAAGGTCATGGGTGTGATTTCCAAGGAATACATGAACTGATAAAATGTAAAAATATGTATCTTGAATGCAATCTAAGTTGCGATAAAAATGTCTGCCAAATGCATAAATGTACATTTATGAAACTCCTAAGCCACCAATATAATTCAAGCGAAATCAAAGAACTAGTGTGACATTATTTTGAACAAAATCAGGCCAAAAAAATTTTTGTTTCACATTTTTTCACATTTACTTGTTAATCTGAAATTCCATGCCCTTCGTCTTAAGCCAGGTGCACACTGTACGATTTTGGCCACAACTGGCCGTCTGAGACAAATTTTGCAAATTCTAAAAGATTCCTCTTATCCTAGGCTAAAATTTGAAGTCTTTGATCGTTTGTTTGACATGTTCACCGACAGCAGATTAATGACTGTTGCAATACATTTTTTTTTACCTCCAACGCAATTCTGGCAGTGTCAGAAAATGTGACAGTCATGCAGTGTGACTTATCACATCACGCACATCACAACACAGTTGAAGGTAAGTTCGTGGGAAAGCATGACCTGATCATCAGGTTCCTGAGAGGAGCAAGGAGACTCAATCCTCCTTGCCCTCCTCTCGTTCCCTCTTGGGACCTCTCAGTGGTTTTAACTGCCCTGCAGAATGCTCCCTTTGAGCCTCTGCAATCAGTGGAGCTTAAGTTTCTGTCAATTAGGACAGCACTCCTGGTTGCATTGGCCTCCATTAAGAGGGAAGGGGACCTGCACGCATTTTCCATTGACGAAGCATGCCTGGAATTTTGGCTGGCCTATTCTCACGTGATCCTGAGACCCCGGCCTAGATATTTGCCCAAGGTTCCCACCACTCCGTTTCGAGATCAGGTGGTGAACCTGCAAGCGCTGCCCCTGGAGGAGGCAGACCCAGCCTTGGCACTGACTGTCCAGTATGTGCCTGTGCCTACGTAGACAGAACGCAGTGTTTCAGGACCTCAGACCAGCTCTTTGTCTGTTATGGTGGGAAGCTGAAGGGAAAGGCTCTCTCCAAGCAAAGGTTGTCTCACTGGATAGTGGACGCCATTGCTTTGGCATACCAGCTGCAAGGTTGACCATGCCCCCTTGGTGTGACTGCCCACTCCACCCGGAGTGTGGCTTCCTCTTGGGCTCTAGCGCATGGCGCCTCGCTAACAGAGATCTGCAGAGCTGCAGGCTGGGCGACACCCAACACATTCGAGAGATTCTACAATATCTGAGTGGAGCCAGTGTCCTCTCATGTACTCCCCCCAAGTGGCCAGTAATAGGACCCGCTCGGTGGCATCGCTTGCTCGCCATACCACTCCTCGGACTGGACACGTGCCATATTTTTCTCAGGTGAGTTCCCCTGAAGCCCTGAGTTCCTCCAGCACTAATGACATCAACGCCAGAGTCAATGCCTCCAGCAGCTTTCGTGTTGGCTAGGTGCCTCCATGTGCATGGTTCCCCCTCTGGGTGACCCCCACATGTGTATTTTCACTGTAAGCCTCTTTGAACATGTGTCTTTCCCTTGGCAAGCCACCCTGCCACCCCTGGAGTTGAAAGATTCCACCCTACGGGCTGGATACTCCAGTGCTTCTCCATATGTTCACCCCCTCTCGGGCCATATCTGTATTCCTCGAAGTTGATAGGCTTTTTAAGCGAAACCCCATTCGGCGTCACAATGTAATGTCTCCGTTACCTACTCAGGGAACGAGGGTGACATACGTAAGTGAGACGTTCCTCTGTCTTGCCTCCGTTGTTTCCCTTCAGTCCCTCAGCTCCTCTGACTCCACTTTGCTGTATAGATCTGCCTTTGGGTGTTCTGGTCTCCAGCTCTGCCTAATCAAGAGGATCCTCTGGCTCCGCCTCCAGCCGCCGAGCCAGCCACTCCACCTCAGCTCGTCAACCCATTGGCTCCACCTTGACTCCTCCATCCCCTTACATCTCCACTGGGCTCCCTCGTCCCTCTGGCTGCGCCTTGGTCAGACATAGCTCTGCCTACACCATGGAATTCCTTTTATTTGGGACTCTCATCTGTGTGAGGACACACCTTTCAGGAGGGGGGAGCTACTTTAGAGGTTTAGTTTCATTGTGTTCCTGTTTGCCTGTGTGTCTCCATGGTTTCGGATTAAGTTAAGCATGTGTTTCTTGTTTACGTTAATTACCCATGTGTGTATTTAAGCCTTGAGTTCTTTCTGTTCATTGTCATATGTTTATGTGGTTTGCTTGTTTCTTATGTTCCCCCTTATTGTTCCAGAGTGTTAATAATTTTGAATAAAGAATATTTTGCTATATACTTTATCTCGCCGTGTGTGCTGGAGGCCCTGTGTTACAGTACTAAATTGCAACTTCATTACAAATACGTCATTTAAATATATTTAATTCATGACATACAAGATTAAATAAAAATGGTATAAAAGTACTGTATATTTTAGTTCACATTAATGCTTGTCAGTACAATAAGCAGTACATTTTAACCATATTTCAAAGATATAAAACATAATTAATTATGAAGAATTTACATATAATGATGTAGTTGTATATTATTTCTGTAATAATTACTTTTTTTAAAAGTATGCTAAACTGTACTACTGTCACGTTTTAGTGTGTTTAGTTCTGTTTTGTGATCTTGGTTTCCCCTGTCTTTGTGATTTCTGTTCAGTCCTGTTAGTTTTCCCGCTCTGTCTAATTAGTAATTCCCTTCACCTGTGTTCAGTTAATCTTCCCATTAGGCCTTGTTCATTTAAGCCCTGTGTTTTCCCTCAGTGTTTGTTGATCGTCGTCTATGTATGGTTGTGTGATCTGAGTTCCTGGAGTTTTCATTTGTTTCTGTTTAGTTTGTTATTAAAGCAGTGCCCGTGTCCTCGTCTTCAGCATCCTGCACAAACCTGACAGAACGATCAACCTAGACAAGATGGATTTGGCTGGCCATGACCTGACGGATTACCTCATCAGGATCCTGATGGAGGGAGGTCTCCGCATCACCATCACCCCGGTGATGGCTCCAACCATCTTTGCCATGCCATCCATCCTCATCCATGGTTCTGAAGAGCCCTTTTCCCCGCTGGTTCCGTCCAGCACCAAGCCCTCTTCGCCGCTGGTCCCGTCTAGGCCCAGAGCCTTCGCCACTGGTCCCGTCCAGCCCAGAGCCTTCGCCGCTGGTCCCGTCCAGCCCAGAGCCTTCGCCGCTGGTCCCGTCCAGCCCTGAGCCTTCGCCGCTGGTCCCGTCCAGCCCAGAGCCTTCGCCGCTGGTCCCGTCCAGCCCAGAGCCTTCGCCGCTGGTCCCGTCCAGCCCAGAGCCTTCGCCGCTGGTCCCGTCCAGCCCAGAGCCTTCAGCCCAGAGCCTTCGCCGCTGGTCCCGTCCAGCCCAGAGCCCTCGCCGCTGGTCCCGTCCAGCCCAGAGCCCTCGCCGCTGGTCCCGTCCAGCCCAGAGCCCATTGATGTGCTGTCCCGTCCAGTTCCGAGTCCCATGATGTGCTGGCCCCGTCCAGTTCCGAGTCCCATGATGTGCTGGCCCTGTCCAGTTCCGAGTCCCATGATGTGCTGGCCCCGTCCAGTTCCGAGTCCCATGATGTGCTGGCCCCGTCCAATCCTGCGCCAGAGCCCGTTGATCCTGCGCCAGAGCCCGTTGATCCTGCGCCAGAGCCCGTTGATCCTGCGCCAGAGCCCACTGATCCTGCACCAGAACCCACTGATCCTGCACCAGAGCCCACTGATCCTCTGCTGGTCCTGCCCAGCCCAAGACCCTCTTTGCTGCCGGATCCCCCCTTTCCTGTCAATTTCCCCATTAAAATTTTGGGGGGGCGGTCTTCACCGCCATGGCCACCTGAAGAAATATCGCCGCCATGGCCACCCGAAGGGTCCTCGCCGCCATGGCCACCCGAAGGGTCTTCGCCACCATGGCCACCCAAAGGGTCCTCACCACCACGGCCACCTGAAGGGTCCTCACCACCACGGCCACCCGAAGGGTCCTCACCACCATGGCCACCCGAAGGGTCAGCTCCGCCCTGGACGCCCGAGGGTCCGACAGTTCCGCCCTGGACGCCTGAGGGTCCGACAGCTCCACCGTGGCCACGCCCACAGCCTGCTCCGCCCTGGTCCCCTGAACAGCCTGCTCCGCCCTGGCCACGCCTTCAGCCTGCTCCGCCATGGACACGCCCACAGCCTGCTCCGCCCTGGTCCCCTGACCAGCCTGGACCGTCCTGGAGTCCAGGATGCCCACCCTCCCACCCCTTTGGATGTTATACGGCGCGAGGACGCGCCTTCGGGGAGGGGGGAGGTACTGTCACGTTTTAGTGTGTTTAGTTCTGTTTTGTGATCTTGGTTTCCCCTGTCTTTGTGATTTTGGTTCAGTCCTGTTAGTTTTCCCGCTCTGTCTAATTAGTAATTCCCTTCACCTGTGTTCTGTTAATCTTCCCATTAGGCCCTGTTCATTTAAGTGTCACAAGGTGACAAATCCAGCGGAACCAATTTCCGCTGGGAGTGTGTTTCCCCCGGGACGATTTCACTGACACACCGTGCGGGTTTGCTTGTTGTCAGTTGCCATGACAGTGGCAGCTGATTTAGCTAAACGGTACCAGGTGCGGGCGTTTGGTGTGGGGATTTGTGATTGGGAAACACGGCCTAGAGAAGCAGTTGAAAGGAAAAGGAAAAGGCATTCGGTGTGGTACTCCCCTGGGAGAAATCGATTCTTTTGGCAGTGGCTTGGATTTGCTGGGATTTTTGGAGCGGCTGTGAGGATCTGACTGGAAAGGGGTGCAACGGTGGTTGTGGGAGTACAAGCTGGAACGTGAATTGGATGTGAAGTGAGTGTATTTTGGAGATTGAGTCAAGATTGGAGAATGTCATCACTCGAGAGAGAAAGATAAGTAATGAAACACCGGATCCGTGTGAATGCATGCTGTGTATTGAACTGAATAAGGAATTGTGAAGTGTATTGACCACAAATATAATTACCACCAAGAGTGTGAACTGATTCATCTGTGAAACCCTGATATCTTCTTCTGAGTGTGAAAGAGTGTTGAAGACGCTGTGTTCCATGCGGTGTGAAGTCCTCTGCATCTCTTCAGCTTCTGAGTGTCGATCCAGTGCAACAGTGGAGGGATTGAACAGTGGGTGAGTGCTGGCCTTATTGCACGAAGATTTGAGAGTGGATTGTGGTGTCTGAATTAAAGTGTCACACAGTATTGGACTTGATGTGAAGTTGCAGTGTGTGGATGCACACGTTTACTTAACCGCCAGTACTCTCCAGTTCACGTCCTCGCCCAGTGTTGCGGAGCAAAGCCCTCAGGTTGTTCCATTTCGGCCACCAGGTCCTGTGATATGAGAGAGGAGTGAGATTGTCCTGTTTAACTTGTCTTGTCTATTTAAATAGAACGTTCTTCTGCCGCCGCCTTCGTGTGTGCTGCCTTTTCGGAGGAGAGAAACACCCCAGCCTTAGTGTTGCCGTGGGAACCACCCAGACCAGCCGTAAGCCTGAGTCTCCATTATACGGAAGGATCATGTTTGTTCTTGTATCAAATGCTCCGTCTATTTAAGATTATCCTACCACCGCCTTCGTGTATGCTGCCTGATCGGAGGAGAGACACATCCCAGCCCTAGTGCCTGTGTGGAGCAACCCAGTCCAGCCGTAAGCCGACTCTCCATTATATGAAAGGATCATGTTCGTTCTTGTATCAAAGGTTTTGTCTATTTAAATAGAAGATTCGTCTGCCTCGGCCTTCGTGTGTGCTGCCTGGTCGGAGGAGAGACACATCTCAGCCCTAGTACCTGTGTGGAGTAACCAAGCCCAGCCGTAAGCCTGAGTCTCCATTATACGGAAGGATCATGTTTGTTCTTGTATCAAATGCTCCGTCTATTTAAGATTCTCCTGCCACCGCCTTGGTGTGTGCTGCCTGGTCGGAGGAGAGACACATCCCAGCCTTAGTGCCTATGTGGAGCAACCCAGTCCAGCCGTAAGCCGACTCTCCATTATACGAAAGGATCATGTTCGTTCTTGTATCAAAGGTTTTGTCTATTTAAATAGAAGATTCGTCTGCCTCGGCCTTCTTGTGTGCTGCCTGTTCAGAGGAGAGACACATCCCCGCAGCAACGCTGCTTGTTCAGACTCATCCGCTCCAGCCGTAAGTCCTTACTTCACCAAAATAGAATTGAACCTGTAAACTTGTCTCTATCTTGGGTTAGAGGGGACCCTTGTCTCTGGGTGGAGCCGTCAAGGGCGGAAAGGCATCCGGAGGACCTCACACCTGCTGCTCAGTGACGCCACGGAGGAGAGCACCCTACACAGAGAGGATCGGCCTACCTGACTACCTACCTGGCCGGCAGCGAGTCCCCCTTCTGGACTCCATCGCCCCCTGTGCCGGTCATCTACCGAATAGTTGACGCTTGGGAAAAACTTACCTGCTACCCACCTATACTGTGGAGAGAGTCCCCTCCTGGCCCGTGGCCCCGGCCCTGGTCCGCCCGGGTCACTGCCTGCCTGTATTACGCCGAAAAGAGTCTACTTACCACGTTACTTACCTGCACGCCGGACGGGCGTTCGACTCCTTCCTCCTCTGTGGCTGCCAGTAACCCGGGCCCTCGCAGTGAACCCCTTGGCCTCCTCCTCCCTGGAAAGAGCGCCGAAGCCCACATTAAGACTTTTAATTCTTGCTTTTATTCAATAAAGATTGTTACTTTTAGAAATTCTTCTTGTCTGCCTGGTCTCTGGTACGCTCCTCGAGGTGGTTCTGGGTTTGAGGGGTGGGCGCAGTCTGGCTTGCCCCCCCCCGACCTGTGACATAAGCCCTGTGTTTTCCCTCAGTGTTTGTTGATCGTCGTCTATGTATGGTTGTGTGATCTGAGTTCCTGGAGTTTTCATTTGTTTCTGTTTAGTTTGTTATTAAAGCAACTATACTGCAGTGCCCGTGTCCTCGTCTTCAGCATCCTGCACAAACCTGACAACTACGTGTTTCTGGGAGAAGTAGATTATTTTTTGTGTGAATCTGACAGACTCTGGCTGCCTGACAGAGTAAACAGATGTGGCAAAATACTCAAGTGGAGGTAAAAGGGAATCATTATTAAATTAATCCGACTACGCCACCCTGGGGTAGGGCCAGGGAAATTACTCCCAAAAAGGACACACAGGTAAGTTTTACCACCTGAAGACAGAGATGACGTGAGACGTGAGGAGCAATACAAAAATACAGTTTATTATAAAATCAACAATGCCAATACAATCTTGCTCTCCGGAATCTCCCAACATGACAAAAAAACAAAAATTCTCAAAAAAAAAAAACAATTCTCCAGGGCCAGGCTCTGTGGGAACAAGGCAGGCCGGCTGCAACTCAGGAGGTCATCCAAACCCAACTCAAGTCACCACAAATCAGACACCACGCGCCCACACCATAAAGAGGAGTTGTCAGCACACACAGCACAAGGTGAAGCACACACTACCGAATAAAGCAGCAAGCCTCCCTTGCTCCACCCAGAGTCCTCACTGGCTCCTGGAGAAAGAAGAAAAAGACACATTAAAGAAACAAGAAAATTATAATTAATAGTGAAAACAAAGAACCAAAAATAAAGTTTACAAACACAATGTTATAGCGACCATAACACTAAGGCCCCCTGACAACACTCTCTGCCGTGGAGACCGATAATCTGCACCTAAATGGCACCAGAATAACAGAGCAGAGGATGACGGGGGAATACACGGTTTAAAATAAATACATTACCAGAAAAAAAGAAAAAGAAAAACCACATCAACAAAAATAAATAACCACAAAGCAAAACTAATTAACAACAAAAATAAACACACAGTTAGCCAAATCAGCCAAAAATCACAAAAAGTATACTGAAAACAGCTGAGTGCAAAAAAAAACAAAAAAAAAACTAAACTATATTTGTAAACAAAGCAAAATGAAACTGGTATGCAGCCTGGCGGATGCAATGCCCGTAAGGTAGCAGTCCGAGCAACCCGCAAACTCAACCAAGCTCCAAACCAGCCGCACAGGTGTACATGTGCAAAACAAACAAAACAATTGTTGCCAAGAATCAAAACAGCAGCGGCACATATAGTGGTCCCATGTAGCGTCTTCAATTATGACTTAGATAGTGATGTTCCATTCCCCATTCACCTTCAACAAAAAGGCACCAGTCAACTAAATGCACTGGATCCCACATGTGAACGAGGAAAAAGGCATACTTACGATTTAGGTAGAACAACCACCAAACACATAGCTGTATGGTTACTCACAATAGGTGCGGCGGCTCTGTCTACCGGCCAGCATTCACACACCTGCTAACGTGTTGTTACTACTGAACATAACATAATAAATACCCCAAACGCAAGCAATCAATTTAGTACAAACATCCACGTACCTGAGAGCGAACTCCGCCACAAACTTGCCACAATGCCAGCGCCACCAGACCCGCTCTAATTAAACTGTAGATAGAGCATATTACTAGAGCTATTCGCCTCATTACACAGTCAAAGAGAGTGTCAACATACCATAGGAGAAATGAGAACGGACACGAAAATGCCAGGAAGGGAAGAACCCAGACTTACGAGGACCCATACACCCATCAAAATAAGGCAATATTGCGGCCGCTTACACCTCATTGGTCTGCCAAAGCCACACTTAACCAGGGCCAATAGGAGGGCAAAATCACTTATCCTGCCACACAAATATAACAGCATAGCCTGTTATAACTTACCGATAAACTAATATGATCGTAACAAAGGTGTTTAAAACAAAAAAATCCATTTAATTACTAATATTTAAGACCTGGAATATCATATATTTCACAAACTAGTAACAAGAAGATTCCGGTCATTAAAACTTAAGCTGTGGTCACATTTACCACTGCTCAGTGAAATTTTACTGGTGAAATACAGTCTTTTTTAAAAGCAATCCACGCAATCAGGATTTTGCTCATGTTCAAGTTGATCAGGCAAATTCATTGACCAACCGAAAGCTGCTTGGTTTGAAAGTAACTTCTGTGTGAGTGGTACTTTGTGCATCACTACACTGTTGTGTGGACCCTTTTTTGTGATCACAGCCTTATGCTGGGGGCTCAGTTAAACTATAATAAACTTATGTGCAAAAGGTTTAACCTGTTTTTCTCCATATAATGAAATGCAAAGGGTGTCACACAACACAAAGGTGAGTATTTTGGATTAACCAACTAACCACATCCAACTGCAGGTACTAACCAGGTTAAACATCAAAACCTTGATCTCTTGAGAGGGGGGACTCAGAGATGTGAAGCAGAACAGTAGGACTGTATTGTATATTTCCATCCATTAATCTAAGGAACAGTGTAAGTGTAGTGTCACAGTTTACAAGCCTGTTTACTCTTATCTCCCTCCTGAGGCTGAAAGGGCCCTGATGGGTTGTAGTACATTGAGAGAGCAAGAGAAATCATCTCTATAGTGGTGTTGTGAGAAAAGTTATTTTTTCCCTTGATAACCTGATCAGAGCTTGCTGTCTTAAGGGTAAAAGGATGTGGGAGATAAATTGGCCTGTTATCCTCATGAACTCCATTAAAGAGCAGTTAATACTACTACTTGTCTCTCACCACAAGATTTTTTGAATCAGTGCCCTCTGTTCTAGTAGTCCATCTGTTTTATTGCTTTTTTACAGAACTGTTAAATCATTGAGTCATCTCACTTGCTTAGTGAGGATTCCTTTGATCAATTAAGATCACTTTAGTGGTCATTGCTGTAGTTGGTTATTGACAAATGATCATGTCATTGTACACATTGTAACAATCAGATCCCTCTCTGTCTGTTTTAATATAGCATGATATCTGACAGTTTTCTTCTTTTTACAACTGTATCACATCTCAGAGGACTGCGAGTATGTCTTGTTTATTCTCATTGTCAGTAGTCTTATGTGCTGTGGTCTAAGGGTTTAATCAGTGTCATTTCAGTTTTCAATATGGTTCACTCTGATCAGAATCAGTATTTTAACATTTCTGATCATGCATTCTTCTGTAATATTACCATTCCGAAAACGTTTTTTTAGAATTTTTTTTTTTTTCATTTTCTGAATTGTAGCGGTTAAGAACCGCTACATTAATTTAGCTGGTTTTAAAACACACACCATGCTGGATATTACCTGCCAATCATTTTCAAATAAATGTAATCCTTTAACAATTGGTGACATATACTCTGAAAAACTTCTGAGATCCAAAAGTTAATGCCAGAGCATTGCCATTGCAACTTACCTATGATAGATGTTGGATACGCCAACGGCACATTTGCATAGGTCGTACTATTTGAATTCCAGATTGGTTGATTGCCAAATAAAAATATTAAACAGAACAATAAAATATGCTCAAAACTCTGAGTAAGGTGTGTCAAATGTCAATCAGTCTAACAGTTCTTAAATATAAATAAATAAATAAATACATACATACATAAAAAAAATAAAATAAAAAAATAAGATCATTCATGTGTGTATGTGTGTGAACAGTGGCCCCAAAGTATTGTGACATGTCAAATTGTATGAACGCCATAATAATAACATCTACAAAAAAAACTAAAAAAATAAATTCTTTGCAAATACACTACCTAATATTCCAAATATATGTATAAACTTGGATCAATCTTGTGTGTCTAAAAACTTCTCCACTCTGTTTAGAACCACTTGAAATGCTCTATCTGGTTTCATTATCGATATGATGCTCAAAAGTGCTGAATTTAGTATTTCTGAAAAGTCAAAAACAGATCACTCTTATATAATATATATAATAAAATATATATAATATAATAAAATATATAATAAAATCAACCTCACAGACAAAAAGAATGATATTTCAGCCTCGGTTTTTGACTGCTTTCTTTTTTGGGACTGAAATTGTGATGTGCACACATTTAGACCTGTAGACGTTATCCATTCACATCCCACCATGCCAGTGTAAAAATATATGTGCTATGCTTGAGTCGGATTGACAGATAAAAAATATATTTAAATTGTAATAAGACATTAGAGATAAAAATATTTGATTAATACAAATAAAAGTATTTACTTTTTATATTTTCAACTCAGTATATTGAACTTTTGATTGCTCCAGAATCCAGAAATAGACATCATTGTGCATTAAGCATCAGCGGGCTTCAACCAGAACATGTTCCTCTGATGTATGACATCAGAATGTAAGACCATCCATCAGAGAGAAACAGTGTGGTGCCCTCTTTTCAATCAGAACGCTAAACACAAACCACACAGAAATTGAAATAAATAATCTACCATAAATTTCATTTGATAGCATCTACAGTTATCATCAAAGACCACTACAGAGCAACTCCAATCATTTTGCCTTGATGTCCAATTGTAATTCTGTACATGTACTACTGTAGCTGATTTTAACTGCTTCAGATGTGCTGTAATCATCAGATGAAATACTAGGGTATATATGCTAGGGTATAAAATCTGAGTAAAAAAAAATCTGCCTGCTCAAAGGTATTTTAAAATATATTTGAAATCAATAATTAGTTTTGTTAACATGTTTCAGTTTAAAATCCCTGTAGGATTTTAAGTGGTCATATGATGCTATTTTAAAAGTTCATTATTTTGAGAATTGGGTGTAATATAATTGGTTAACATGCATGTAAAAATAATGTAATTATCATTGCGACCAATGCGAACATGATAGCAAAAGTAACTGATTTGGCTGCATTTCTCAAAAGCATCATGAGCCTAAATAGATTGTAGTTCCATTGGCACCAATGTTCCCTATGATCAACTTAGCTCACAATGCTCACAAAGTCATTTATAACATTATTTTGAACACTGAACATTTACATTCTTTTTATACAAAGCCTTAATTCCCATTCACACCAATAACAATAATGATAAAGATAACTATATCAGCTTTATCATCACCACTTTAAATGTTTAATTAATTATTCAAATATTTTTATTGGGTTTTGTAAACACTTATAAAACATTTAACAAGTCCCCATACAGCAACCTCAACATCCATAATAATAAATGACAATGTAATAAAAAAATAAAAATAAAATAATAATACTAAAATAAATAAAAATAAATAAAATGAAATTAAATAAACTGACCTGTTACAGAGCTTGTGAATCAATTATGTCCCAGTGTTTCCAGTAGGAAATTGTAAGTTAAAATAATCCAGAAATGGCTGCCAGACCGTATAAAATCTCTGGGTTGAACCCCTGATCGCGTATTTCAACTTCTCAAGTTTCAGGTGTGCCATTACATCTTCAACCCAACGCCTGTGTGTGGGAGGCATATCTGACTTCCAGTTGCGCAAAATAAGACGTCTGGTCAATAGAGATGAAAACGCAATGATGTCTGATTGTGCACCGGATATTATCATCCCAGCAGGTGTCACACCAAATATTGCGATTTCAGGGGCAGGGCTTATCTCTCTGTCACAAATGTAAGAAAAAGTGTCAAAAATTAAAGACCAAAACTGTATTAATTTTGGGCAAGCCCAGAACATATGATAGAGGGTAGCCGGAGCCTGACGGCATCGGGAGCAAGTCGGGTCGACATCTGGATATATCCTGGCAAGCTTACTCCTAGATAAATGAAGCCTATGGAGCACCTTAAACTGAAGCAAACCATGTCTGATGCAAATCGAAGTTGAATGTACTCTCTTAATTGCGCTTTGCCAGGAGTCGTCCGGCAGTCTAAATCCTAGTTCTCCCTCCCATCCTGCCCTAATATGACTAAGTGACGGCGAGGCGATCATCTGAATATCCTCATATAAACTGCTCACTCCTCCTCTTTGATTTAGATCCCCCTCCAACCACTCCTCTATCCAGTTATTTGACGAGAGTAATGGAAAGGAAGGGAAATGTTTCCGAACAAAGGCACGCACCTGTTGATACCTGAAATAATGCGAACTGGGGATATTATACTCATTTACCAGCTGCTCAAATGACATGAACACACCATCCTTAAAAAGATCCTTCACCCGTTTCAGACCATTCCTGAACCATGACTTAAATACTGTATCCATGAGTGAGGGTGGAAAGAGTGCATTGGCCGAGATTGGGAGAGAGGACATAGCCTCTCTATGTTTGAAGTGGGTCCTGAATTGGGACCATATTCGAAGTGAGCCACTCACAATAGGATTATTTGTAAGGCGCTGCTTACTGAGTGGCAATGGCGCACATACTAAAGAAGGTAGGGACACCGGATGAGCAGAATGTTGTTCCATTTCAACCCATACAGGTCCAGGTGCGTTAGACGCAGAGACCCAATATATTAATTTATAAATATTAGCTGCCCAGTAATATTGTAAAAAATTTGGTAGTGCCAAGCCTCCCGCCTCTTTCTGTTTCTCCAGATGTGACCTCCTTATTCGCGGGATGGTCTTGTTCCAGATAAAGGTAGAAATAGCTTTATCAAGATCTTTGAAAAAAGACTTTGGGATAAAAACAGGTATTGTTTGAAACAAAAATAAGAATCTGGGCATAATTATCATCTTGACAGAATTGACCCTGCCAGCAAGCGATATAGGCAGCGCTGACCAACGGGAAATGTCCTGTTTGGCCCTTTCCAGGGCTGGTTTAAAGTTATGCTTAAATAAATCCCTATACTTGCTGGTTACTGAAACGCCAAGATAAGTAAAAGTGTCGCGAGTTTCTTTTAGTTGATATGCCTCAAAAGACATCTGTCGAGCCTGGTCATTAATAGGAAAGAGCAAACTCTTAGTAAGGTTGATTTTGTAGCCTGAAATCTCTCCAAAGTTAGAGATAATTTCTAATGCCTTAGGAATAGAGGTGCAAGGGTCGGACAGGTACAGTATCAAGTCGTCCGCATATAGAGACAGTTTGTGATTTTGGCCCCCCCTGACAACCCCCGTGAGCTCTTCG
This sequence comes from Gila orcuttii, assembly GCA_026230005.1. NCBI lineage: Eukaryota > Metazoa > Chordata > Actinopteri > Cypriniformes > Leuciscidae > Gila > Gila orcuttii. Next base: position 30,290,904 of record JAPDVR010000023.1, read on the forward strand.
GCACTCCTAAGTGCAACCGCTAGTGGTTCGATGGCGAGGTCAAACAGAAATGGGCTCAATGGACAGCCCTGTCTTGTCCCCCTACCTATAGGAAAATAGTTGGAGATTATTTTATTAGTACGGACGGAGGCCTGCGGGGTAGCATACAGGATCCTGATCCACGAACAAAAAGCTGGTCCAAAACCAAACCTCCCCAGAGTTGCAAAAAGATACTCATACTCAATCCGATCAAATGCTTTATGAGCATCGAGGGAGAGCAAAACCTCTGCTGTAGGTGGAGTTTCCGGGGAATAAATAATATTAAAAAGCCTCCGTATGTTGCCAGAAAGCTGCCGCCCAGTAATAAAACCAGTCTGATCTGAATGTATCACTGTATGCATAACAGACTCCAATCTACTAGCCAGAACCTTTGTCAAGATTTTGTAATCGCAGCAGAGTAGACTCACAGGCCGAAATGACTCACATTTCAGAGGGTCCTTTCCTTTCTTAAGAAGGACTGAGATAATGGCCTGGGTCATTGTGGGAGGGAGAGTCTTACACTCCAATGCCTCGGTATATACATTTTTTAAAAGAGGGGTTAGTTTAAATGAGAATTTCTTAAAAAATTCAATAGGGAAGCCATCCGGGCCCGGAGCTTTACCGCTCTTCATTTTTTTAATTGCCCGATCGATTTCGGCTGCTGAAATGTTACTATCAAGATCTGTTCTGTCTTGTCGGCTTATGGTTGGAATCTCGAGACCATCGAAAAACTGAGCTAACTTAGTGCTATCACAATTTTCAGTAGCATAGAGATCTTCATAGAATTTTCTGAATTGTTTATTTATGCTTTTTTGATCTGTGCTTATCCCTACTGGAGTGTTAATCTCTGCTATAAATCCAGCCTCTGCGGATTGCCTTAGCTGATGGCTAAGTAGTTTGCTGGCTCGTTCCCCATGCTCGTAGAATTCCTGACGAGATTTAAGATAGAGCTCCTCAGCTACTCCAGATGCGAGAGTATCGAATTCTGTTAACAAACCTATTCTCTCTTTACAAAGAGCCGCAGATGGAGCTTCGGAATTTTTATGATCAACGTCCCTTATCAAAGAGATGAGCTCATTAAGGCGTGCTGAACGTTTTCTGTTCATGCTTACATTATAAGATATTATTTGACCACGTAAATATGCTTTCATTGCCTCCCACAGGTTTGAGTGGCTCGTGTCTGGTGATTGGTTTGTTTCTAGAAAGAAGTCGATTTGGGCGGATAGGAAGTTAACAAAATCTTCATCAAACAAAAGACGTGGGTTAAGTCTCCAATTGCGTTGTGGAGGCTCGTTATCTGGAAAGCAGAGCACCATTGTTACTGGGCTATGGTCAGAGATAACAATACTATCATATTCACTAGACCTCAGCAGGGGGAGGAGTTTCTTGTCCAGCAAAAAATAGTCTATCCTGGAATATGAATTATGTACTGGAGAAAAAAAGGAATACTGTCTAGAAACCGGATTTCTATATCTCCATGCATCAATCACCCCATATGCTTGGAGAAAAGCGTTAATAGTCTCTGCTGATTTACTAAGTGTTCTCGGTACAGCCCTAGAACGGTCCATAGTGGGATCCAAAACACAGTTTAAATCTCCCCCGAGAACCAATTGATGACTGTTTAATTCTGGAAGGAGTGAGAAAAAGTCAGTAAAAAATTTAGCATTATCCCAGTTTGGAGCATAGACGCAGGCAAGTACTACTGGTAAGTTAAATAAATGTCCTTGAACAATAATAAACCGACCGTCTCTATCTTGAATCGTATTTGTCTGTACAAATTGCACTTCCCTATGGATGAGAATGGCCGCACCACGGCATTTAGCATTAAATTTGGAGTGAAAAATCTGGGAAAAGCCCCTTCTCTTGAGTCTTGAGTGATCCTTATCAAGCAAGTGCGTCTCGGTTAAGAATGCTATGTCTGTTTGCAGCTTTGATAAATGAGAAAATACCTTACTATGCTTTACTGGGTGATTAAGCCCTTTGATATTCCAGTTCGTAAATTTAGTGTTTGCCCGCCCCTGACCACTAAACTTAATTCTCGCCATATTCTAGTATCTGAAATGACCTGACAGCAGCCTGTCTAGAGACAACCTGATCGTAAAGCCTTTTCACAAGTGAGAAATCTCTGTTTAGACATTGTGTAGTAAAAACCAATAATAAAAAACACAAAACCAACAGAAAATACAAAAACACAAAATCAAACACATCATTCACATAACCCCATTGCTGGCCTCTCCCCAAACGAAAGGCTGCATACTCCCCCAGTCGTACATTATCGCACAACATAAAGCTTACCTTGTGAGACCGAGTCCCACCAAAACTATATTAATGACAGAATAACATGTTGCAGCTAATCTTAACTGTAATCAAATATAGTACACACTCCCTAAATGTCCAATCTAGCACATTTTTTATATAACACTTTATGTGATTTTTTTTTTTTTTTTTTTTTATATATGTAAAATTCCACTTTAAATGTTTAAAGGTTTAGTTCACCCAAAAATACAAATTCTGTCAGTAATTACTCACCCTCATCTTGTTCCAATGCCGTAAGATTTTCATTCATCTTCGGAACGCAAATTAAGATATTTTTAATGAAATCTGAGAGCTGGCTCACTCCATAGGCTTTTAGGCAATTTTATTCTGCTAGTCCAGAAAAGTTAGAAAAGAGTTGTTAAAATAGTCCAAGTGACTACAGTGACACGAGAATACTTTTTGTGCGCAAAAAAAACTAAAATAACGACTTTATTCAACTATTCATTTTCTTCTGTGTGGGTCTCTGACGTGACTTCATGAGAGCGCCATGACGCATGCGCGAGAAGTGAGAAGATGACGCTCACGATCATTTGATGGGAAAGTGTGAAAGGTAAGCCATTCATTTTGCGGCATTGGTAAGGCACTTTTACGTTTTCTCGTTGGTTTCTCACAATTCGGACATCCAGTAAATGCACACTTTAGAACCATTTTAAACACTACATCGAGACGCGTCATCTTCTCAGTTCTCGTGCATGCGTTGTGGCGCTCTCGTGAACTCACATCAGAGGCCCACACTGAAGAAAATGAATAGTTGAATAAAGTCTTTATTTTTTGGGGTTTTTTGCGCACAAAAAGCATTCTCGTTAAATGAAAATATACTAAATATATAGTTAGAAACGAAAGTCTTGCGGGGTTGGAACAACATGAGGGTGAGTAATTACTGACAGAATTTTCATTTGTGGGTGAACTATCCCTTTAAGCTCTTTAAAGCAGGATGGATTCTTATTGACTGTCATTGATTTATCATTCATCAGATGAAAAAAAAAATCGTTCTGAAAGTGATTCCAACGATATTGTTCCTCTGTGCCGTTATTGTTATAGCTAGTTGTGGTGTGGACTCTGCCATTCTTTTATATTTAGAATCATTTCTATAACTATATTGTTATAGTTATCATCTTCAGTGTTAATGGGCCTTAAGACTATGAACTGTATAAAATAAAATATTTATGCATTCCAAGGCAATTTAAAAGTTTGTTTTTCCTACCTTGGTCCATGAAGTTGTTTAGTTTCATTTCAGTTGTATTTTCTTAGGGTCTCTAAGCAAGTCAAAGTTTGCATTGCCCTTCCTCACATAATCCATATACAGTGTGATCTTTCATTTATTCATTAGCCTTGTGCAGTGGGGTATTTCATGCGGTTGCATCAAGGAGGTGCATCTGAGAGTAATTTAGTCCAGGGAATTGCAGAACATATTGTCAGCAGTTTCTTAGAAAAAATGAATATATATATATATATATATATATATATATATATATATATATATATATATATATTTATATATATATATATATATATATAAACATACCACAAAGCCTTAAATGATGTATCAATAGAAGCTCAGAGGACGTCTTATCAAACAATGCACTATCACAATAGTTCAATTCATTTTCAAAATCCAAGCATTCCTCCTGAGAGTATATGCAAATCCAAATGCAACAAATATGATGCTTTTACTGATTTAGCCATTGTATTTATGTCATGCCTAGAGCATAATCAGGTGTTTTCTGTAACATGTTATGACAAATTCTCAAAGGGGCTAATTACAATGGCACAGAAGTGAAGCTGTCATCACTTCTTCCAAGGAGTTTGCTTGTCTAATGTAAATATTGAATCAAATCATTTAAATAATACTTAATGCATTTATTTATTCAAGTCAAGTCTTGCATTCAGTTTTTGTAAATGAAAGCCCTTTAGTGGCAGTAACTAAACGTTCCCAAACAAACTACATAAAACATGTACCCTTTGTTTAAAATGGCATGCTCCAGGAAAATAACAATAATAACACGAATAATCATCAAGCTAAATCACCAGCAACAATGCCAGATGCTGACGGAGGAGAAATTAGATTATTACATCGTAACATCTGGCACACGGAGGATCTAATCTCCCAGGCTGGGCATTCTTGAAGAATGAGTGTTCATGTGAGGCTGACATATCCCCAACATTCAGCATCTTAGGAATCACACGGGCCTGCTGTGGCATTCCACTGGAGGTGGACATCCCAACTGCAGCCTTTGACATCTTTACAAAGAGAACTAACTTGCTCAATCAGGAGGCTCAGCACCTGGAGATAAATGCTATTCTTTCAAAAGTGGAAACAAACCTATATCTACAGCATCTGTAATGTGCAGGGGTCCTAATAGCTCTACATATGGCTCTATTGCTTCAGCTCCTCTGGGACGATAGACCATTTATTGTCTCTGACCTGGAGACTAAAGCAGGACTTGAGGCAGCTGTCAGTATTTGCCTTGGTTTAAAAGGTGCTAATTTTCATAGGGCTAGCTGACAAAAAGCATAATGGTGTGATGAAGTTCTCCTGGGAAGTTCGTATTTATGAGGTGGGAAGTCGTGTTTATGAATTCAGGGTCATTCAAGTCACTTTTGTCGGACCAAGATGGTGGTGTACCATCTCTTAATTAACTATACAAATATGCAGAAAATTAAGAACAAAACACTGTGTGCCATCAGGTGTGTTTTATTTTTTATTGTTTTGAATTAATTATGAAGCCACTGTAAATTTTATCGTTACATATTATGTTGTTATATCACAATGCCATTATATTTTGTGCAAGGAATTAGCTTATTTTGTTGTAAATAAAAAAAAAAAAGCCTGACAATATCACTGCTAAATGCCTAAAACATATTGTGGTATTCCGCCATGTTTCTCACTGACACGCCTTCCCACTCTTATTTACGACTTTGTGGTGGCGTTCTTGTAGCCTGGTCCCACCAGACTCTCGTACATTTCATTTGTACATAGAGTCTGGCACCGCTCCATTGACAAGCGTTAACTTCCTTGTAGGCGGGTACTCTATTGAAGTCTAAAACTATTGGATCTGCCCAGAGTCACTCTGGATCTGCCATAACCAATCGCTAACGTTTGGTCGTGACGTATGTCATGTCGAACCCCGTGGGGAGGAGGGCCACAACATCATGGCCACCAACAAAACTAAGCAAAGATTGTTCTTGCTCCTGCTTTAACTTCTTGATATTCGGCAGCGTTGCCACAACGGACCGAATGGCTTCACTCGCATCTTTCTCCGCTGCCATTACTGAACTACAACTCAAAATAACGCACGGCATCAACGTCATCGTTCTCAGCCACTCCCTCTGTTCGCTGATTGGCCCGGTAAAAAATTGACCGGAGAAAATCAAAGATTACAGCACAATCCCAGATGTAGTACTGAAGGAAAATGAAAATTGAGCGGACGTACGTAGGAGGAGCCAGGCTAGCGTTCTTGTGCGTTCATGTTGTAAATACGATCATATTGGCATGACTTAAATGCACCATTACACCTATTGACGCTGCGGTGCGCAGGTAAGGAGACCAGAAGCCGGTTTGGCTAATCTTCAACATATTTGCTCTTAAACATTCGTTTTGGATTTACCTATTTTTAGTTTATACAAAAAAATCTGTCTGTATAAGAGAAGTCATGGACAATTGTGCAACAGTTATGATTTAGTTTTATGGCAATTCTCATTAATTTCTATGGTATCCGCAGTAATTGACTGTCGCACAATTCTAAACGAAATTCAATGACGCCAAGGCTGTAATGTGATTGGTTATCAAGGCACCCATGATCCAAGTTAGCCATCACGCTTTCTCCATTGGTAGAGCCACGGACCCTCATATCTCCCACTAATAAGACCATCTCTGGCAGATTCACACATGTTCAGGAGAGCACCACGATGCATCCACGATGAGTATTTTAATTCCTAATTCCTCATATTTTATATTTCATATAAAGTGGCAAATTATGTTTTTGTTTTTTTCGCGAACAAAGCACTCACATCACTTCAAAAAATTTATTTTAAACCACATGTATTTCTTTAATGATGTCTTTACTACCTTTCCTGGGCTTCAAAATAGTACACACGTTCCATTCAACTGTACGTGGACTGCGAAGTGGACTCTACAGGTTATTCCTCCGGGAGATTCCATTCAAAATGGAGCGAACATGTTCTGTTTAAAGGGCACTGTGAATGGCATTGGAAATAAGGGAACATAGATACATCACTTCACAGGAAGTGGAGAGCGAAAATTTTTGAATGGTTATGGCGATCAATGCTATATTTGCATATTCTGTTGTATGAATTGGTATGACAAAGTAAAAGTGCTGAGAAGCAGCTGATGCTCTGTCATTATTTACTTTACTTTATTTACCTCAGGAGTGTTTACTATGTGGCTGCGTGTGGGAAAGAAAGTGCACAAGAGACCGCTATAATACAATTATTATGACCATGAATTACTACATAGTAAACCAAATCAAAAACTATTTTCATATGACATGACAGTAACTGTATAGCTTAAAATCTGTTAACGGTCAATTAATAGCTGCAATAGTCAATTAAATATAAATGTAAATAAACATAAATTTATTAGATACATAATGTATCTCGTGGTCAGGAGGGAGCAGTAAACACTGCGTAGGGACCCTGTCAATTTATTACTTTAGTTACACTTTATTTTGATAGTCCACTTTAGACATGTAGACAGTTGCAAAGTTACTTAGTTTAATTGTTATAGAGTCCGTTGACATGACACCATTTTTAACTTAAAACGGAAAATGGGGGGCTAAAAATGCAAACATTTTGAAAACTATACCGTTATCGTCTCTGTGTAAACTACACAAATGCAAATTTGGAAAACGGTGATGTCATGTGCATACATATTACGTGTTCAGTATGTAGATGCGTAGTTTTGCTTTACAAAGTGACATTGCCAAGTATTGGCCCGGCAGCATAATTTATCCATTTATCCAGTTTTTATCCATTTTCACGGATCCGTGTAAACGGGGATCGTTTTGAAACCGTTGTCACGAAAAACGCAAAGAAAAACGTTTCCGTTTTTAGAACATTGTGCAATGCAAACTTGTCCTTAGTTTAGTTCCCATTCGAGGGATAAAAGCACATCCGGTCTGACCGGCGCTAGCTTCTGTGCCTCAGCAAGCGCTCTGTGTTACAAACTGTCTGTCTTATTTATTGTTGGCTGTCACGATATATATACAGCTCAATCTAAGATATTATGGCGTCCAAACAGTCTTACAAGTTGTGTGCTTCTCCTTGCCCTCATTACATCATGGGTGGAGATACACACGAACTTTGTGTGATGTGTTTCGGAGTGGAGCATGCTCTGTCAGCCTTCGAGGGGGCTGATTGTAAGCATTGTGAGAGGCTGTCACTTCGCACACTCCGCTCTCGCTTGTCACTCTTCGAGAAGGGTGTTCAAGTGAGCATTGGGAGCACACGAGGGAGCACGGAAGCTCTTGACGTGGGGATCGCAAATGGATCTCACGGCGGGGTTTGAGATGTGCCCTGCCCTTTCTCAGCCTTTACCCGTGGGATCCAGTGCTCTCTCTCCGAAGTTGGAAGCCCACCCGCGGTTCCTTCCGCTCCGGAAGAGGCACAGGTGCTTCAGCTGTCTAGTTCCGAGGAACTAGATGTGCTGAGCATCGAAATGGGGGAAGAAGAAACACCAGCTTCTTCCCCAGCGTATGAGAAGCTGGTGGAGGTATTATCTCGTGTTGTATTTAAATTAAATATTGAATGGCCAGCCGAGAAACAAGGCGCTTGTCCCAAAAGTACCTCCACCGAGGGGACTTTCATTTTTCCACGACCTTCACAAAGAGATATTGACGACGTGGAATAAACCTTATTCAGCCAGAGTATTTAGCCCCAGGTGCAAGTTTATTCTGGTATAAGAGGGCTAAAAAATTATGGTTATGGGACAATGCCTAAAGTTGAACAGCCACAAGAAGTTATGTATCCCCGGCATCGACATCATCCCTGAAGTCCCCTATGCTGCCCACTAAGCCATTAAAAAAATAATCTATGTTAGTGGGTGAATCATATACGCCAGCAGGTCCGGCTGGTGCATGCCTTCACACTATGGCCATATTACAGGCATACCAGGCTGATCTGCTGAGGGACCTGGAGACTATTGATGGGGCGGGACCTGACGTGGTTCGAGAACTACGTCGGGCCACCGATCTTTCTTTCCTAGCCATGAAAGAGACGTGCTATTGGGCGGTCTATGGCAGCTAATGTGGCATCGGAGAGGCATCTTTGGTTAAATTTATCAGACATCAAATACAAAGATAAATATTTCCTTTTGGACACCCCGCTATCGCCTCCTGGCCTTTTTGCAGTAAACACCATTGTTGAGAGGTTTCAGGAGGCTAAAAAGAAAGCAGAGGCATTCAAACGGTATCGCCGATCCACACAGTTGTAAAAGAGATAAAGCTAGGCCAGTCACTCACTGTCAAACAGTTTCAAAGGCTGTTGGGCCTGATGGCAGCAGCATCCAACATTATTCCGTTCAGCCTGCTGTACATGAGCCCCCTACAGTGGTGGCTCAAGACCAAGGGGTTTTCCCTGAGGGGGAACTCACTCCGTATGATCAAGATAACACGGCGGTGTCTCCGTGCCTTGGTTATATGGAGAAAACCTTGGTTTCTATCCCAGGGATCCAGTGTTAGGAGTTCTTTGCCATTGAGTTACACTCTCAACAGATGCTTCTCTCACAGGCTGGGGAGCGGTAATGGAAGGCCGCTCAGCTCAGGGTCTATGCAGGAGTCATCATCTTTCGTGGAACATAAACTCCCTGGAGATGATGGCCATCTTCAATGTGTTAAGACATTTCCTTCCAGACTCGAGGGGCCATCACGTGCTTTTTCGCACAGACAACACATTGGTGGTCTCCTAAATAAATCATCAGGGGGGTCTGCATTCACGTCCACTATGCAAAGATCAATTTATATTGAGGGACATCTGAATATTGGAGAAGACTTCCTGTCGAGGCAGGAGGCGACACCGAGGTGGTGGAACACATTTGGGGAGTTTATGGCCAGGAACAGGTGGATCTGTTTGCATCTCAGGATAAGACGCACTGTCAACTTTGGTTCTCTCTCACGCATCCAGCCCCACTGGGACTGGACGCATTAGTGGAGACATAGCCGAGGCAACGTCTGTACGCATTTCCCCAGATTGCTCTGCTCCCAGGAGTTCTGGAGAAGGTTCGCCAGGACGGAGTGAGTGTCCTGTTGGTAGCTCTGTACTGGCCAAGCCGAGTGTGGTTTTCAGACCTAATGTCCCTTCTCAACGGCTCTTCCCTGGAGAGGGAGGGATCTTCTATCTCAGGTGGAGGGAGCAATCCTCCATCCCTGCCCAGAAACATTCAACCTGTGGGTCTGGCCTCTGAGGGGGCACCACTCATAGGCTCTGGTCTTTCAACTGAAGTTGTAGAGACCATGTTTAACTCCAGAGCTCTGTCCACAAGGAAGCTATACCCCCTGAAATGGAGATTGTTTACCTCTTGGTGTAATCTAAGACAATGGGATCCAGTTAATTGCACTGTTAGTTCAATACTTTATTACCTCCAAGATCGTTTTGATTCAGGGTTATCTCCTTCCACACTGAAAGTTTATGTTGCTGTCATTGCTGCCTACCATGCCCCTCTGGGGAGGTTATCTGTTGAAAGATATCCTCTTGTTATACGTTTCCTTTGTGGCACCCTGAGGCTGAGGCCTGCAGTCCGTACCAGAGTTCCAGCTTGGGATCTGGCTCTCGTTCTAAAAAGTTTATCTGTCACTCCCTTTGAGCCTCTCAATTCTGTCTCAGATAAGTTTCTGACCCTCAAGACTGTCTTCCTTCTAGCCATTTCCTCACTAAAAAGAGTAGGAGATCTTCAGGCCCTATCGGTATCTCCTTCATGCCTTGAGTTTGCACCTGATATGGCACCTGGGTTCCTCTATCCTAAACCTGGATATGTACCTAAAGATCCAAACAATGTACCATGGCCTATTATACTGCAGGCGTTCTATCCTCCTCCTCTTAAAGATCAGGATCAGGAGAAATTAAACCTCATTTGTCCAGTCAGAGGACTGGACACTTACGTCCACAGAGTTTCCCAGTGGAGGAAGTCTGATCAGCTGCTGGTTTGCTTTGGGCCCCCTAAAAAAGGACTTCCTGCATCCAAGCAGACTGTTAGCAAATGGATAGTCAAGGCTATTTCACTTGCGTATGAGGTTATGGGCCAGCCTTCACCTTTGGCCAGTAGAGCCCATTCTACCAGGGGTATGGTGGCCTCCAAGGCCCTTATTTCTGGGGTTTCCCTTCAAGAAGTTTGTGATGCAGTGGGCTGGTCTTCGCCGCTCACTCTTGTCAGTTTCTACGATTTAGACATGGATACCCCTGAGTCTAGAGTTCTCATGTCGTTAGGGCATTCTCTGTCCCAAAGTGCCATCAACGCAGAGCCAGTTTCCTCGAAAGGGAACGCCTCAGGTTACGACTGTAACCCTAGTTCCCTGAGTAGGGAACGAGACGCTGCGTCACTTTGCCATACTTCCTACATCCCTGTGATCTACTTGCTTCGGCCTTATCGAAGCTAGCGCCGGTTAGACGGGATGTGCCTTTATCCTTTCCTGGTCATGACATCACCCACCCGTGACGCTCATTCTCGCCACTGGACTGGTTGACACATGTGCTTCAGACGCAATCACGCAGGGGCATTCCCAAAGGTCATCGACGCAGCGTCTCATTTCCTACTCGGAACTAGGGTTACAATCGTAACCTGAGACATTTTCCATGTTAGTTTTTATTCATTATTTGTTGTCATGGTTACTGATTGCTTTGTGCACCTGTTTCTTGTTTCAATTTGTTTTCTCCTTTGTATTTAAACCCTCATTTTAGTTCTCCTTCATTGTTCTATCTTTGCTTTGGTAAAGCTGTTGTGTTTGTTTTCTTCTTTGGACTGGTTTCATGCTGGATTGCCTTTGTTTTTGTTAATAAAGTTACAACGGCTGTTATTTATCCTGCTCACCTCTTCCTTGCCTTTGCCTTGGCTGCACGTGACAGCAACTACATGTCAACTATCTCTCATTAGAGTATCAGTAGACTGTTAGGTTAGTGTTAGAAGAACAAGTTGACATGTTGCAAATGTAGCAACATTTGACGCGCTTTCGTAGCGACTACGCCACCCTGGATTAACAGGGAAAAACAACCCAAAAAAAAGGGACACACAAGTACGTGCCACTTAGAAACGGCAAGAGCCGTGAGTTTCCTTATAAAATAGTTGCTTTTATTAAAGTTACAATGGTTGGCCAATAGTCATTTAAGACCAGTAATCGGCACCATTGCCAATGGTCGAAAGAAACAACAACAAAACAAATTAACAATAATAATTGCAGGCGGGCAGAGGCTTCCTTTTTGAAGAATGGGCTGGTATGACAGCAACAGGTACACAAAAGAGACACCACGCCAGAATGTGTCCAGCGTCATTTCCGCCTAAGCGAGTTAAAGGGTGTGTGGCACAATAGTGTGGGAGACACGCACATGTTCGTTTGGCGTGGCATTGCTGCGAGTGTGAAGAGCTGCTGCACGCTGAGGGTACTGCTTACCTGTTCATGTTGCCAATAATCCCCGGTAACAAACCTGGCATCACGGTCATTCAATTGGAGCTGTACGTCTCATATCGTTCAGTTCCCCTTGTTCAGGTTGCTGACAATTCCCGGTAGCCTAACAAGCTTGGCATCGCGTTCGTGACTTGTGATATGACGTGTTTCGTATAAGATAGGACACACTGTGGAGATTCATCTGGCAGCTGATGGTGCACTAGACCACTGTTTTTTCCCAGTATTTATGGTTTATTTACGACTGTGTTTGTTTGGATTCGTTTTGGTTGGTTTTGTTATGTGACTATGGTATAGTTTATTTGTTTTCTTTTTATTTAGTTGATTTTTGTTAGTTGTATCGTGTAATTATTTTTGTTTTCTTATTTTCTTTATTTTTGTTTGGCCGTTTAGGGGGCTTTGTACTGGACGTGACCATATCTCCCTTATTAGGAGGTGGTGTGATGCAGTGACGGCACTATCTTTTGATTGATTTGATGATTGTGTATTACATTTGGCACGTGTGTTACAATTTTCCCGGATTGCACTAAAATAACGGAGACTGTTACTTCCAGTCCACAACTTTGTCCAACCAAATCAATCTGGCCCCCCCTTATTGCAGCCCTTTTTCTTGTTAGCATTTTGTGTATGGTTATGTTGTTTGGTATTTGTTGAATTAATGTTTATATATGTTATTGAGTGCTTTTGACGAAATAAAGAGACTGTGTACCTCACCAGTGCCTATACTTTCATTTAATTGAACAACTTGAGAGGGTCTACTCCACCATTGATTAAGGAAGGTGGATGTTCGCCCTGTTACATATGATTCTGTGTTCTCCCTCTATAAGTTACCACCTGTTAGCCAGAACCTGCTGAAAGATTGTGAGGTGAAGGATAAGGGCGGGTTATTACCACTATCAATAAATCAGTCAACAATCACATTAAATTTCCCTTCCACAGCACAAAACTTAAACAGATCCAACACCTCCAGCTATAAGATCTCTTTACTGGACATGGTGATCTAATCAGAGCTCTTTAAATCTGCAGTTAATGAACTAAAAACACTGCAGCAACAAGATGCAATTGAGTCACAATTTACTACAAATGAAACAAGGGGAGTGTAGCCTTGGCTGTTCAAGCTTTCTGCAGATTGAATACATTAAGCAACAGCAACAGGTTGATAATCCTGATAACTCTAATGGAAAATAACATTAAGAGTATTATAGTGACAGACATTATTGACTGCACTGGGTAATAGGGGTCAGTTTGTGTTAAGCAGTTCAGGGAGGCTAATAGGTTCTGAGCGGCATATTGATTGGTGTTCAGTCAGCAGGGATAAACAAAACATTTCCCACAAGGATGCTTTTCTTTTCTCCAGCTGATCTTGCGATGAACGACTGGATATTAAATATGGCTGTAAAAAAAAAAATATATATAAAAAAATTCTGGCACTAAAACAAAAAAGTCCTCAAACCACAAATACAACTATACTAATTATGTTATGGCAAGACACTAAGGCCCTGTTTACACCTGGTATTAAGATGCATTTTGGTCAATCGGATCACAAGCAGACAAGACAGACACATTCCTGTTTACACCTATTATTTTAATCAGTCTCTTTTATCCACTTTCAACCAATTCTGTGCTGATTTATTCAAGGGGAGAATCTATGAGAGGGTAAATGCATGTTTTTTTGTTTTTTTTTTTCAGATCTTTTGATCTAAAAGACAAAATAGGCTTGGAAATGTACATATGAACATGACCGGAGACGACAGAAAAGCATACGGAGAGCATCAACTTTCGTTTCTGCTGTGACAGCCGCAAGACCATGCAGAACCCTGTGAGTGTGAGTTAGAAATCAGGAATTGTAAGAGAACATTGTGCTTGGCAAGTTTTCCGTCTTCAAAACAAACTTTAAATTAAAGCAACGTTTAAATCCCATCTGACTAGCGCGCTTCCCATAATGTTTACGCATTAAGTCAGTAGGCATAGAGTAGGTGGTCTTTTGTGGTTGTTGGAACACATTCAACCACATGAGTGTTCCAGACTATCTCTGGAAGTGGTCGAAAGTCGACAAGCTCAAACCGTTTTAGACCCTATTTACACCTGTATTTAGCATTGTCCATTTGTGATCCGATCGACAAAAACGCATCTTAATACCAGGTGTAAACAGGGCCTACATGTCATGTCATGTCAACACCTAACTAAACTAACAGTCTTCAAATAATCTGAGAGTTAGTCAACATGTAGTTGCAAAGATACGTATAATTATTGAGTGGACTTTTGAAATAAATTGTAACCCACATTTTTCAGTAAAAATTATTTTACTGTTATGAGAAGAAATAAGTAACACTGCACTGTTTTAAAACAAGAACAAAATAAAAGCTATATCCAACATAATCAAAAAAAGTAAATATAATAACCCTAACATGGTATATGCACACACAGCTTTACAGATTATCAAGAATCAAACATGCTCTCTTTAAATACCCTTTTTTCTAATATTTAGTGTTGGAAAGTCCAATTCATTCCAACAAGTGAGTTCATTGACATCCAAAATGTGCAGAGCGGTGGGTCCCCAGGACCAGGAATGAAAACAGCATTAGCTTAAAGTGGCAGTATTTCCTTGGAGAAAAGAAAAATCAGTAAAATCTTAATCTACAATCTATATCAGCAGACACTAAGCACAACATCTCTATTCTGATGATAAAATGACTGACTCTAAGCCATTTGTATTGCCTAATTTATTGCTGTCACTTTAACTGAGGTTGTTTGTTCGTTCATGAAATGGTTTTTGTGCCAGAAAAACACAATTCTGATAAAATGATTTAATCAGATAATCATATATATATATATATATATATATATATATATATATATATATATATATATATATATATATATATATATATATATATATATATATATATATATAAATATATTGCCCCGTAATGTAGCTTCAATCTAAAATGGATTGAATAAATTAATATGACATGATTAGATATTGACTAAACTAAGTAATAAAACAAAATAAAACAACTATTAAAAAATGATCACAGGTCAAATTAGCATTTATTAAACTAATCATACATCATACAAAGCATGATTTAAACAACCGCCACAGTCAAAACATGAAGATTAAAACCTCTAAGAAAGGCTGGAGCAAGGCTTAACTCATTTGATGGAATGCCATTTCTGCCCCTATAAGGAAAAGCATTTTTCTAGCTATTACTTTTACAGCCCAGTCTCAAAGTTGCTTGGCAATTAAACATTTGGCTCTACTAGTTTTTCTTGTTGCCACATAATAGATGTAGCAATTTTCTTCCACCTCGAGCCCCCCTGACAGAACATTGTAATCAGTTTTTTGCTTCCATTCTTCTCGAGCTGCCCATTTAAGCCCATAGGACAGTCTGGGTGCTTGTCGCAGTGCCCCTTATCGGCATTAGTATGCTAAACTCCACCGTCCATGCTAATCAAAGTCAACTACACATTTCTCAACCACAACTCAGTCAAGCCAAGCAAGATCTAGACAAGAGGACTGTTTAAATTCCCATGACCGATGGGTCTCATTATGAGCACCAGGAATAAGCAAACTGATTAGCTCCAAATTTGTCACGCCTAACTGTTGCCTGCTCCTGGGTATTGTGAGGCATTTTGTGCTCCAAACACAACAATTCATTCACTGCGGACATTAATTGTAATCCCCCATCCCCCATCCGTCTGCAAAGTTCTCGAGTGCCCATTGCAGGGTTTCTTAGAGCTGTTATTTTGAAAATCAGTGTTCATGATAAACACAGAAATAAATCACTTCCTGATGGACATGGAACACTATTATATAAGATAAACAAGCTAGATCTTCATAAAATTAAGAAGAAGAACAAATCAATTAAGAAGTGTCTTTGAAAAAATGAATTAAGAATGTTTCCTGGAAAATAAATAAACTGAACAAAACATAACATTATAATGATTTGACTGCTACTATTTACATCCTTCTGTCAGTGCTTTGCATTTTTCTAACTGTAATTGGCTAAACTAGATGGTCTCTGTGGATTTACATCATTCTGACAAACAAAAACATGCTAGACTATTAATAATAATAATGAAACTATCTTAACTGCTTATGTTGAGATGTTTACACCACTGAAATGATGTAACACCACTATCACAAATGTATATTTTAGATAAGTGAGTAGCTGACATATATTTATGGCGAGTTGACATGTCCTGTGGTGTGACATGTCCTAATCCATTTTAAAAATATTTTTATAAAAATTTTAGATTATTACGCATTTAAATTTTACGAGCTCATGTTTATTTAGATACTAACTGCATGAAATATTTGTACTTTTAAAAATATATGTGTAAAGTCTGTAGACACGTTGCTGTAAACAAATCTCCAGTGCATAGTGTGGATATGTCAGGCTTCAGGACTAATTTTAACATCACTGTTAGACAATTTTAACAACTCTCTTTTCACCACCAACTTAAAACTGCCCTCTTTATTTTTGGCTCCTCCCCTGAAAATAAACCTTCTATATACAAGAAAATTAGCAGATCCCGTACATTATTTATGAAAACATTTTTTGGTCATTCAGTGGAACAAACAGGTTAAAATTATATTTGACTACTACAACTACAGTATGATTATATTGTCATTTGATCTTCATTTAATTATGTGTTCTTATTTAAATGTATAAAAAGAATGGTACATTTCCAGGAAATTTTGACCTTATGGGCACATTTTTTTGTAGAGTAGAAAGTAGCATAAAGTTTTCTGTGATGAGTAGGTTTAGGGGTAGGGTTAGTGCAGGGGGATATAATATACAACTTGTACAGAATACAAACCATT
Organism: Gila orcuttii; assembly: GCA_026230005.1. Lineage (NCBI taxonomy): Eukaryota > Metazoa > Chordata > Actinopteri > Cypriniformes > Leuciscidae > Gila > Gila orcuttii. The sequence goes on from JAPDVR010000023.1 coordinate 30,307,695, forward strand.
ACGTCAATGGAAAATTCACCTAAAACATGGAAACCCAACATTTCTTAGGTACCAAATCAGCACATTAGAATATTTCAGTAGCAGGTGGTGCATTTCACACCTAGGCCTTCAGTGGTGTCCTACCTGAATTAATAACTTTTAATAGTGTAGCGCACAGACTCTTTATAATTGTTGTGAAATTGCTGTTTTATTTTGCACCTGCAGTTATCGGGTTAATGCGGTGAGTTCGGAAAAGGCTGGGTACAGAGAAAAGAGCGAGTGAGTTAGGCTGGTGCTTTTGTGTATAGTTGCACCATTGTAGTTAGTTATTTTAGACGATAAAGTTTTAAATATGGATATTTTTCTTATACAAAACCATCGCTTTGCTTTAGAAGGCCTTTATTAACCTCCCAGGGCCGCGTGGAGCACTTTTTGTCATGAATAGATGCACTTTGATGGACTTCAAAACAGAAACAGCCATTCACTGCCATTACAAAGCTGGGAAGAGTCAGGACATTTTTTTAATATAACTGATTGTATTCGTGTGAAAGAAGAATGTCATATACACCTAGAATGGTTTGAGGGTGAGTAAATCATGGGGTAATTTTCACTTTTGGGTGAACTATCCCTTTAGGAATCATGTGACACTGAAGACTTTAGTAACGGTTGCTGAACATTCTGCTTCGTCATTACAAGTCAAGTCACCTTTATTTAAATAGCGCTTTTTACAATGCAGATTGTTTCAAAGCAGCTTTACAGAGATAACAGGAAAATAATGTTGTAATAGTATTGTTAAATATAAAATTAAATGTCCCCAACTAAGCAAGCCAAAAGCCAATGGCGACAAAGGCAAAGAAAGGTGAAAAAGGCGACAGTGGCAAGGAACCAAAACTCCATCAGGTGACAGAATGGAGAAAAAAACCTTGGGAGAACCCAGGCTCAGTCAGGGGGCCAGTCCTCCTTTGGCCAACGAACGAACAGTGTATGATTATGATTTAGGCAGCATTACAGGTCAGAAGACAGATGGGATCAGAACTTTCACAATATTTATCCAGTTCCATCTGGTTGGGGGTCGGAGTCATCATGCCGGTATGGAGACGAGTTTGATGAGGTGTCCATGAGGCCTTCACAGGGCTGCTGAGGCTGGCACTTCAGGGATGCATTGTCGTTGTGTCCATGCAATGGTCCTTCATCAGATCTGGATATGGCCTGGATCCGGCGGTTTGCAGTAAACCTCAGGATAAACAGAGAGACTAATATTAGCGTAGATGCCATCCTTCTTATGATGTACAAAGTACATCAGGATTTATGGGAAGTGTTCCCGGTTCCGGCTGATCTAAACTATGCAGCCTAACATTGAATTATAGAAGTCTACAATGTGTTATGTGTATGCTAAGCCAAAGAGATGTGTTTTTAGTCTAGATTTGAAATGAAAGGAAGATTGTTGTTTTGGTGCTATATAAGAAAAGGACCAATAAACAATAAACTAACTGAACCAAATACAAAATAAGAATTGTTTATTAAATATTTTAGATCCATTTTAATACATACACTTCCATGCACTTGGGAAACAAAGCTAGTAATAGATTAATATCAATGAATACACACACACAAAAAAACCCAGAAGAATACATAAGCAACATGAATAATCAACCATGTACACTCACCTAAAGGATTATTAGGAACACCTGTTCAATTTCTCATTAATGCAATTATCTAATCAACCAATCACATGGCAGTTGCTTCAATGCATTTAGGGTGTGGTCCTGGTCAAGACAATCTCCTGAACTTCAAACTGAATGTCAGAATGGGAAAGAAAGGTGATTTAAGCAATTTTGAGCGTGGCATGGTTGTTGGTGCCAGACGGGCCGGTCTGAGTATTTCACAATCTGCTCAGTTACTGGGATTTTCACGCACAACCATTTCTAGAGTTTACAAAGAATGGTGTGAAAAGGGAAAAACATCCAGTATGCGGCAGTCCTGTGGGCGAAAATGCCTTGTTGATGCTAGAGGTCAGAGGAGAATGGGCAGACTGATTCAAGCTGATAGAAGAGCAACTTTGACAGAAATAACCACTCGTTACAACCGAGGTATGTAGCAAAGCATTTGTGAAGCCACAACACGCACAACCTTGAGGCGGATGGGCTACAACAGCAGAAGACCCCACCGGGTACCACTCATCTCCACTACAAATAGGAAAAAGAGGCTACAATTTGCAAGAGCTCACCAAAATTGGACAGTTGAAGACTGGAAAAATGTTGCCTGGTCTGATGAGTCTCGATTTCTGTTGAGACATTCAGATGGTAGAGTCAGAATTTGGCGTAAACAGAATGAAAACATGCCTTGTTACCACTGTGCAGGCTGGTGGTGGTGGTGTAATGGTGTGGGGGATGTTTTCTTGGCACACTTTAGGCCCCTTAGTGTCACATGTCTGTCCTGTCTTGTTATGCAGATGGGTGTTTTGTTATCTTGATCCATGTGCTCTTGTCGTTGTTTAATCCCTCCCCCTTGTTATCTGATTATTGGTTAATTGCTCCACCTGTCTGTCTCGTTACCCTCCTTTGTTTGCCTCCCTATTTAGTCTTCCTGTGTTTGCTGTCCTGTGCTCGTTCGTTGTATTTGTTACGCGTTTTGTATGCTGTGCCTGTTCCTGCCCTGCCTTGTCTGTTTTTGGATTGCCTTGTCTGTTTTTGGATTTAGTTTTGGTTTGTTTATTTTATGTTTTGTCCTATTAAAACACTTCGTCTCTGCACTTGTATCCACGGAATTATTCCCAGTCCCACCGTGACAGAACGAACGAGCCAATGTGGATTCAGCGGAGCGAACTCTCTCCTGAGGAGAGAGAGAATGGCATTTCTTTGTTTAAGTACCTCACCATGTGGGCTCAAAGGAATGAGGAGAGGAGGGCAGCAGAGTCTTCCTCACGGGTCTCATCAGGAATGAAGTCATCATCTCTGGATCCGTCAAGCGGGGGGACTTCATCGATGGTGTTCACGTTCCGGCTGCCCAGTCGGAGATTGTTCAAGTCCCGTCTGCCCAGCGAGAGACTGTTCACGTCCCGTCTGCCCAGCGAGAGACTGTTCACGTCCCGTCTGCCCAGCGAGAGACTGTTCAGGTCCCGTCTGCCCAGCGAGAGACTTTTCACGTCCCGTCTGCCCAGCGAGAGACGGTTCACGTCACGTCTGCCCAGCGAGAGACGGTTCACGTCACGTCTGCCCAGCGAGAGACTGAGCACGTCCAGTCTGCCCAGTCTGAGACTGAGCACGTCCAGTCTGCCCAGTCTGAGACTGAGCACGTCCAGTCTGCCCAGTCTGAGACAGATCCGGAGATGCCCATTTGTGTGGCCGCCAAGGCAGTTACGGACTATCTGGAGCGTCTGGCTCGGATCCTGGATATGCCCGTGTCTGCTGTCCCTGAGCCGGAGCCCGTGTCTGCTGTCCCTGAGCCGGAGCCCGTGTCTGCTGTCCCTGAGCCGGAGCCCGTGTCTGCTGTCCCTGAGCCGGAGCCAGTGTCTGCTGTTCCAGAGCCGGAGGCAGAGCCAGTGCCCGTTCCAGAGCCGGAGGCAGAGCCAGTGCCCGTTCCAGAGCCGGAGGCAGAGCCAGTGCCCGTTCCTGAGCCGGAGGCAGAGCCAGTGCCCGTTCCTGAGCCAGAGGCAGAGCCAGTGCCCGTTCCTGAGCCGGAGGCAGAGCCAGTGCCCGTTCCAGAGCTGGAGCCAATGTCTGTTCCAGAGCCAGTGCCTGTTCCAGCGCCAGAGCCAGTGTTTGTTTCTGTGTTTGTGTCTGTTCTTGTGGCTGTTACAGTTTTGGTGTCTGTTCCTGAGCCGGTGTCTGTTCCTGAGCCGGTTGCTGTTCCTGTGCCCTGGCCGCCCGAGGGGTCTTCACCGCCCTGGCCGCCCGAGGGGCCTTCACCGCCCTGACCCCCCGAGGGGTCGTCTCCGCCCTGGCCGCCCGAGGGGTCCTCACCGCCCTGGCCGCCCGAGGGATCCTCACCGCCCTGGCCGCCCGAGGGGTCCTCACCGCCCTGGCCGCCCGAGGGGCCCTCACCGCCCTGGCCGCCCGAGGGGTCGTCTCCGCCCTGGCCGCCCGAGGGGCCCTCACCGCCCTGGCCGCCCGAGGGGCCCTCACCGCCCTGGCCGCCCGAGGGGTCGTCTCCGCCCTGGCCGCCCGAGGGGTCCTCACCGCCCTGGCCACCCGAGGGGTCCTCACCGCCCTGGCTGCCCGAGGGGTCCTCACCACCCTAGCCGCCCGATGGACTGTCTCCTTTGCCCTGGCCGCCCGATGGACTGTCTGCTTCGCCCTGGCCGCCCGATGGACTGTCTGCTTCGCCCTGGCCACCCGATGGACTGTGTTTTGCCCTGGTCTGTCTCTCCTGTCCCCCCCCTGGCCTGTTCCTCCTGTCCCGCCCGGGTCGGATGGAGCGTCTGGTAGCCGCTCCGTAGGGAGGGGGTTATGTCACATGTCTTTCCTGTCTTGTTATGCACATGGGTGTTTTGTTATCTTGAGCCATGTGCTCTTGTCGTTGTTTAATCCCTCCCCCTTGTTATCTGATTATTGGTTAATTGCTCCACCTGTCTGTCTCGTTACCCTCCTTTGTTTGCCTCCCTATTTAGTCTTCCTGTGTTTGCTGTCCTGTGCTCATTCGTTGTATTTGTTATGCGTTTTGTATGCTGTGCCTGTTCCTGCCCTGCCTTGTCTGTTTTTGGATTTAGTTTTGGTTTGTTTATTTTATGTTTTGTCCTATTAAAACACTTCGTCTCTGCACTTGTATCCACGGAATTATTCCCGGTCCCACCGTGACACTTAGTGCCAATTGGGCATCGTTTAAAAGCCACGGCCTACCTGAGCATTGTTTCTGACCATGTCCATCCCTTTATGGCCACCATGTACCCATCCTCTGATGGCTACTTCCAGCAGGATAATGCACCATGTCACAAAGCTCGAATCATTTCAAATTGGTTTCTTGAACATGACAATGAGTTCACTGTACTAAAATGGCCCCCACAGTCACCAGATCTCAAATCTGCTGATTTATGTGACAAACATGCACCTTTTAAAAGGTTTAGAGTAAGAAGTAGAGATAATCCCTGGTTTAATGAGTCAATATCTTTACTTATAATAAAAAGAGATGAGGCATGGGCTAAAGCAAAGAAAACAAATAATAACATGGACTGGGTAAATTATAGGACAATAAGAAATAATTGTACAAAATTGGTAAAAAAATCTAAATGTGATTATTACATAAATATGATGAATGAAAATTTGAACAATCCGACCAATTTCTGGAAGTTGACTAAATCAGTTTGTGGTAAAAAAAAACTCCACCAGTCTGCCGGATTGTTTGAAATTAAATGAGAGTGTAATCCGGGACAAAGAAAATATTGTAAAAGCCTTTAACAGCCATTTTATCTCTGCTGATTTAATCTCAGATTTTAGCAATTTAAAGGAACATAATATAGAAGGCAATGTGGAAAACGTTTCATGTTGTTCTCAGCGGTTCACTTTTACTCGTATTTTAGCTACACAAGTTTATAAAACCTTATCAAACTTGGATTGTAAAAAATCAGCAGGGTCTGATAAAATAGAGCCTTATTTAAAAAAAAATTGCTGCAGATCTTATAACAGAGCCCATCACTTCTATTTTAAATTTAAGTTTATATTCTAATGTTATTCCCCGTGCATGGAAATCGGCTATGATTCTACCTTTGTTAAAAGGTGGTGATCCATCTGAGATGAATAATTACCGTCCAATTTCAAGGTTGTCGATGATGGCAAAAGTATTTGAATCTTTTGTAAATGATCAAGTAAAACAGTTTTTAACTGAAAATAAAATTTTAAATGAATTCCAATCAGGCTTTAGATCAGGTCACAGTACTATAACAGCAGCCATACTGGTCACAAATGATATTATTGAATGTTTGGATAGTAAACAGCATTGTGCAGCCTTATTTGTATCTCTCAAAGCATTTGATTCTGTAGATCATAAACTCTTGTTGCAGAGACTTAGTTGTGTGGGTTTTAGTGAAACAGCTCTAAACTGGTTTAATAATTACTTATCAGAAATAACTCAGTGTCTCAGTTGAAAATTTTACTTCAGCAGAACAAACAATTAAAAAAGGTGTCCCACAGGGCTCTGTTTTAGCACCAATTTTATTTTCTATTTATATCAATGACCTAGGTTGTGGGATAACTCCAGCTAGAATTCATCTATATGCTGAGTTTTCTCTCACTAAAAGAGCTTGCACGCGGCACGTCTTTTTAAAGACGGCTCGCCCGTGCATTTCAAAAAAAAAAAAAAATGAATGGTGCGGCAGCTTGGTATCGGACTCTGATGGGCACGAGCGTTGTCTAGTATGTTTGGGCTTGATCATGCTAGAGCAGCGCTCGTGGATGACTCATGTTTTCTCCGTGGAAACATGATCATCGCGTCATTAAGGTCGAGACTCGGTGAACTCATATGAGTGAGAGTCCCCTCATCCACCCCCCGATCTTCGGCTGGTGGCCAGGGTGACCTGAGGGTTACGGTCTGGAACAAGGCGCCGACTATGTGTCCGCGACCCCAGCCCCCCTCTTCAATGACGGTGCCCGCTAGTGAACAGGTGATTCCCACGGGTCTACCCTCTGGTGGCCCGTGTGTTTCATTTGAAGCTACAGAGGATGATATTATGTTTGTAGCAGCTTCACTAGGTGGGTTTGATTTTCCTGGAAGTGACGACTCGTCGAGTCTGATCCGGAGATGACAGCCATGCTTTCCCAGGACGATTGTTTTTTTGGTAAGGCCGCCGACCCTCGTCCACGGCAACCCCAATACCATTCTTCCCGTGCATGATGAGATCAGGGACCGCTCTCTGATCTCATCCGCCTTTCCTCCTCTCGATGGGGCCGCTGCCCATGGGTACACTGGGGTTCCCCCGGCTGAACACTTTGTTGCGATGCTATGTGTCCTCAGAGTGCTTCTTCTCGGTGCAATCCTAAGCACCCGTCCGTGGCCTGTAGTTTTTCGTCTACGCTTGTGGCGAGATCCTAGAGCGCCACGGTACTGGCAGCCGCCTCACTGTATGCCATGGTCATTCTGCTGGTCTACCTGACCCAGATGCTCATGGACCTGCACGAGGGCGGGACTGACTCAGGGCTCTTCACTGAGCTGCGCGCCGCCACTAACCTTGCTCTCCGAGCGACGAAAGTGGCCGTACGCTCCGGGGGTCAGGTGATGCTCACCATTCTGTGGCTGTACCTATTTGATGTGCTGGATGTCGCGTGGACCCGTCTGTCCGACATTCCCATATCCCAGGTCGGCCTTTTCGGCGGTGCGGTTGAGGGCTGGCCCAACAGCTCTCAGCCGCCCATGAGCAGACTGACGTTGATTCTGTCCCGACGGCACCGCCGTCCGCTCAGATCCCTCGGTCTGCCCACCGCCGAAGGCGCCCTCCCGCGTTCACCCGGGCCGGCTCTGGGGGCCGCGGGCGGACGCCACAACCCTCTCTAGCCCCGCCCCCCGCTACACGCCGGGTTAAGCGGCGCTCCTGAGACGGGCTCCTCGGGGATGGAGCAGGCTGAGGATGCCACAGCCCTCTCCAGCCCCGCCCCCCGCTACACGCCGGGTTAGGCGGCGCTCTTGAGGGGCTCCCCAGAGATGGGACTCAGTTCTTTCCAGGAGTTGGTAGCAGGACCACTCCTTTCCCCGGTGGAGGGCCGGGGAAGAATCCTTATTCTCCAAGAACTGACTTTCCCGTCTCTGAGCACACAGAGGCGCGGACGACACAGAGCGCCGCCCACAAGCCGTGCTCTCCTCGTCCCCCTCTGTCCCAGAGGTGGTTGACACGGCGTGCCGTCCACGGACCGCTTCGCCCCTGTCCCCCTCTGTCGCCAGACCCCTGGCAGAGCAGGCCCCCGCGGGCCGACCAGCCTGGTCCTCCCCTGGCCCCCTCTGCCAGGGCGCGGTTGCTAACTGTGCCCCCACACCGGGCCGCTATGCCGTCCACGTCTAGACCAGTTACTCCGCTTCGCTGCCCCTCCGGGGGGACGTCTGTCGTCTGCATGATCCCGCTGGTTCAGCTCCTGGGAACCATCACTTCCGCTAGAGCGTCGTCCACGAGACACGCCTATGGGTTGAAGTGTAACCTCTTCGTCGACTGGTGCTCTTCTCACCGAGAAGACCCCCGGAAATGCTCGATCAGCGTTGTGCTTTCCTTCCTTCAGCAAGGGTTGGAGCGAAGGCTGTCTCCCTCCACCCTTAAGGTCTTTGTTGCCGCCATTGCCGCACACCATGACCTGGTCGAAGGTAAGTCGGTAGGGAAGCACGACATGGTCATCAGGTTCCTGAGAGGAGCGAGGAGACTAAATCCTCCTCGCCCTCCTCTCGTTCCCTCTTGGGACCTCTCAGTGGTTCTAACTGCCCTGAGGAGTGCTCCCTTTGAGCCCCTGCAATCAGTCGAGCTGAAGTTCCTGTCAATGAAGACAGCGCTCCTGGTTGCACTGGCCTCCATCAAGAGGGTAAGGGACCTGCACGCATTCTCCGTTGACGAAGCGTGCCTGGAATTAGGGATATGTGCCCAAGGTTCCTACCACTCCCTTTCGGGACCAGGTGGTGAACCTGGAAGCGCTGCCCCCGGAGGAGGCAGACCCAGCCTTGGTACTGCTCTGTCCAGTACGCGCTCTTCGCGCCTATGTAGACAGGACGCAGTGTTTCAGGACCTCAGACCAGCTCTTTGTCTGTTATGGTGGGAAGCTGAAGGGAAAGGCTCTCTCCAAGCAAAGGTTGTCTCACTGGATAGTGGACGCCATTGCTTTGGCTTACCAGCAGCAAGGTCGACCGTGCCCCCTTGGTGTGACGGCCCACTCCACCCGGAGTGTGGCATCCTCTTGGGCTCTAGCGCATGGCGCCTCGCTAACAGACATCTGCAGAGCTGCAGGCTGGGCGACACCTAACACATTCGCCAGATTCTATAATCTCCGAGTGGAGCCAGTGTCCTCTCATGTACTCGCTTCAACTAGCTAGTACCGGACCCGCTCAGGTGTCTTCGCTTGCTCGCCATTCCACTCCACGGACTGGATACGTGCGATATTCTCCTCAGGTGAGCTTCTCCAAAAGCCCTGAGCTCCTCCAGCACTCCTGACGTCGGCGCCAGTGTCTCTTGCCTGCGCGTCGGCTAGGTGCCTCCCGTGTGCATGGTCCCTCCCCTGAGCGACCCCCACATGTGTATTTCCACTGTAAGCCTCTCTCGAGCATGTGTCTTTCCCTTGGCAAGCCACCTTGCCACCCCTGGGGTTGAAATATTCCACCTGCGGCTGGACACCCCAGTGTTCTCCATATGTTTCCTTCGGGTCATATGTGTATTCTCTAAGTCCCCCCCCTCTGGGCTGGCATTAATTGCATACTTCCCCTAGCTTGGGATATGCTTCCCATCGTCCAGTCTATGACAGGGATCTCGATTTACGCAGGGCACTGGAAGACAGCTGAGAAGGTGGCGTGATTAGACTGGTAACCCCATTCGTCGTCATCCGACGTAACTCGGAGTGACAACGAAAGGGAACGTCTACGGTTACGTATGTAACCCTCGTTCCCTGAGTAGGGAACGGAGACGTTACGTCTGCCTGCCACTTTCCGCTGTACCGCGGGGATCGCCTGAGCTCAGTCTTGGCTCCTCAGCGAAGAAACATAAACTGCTGTTGCGGACTTCCTCCTTTTATACCCACGAGGTGGGGCGGAGTTACGTCATGCAAATTCCGCAGACCCATGGCATTTCTTTGCCATTGGCTCGTTTTGTAATACTCGAAGTTGATAGGCTTTCTAAGCGAAACCCCATTCGTCGTCATCCGACGTAACGTCTCCGTTCCCTACTCAGGGAACGAGGGTTACATACGTAACCGTAGACGTTTCCTCTTTCGTTTAAAGAAATGTTTTCCTTTTGAAGCAAGAAATAGAATTATTCAAAGCTGTTTCCTCTCAGTATTGGATTACGGTGATGTGATTTATATGCATGCAGGTTCATCTTCGCTAAAAAAATTAGATTGTGTATACCATGCTGCCTTACGCTTTGTGACGTGTGGAATTGGTGGGTTGGACTTCTTTGTTTCAAAGGAGAAAAATACACATGTTGATGTTTATTGCTAAGGCATTGTTAGGCAAATTACCAATTTATATCTGTCGTCTATTATCTTATTGCATCTGTAATTATAGCACTAGATCTAGTGCAAAACTGCTTTTAAAGGTTCCTAGAGTACGTTCAGAGCTTGGTAAAACTGCCTTTTCTTCCTATGCTCCCTGGTTATGGAATGAGCTGCAGAGTATAATAATGATAAAAACTCTCCCCTCTTTAAAAGTTTTTAAAAATCTCTTATCGACCAATTTAAAGGAAACGTGTGCATGTTTTGTAAAGTAACTTTTGTTGGCATTTTATGAGTGAAATTTTGTGTAAGATTTTGAGTTTTATGTTTGTATTGTATACGTGAAACCTTTTGTGCTGCCATCTTGGCCAGGACTCCCTGGAAGAAGAGATTTTTATATCAATGGGACTATCCTGGTAAAATAAAGGATCAATAAAATAAATACAAATAAATAGTCAAACTGGTGCCAGACTAAAATGTACGTTACGAAATGAGATTGGAGTAAAAACATGAAGCCTAATTCTAAATTTAAATACATGTACACGACAGGAGGATAATAAAACACAGCATGATACAAGTATCTTATATGAGTGTTTACTCTAATATGGTGAATATTATAATGTTTAGAAAAGTGTTTACTGTTAAATACTGTGTTTGTGGGTATCTGTTCAAACGTAGATATGTATATGTGGTAACAGTAATGTTTCATAGTTTGGAGTGGCTCGATCGATTCAGTAAATGTTTTCTACATGTGCTGTGAGTTTCAGTCAGTCGCGCTGTGCGTTTGAAAAGCAAAACACACCAAACAATAGGCTTCATGTTTTTACCCCAATCTCATTTCATAACGTAATAACGAATGGAAACATTTGAAGTAACATATGATCCATATATTTTTCTCTAGTGTAGTGTTTCTGAAGTGTTCATTTTTAACGATTTATAGGCCGCCTGCTATAGGCTATTGTTGATAGCCTATAGCAGAAAACGATTTATAGGCCGCCTGCTATAGGCTATTGTTGTTGTTATTTTATGCAGCCCTACACATAAAATGAACACCAGGTTGGTTGTGCCTTATAGGCATATTTATGTGTAGCCTACACGTATATGCCTACAAGGCACAACCAACCTGGTGTTCATTATATGTGTAGAGCTGCTTAAAATAACAACAACAATAGCCTATAGCAGGCGGCCTATAAATCGTTAAAAATGAACATATATATACACTCACCTGAAGGATTATTAGGAACACCATACTAATACTGTGTTTGACCCCCTTTCGTCTTCAGAACTGCCTTAATTTTACGTGGCATTGATTCAACAAGGTGCTGAAAGCATTCTTTAGAAATGTTGGCCCATATTGATAGGATAGCATCTTGCAGTTGATGGAGATTTGTGGGATGCACTTCCAGGGCACGAAGCTCCCGTTCCACCACATCCCAAAGATGCTCTATTGGGTTGAGATCTGGTGACTGTGGGGGCCATTGTAGTACAGTGAACTCATTGTCATGTTCAAGAAACCAATTAGAAATGATTTGAGCTTTGTGACATGGTGCATTATCCTGCTGGAAGTAGCCATCAGAGGATGGTACATGGTGGCCATAAAGGGATGGACGTGGTCAGAAACAATGCTCAGGTAGGCCATGGTATTTAAACGGTGCCCAATTGGCACTAAGGGGCCTAAAGTGTGCCAAGAAAACATCCCCCACACCATTACACCACCACCACCAGCCTGCACAGTGGTAACAAGGCATGATGGATCCATGTTCTCATTCTGTTTACGCCAAATTCTGACTCTACCATCTGAATGTCTCAACAGAAATCGAGACTCATCACACCAGGCAACATTTTTCCAGTCTTCAACTGTCCAATTTTGGTGAGCTCTTGCAAATTGTAGCCTCTTTTTCCTATTTGTAGTGGAGATGAGTGGTACCCGGTGGGGTCTTCTGCTGTTGTAGCCCATCCGCCTCAAGGTTGTGCGTGTTGTAGCTTCACAAATGCTTTGCTGCATACCTCGGTTGTAACGAGTGGTTATTTCAGTCAAAGTTACTCTTCTATCAGCTTGAATCAGTCGGCCCATTCTCCTCTGACCTCTAGCATCAACAAGGCATTTTCACCCACAGGACTGCCGCATACTGGATGTTTTTCCCTTTTCACACCATTCTTTGTAAACCCTAGAAATGGTTGTGCGTGAAAATCCCAGTAACTGAGCAGATTGTGAAATACTCAGACCGGCGCGTCTGGCACCAACAACCATGCCACTCTCAAAATTGCTTAAATCACCTTTCTTTCCCATTCTGACATTCAGTTTGGAGTTCAGGAGATTGTCTTGACCAGGACCACACCCCTAAATGGATTGAATCAACTGCCATGTGATTGGTTGATTAGATAATTGCATTAATGAGAAATTGAACAGGTGTTCCTAATAATCCTTTAGGTGAGTGTATATATATATGTGTATTTTGTACATTTTAAATCGCAATTTTAACCAGAAAAAATCTAAAATGTATTCCCAAAATCGTGCAGCCTATAGTTTATCGTGATATCAGCATGTTCACAGTTGTTTCTTTTTTTATTTACAGGGACCAGATGCCACTGATGAGTCCTGCTGACTTCAACATTCACATGAGTCTCTGTACATGAACATGGTAAAGTGAAAAATCAAACACCTTGGAGATGACAGGGATGTAGCCTACTATGTTTTAGGAATGGCACAAAGTCTCTGTCTTTAGATCAGTGTGTTTACTAATGTGCTTTTTTGTCATTTGTTGTGTATCTTTGGATTATATTGTGTTGTAAATAAATCCAAACAATCTAAAAGCCATTCTTTTTTAAATCTCCTCATTCTTTGTGCAAGGCTCCTCATAATGATAGGGCCTGATAGCACCTAATAGGGCCATTAGGGGAGGGTCTTTGTCTTTCTCAGGTGTGAAAAACTATATATTAATGGTTGGTTTACGCCTCCTCGCATAAAGCTTTCTTACACAAAACATGTCTTACGAATTTTAAATCAATATATTGTCTTATCTGAATGAGTAGTCAGGATGATTTTCACATAGTTTTGAAGCAAATATTCTAGGCCATGTGATACAATTTTCAAAAGTCTTGTGAAGAAATAATCAGTATGGGTTTTATGACCTTATTCCAGTGACATTTGTTTTTAGTTTTTTCACAAACCACGCATAAACGTCATTATCTCAAAACTAAAAACTTTTACATACATGCTGCTGACATATTACTGTAGCAGAGTTTGTGCTGAATACAGTGTAATCAGACTTTAGCCATGAAAATGTCACAAGTAACAGAAATAAGCACAAATGTCAGAGCATGTCAGAACACCTCCAGGACCCAGAAAACACCTCAGACCCCAGAGGGTTAACCCTTGCTGTAAAAAAAGGCCAAATTCTGACAATATCATACCATTTTCCATTTAAACAGTAATACACCGTAGAAAACAAAACTAGCCTACAGGAATATACTGTGAATTATCAGCTCTCAAAGTCGACACTCAGAGGCTGTTTTCACAATCACACCCTATACACTGATTCACTATTACCTACATTAATTCTCTAATATGGTCCACTTGAATGAAAAGAAGTGAGTGAATTGAGACACTGATGAACACCTGATAAGCAGAATCACTGAAGGACAGAGAAACAAGAACTGAAAAAGAGAAACACAAAAACTACAACTGACTTCCAGCAACACTGAGTGTGAAAACAGTTTACAAACCAGTTTAACATTATTTCTTTCATACATGTACAAAAGTTCTTGTTCAGAATTAACAGAGATTTAGTTAATAATAAAGTTTGTAGTCACCATAATGGAGATCAGTATTTGCTTTAGTTGGTCTCTTGTCCCTGGACTTCTTACCATTCATTTCTCTCTGACTGCTGTAACAGTGAGTTTAAAAAGCACATTTGTTGGGGCAAGAAAAAGTCAAAAGGAAGTTGATCTGGTGATTTTGGCTTTTGTGATGATTTCACAATCATCCTGGACATGTCTGCTTTTCAGATCTTCCTTGTAAATATTATTTGAATTTATGGGTATTTCATATTTAGCATATAGCTGTGAATTTACAACATGAAATCATTATTTCTGTACTCAGGTCTTCAAGAATATTGTAATCATATAGTGCATTAAAAACGTTTTTAGCTCTTGCTTGACTTAGACACACACAGACATCAACAATCATCATATGAATCTCAACAATGGTGACAATGAAAAGTTTCATGTCGCAATGCATGCTGGGTTCCAGGATAGTATAAAATTCCCAGCATGCACTGCTGCATGAATAAAAAATAATAATAATATTGCCACCATTGTTGAGATTCACGTGCTAAATTGTGATATATCTGTATTTCTACAAGAAATAAAAAAAAATAGTCATTATAATTTATTGCTGTGGTTTCACGGTGGTGGTAATGTAACACTTTTGGTTGAGGATTAAATTATGAATGAGCGAGAATGAATTCCTTAGTGAATGAACAGGCAATATGATGATTTTGTCATCATAATAACCGCAGTCATTCATAAACTGTGTGTGTACACAAGTGTGACTTGCAAAGACACAGCTCAAGCAGCAAAAGAAAATCTCATGTTATAGCATCAGCATACCAACTAAAGCAAACACTGATCTCTATAATGGTAACTTCAAACCAAACATTTTCAATTAAACATCTCAATAACAAATTCTGTAAATGTATGACAGAAATAAAGCCATACTGGTTAATAATAAGTGTAATAATGTGTAATGGCTGGAAGTCAGTTGTAGTTCTTGTGTTTCCCTATTTTATGTTCTTGTGTTCCTCTTTCCTTCAGTGATTCTGCTTGTTAACAGCAGGTGTTCATCACTAATGCTCAACAATCACTTACATATTCCCTTAATTATCTCACTGCAACACTGTCAATGTTACTTGTTACTCTTTGTAGTGTGGATTTTCCTGAGGGGTTGAAAGGGTTAACAGTGTAAGATAAAAAGAAACACCCACAAAATGTATTTTAACAGCAATAAACTGTAAGTTATAAAACGTCTCGGTTACGGATGTAACCCTCGTTCCCTGAGTAGGGTACGGAGACGTTACGTCGAGTGACGGAGAATGGGGATTTCGCCTAGAAAGCCAATCATCTTCGAGTATTACAAAACGAGCCTATGGCAATGAATCTGCCATGGGTCTGCGGAATTTGCATAGCGTATCTCCGCCCCACCGCGTGGGTATAAAAGGAGGAACGCCGGCAAAGGCAGATCATGTCTTCGCTGAGGAGCCGAGACTGAACTCAGGCGTCTACCCAGCGGTACAGCGGAAGTGGCAGGGAGACGTAACGTCTCCGTTCCCTACTCAGGGAACGAGGGTTACATCCGTAACCGAGACGTTCCCTTTCGTAGTCACTCCGAGTTACGTCGAGTGACGGAGAATGGGGTCCCCGTATAATCACGCCACCTTCACAGCTGTCTTCCAGTGCCCTGCGAAAGTCTGATCTCCCTGTCGTGATACTGGCACGGACGAAGGAGTCCTACTTAACACAGGAATACCAAGGTACACTGGGGAGCATATCTCAGAGGAGATAGCCGCAGCATGCCTACCCGTAGGGAGGACTTAGAAATACGCATATGGCCGGAAGGCTTCATATGGAGGAACACTGGAGTAACCAGCCCGAGGGGTGGCAACTTTCAACTCCAGGGTGGCAAGGTGGCTTGCCGAGGGAAAGACACATGCTCAAAGAGGCTTACAGTGGACATACACATGTGGGGGTTACTCAAGGGAGGAACCAAGCACACGGAGGCACCTAGCCGACGCACAGGCAATAGACACTGGCGCCAGCGTCAACAGTGCTGGAGGAACTCAGGGCTTCAGAAGGGAAGGCTCACCTGAGGAGAATAACCGCACGTATCCAGTCCGTGGAGTGGAATGGCGAGCAAGCGAAGACACCTGAGCGGGTCCTGAACTAGCTGGTTGAAGCGAGTACATGGGAGGACACTGGCTCCACTCGGAGATTATAAAATCTGGCGAATGTGTTAGGTGTCGCCCAGCCTGCAGCTCTACAGATGTCTGCCAGCGAGGCGCCATGCGCTAGAGCCCAAGAGGAAGCCACACTCCGGGTGGAGTGGGCTGTCACACCAAGGGGGCACGGTCGGCCTTGCTGTTGGTAAGCCAAAGCAATGGCGTCCACTATCCAGTGAGACAACCTCTGCTTTGAGAGAGCCTTTCCCTTCAGTCTCCCACCATAACAGACAAAGAGCTGGTCTGAGGTCCTGAAACACCACGTCCTGTCTACGTAAGCGCGGAGAGCGCGTACTGGACAGAGCAGTGCCAAGGCTGGGTCTGCCTCCTCCAGGGGCAGCGCTTGCAGGTTCACCACCTGGTCCCGAAAGGGAGTGGTAGGAACCTTGGGCACATATACAGGCCGGGGTCTCAGGATCATGTGAGAGTAAGCCGGCCCGAATTCCAGGCACGCTTCGTCAACGGAGAATGCGTGCAGGTCCCCTACCCTCTTAATGGAGGCCAGTGCAACCAGGAGCGCTGTCTTCATAGACAGGAACTTAAGCTCCACTGATTGCAGAGGCTCAAAGGGAGCCCTCTGCAGGGCATTTAACACCACTGAGAGGTCCCAAGAGGGAACGAGAGGAGGGCGAGGAGGATTCAGTCTCCTCGCTCCTCTCAGGAACCTGATGATCAGGTCGTGCCTTCCCAGAGACTTACCATCAACTGCTTCGTGATATGCAGCTATAGCGGCCACATACACCTTCAGGGTGGAGGGAGACAGCCTTCGCTCCAGCCCGTCTTGCAGGAAGGAAAGCACGACACTGATCAAGCATCTCCTGGGGTCTTCTCGGCGAGAAGAGCACCAGTTGACGAAGAGGTTCCACTTCAACGCATAGAGATGTCTCGTGGACGAAGCTCTAGCGGAAGTGATGGTAGCCGCCACCGCAGGTGGCAGGGTACTCAAACCTGCCTCGTCCCGTCCAGAGGCCACACGTGGAGCCTCCAGAGATCGGGACGAGGGTGCCAAAGGGTGCCCCGTCTCTGAGAGAGGAGGTCCTCTCTCAGAGGAATTGGCCAAGGAGGTGCTGTCGCGAGGAGTACTAGTTCGGAGAACCAGGTCCTGGCGGGCCAGTACGGCGCAACCAAAGTGACCTGCTCCTCGTCCTCCTTGATCTTGCACAGAGTCCGTGCGAGAAGGCTCACTGGGGGAAACGCATATTTGCGTAGGCCCCGCGGCCAGCTGTGCGCCAGTGCATCCGTGCCGAGCGTGCCCTCGGACAGGGAGTAATACAGGGCGCAATGGGATGAGTCGTGGGAGGCAAACAGGTCTATCTGTGCGTCCCCGAACTGGTCCCAAATCAGCTGGACCGACTGGGGATGGAGTCGCCATTCGCCGGGGATAGGACGGAACCGAGACAGCTCGTCGGCTGCAAGGTTCCGAACGCCCGGAATGTAGATAGCACGAAGGGACCTCAGGTGCTTCTGACTCCATAAGAGGAGGTGGCGAGCGAGTTGCGACATACGGCGGGAGCGTAGACCACCTTGACGGTTGATGTACGCTACTGTTGCGGTATTGTCTGAACGGACTAGCACGTGTTGACCCTTGAGCAGCGTGTGGAAACGGTGCAGGGCAAGGCGTACTGCCAGCAACTCGAGGCAATTGACATGCAGAAGGCGCTGGGGTCCTGTCCAGGAGCCCGCGGCAGCATGTCCGTTGCACATGGCGCCCCAGCCCGTGGAAGAGGCATCTGTGGAGACAACAACATGCCTGGAAACTCGTTCTAGGGGGACTCCGGCCCGTAGAAAACTGAGGTTCCTCCACGGGGTGAAGAACTGATGGCAGGTCGGAGTCACTGGGACTCGGAGCGTGCCGTGATGCCATGCCCACCTCGGGACTCGATCGCGAAGCCACAGCTGAAGCGGTCTCATATGAAGCAATCCGAGCGGCGTTGCCGCGGCTGCAGATGCCATATGCCCCAGGAGCCTCTGAAACAATTTCAGTGGGACCGCACTCTTGCCCTCGAACTGACGAAGACAAGTCAGCAGTGAGTGTGCGCGCTCGCTCGTAAGCTGCGCGGACATGGCGACCGAGTCGATCTCCATACCGAGAAAAGAGATCCTCTGCACGGGGCTGAGTTTGCTCTTCTCCCAGTTGACCCGAAGGCCCAGACGGGCTAGGTGCCGGAGCACAAGGTCTCTGTGTTCGCAAACCTGAGCTCGAGAGTGGGCTAGAATCAGCCAGTCGTCGAGATAGTTCAGGATGCGAACCCCGTGTTCGCGTAGGGGAACAAGGGCTGCCTCGACGACCTTCGTAAAGACGCGAGGAGACAGAGCCAACCCGAATGGGAGAACCGCGTACTGATATGCCTGCCCCTCGAAAGCAAACCGAAGGAATGGTCTGTGTCGAGGTAAGATGAAGACATGAAAGTAGGCGTCCTTCAGGTCTATCGCTGCAAACCAATCCTGTGGCCGCACGCACTCGAAAATGCGTTTGGCCGCGAGCATCCTGAACGGCAGCCTGTGAAGGGAGCGGTTCAGGACGCGCAGGTCCAGGATCGGTCGTAACCCACCGGTTTTCTTGGGGACGATGAAGTACGGGCTGTAAAACCCCGACCTCATCTCGGCTGGAGGGACAGTCTCGATTGCACCCTTCGCCAGCAGGGTGGCAACCTCCGCTCGCATGATGGGGGCATTGCCACCGACCATAGTGAAGCGGACTCCGCTGAAACGGGGAGGAGACCGAGCGAACTGAATCGCATAGCCGCGCCTGATCGTTCGGGCGACCCAGCAGGACAGGCTGGGGAGCTCTAACCAAGCTGCCAGAAACTGAGCCAGCGGGGTCATGCGAACGACAGACGTCCCCCCGGAGGGGCAGCGAAGCGGAGTGACCGGCCCCGGCGAGGGTGGCATAGCGGCCCTGTGCGGGGGCGTGGTCAGGCTCCGCGCCCTGACAGAGGAGACCAGGGAAGGACCAGCGTTCCACGGGGGTCTGCTCTGCCAGGGGGCTGGCGACAGAGGGGGACGAGAGCGGTGTGGTCCGAAGACGGCACGCACTGTCGTCTGCGCCCTCTGGAACAGAGGGGGACAGGAGTGGCGAGGCCCGGAGGCGGCGCACACTGCTGTCCGAGAACTCTGTGCTGGGCCTGATAGACCTGTAAGGTGCTCATCGCATGCAGAGCGGCGGCCGCCTGTCCTGCAGCCTTGTAAGACTTCGCCACGAGGGAGGACGAAAGCCTACAGGCCTTGGACGGGTGCTTAGGATTACCACGATATGAAGCACTCTGAGGACACAATTGCATCGCAACAGAGCGTTCAACCGGGGGAACCCCAGTGTACCCACGGGCGACCGCCCCATCGAGGGGGGGAAAGGCGGAGAAAGCCGACGAACGTGCACGGGAGGTCAAGGGAGCCTTCCATGATTTCGTCAGCTCCTCATGCACTTCCGGGAAGAAAGGTATTGGGGTTGGCTGCGGCCGAGAGGCGGCAGCCGCGCCCAAAAACCAATCGTCCAGCCGCGAGCGCTCGGGGCAGGGTGGAGGGTTCCACTCGAGCCCGATGCTCGCGGCGGCTCGGGAGAGCATGGCGGTCATCTCGGGATCTGATACGGGCAACGCTGGAACTCCAGAAGGAGGCAACGCAGCCGCATCGTCACTTCCCGATGACTCTTGCCCACCTTGTGATGCCGCGATCGACATCGAGTCATCCTCTGGAGCGCCGAATGAAATACGCGGGGCATCAACGGATGGACCCGGTATAATCACCGCGGCGCTCGCGGGTTGCAACACTACAGAGGGGGGCGTGGTCCGAGGACGTGTCGTCGGATTTTTGTTCCACACCGTCACCCTCAAGTCACCCTGTCCACCAGCCGAAGTACCACCTCTCGAGGAGGGTGTAGATCGGGGTGTGGATGAGGGGACTCTCTCTCGAATGAGATCATTGAGTCTCGACCTTAGTGTTGCGATGGTCATGTTCCCACAGAAGGAACATGAGTCATCCACAAGCGCTGCTTTAGCGTGCTCTAAGCCCAGACACGCAAAGCAGCGATTGTGCCCATCAAAGGCAGACAGGAATCGACCGCACCCAGAAGAACACGGGCGAGACATCTTTAAAAAGACGTGCCACGTGCAGCTCTTTTAGAGAGGAAAAAAGCTCAGCGATGCTGAGGCGACCAGGGAGAAACACACCAACTGGCAGATCACTGCACAGACCGCAGGCAATGTGAACTCGCTGGATACCGCCGTCACACCAACACCGGAGAGCTCGCTCGTCTCGAAGAGAAGTCACTGATAACTCAGGATTTGGCTTGTGGAGTGAAGAGAGTTTCTTGGCTCCGAAGCGAAAACATGATCTGCCTTTGCCGGCGTTCCTCCTTTTATACCCACGCGGTGGGGCGGAGATACGCTATGCAAATTCCGCAGACCCATGGCATTTTTATTGCCATAGGCTCGTTTTGTAATACTCGAAGATGATTGGCTTTCTAGGCGAAATCCCCATTCTCCGTCACTCGACGTAACTCGGAGTGACTACGAAAGGGAACAGGTTTATACTGGCAACAGTATAAAAAAATCTTGTTTTTTGGGTCACCATTGTGCTGAAGAGTAGAGCCTGAGCTTCAGTCCAGGAGAAGATCTAGAAACACTGATGATATACTGCATGTTGCTTTATTTAAAAGGCTGTGACTGTGTAGTTACTGGTCCAGTGGAAATCTTTTTATTTATAAAAGTTTTTTTGTGGTTTCAAATGAAATAAGTTCACAGTAATACTTTGCTCACGTTATTAATGCATCATAAATTTTATTTAATTTAAGGCAGTCGGTTTCTGCAAGTGAAATTAGTTAACTCGCATTTTTACAGTAACATACTGTAGATTACAGTAAAGAACTGTACGATTAACAAAAAATTTTACTGTAAAAAACCTGGTAAGGTCTAACAGTGTAAGTTATATTTAGCAGTATAAATAACAGGAAATGCTAGTAAATAATGATTCAAAACAGAAAGATATACAAGGCTTACAGACGCAAACCAACCCAGCAGCAGCAAGGCAGACAGGAGCACATTATCATTACAGATAATGTATTTAAATTTTGTATTTAAATAATTTTCACAATATTACTATTTTTGATTATAAGTCGTCACCTTTATTTATATAGCACTTTATACAATACAGAACGTTTCAAAGCAGCTTTACAGTGATAACAGGAAAATTATGCATTTCGGCTGTTGTTCAGCTGAAGTCAGTTCAGTGATGATTCAGTTATGTTGCAAATATCATCAATTATTAAATTAGTTAATTTCATCTATAAAGCAGTTCTGGAAATATATATATATATATATATATATATATAATCGTCCAGCTCAGTTCAGGTCTCAAACAACAGCATCAGTACAGTAAGATATATTTTTGATTAAATAAATGCAGCTTTGGAAAACATATGACTCTTCTTTCAAAAACATAAATATTACTGAGCCCAAGCTTCATATATCCTCCTAAGCTAAGTTCATCTGTCTCTAATATAAACCAGGCCTGGGATGTATAGATGGTACATTCCATCACCCATGTAGCTGACATTACTAAAGGTAATTTGGGGCCGGTATAATCTTGAACTGTTTCCAAGTGCCTCAGCGTCCCTTCAGAGAATGTTGAGCTTTGTGCTATTAATCAGTCCAACGAGGAGCAAAGTGGCTACATCAGCACAACTGTTCCCCACAAACCAAAAGGCCAGACAGAATCCCCAGCCAGTCAAAACTGTCCAGTCCCATGTAATCTAACACCCTTTCAACAATGGCAAATGCACAGAGAGAGAGAGAGAGAGAGAGAGAGAGAGAGAGAGAGAGAGAGAGAGAGAGAGAGAGAGAGAGAGAGAGAGAGAGAGGAAAACTTGAAAATTAGATATGATAATAATACTGAGATATATCTCATATATAATGAGATAAATATCTCCTCTTTCTATCTGGTGAGTCAATCTAGTGCCTGTGCTAATTTCATTTGTATTTCCACTTTTTGTCATTTAAAACGTGTCCTATAGGAGACTGTAATATGATGCTGGTCCCTTTAAGTGGGAAATATCAGAAAGAATTTCCTGCCTGAATATAAATCCAGTCAGGATAATAACTTCAGCGCCTCACCATCAGTCCTTAGTCCTCCTGTGTGCACCATAATTAACTGGCACCCAAAGGGAAAGCATGCAAACTCTGCTTTGCAAGTCAATGGGACGGTAATTGTTGCTGGTGAGTTGAGGTGAGGACAGGGACATAATTCTGTGGCTGTATTTGACTGTACTCATTGCTCAGGGGATCAGAGGTCTACGAAGTGGCCTCTTTTTTCGGAATTGCTATTTAGGCCCGATGCGTACAGATGCATGACCTCCCAGAGAGGAGAAGATCTAATTTGTGTTTGCTGCGTCCTGCTCTCCTGAGACTGTTTAGAAAAGAAAAGGCCTGATTCAATAAAGGTCTTGCAAAACTTTGTCTTCCCCCTAGCGTCGCTAGCATGTTAATGCATAGAATATAAATGTGATTGTCAATTGTCAATTAATGGTTACAGAGAGGTACATCTTCTACTGAAACTCAAAAGAGTGCAACACTGACCGCTTATTTTTTCAGCGCTTTTGGCTCCAGGAATATTTCTCCATAAGTAATAAAAGAAAAAGTTCTAAGCCATGAACTAAACCACGCCTGAGACTAAGTACAACATAATAACACCTGAAGGGGAAAAAGACAAAGATACAAGACGTGTCGTTTAATTAAATTAGGTTACAAATCAATGGCATACTCATGCCTCATGCTATATGAAACAACTGACAATTATTTTAATATAAAAATGTAAAGAAAATCTATCCATCCATCCACATTTTTATCAACTTTATATTCACCAAAGAATCCTGAAAAAGAATGTATCAGTTTTCACAAACATATTAGGCAGTACAACTTTTTTCATCATAAAAAGAAGAAATGTTTCATGAGCATCAAAATCAATTAGAATGATTTCTGGGGATAATTTAACACTGAAGACTGGAGTAATGATTCTGATTCAGCTTTCAAATCCAGATTAAGATTGATTATAATTTGTACTTTCAGAATCTGACTGTTGCCTTCTGTTATTCTCTGAAAGTACAATGAGTAATACTGAAAGTTTTGGATGGTATTACCGAATATCTGCGTTTGGTAAAGACTGGATAAACTTACTTTTCTTTAGATTTTTGTTTAGGAAGGAAGTCAAGTAGACTGGGTAAACCCAGCCAGATATGCCGGCGATTTGATTTCGCCCTGCAGCTCAGCCTGGAAACCTGTACATTTTTCTATCCTGCTTCCGTTACAAATCTGCGGGGACCAATCACAAACTGGCTTATCCACCTGGCGCGCTATTGGCGGGTTTAACACGATGACGATAGAGAAGCGACGGCAAGCAGCTTTAGGAGATTTAGTGGGATTAAGCTTCCGTTATCTCTTATCAGCACTAGTGCTACCGGTGGATGAAGATCTCGCTCCCCTGTTCTCTTCTTCCCATCTCCTGTAATGGGGCAGATCGTGTTCGAGCTGCGATATGATTGTTACACACCGATTGCACACTCTATCTGATTTACCCGTCTCTCGCACTACTGTCAATCTAATTGCTTTTAACCTCTCGCCGATGCTCAATGGCTTCTTTACACTGTTAACCCTTGCTGTAAAAAAAGGCCAAATTCTGACAGTATCATACCATTTCCCATTAAAACAGTAATATACTGTAGAAAACAATGCATTAAGGGTTATATTTGTCATTTTTGAGAAAGTAGCCTACAGGAATATACTGTGAATTAACAACGCTCAAAGTCGACACTCCAAATCAAAATCACCCCCCATACCCTCATTCACTATTCCCTACATTGGTTCACTTCAGTGAATGAAAATAATAGAGTAAATTCAGACACTGATGAACACCTGACAAGTAGAATCATTGAAAGACAGAGAAACAAGTACAGAAAAAAAAGAGAAACACAAGAACAACAACTGACTTCCAGCTACACTGAGTGTGAAACCAGTTTACAACCCAGTTTAACATTATTTCTTTCATACATGTACAAAAGTACTTGTTGAGAATTAACAGATATTTAGTTGTTGATGTCTTATTGAATATAATAAAGTGTGTATGATGGAGATCAGTACTTGCTTTAGTTGGTCTCTAGTTTATATCATTAGTTTCTCTCTAGCTGCTGTAACTGTGAGTTTATAAATCACATTTGTTATGGCAAGAAAAAGCCAATAGGAAGATGATCAGGTGTTTTTGGCTGTTGTGATGATGCCATAATCACCCTGGACTTGTCTGATTCTATGATCTCATCCTGTGTATAAGCTTTGAAGATATGGGTATTT
Organism: Gila orcuttii; assembly: GCA_026230005.1. Taxonomy (NCBI): domain Eukaryota; kingdom Metazoa; phylum Chordata; class Actinopteri; order Cypriniformes; family Leuciscidae; genus Gila; species Gila orcuttii. Next base: position 30,332,106 of record JAPDVR010000023.1, read on the forward strand.
AATATTTATCATATATCTGTAAATCTAAAACATGAAATCCAGCACCGTTTTTGTAATCAGTTATTCTAAAGGATATTGAAATCATTTAGTGCATTAAAATATTTTGAATTCTTGCTTGACTCAGACACAGGCAGACATCAACAATCAGCATATGAATCTCAACAATGGTGAAAATCAAAGGTTTCCTGTCGCAATGCATGCTTGGTTCCAGGATAGTATAAAACTCCCAGCATGCACTGCAGTATGAATAAATAAAGAAAACAACAATGTTTCTTTGGTTGTGTATGATGTGTTACAAAAAAAATGTCACTGTAACTGACTGCTGTAGTTTCACTTTTGATACAGGATTAAACTCTGAATGAGATCAGTGAATGAACAGGCTATATGATGATTTTGCCATAATAATCAATAGAGCCTGACCGATATGGATTTTTGGAGGCTGATGCCGATACCGATATTAATGAGTAAAAAAGCCTGATATCGATATATATCGTCCGATATTTAGGTTTATATTATAATACAGTAGCAATATTATTTATGTGTATATTATAGTACAGTACCAGTCAAAAGTTTGGACACACTTTCCCATTTGTGTGTACAAACTTGACTGGACTGGTACTGTATATAGAATACACAGCATGCATAAACAGAATATATATACAGTATATATATATATATATATATATATATATATATATATATATATATATATATATATACAGGTCCTTCTAAAAAAAATAGCATATTGTGATAAAGTTAATTATTTTCCATAATGTTTTAGATTAATTGCACACCAACTGAAATATTTCAGGTCTTTTATTGTTTTAATACTGATGATTTTGGGAGACAACTCATGAAAACCCAAAATTCCTATCTCAGGAAATTAGCATATTTCATCCGATCAATAAAAGAAGTGTTTTTAATACAAAAAAAGTCAACCTTCAAATAATTATGTTCAGTTATGCACTCAATACTTGGTCGGGAATCCTTTTGCAGAAATGACTGCTTCAATGCGGCGTGGCATGGAGGCAATCAGCCTGTGGCACTGCTGAGGTGTTATGGAGGCCCAGGATGCTTCGATAGCGGCCTTAAGCTCATCCAGAGTGTTGGGTCTTGCGTCTCTCAACTTTCTCTTCACAATATCCCACAGATTCTCTATTGGGTTCAGGTCAGGTGAGTTGGCAGGCCAATTGAGCACAGTAATACCATGGTCAGTAAACCATTTACCAGTGGTTTTGGCACTGTGAGCAGGTGCCAGGTCGTGCTGAAAAATGAAATCTTCATCTCCATAAAGCTTTTCAGCAGATGGAAGCATGAAGTGCTCCAAAATCTCCTGATAGCTAGCTGCATTGACCCTGCCCTTGATAAAACACAGTGGACCAACACCAGCAGCTGACGTGGCACCCCAGACCATCACTGACTGTGGGTACTTGACACTGGACTTCAGGCATTTTGGCATTTCCTTCTCCCCAGTCTTCCTCCAGACTCTGGCACCTTGATTTCCGAATGACATGCAAGTTTGCTTTCATCCGAAAAAAGTACTTTGGACCACTGAGCAACAGTCCAGTGCTGCTTCTCTGTAGCCCAGGTCAGGCGCTTCTGCCGCTGTTTCTGGTTCAAAAGTGGCTTGACCTGGGGAATGCGGCACCTGTAGCCCATTTCCTGCACACGCCTGTGCACGGTGGCTCTGGATGTTTCTACTCCAGACTCAGTCCACTGATTCCGCAGGTCCCCCAAGGTCTGGAATCGGTCCTTCTCCACAATTTTCCTCAGGGTCTGGTCACCTCTTCTCGTTGTGCAGCGGTTTTTGCCACACTTTTTCCTTCCCACAGACTTCCCACTGAGGTGCCTTGGTAGGGGACCTGCACGCATTCTCCGTCGACGAAGCGTGCCTGGAATTCGGACCGGCTTTCTCTCACGTGATCCTGAGACCCCGGCCCGGATATGTGCCCAAGATTCCTACCACTCCCTTTCAGGACCAGGTGGTGAACCTGCAAGCGCTGCCCCCGGAGGAGGCAGACCCAGCCTTGGCACTGCTCTGTCCAGTACGCGCTCTTCGCGCCTATGTAGACAGGACGCAGTGTTTCAGGACCTCAGACCAGCTCTTTGTCCGTTATGGTGGGAGGCTGAAGGGAAAGGCTCTCTCCAAGCAAAGGTTGTCTCACTGGATAGTGGACGCCATTGCTTTGGCATACCAGCAGCAAGGCCGACCGTGCCCCCTTGGTGTGACGGCCCACTCCACCCGGAGTGTGGCATCCTCTTGGACTCTAGCGCATGGCGCCTCGCTAACAGACATCTGCAGAGCTGCAGGCTGGGCGACACCTAACACATTCGCCAGAATCTATAATCTCCGAGTGGAGCCAGTGTCCTCTCATGTACTCGCTTCAACTAGCTAGTACCGGACCCGCTCAGGTGTCTTCGCTTGCTCGCCATTCCACTCCACGGACTGGATACGTGCGATATTCTCCTCAGGTGAGCTTTTCCGAAAGCCCTGAGCTCCTCCAGCACTCCTGACGTCGGCGCCAGTGTCTCTTGCCTGTGCGTCAGCTAGGTGCCTCCCATGTGCATGGTCCCTCCCCTGAGCGACCCTCACATGTGTATTTCCACTGTAAGCCTCTCTGAGCATATGTCTTTCCCTTGGCAAGCCACCTTGCCACCCCTGGGGTTGAAATATTCCACCTGCGGCTGGACACCCCAGTGTTCCCCATATGCATCCTTCGGGTCATATGTGTATTCTCTAAGTCCCCCCCCTCTGGGTTGGCATTAATTGCATACTTCCCCTAGCTTGGGATATGCTTCCCAGTGTACCTTGGTATTCCTGTGTTAAATGGAGTCCTTCGTCCATTCTATGACAGGGATCTTGATTTACGCAGGGCACTGGAAGACAGCTGAGAAGGTGGCGTGATTAGACTGGTAACCCCATTCGTCGTCATCCGACGTAACTCGGAGTGACAACGAAAGGGAACGTCTACGGTTACGTATGTAACCCTCGTTCCCTGAGTAGGGAACGGAGACGTTACGTCTGCCTGCCACTTTCCGCTGTACCGCGGGGATCGCCTGAGCTCAGTCTTGGCTCCTCAGCGAAGAAACATAAACTGCTGTTGCAGACTTCCTCCTTTTATACCCACGAGGTGGGGCGGAGTTACGTCATGCAAATTCCGCAGACCCATGGCATTTCTTTGCCATTTGCTCGTTTTGTAATACTCGAAGTTGATAGGCTTTCTAAGCGAAACCCCATTCGTCGTCATCCGACGTAACGTCTCCGTTCCCTACTCAGGGAACGAGGGTTACATACGTAACCGTAGACGTTTTCATGAGCTGTATGCCAAAATCATCAGTATTAAAACAATAAAAGACCTGAAATATTTCAGTTGGTGTGCAATGAATCTAAAATATATGAAAGTTTAATTTTTATCATTACATTATGGAAAAAAAATGAACTTTATCACAATATGCTAATTTTTTGAGAAGGACCTGTATATAAAAAAACACATTTTGTTGTGATCAAACACTTGTGTGACAAAGAAATGTAATGGAGGCAGAGTGAATGATAGAATGAGATTGATACCTTTGAGCTGTAACCAAACTAGTTTGCATTGCATGTTCTATTCTACTGTATATTATATTCTAAATAATGTTGCATAATCTAGAATTATGTACAAATTAATTTAGTCATGTTATATAAAAAATAACTTGTATCAATAAATATATAAAACGTCTCACTGGCAAAACCTTATTATCTTCTATTATTATTCTTAATTCCTCTAGTCTCTACCAGTGGAGAAAGAACTCAGATCTTTTTACTAAATTAATGATTTCCATTACACGAGAGTAGATGTTAAAACTTCATGCTGATTTGTACTCGGCTTTCGCCAAGATAAGCACCAACTAAGACGTAGCTTTACAGTAACCTATGCTTCTCCATCCATTTACGCTTCTTTCCAAATGGTGATGTGAATCTCCTTCTGTCTGGTGTTAATAGCTGCAGTGTATTTGCACACACAACGGCTGCAACCACAGTGCAGTCCCCTCATGACAACCGTCTGGATTGAGCAGAGTAGGGGACATCTCTAGGGTCTTCAAGTGGGCACCTTCCGTCCTCAGTGTTTCGTCGACTAGCCCACGACACCTCAAGAGGGCTCGACAGTGACTCTGGCGTTCCAGAGTCACCCCCCTCCGTCCCCCACTCAACTCAGCCCAGCTTACTGACCTTTACATCCCTCCTGCTGCTGAGGTTGCTCCTTCCTCGTAGTTCACATGTGACCTAACCACAATCTCTCACAACCTCTCCACAACCCATCCATACGCGCAAACCCATTTGACTAAGGCTGTTGAGTCCCACTGCGGACGTTAAAGCGATCAGTGGCAACGGTTCCGTATGGCATACTACCGCAAAACACAATATCTGTCCAAATTCCAATCCTCATTCACGCAAAATACACAGGAACGTAATAACTGTAATTACTATGCAAACTATACAAATAAACCAACAGACTCTTCAAATTTTAAGAATTTTTCGAAACCGTAGCATGGCGGCCTGTACACAGCCAGCCAGACTATTTCCGTCTCAACCACAGCCAGTTGTTGCTCCTCTCTGCTGCTTCAGATAAGATAAGTTCTTTACTGTGCGACGCAACTTTTGGCCACTGAATCCGACGTCTCTGAGGAACCGGGTTGTGGAGTGTGCCACAAATCCTCGACAACCCACTTCCACTGGATAAACCCGGACTCTCCATCCTCGCTGTTCTTCTTCAGTGGCCAGCTGAGCATACCGCAGTTTCTTCCTCTCATATGCCTCATCTACAGCATCCTCCCATGGCACTGTTAACTCTATCAGTTGAACAATGCGTGCTGATCCAGACCACAAAACAATATCTGGTCGGAGGTTAGTGGTGGCAATCTCAGGTGGAAAAATAAGCCGTTGATCAAGATCAGCCAGCATTTTCCAGTCCCTAGCAGTTTCCAGTTGTCCTGAGCGAGAATTGGTTTTTAACACCTTTTCTTGGTGGTTGCTCGCCTGGCCGGAGGAATATTGTCTTCTGTGTGTAATGTTTTGCTAGAACAGGTGGCAACTTATTGGTCATGTTATGCTTGTCTTCCAATGCTAAAGCCAAACATCGGAGTACTTGGTCATGGCGCCAAGTAAACCGACCTTGGCTAAGAGCCACCTTACACCCTGTCAAAATGTGCCTTAATGTGGCAGGTGATGAACACAAAGGACAAGAGGTATCCTCTCCTACCCAGAGGTTTAGGTTCTGTGGTGATGGGAGAACATCATATGTTGAGCTGATAAGGAAACTGATCCTACTCTCTTCCATTGACCAAAGGTCTTGCCAGCCCATCTTGCGTTGTTCCACACTCTCCCATCTCATCCACTCTCCCTGCTTGGCCTGGGAAATGGCCTTTATACACCTCATCCTCTCCTCCTGCTTTCGCACCTCGTTGACTACGAGCTTCCTCCTTTGAGCTGGGGCTGCCTTGTGCCATTTAGGAGGAGCTAAACTGAGCCCAAAACCCCCTCTTCCATGCTGTACCTGCCCCACGATATCACCAATTTGAAGGGCAGCCTTTGCCTCTTCCACAGATTTCTTTGCTGACCACTTTCTACCAGTTTTTAACACAGGTGCTGCCTCCCTTGCACATTTGTCGCGTGACTCTACTAAGGTCATTTCCAGTCTGACCTTGGCGCACTTAAACTCCTCGGTTAAAGCAGAGACTGGCAGCTGCAATATTCCTTTACTATAAAGTCCCACTCTGCTGAGGCAGCGTGGAACTCCCAACCATTTCCTGATATATGAACTTATTAACGCTTCCAGCTTATCCACTGTTGTCAAAGAAACCTCGTACACAGTCAGTGGCCACAGTAATCCCGGCAGTAGACCAAATTGAAAGCACCAGAGTTTTAGTTTCCCTGGTAGAGCGCAGCTGTTTATGCTCTTCAACCCTTCCACTGCTTGTCGTCTAACTTCTCCCACTCGAACTGTGTCCTTTAGATCCCCATCGTACCATCTCCCAAGACTCTTCACTGGCTTCTCAGAAACTGTTGGTATTGCCTCACCATTAATGAAGAATGTTTTATCTACCACCTTGCCTTTAATTATCGAGATGCTCCTTGATTTAGAGGGCTTAAATTGCATTCGTGCCCATTCAATGTTATCGGTTAACTTACCCAATAACCGATTAGTGCAGGCTACTGTTGTAGTCATGGTTGTCATGTCATCCATGTATGCTCTGATTGGTGGTAGTCGCATCCCAGAAAAGTAATAATACCATAATGAAAACATGTTTAATTACATATGTACAGTACTTTTATACTATTTTAAATAAGTAGTCATCAAAATGTACTAAACGTGAAACTAGGCTACTCTTTATGAAAATGGGCCTATATGAAGTGTTATAATTATATAAATTATTGAAATTTTGCTTAATGTTGTAACATAACGTTATAGGCAGAATAAGCGTTAAAACTGTCTCTACACCGGACACGGGCATTATTGCTCGCGTAGCAACAGCTGTTTACCATAGACGAGAAAAAGCGCCCGTTACAAAGCAGAACGAGGCATCAGTTTACTGTCGGAGATTTGCCGCTCGCGCCACGGCCGAAAAAATCATTGTAGACCACATCACTGATTATAATGGGTTCAACTGTCTTTTGTCGCATCGCGCTGCTCGCGTCCAGTGTCTTATTCAGGTAGCAGCAGACAAGCAGTGTCTTAACGGTAAGTTGCTTACTAGTACCAGTGCAGTTGTGGCATATCTGCAACAGGCTTATATCGGCCGATAAAATCAGCAGACAGATAAATCAGTCGGGCTCTAATAATCAATATAACAAACTGCATAAAATATGCCTTGCAAAAACAGTTCAAGCAGCAAGAGAAAAACTAATGTTAAAAAGTCAAGGGTCAGCATCCCAACTAAAGCAAACACTCATCTCCATAATGGTAACCAAACATTTTCAATTAATAATAACAACTTCTGTAGATGTATGACAGAAATAAAGTACTGGGTAATAATAAGTGTAATAATGTGTAATGGCTGGAAGTCAGTTGTAGTTCTTGTGTTTTTCTATTTTCTGTCCGTGAGTTCCTCTTTACTTCAGTGATTCTGCTTGTGAACAGCAGGTGTTCATCACTAATGCTCAACAATCACTTACATAATCACTTAATTATCTCACTGCAACACTGCAACAATGTTACTTTTTACTCTTTGTAGTGTGGATTTTCCTGTGGGGTTGAAAGGGTTAACAGTGTAAGATAAAAAAAACACACCCACAAAATGTATTTTAACACAGTTTTCTGTATTTTTTTTTTTTTGGGTCACCATTGTACTGAAGAGTAGAGCCTGTGCTTAAGCCCAGGAGAAGACCAAGAAATCTTGATGATATTTGTTATGAACTGCTCAGAGACAAGGTTGAGGATCCAAATGTAGTTTATTACAGTAATTCAGAATCGTAATCAAACACAGGCAAAGGGTCAAGCACAGGAAAGCAGTCCACACAAACAAACAAACAGGCAGGGGTCATTGGCAAAAAGGGAATCCACAAAACAAGCAAACATCCAAGAGACAATGAAACCATGCAGGGAGAATGCTCAGAAATGCATCGCACCAACCTACAATACTTTGCAGTCAGTGAATGAGAAAACCAGGCTTATATGGGGTGAGCTAAACAAGACAATGAGACACAGGTGAATGTGATAATGGATGAAGAGTCCGGGCAGTGAGTTATGGGAGATGTAGTTTGTGAGGGAATGACAATAGTCTGATGTGGTGTGCCCTCTGGTGGCTCTCAAGGGCACTCTAGCTGATGACCATTAAAATATGCTGCATGTTGCTTTATTTAACAGGTGGTGACTGTGTTGCTGGTCCAGTGGAAATCTCTTTATTTACAATATTTTTTAATGGTCTCAAATTAAATAAGTTCACAGTAATACTTTGCTCACATTATTAGTGCATTATAAATTTTAGTTAATATATTTAAAATACAGTTGGTCAATTTAATTGGTTTCTGCAAGTGATATTACTTGAGTTTTAATTTAGTGCATAGTATTTTTACAGTAACATACTGTAGATTACACTAAAGAACTGCGCAATTAACAGTAAATTACTGGCAACAGCCTGGTAAGGTCTAATAGTGTAGTTTAGCAAACAGTGGGTGTAAATACCACTCACTTTCATGTTTTTTTGCACAGCCTGCAAAAATCGGTCGATGCCATTGCTGCTTCTGCAAACCACTGATCAATGCTACAAACCAACACGTTTGTTGATACGTTTCCTGCCTGGAGTTTTCGCGTCACTCTGCAAAGTACGTCACCCGGATCATTGGTCTGATTGGTTGAAGGACTATCCAATTACGTACAGAGTCATTTGTACTATGCCCGTTGATCACGCCTCTTGTGCAGTAGGAAATACAGAGCAGACTCCCCAGACTAATGTTCCATCTTAAAAGATTGAGCTTTGTCTGGTGATAGCCAGACTAGAAGTCAAGAATAGCTATTGAAATCCAAGACACTGAATGTATCTGACAATTTCTGCTGAACTGGGGTGCGTTTCTCAAAAGCATAGTTAGCCAACTATGGTCGCAAGTTCCGTCGTTATCAGCACAGTTCAACAAGTCGGTGTTTCCCGAAACCATCGTTCCAACGTGTTTGGAACGACAGCTCTAGACCTGTGGTTTGAAGCATAGTTTCTTGTTTGCATGACATGTGGAGTCAATAAATCCTTTTTTCAAATAAGCAAGCTGACATTCAGTACAATCTATATATTTTCTTTAGAATACATACAAATGTAATTTACGTCTTTTAGTTTGTCAAGAGATTTAATTCTTCAATTTTTAATAGTGCGCATGTGCGAACGTGCTCTAGTACCCAAGAACGAGCCTATGATTGAATCTGGAAATAAAGCAAAATAACTGAGAAAAATGAGAAATGGTCCTCAGATGCCATGTCTGTAATTTATAGCAAAACATCTAGTTAACACCTGCGTGACATCATTAACCAACGTGGTTGAACGACCAATTTGCGACAGTATGGTTTCTGGAAACAGTTGTGACAAGCTAGTTGATTTCTTCAACGATGCATCGTGTTATGGTAGTTAAGCAGCGAGTTATGCTGTTGTTCGGGAAACGCACCCCTGTATGGGGATGAAAGTGGATTTAGAAACTAAAGAAATCTATTTTAGAAATGTATTGTTGAGTTCATCATCCTTTCAAGCATGCATGTCGTTGTGAGTTGAGGTCATCATTTGAATCGAGGCCTGCCTAAAGCACTCTACAATTCAGCCTGACATCTCACATATTTACTGCGTCCTGCTCAAAGAGGATGTAAAATCAAACTAATGAACTATGATAAGTGGAAAACCCAAATGCTCTTATTTGCCTGACAGAATATAAATGAGATTCTAGACATTTATGGTCACAGGGGTGTATAAACAGATTCATAAATGGAGGTTCAAGGTTTGGCCACAGACTTCTTTATTCCCGGAGAATCAAATTTTGAGTAATTATAGACCAACACTTCATGGATCATGATCATTTTTTATAATATACAACAATCCATTTTTCAAGTATTTACCAAAACAGCCGGAATTACGGAAATGCCTAATAGCAGGAAGATCTTGAAAGCAAAACAAGGTTTGTAATTGTCTTCTATCTTTTGAAGTTTTAAGGAAAATTACTTTTACCAGAACATAACGTTCATCATGAAAGCAGTACTGGCAGGCATGAGGAGTGGACAGTGTTCTGACCTTCCCTCCATGAATGGACCCCTTTCTTTATACCCAAAAGAAGGTCAACACATTTTTTTTTTTCTGAAATTGTCTTCAGCTCACAGCTGGGCACATGATTTTCTTGTGAGAGGGAAACACTCTTTCTATTTAAAAAAAAAGAAAAAAAAAAAAAAGAAAAAAGCTTATTCATACATATTCATCAACATTTAAAGTCTCAGATTTGCAACTCATAAGAATAGCCAAGCTGCTAAACATATTAAATTGAGAATATGTTGTTTATGAACAAAAATTGGCAGAAATGCTATCCAGATTGAAATATTTAGCAGTTTACATCAATTATTTGATAAAGAACCGTCAAGCGATATAGATTGATGAGAATGGTCTATGTGAAATAAAATAAGAAAAGAAATTATATTAAATATATTATATAAAATATTCTTAATTTCTATGTAGTGGAGTTGCTCAAACAAAACACTCTAATTATTGCTCATATTGGCTAAGTGATGTGAAAAAATACCTAACTATTCCAATTTTGCCTGCTGGATGACAAAACATATATTTAATATTATGTTTTTACATTTGAATACGATATTTAAATCTTGGCCGATACCCATTGTTACGTCATGTGGCAGTATAAATAAGGCGCACGACAAAGAACTTCAACAAGGAATAGTTTTAATACAAAAATAGCGAACAGACAGGAATAACTCAAACTACACGGAAACAGAACTCAAGGTACAAATAGACAGGATAATCACCGTACTGTTCCAAATATAAGACGACCCTGATTATAAGACAACGGTCCCAACAGTGAGGCACGCAAACATGACAGTCATGTGGCTCTTAGATGGTAAGTTATTATTTGACTGTTTGCATTTTTAAGACTGTCTTTTTGCACTCGCGATCTTCTAACATTACGCTCTGACACACCGTATTTCTTGGCACACTCGTTTTATGCGTATTTGGTGCCACCTATTGTTGCAGGTGTATTATTGACATGTAAAAGTCTAGACCCTGAATATGAGACAAACCTGTTTTTGGTACAATACGGTAACAGGAACTGAAACAGGTATAGAGTTAATAAATTAACGGTCATAAACACAGGCAAACGGAAACAGAGCAGTAGCTCTGTAGCTACTAAGTAGCTCTTGCAATACAAGCTCCAACAATTGCAACACACAACCTAAAAAAGCTAAAAACATATAAAAACAAGTCCTCAATAATATGATGGGGGCTCCGCCTTGCAAGAGTGGTCTTCAATAGCCATAAATTTATCAATGAAACTGAAAGTGTGTGGGGGGGGGGGGGGGGGGGACTATCACTTCTTTAATCTCCTGTGTTGATTCAACAGAGATATTGACAGTGGAACAAATTAGTGTTTTATATTTGTTCTTTCTGCATTCTGGGACCCTATAGTGCCTCCCAGAATGCAGGAGTTGATACTCCTGCTGCAACACATGGGAAGAATCCTGGGAGATTTTGTCAGCCAATCTGACAGTATGCAGTACATGGCTTTCATTGAACTCATGCTCCACTGACTGGCCCACCAATTTGGAGCAGATACCCAGAAGCCGAAGAATCCTTGCCTTCAAATGAACTGAGAGGCCCCCAAACCACACTGCGCCTCCATACTGCAGAATGCTTTGAATTGTTGACACAAAGAAAAGAGACAGGATTTCGCTACTCGCTCCGAATGACCGAATGAATTAAGTCTCCTTAAAAAGTAGATTCTCTGTTGGACTTTGCTGCAGATATAGTCTACATGATAGGTCCAGGAAAGGACACTGTCCACGTGCACTTCAAGATATTTGAAGGATGATTTTTGTTTTATGATTTGATTGTGAATTATTATTGGTATAATGTGGCACTCATGAGAGGTGCCAAAGATAATCTCCTCAGTTTTCTGTGTATTGAGAATGAGGGCATTTAGATCACATCTCTTTACCAGATTATTCACTGTTTCTACAAAGAGATCAGCCCCTTCCCCCTCCTTCATCAAAGCTACCAGTGCAGTATCATCGGAAAATTTGATGATATGATGGTTGGGTGCAAATTAGGGTTGCAACGATACCATTTTTTCAGAATCGATCCGATCCGATCCCAAAAATTCTGAGTATCGGCCGATATCGATCCGATACCGATACCAGTGCAGTATTTTTTTTTAAATCAAGTAGAATTTCTATAACTCTGTGTTGAACTGATAATCAGTATTTTGTGTGTTAAACACAATCTAAATACAGACAACTTCATTATAAAGAAAATCAACAACAAAAAAATATATATATGATGATAATCTGACATAAATGCTATTATAAACTAGATTAGTGCAGTGGTTCTGAATCCTAGTCCTGGGGACCCACAGCTCTGCACAGTTTGTATGTCTCCCTCATTTAACACACCTGATTCAGATCATCAGCTCGTTAGGAAAGAGCTCTATGAACTGAACTGGCTGTGTCAGATAAAGGAGACATATAAAATGTGCAGAGCAGTGGGTCCCTAGGACCAGGATTGAGAACCACTGGATTAGTGAATAATTCAGCAGTAAAATTTAGTCCAGGAAAATCACAATAATTGTATAAAATCTGAACATTTAGTAAAAAAAAAAAAAAAAAAAGTTTAGTGGGGAAAAAATTAGAGACATTAAGTGTAACACTAAATCTGGTAAAAACACATTGTTGTAAAATACATTCATGAAAAACAAGATAACAAAAATCAAAAATATTTTATATGAGGGAACGCAAAGCCGGGGCGGAGCCGACGGACTGACCGGCCAAGGTGGTGGATAGGAGGAGACCGGTGGAGCCGAGCTGGTGGAGGGTTTGAGGTGCAGCTGGAAATCCGGCAGTCCGTGGCGGAAGCTGAGTGACGACCAACCAATTCCGTAAGGGATGGACAAAGAAGGCGAAGATTCATGTTTTGGCTGAAAATAATAAAATGGATGATATCAAAATGCTGTACTATTTTGTCTGAATAAATAAATACTGTAGATCTAAAAACTAAAATCAGTCATTTTAAAAATTACAAGTGAATTCAGACATCACAATATTATAATGAATAGCATGAAAAATAGTTTTGAAAACTGATTAAGAATAACATTTTAAAGAGGTATTAAACGATTAGTGTTTTTAAAGAGTAAACATAATATAATATAATTTAAAATTATATATGTTCACAAATAACTGATATGGTACCAATATATTGTGTATCTCATATATATAAATTCCCAGAACACCCTTGCAACCACCTTGTACTGCACAATAAATAAATAAATAAATAATGACAGAACATCTTAGCAACTACATAGTAATCCACAACATCTTAAGACACATGCAAAGACAATCACCAATCACATTATCTTCAGACAAAAGTTAAACTCCAGTTTGACATTTTTCTCCATCATCTCTCAGGAAAGTAAACTGTCATTAGCCACTGTACTTTTAAGTTTGAAGAGTTTTCAAGGTGAAATTTCAGTTTTACATCTCTTTATATCTCCTTCCTCCCTAGGGAGTTTGTCCACCAAATGAATGCCCATTGGGAGACGGTAATTACTGTGGTAAAAACAGATTCCAGGTAGCTGCAATATATTTTAGTACCATGCAACCACTGTGTTTTGGGAAGGTTGAGGAGGCTGCGTGATAAACATGATGAAAAAGAGTGTAACTTGCAAGAAAATAAGTACATTTATAAGACACGTGGAAGACATCACTATAGAGATGTCGATGATGATATGGTTTGTGAAACTGGAGGAACGTGATGATTGGGGTGATTCGTAGGTTGAAGCGGATGTCTTATTGTTTTCTGAAAAACAGCACAGCACACCTGTGTTGCACACACCATGTGTACGATTAATCATAGCAGTCCTCTGCCAGGTCTCGCCACACACACAACCATGAAAGTGATAATAAAAGAAAGAGAGATGAGAGATATCATTTATGATTCCACAGAGCTTACCACACCTGAGGTTTTCATTTGGAATTGCATGTTTTTCAGTGGACACCTACCACCTCCACCCACTCATACATATTTATGGATCCAATGTTTTGGTGTGTAAAAGATTTCCAACTGTGCCCAGCCAGCAGATGGATCTCTTTTTGCTTCATTTCCTCAACATGGTTTACTACATCCTGTGTTACCCCCAAAGAAAAAAGACAGAACTCTGAGTTCTTCCAGGCGATTATTACCCTTTTTGTGTGCATGGCTGGACTCAGAACCTGAAAAATGCTGTTGTCTAAGGCAGTATCCAAAAGTAGGAAAGTATAAAGCAAGTCGGAATCCAATGTTTGTGTAACATGTCCCTTAAGATGCATCTATACATCCTAGTACAATCCCATGTGTGCAAAATGGTTGAAATATTAATCTATAAATATTATTTTTTTCATCTGATATGTAACTTTTTTAAAAATCTGATAAAAACAAGGCCTGTCATTTTCTACTCAAGAAAAAAACAACAAAGTATTTTCAAGACTTCTGAAAAATTGCACTTAGAACATTCTTACGAACTTTGAATTTAAGAGGTACCTTTATACAGAAATGCTGTCAATTAAGTTACTGCCTGACTGGGAAGAAAGGTATAGCGGCCCTCCCCTTCAAACATAGCCTGTGTCCAGAGGTAACTTATCTGCTGACCATGAGTTTAGCACTGACAACAATGCAACTGTTCACTTATTGCAGATTGTTAACGTGAGTGCAGTGATGTGATCACGAGCCTGTTTAATCTGAATTATTTGTCCATTGCATGCATACTTATTGTTGTTCTGTTCTGCAACAACATGATTTATTATGCTGCTGATTTGTTGAATTTTGGGCTTCTGCTCCTTTTGTGATGCTAATACTTGATGTCGGATCTCTGTGGAGGTGACTTGCTGTTGCCCAGTTACGTGTTCGGATCTGGCCTTTAGGTAGAGCCTTGCCTCATTACAGCATCTTGAGCTCGTTATCACTCACTTTCCATCCTCTGGACTTTAATAATGCACCCAAAGGTAAGGTGCTGCATCATTCTTAAATGTCTGCTGTTTGTCATCCTGCTCTGCTGTGTCTGCCCTGTGTCTGTGAATGTTGGTTTCAAGCCTTCACCTTTAATGCAGCTCACACACATTCACACTAGCGTAACAAGAGTGAACAAATAAACCATCTCCTGATTAACTAAAGTGGTAACACTTTACTTAAAGCTTATATAGATAATGGTATTATCTGTCACATTCATTATTATAATACATTATAATGCATTATAAATAAAGTACAAAATAAATAAAGACTAAGAATTCAGAATGTTATTCACGTTTTATTATAGGTTTGGCTCAAAAGTAAAAAAAATGCCATTTTGGCCAGGCTATTAATGCTTGAGTAGAAGTGTTATATATTTGATGCCATTGTTCTCTACTCCATTGGGTTGGACAAATAAAAAAAGCCTCTCTCGTGTCAGCGAGCTTTGAAAACCCAATTACTCCCAAAGAAACAATTATTGTCTGTTTGTGCCAGCGCGTTAGGCTGCTTGAGTCCTCCGCTTCTGTTCATTTGAGACTAGGTAAAAAGAGAAAAATGGTGAAACTGAGATGGAAAATGATTTCTGGGATGATTCACATCGCTGTGTTATTCTATTTATGTCTGGTTAGATTAATAAGAATGCATAAATATTTTGTTTTCTTTTTAAACTCACAAGGCTCATAAATATTTCACATCATCCTTAAGCCAAAGGAAATATAGCAAGTAGTTTAATCAGTATACTGCATCACAAATATTCTCTGTATTCATTGCTTTTTATTTATTTACATTTAAATCATTAAATCATTAACCCCCCCCCACCATCACCCCCACCACCCCAAGACTGTAAAGGAAGTTTTTTTTTTCTCCATATATCAATTCAACAAAAAGCTAAACTCAAAGTCTCTCTCAGTTTGCTTATTGGCACATCAGCTATAAACTTGTATTTGTTTATACAGAAAATATTAATAAATTGGACCAGTTGAATTACGAACAGGCGCTAATAAGCAATAGTACAGTAGGTCAAGCTTATGCTAGGAACCTAAACAATTCCTCTGTTGGCAATAACTCTGAGGCCCTGTTTACACCTGGTGATGTGTTTTGGTCGATCGGATCACAAGTGGACTACGCTAGGTGAAAACAGGGTCTAAAACATTTTGAGCTTGTCCACATACTACCACTTCCAGAGGTAGTCCAAAACACATTCGACTAGATTTCTTTAATTGCGTAGACTCTCATGTGGTCGAAGGTGTTCGAACTGCCACAAAAGACGACCCTCTCCACCTACTGACTTCATGCGTAAACATTATGGGAAGTGTGCTAACCAGACGGGATTTAAACTTCGTTTGGTGGAGACCCAAGCTTGGTTTGAAAATGAAAAACATTCCAAACGCAATGTTCTCTCACCATTCCTGATTTCGAACACACTCATAGCATTCGACATGGTCCTGCGGCTGTCAAAGCAGAAACGAAAGCTGATGCTCTGTATGTGTTTTCATAGTATCCAGGCGCATTCATATGTAAATTGTGCAAGCTTCTTTTGTCCATTAGATTGAAAGATCTGAAAAAAAAACATACATTTACCCACCCATTAGGGCTTGCACAGACTAGTCGAGAGATCGACTACTACAACTACTAGTCGGTACTGTCAGATACAATCGATTACTCGAGCGTGATTTAACCATAAATTAATTCAAATGGCGAACGTCACCAACAGACACCACACATCAGATGTGTGGAGGTATTTCATCAAGGGTGACAAAAATATCATAATTTGCCAACTCTGTAAGGGGCCGTTCACATATCGCGTCTAAAAACGAGTGGAAAGTGCGGCCGCGCCACTTTCTCCTTCTTTCCACAAGCGCCTGTCATCTGTTACTATGCAACCATGAACTGAACTGTGCTCTCCATGATGACGAGGAAGTATCAGCAAAGGATTAATTGATTTCTAGCCCTTGCATTAGCTTTACTACTACATATATTTATGGATATGAGAAATAATAACCCGCCCTGTACAGCTATGATCAGCTGTTCGGCCGAGCTTTCCATGTTGTTACAGAAAGGCCGAAGCTGATCGGTTGTTTTTTGTCACATGACCTGCGGAGTCCCTGCGGCATTCTGGAAAGTTTAGATGTTTTCATATCACCGCCAAATAGGTCGCGTCGCTTCCATTATGAGTGCACTTCCCACGCACCTACATTTGAAATAACAAACTTGAGCGCGCAAAAGATGCGATATGTGTGTATGGCCCCTAAAAGCGGACATTGCGTCTGAAATGAAAGGCAATAACAGCTATTTATTTGGCTTTACTCTGTTACATGAAAATTTATATATGTAATGTCATAATTATAATGTTTTGAGAGTTTACTTATGTAATTGTTGCATTTGGCTAAGACTTAATAAACATTAATGTTTAAAACTAATCCGTGTCTTTTTTATTTACAGTAGCATGAACCACGAGTAGTCGAGTATTGTTTTGATAAGAAATCGACTAGCAGAAATCAGTAGTCAAGCAACCCCTACTGCGCAGAGACCCTCCCCTCGAAGAAATCAGGACAGAAGTGGTTTAAAGTGGACAAAAGAGACAGATTAAAATACCACTTTGTAACCAGGTTAGATGTTATGGGAAGAAGTAGGCAGGAACCGGCGAACAATCAACAACTTTAATAATAAATATACAAATACAAAAACGAAAGTAAAGACGGCAGTCCCTCACGGTCTACTGCCGCCACACATAATAAAGCAAAACATCAAATAAAATCCAGGCGTGGCCTTTCTCGATCTCCACTGTCGTCGTTCCTCTTTTATGCTTGCGCTCCTCCGTGAGAGATACGAGACCGGTGCGTCGCGCAGGTGTCGCTCATCAGTAATCACTCCACCGGCTTCGTGCCATTCTCTCACAGCCCTCGGATTCATCCTGCTCGCCACACACTTGTAAATGGGTATGTGTCTCCCGCATCTACTTGTGATCCGATCGACCAAAATGCTTCTTAATACCAGGTGTAAACATGGCCTAAGAAAATATCTTAACTAATGCTGCTTGTTTCAAGTAAAGTGAACTATTGAAATATTTTCCTGAGAATGTGATGTGGAGGGATGTGGATTAGGAGGAAGGGAAAGCTTAACAACGACTGGGCTGATGACCTTAACAATACGAAATGGCCCGACGAAACGAGGAGCCAGCTTACGAGACTCCGACTGGAGAGGTAAATTGGACGTGGAGAGCCATACCCTTTGGCCACAGATATAGCGAGGACTCTTTACGCAGCGTTTGTTAGCCATGCTGCTCATGCGCCTCCTCGAGCGTCAAATTTCGGTCGATACTCCAGTAATCGCTGGAGGACCTGACGAACGTGTTGGACATGCACTTCGAGAGAGGGTGAAAAAATCTAAATATCGTCGAGATAAACAAAGACAAAAATATTTAGGATATCCCGGAGGACATCGTTTACGAGGGCTTGAAACACGGCGGGGGCGTTGACCAGGCCGAACGGAAGAACTCGGTATTCAAAGTGACCGAGGGGCGTGTTAAAGGCGGTCTTCCACTCGTCGCCCTCCTTGATGCGCACGAGATGGTAAGCGTTACGGAGGTCAATATTAGTAAAAAACTTTGCTCGCTGCAGTAGTTCAAAAGCTGAAGACATCAGTGGCAAGGGATAACGATTCTTGACAGTAAACTCATTCAGCCCTCTATAGTCTATGCAGGGATGCAAAGAACCGTCCTTTTTTTAACAAAAAAGACACCCGCGCCAGCTGGAGGCGAATAGGGTACTATGGTACCTGCATTAAGGCACTCAGAAAGGTAATTCTCGAGCGCTTCACGTTCGGGAGCTGACAAAGAATAAAGTCTTCCCCGCGGGGGCATAGTACCCGGGAGGAGGTCAATGCTACAATCGTACGGTCGATGAGGAGGGAGAGAAGTGGCCCGGGAGCGACTGAACACCTCCCGCAGATCGTGATACTCCTCCGGTACTCCAGACAAATCACCCGGCCCGTCCTGAGAAACAGAGACAGAGGAAACAGGAGGAATGACAGAGGTTAAACACTGAACATGACAAGACAATTTCCAAGACAAAACAGAATTGTTAGACCAATTGATCTGAGGATTATGTTGAACCAGCCAGGGGTGTCCTAAAACCACAGGACTAAAAGGTGAACAAAAAATAAAAACCTCTCTGTGGTTCCCCGAGACAGTAAGGGAGAGAGGGATGGTCTTCCTCTGAATTCTAGGAAGGGAACTGCCATCTAGGGCAAAAAGAGGGGTGGAGTCTCTTAAGTCTATGAGGGGAATACCTTGCTCTTGAGCCCACGCCTCGTCGACGGAATTCCCCTTCGCCCCAGAGTCTATCAAGGCTGAGCAGGTGACAGAGGAACCAGGCCAGTGGAGAGAAATGGGTAGAGTGGTACATGACCTCGATGGAGAGTCCCTGGAAGAAGCACTCGCCAGTAGCCCTTCGTTTACTGGCGAGCCCTGGCTTTTACCGGGCACGTGTTGACAAAGTGATTTGGTAAAGCACAGTACATGCAGAGGCGATTGGTCACTCTCCGCTCCCGTTCCCTTGCAGAGATGCGTAACCCTCCCAGCTGCATCGCCTCTGGCTCCGGAGCAGTAGGGGGCGAAGAAGAGACGACAGGTGGAGAAGAGAACAGAGAAGACTCCAGGCTGCGTGCCCGTTGGCGCAGGTCGAAGTGCTTCTCAATCCGGATAGCCAGGTCGATAAGGGCGTCTAGACGAGTCGGCGCCTCTCGAGCATAGATCTCATCCCTGAGTTCGGAATTAAGTCCCTCCAGAAAGCGGGCCACTAAGGCCGGTTCGTTCCAGCCACTAGAGGTAGCTAGAGTGCGAAACTCAATTGAAAAATCCGACATTGAGTAGGCTCACCCGAGAAGCACGGCGGGTTGTTGATTTGTGGTTCCAGTGCCTCGCGGTGATCCTGAATCACGGGTGCTTCATGATGCAGATGATGGAGCCGTGTAGAGAGATTAGATACCTGGGAGGCTAAGGACTCGACGGCTTGCCTTGCGGCAGAAAGCTCTTCTTCATGCCGACCGAGCATAGCACCCTGGAGCTCGACTGCAGACTGAAAGTGATTGCCACTCGCTGGGTCTATTGTGGCCAGATTATTCTGTGATGTGGAGAGAATGATGACCCAAGAGCGATATGCAGCAATACAGTCTTTAATAAACAGAAAGCGCTGTCCAGAGGAATAAAACAGAAATCTTCAGTACATAATAAATGTGAAACGAAAGTCTTTCAGAGAAACAGGTCTAACAGAAAGTAACTTAGATCCTCCGTGCAGACAGTAGAGCGCTCTCGGTGATGGGAAACACCGTTGAGATGCCAGCCAGCCTAGGTACTCACAGGAGGTCTGAAATCAGCGGGCGGTGATGGGCAGGTACTGGACAGGTACTCTGTAATAAGCACAGCTTAGTAGCAAATGTTGAGAGGTTGAACAATCTCCAAAGGAGCACAGGACAGGACAAGACAGGAACGAGAGGTAGGTGCTCTGAGGTCTCATACGTATAGCTCTTGAAATAATCTGGCAAAGAGACAGGGAAAAACAGGGCTAGAAGAAGCAGACATAATTAGAGAAAGAGAGAACAGGTGTGGAGAGGACGACATGATAACGAGTAGGGAGTGGAAACAGCTGGGGGTGATGAGAGCGATGTGTGTGCGTGATGAATGATGTGGTTATCGGCGAGTGTGTGTGTGTGTGTCCAAAAGGGGGAGACAGAGTAAGGAGAATGAGAGCCAGGATCATGACAGAGAATTGAGAAGTTTCCTTTTTAAGCTCTTTTTGTTTTTAAGGAAATAAAACAGCTACTGAAAATGCGGGATTGTTTTGTGCGTGTCAGATAATTTAACTTGGACACCTTTGCTGCTGCTTTTAAGTTATTTTAGATAGGGGTGCGCCGATCCGATACTCATTATCGGTATTGCTCCGATACTACCAATATTTGCCGGATCGGGTATCGGCCAGACGAGACCATCCAAATCAGATATTGTGCGTATGTTATTGTTATACAACACAAAATGCACAAAAACATTATAAAGCGCCATAATGTTTTCTGTACTATATTCCAAGTTTTCTGAAGCCATTACATATAGTTTAATGTGAGGTACAGATTTAAGTCGTCAAATTAATCTTCACCTAAGTGCTTCCCTCCGCTGCGGCTGTCAGTCATTCTCCATCCAGCATTCAAACAGCGCGTCGTGCTCAGTTATGACTGTCAACACGATGAAACTCTCTCCAAGATGATTCAATGTTAATTGATGATTCAATGTTCCTATTATTATACTGTAGATCTGTAGATAAAGGTCTATGGTTTGCATAAAAGGACTTTAACTTGCTGGAGTTTCACATGTTACTTTCTCCCGGGTGTCTATTAGATCACAACACAACTGATCACAACACTGGCGTAGAGAGCGATATAATTGTTCTTCATGTACACATTAACACTGTTTTTTAAATTATTATTTTAGTATTGGATCGGTACTCGGTATCGGCCAATACTGAATCCCAGGTATCGGAATCAGTATTGGAGGCAAAAAAAGTGGATCGTGCCACCCCTAATTCTAGACAGTCTTTAGAATTAGACAGAACAGAATGACACATAATGGGTCTTTTTATTTTGAACTAGGGGAAATGTGTTAACGTGTCAATTTAATTATCTAATTTAATCTTGAGAACCCCCTGCGGCTTCATTATGAACCCCAAGGCATTTGTGAACACCAGTTTGGGAAAAAAACATAGTGAGAAAAAAGGGAAAGGGAAAGGGAAAGGGAGGGAGATGATGAAAAAGGTAAGTGATGGATGAGGGAAAAACAACTTGACTCTGTCAGTGGCATTGCAGCGTGTAGGTGAGTGACCTTGTTCAGCGTGATGAGAGGAGGTCACGGCACCACTTCAGTCTGAACCCATCTCGCCCCCTCCTCCACACACACACACACACACACACACACACACACACACACACACACACACACACACACACACACACGTACGTACGTTGTGTTTTCATTTTTTTATTGGAACTTTCCATAGGGGACAACCCTAACCCTAAATCTACCCATCACAGAAAACATTTAGCTTTTTTTACTATTTACATAAAATAGGCCTAAGCTGTTTTCATCATGGGGAAAATGTGACGCCTCGGTTCGGTTCGGTGGGGTGGGGTGGGGTTTAGAAAGCTAAAATTGCTTTTTTTTTTTTTTTTTTTAAACAGTGGTTTAATGAAAAAATGGTGTCTTTGTCTTTAAATTAATTCAATTACAATTAAACGTTTTGCAAGGATTAAAAAAAAAAAAGATCTGCTAATGCTGTAAACTATATAGGGAGCCCGCACATTACTATAACATTAAAGGTTAACAACAGAGCCTAGACTTTTAGCCTAAATTCAGATGCTATTTATTTTTTAGATATAATAATCAACACCTAACACATTGTATGAAAACATGTAATCTGAACATAAGGCAGTTTTTGCATTAACTTGTGCTTTTACTCTAATTCGTTATTGAAATATAATAATTTACGCAGTTGCTGTCACTTTCATGAAAGATATTTGAAACATACATTAAATAATCAAGATATCATTAACAGATTAAGTAAAATATAATATATAGGCTAATATAGTGCATTTATTTAGTGCAAGAGTTAATTTCTCTAGGAACCAACAAGCTGTGGACACTGGATGACTTGCCTGCTGAGGTCAATATAATGCTATCCCTTACGAAAAAGAAGTATACTTCAAGTTCATTTTATGAAGTATACTTAAGTAATGTTCAAGTAAGTATACTAATATCAATGTCTACTTGTAAGTGTACTATTTCAATACTGCTTGGGACTAAATTGGCCCACTTTTAGTATATAAAAGTATACGTTTAAGTGTACTATAAGTGTAACAGTAGTAAACTTTAAGTACACAACTAGGTTTTGTAATGCATCTGTACTACAAGGGAGCTTATAAGTATACTAGTAGTTTACTATTTTAACACAAGTAGTAAATGTTTGGGTTTATGAAAGTACAAAGTGAAGTGTACTCTAAGTAAACTAATAGTTTAGTATATACTGCAAGTATTCTTGTAAGTTTTCTTTAAGTGAACATAAAGTGATACTTATAGTTTACTATTTATATATTATTTTTGCACTTGCAGTATAATACTATGTTCAAATGTAGATATTATTTTTTATACTTGAAAAATACCTTTAACTGTACTTTTAACTTTTTTTTTTTACTTTTTTAAACAAAAAAAATTATAGCTTCATGCATCCTTTTTTATCAACACTTGAATGGCGGTAAGTTTCATAAAGAAAGGCAAATTTTTTAAACAAAAAGGTTGAGAAAATCACATTTTTGTCAAAGACTAGGCTACGCCTTGATCAGATTCAGAATGATGATCAAAACACAGATGGAGTAGATCGAGTCCAACACCCCCAAAGCTTCACAGTTGTTTTCTCTTCGTGGGTTCGACATTTCATTTGGTAACATTTACCAGTTTTGATTTACATGCTATTTAATGTTTGATGATCACGTTATTTTACATTTGCGTGAGAAATGTTCTATCACTTGTTTCAGCTTCTTCTTTTCCTATGTTTTGATCCGGACATTAGGTACTAGAAGATATGTCATAGTAGCCTGGCTCTGCCCTCCAACGTACCTCCGCTCAATTTTCATTTTCCTTCAGTACTGGTCTGGGATTGTGCTGTAGACTTTGGTTTTCTCCGATCAATTTTTTACCGGGCCAATCAGCGAACAGAGGGAGTGGCTGAGAACGATGACGTTGATGTTGTGCGTTATTTTGAGTTGTAGTTCAGTAATGGCAGCAGAGAAAGATGCGAGTGAAGCCATTCGGTCCGTTGTGGCAACACTGCCAAATATCAAGAAGTTAAAGCCGGAGCAAGAACCTCCCCACGGGGTTCGGGAAAAGTTTGATTTTCCAGCTCGCTCCGTTAGTGGTGAATGAGTTGGTTTAGGCGAACGCTAGGCATAGGTCACGACCAAATGTTAGCGATTGGTTATGGCAGATCCAGAGTGACTCTGGGCAGATCCAATAGTTTTAGACTTCAATAGAGTACCCGCCTACAAGGAAGTTAATGCTTGTCAATGGAGCGGTTCCAGACTCTATGTACAAATTAAATGAAATGTACGAGAGTCTGGAGGGACCAGGCTAATGTCATAGCGCCCCCTACAGTATAACAGTTAAAAAATGGATAGCTGGAAAATTCAGTCAATGGTGGGGAAAGAGTAAAGTAGAATTAAAGTAAAATTCCTGTGTAGACTACCAGTGGACTAGCCTACACAAAAATTCAGATACGCAGAATTAGAAACAGATCTGTTTTATATCAATATTCTAATCAATATTTTCAAACAATGTAAGTTTCATAAGACTGCATATGAAAAACTATGTAAAAAAAGTATATTTAGTAGGCTACTCGATCAAAATAATTAACACACCAACAAGCCAAGTATACTTTGAATACTTAATCTTTTGATTGATCGAGATATACTTAAAAGTGTAATTGAGTACAAGTACTGGCCAAATATACTTGGACTTTTCTCTCAGTATAAGTCAAGTGCACTTAAGTGCAATTTTAAGTATATTTCTGAGAAGTACATAAAGTATATTTCTCAGAAGTATATAAAATGTATATACTTGTCTATGTGACCAATTTAAACATTCACAAACACTGGGCTTCAAATAAGAGGAACAATTAAATTAACATTTATTACAACACATACCCAGTCTTTGCATGTGTCCCACGCGTGATCAAACCAGATCCAGCTCACACATACACACACAGGCGTCCTAAAAGGCGATCTATAAACATTTCCCAATGAGCACACACATATGTAATACGTAAATATAACATATGTGTTTTCTCTTCGTGGGTTCGACATTTCATTTGGTAACATTTACCAGTTTTGATTTACATGCTATTTAATGTTTGATGATCACGTTATTTTACATTTGCGTGAGAAATGTTCTATCACTTGTTTCAGCTTCTTCTTTTCCTATGTTTTTTTACATACTTTTAAGTACATAAAGTATATTTCTCAGAAGTATATAAAATGTAGACTGAAAGTATACTTCCTTTTTTTAGTTTAAAAGAAGTATACACTTATACACTTACACTAATAGAACACTTGAATAAACTTCTAAGCTGTTTTATTGACGTCTTTCTGCTGCTGAAACACTGATTGAGCGATTACACGAGTTAGGATGCCTTTCAGTAAGTATACTGTATCTTTTGACATACCTTCAGGTGTCCATTCATGTTTATTCTGTAACTGAGGAAGAGATGATCGCGTTTACTCGCGCTCCGCGCTGCCGCTTGAAATGAGGAGCTAGTACAGCAATCTGTCTTGCCACATCAAAGAGCACCAAAACGGCATTTATTGTTCTATTTTCGTGATCAAATAGACAGAATTTGAAAGATTACACCTTGCTTATTATCAAAAGTAACAAAACACGGAGCTTGCTATTATATTGTGTTAATGGTAGTTATGTGTACACAACGTATTCAGTTTTGTAGCCTAAGACATGAGGTCCAATGAGCCAGGGCTGGGCCGGGGTAGCAGGGGGCGGGGCGTGTTCGGTATGCCATGAGAGTATCGCGATATGTATCGTGGGTTCTGTATCGCCGTTTTTCGGTTTGGTTTGAATATCGTTACACCCCTATTTCAGATGTTGCCACCTTTGTGGGGACATTTTGTCCCCATATTGTAGGGTTTACCAGGCCACACACACAAGTTGCAGGAAACACTCACCATAAAAACACACTCAAAGGGAGGTAGTAAAGACATTTGCAATGTAACAGAAGGAGTGACAGACATTTTCTTGCGGGAACTTGGTTCTATTCCTTGGTTGTTGATTGGATGGAGGCATATCTTAACATGAGCTTGAGGTTGAATTTACAAAAGCGCCACAATTTAAGTGGACAAAATGGTAGGTGAAATACATCACCAAAGACAAGTCAGTCATTTCATGGGGAAGATTAAGTTATGATATTTTGATTAAACACTACGAGCTCAAAAACAAACAAAAAAACATGCATGGATGGATGAATCGCTCTCAATAAGATGCATTTAGAAAACAGATGAATACATTTCCATTTCATGCTAAATAAAAAAAACTGAATAATGATGAAAGAATAATGAAGATTAGGTCTCATACCCGGCAGAGGTGTGAAAGATTTGTCGAGTGAGAACAATAGAAACATGAATGGGGCAGTTTGCCATGCCCTATCTAGGGAATGCGTGGTGGCTGCTTCGTCCGACGAAGCTTCTTTCACGGGGTTTTGGCTGCTTTATTTTTTGCTAAACACCAGATGGCACTGTTTTTGAAACTCTTGAATATTTGAAGCTATTCCCGGAACAATCAGGGGAAAGCTTCAGTGCTTCACGAGGCTTAATTTGCCCATCCCTATATGTAACGTAGTTGATGCAAGGAAGAGGAGAGACTGGATCCAAATGCAAGTAGACATTTAATAAAACAAGAGATAATCCAAACATGAACAAGAAACCCAGAACACTAGGAACACAGGGCAAAAAATAATACAGACTAATTGGCTTCATCATTCGGTCTCCCCCTCTAAGCTGGTGTACGGTGAGCATTCTGGTGCTCTATGGCTGCCATCATCTTCCATATGTAAAGTACTTTGAGTGTTGATAAAAGTGCTATATAAATGTAATTAATTATTATTATTATTTTATACAAAAAAGTTGAGTGTATTCAACCCCTCAGACCAAAGCACCAGTCCTATATACTCAGCTATCACAGGGGCCCATTGCACCCCCACACAAATGTTGACAGAAAGGAGGAGAGGACACAGCGAGTTATGAAGTCGTTCTGCAATAAGTGTGGAGGGGGAGAGGACCCGATGCATTACAGATAACAGGATTACAGGCCGAGCTTCCTCTAACTCTTCATTTGAGATTTCAAAGCTCCTTCAATCCTCTTGGGGAGCCACCATATCAAGGGTGCTAATCTCCAGTGCAAAGTCAAAGGGTAAATTTCAAAGTCTGGGCACGTTTGTCCTGTTATCTTCACCAGGCCACAGATGGTCAAGGTTCCCTTTTGAAGGAACTCGTGATGTGTCGATGAAGCTTTGGGAACGCTTCCAGCGTGAATGCGTCTGAAGCATCTATGTCAACTACTCCAATGGAAGGAATGAACGTCACAGGCGGGTGACGTCATGACCAGGAAAGGATAAGCGCATCCGGTGCAACCGGCATTAGCTTATGTTGCCTCAGCAAGCAATCTGTGTCAAACTGTCTGTTATATTTACTGTTGTCTGTCTGATATATATATATATATATATATATATATATATATATATATATATATATATATATATATATATATAAACACTGTGGCGAAACAATTGCACAAACTCTGTGTTCTCCCTGCTCACGTTATTTAACGAGTGGGGACACACACAAGCTTTGTGTGATGTGTTTGGGAGTGGAGCATGCGGGGCTGATTGCCGACTTTGTGAGAAGCTTTCGCTTCGCATGCTCTGCTCCCGTCTGTCACTTTTCGAGGAAAGTGGCCAGGCTCGCGATTCTCTGGGTGCAGGACCCGCGTCTGCCGAGGCTCCGCAGAGAATGCATTCCTGTGGATCGCAAATTAATCTCTTTACGGGGTTGGAGACGGGTCCGCGGATCTTATCTCCTCCCTTTCCCAAGGGATCCATTGCTCTCTCGCTGGTATCGGAAGCCTGCGCTGCGGTCTCTTCCGCCCGGGGAGAGAGATCAATGCTTCAATGCTCTACCTCCGAGGAGGTAGATGTGCTGGGCATTGAAAGTGACACAATCATGGAAGTGGATTCGCCATCTCTTTCCCCAGCGTATGAAAAAAAAAAAAAAAAAAAATATATATATATATATATATATATATATATATACTGTATACACATATAAATATATTAAATATATTAAAAACCTGGTGGAGATGATTTCTAGGCTCTAGATAAATTAAATATTTAATGGCCAGCAGAAATAAGGGGGCTCGTCCTAAAAATAAAAATAAATTAAACGAGCTTCCTTCCCTCTATTTTTTCACCTCCATCACGGGGCCTTCCATTTTTTCCCGATCTGCACAGCGAGCTGTCTAGATCATGGAAAAAGCCTTACTCATCTTGTCTTTCAGCCCCCAAGTTCATGTATATTCAGATATTAGGGGGCAATACCCCGGGTAGAACAGACGCTTGCGAGCTATCTGTCTCCTGGTTCAGTATCGTCCCTGAAGGCCTCGGCTTCTCTCACTAAACCATTAAAGAAAACTATTTTTAATATAGTGGGAAAAGCATATTTGGCGGTGGGTCTAGCAGGAGTCTGCTTGCACACTATAGCACTGCTACAAGCATATCAGGCTGACCTGCTGGTGTATTTGGACAGAAGTGAGGGAGTTTGGCCCGATGGGGTTCGAGAACTTCGTCGGGCCACAGATTTTACAGTCAGAGGCATTAAAAAAATCTCTTCCTCGCTATGTCCACCCCCCTGGGGCTGCTGGGCGTGAGCAGCTCCAGCCGTCTAGTTTCTCATACGCAAAACAGCAGCCAAAGCCTTCAAAGCAGAAGCCAGATCCAAGGACCGTTCTTCACGCTGAGAAGGCTTCGGCTCAAAAGAAAAGGTCTTGGCGCCACCGGCGTCAGACCGGTGAGGGCAGCCCCACCTGGGGTGGAACGGTGTACACCTCATGATACGGTGCCCGTTCCATCTCGGTGCCCTCAGGGGACCGCTCTGCCAACCCTGCCACCCTTTGTGCTTCGGGGCGCAGCGGTCTTCAGCGAGCTTCTGACGCAGGGTCAACTCGACATTGCGTCAGACTCGTGCCCTCTGAGGGGGGTTCGAAAACAGTCAGTTCGGGTAGTTCCTGCCAGTATGCTTCATGTCCCCGAATTGGGTGTCTCAACGACACCAGAGACCAGCCTCGAGGGGCTGGTTCCCTTGGTAGATTTTTCGGCAGCGCGGTAGCTACTGCCATATATATCTCTATGGGTCCTGCAGTTAGTAGTAAGAGGCTGTTGCTCACGTTAGTGCATCCCAAGCAGGCTCTGGTAATGGAGCAAGAGGTAAAGGCCCTGTTAGCAAAGAAAGCTATAGAGCAGATGTACTCACCCGACATTGCGTCGGGTCTTTACAGTCGTTATCTCATTGTTCCAAAAAAGGATGGAGAACTGCGTCACATACTAGATCTTTGTTTGAGTGTTCGGTGCTGGAACTCAAGTCCAAGATGCTGACACTCAAACAGATCGTGACTCAAATCAGATCCGAGGAATGGTTTGTCACGATAGATCTGAAAGACGCATACTTCCATATCTCCATCCTCCCTCAGCACAGGAGGTTCCTGAGGTTTTCTTTCAGGGGCAAAGAACACCAGTATCAGGCACTTCCTTTCGGTCTAGCTCTATCACCCCGCACATTCACAAAGCGTGTAGATGCAGCTCTGGCCCCGCCAGGCAGCAGTGCATACGCATTCTGAATTGCATAGACGATTGGCTGATTCTAGCGGAATCAGAACAGTTAGCGGTTCGGCATTGAGATGTCGTCCTCGCTTATATGCAAAGGTTGGGGTTGAGGCTCAATCCCAAGAAGAGTGTGCTTCCTCCAGTACAGAGGAACATTTTTCTTGGAGTGGTCTGGGACTCAGTCACGATGCGAGCCGTTCTGTCGCCCGCTCGTGTAGCTGTTATCCTTACTGCCACAAAAGAGCTAAAGCTAGGCCAGTCACACACTGTGAAACAGTTCGAGAGACTGTTAGGTCTCAGGGCAGCAGCGTCCATTGTGATACCCTTTGGCCTGCTGTACGTGAGACCTTTGCAGTGGTGGCTCAGGACCAGAGGGTTCTCCCCGAGGGGAAACCCACTCTGTATGATCAAGATCACGCAGCAGTATCCCCACGCCTTGCTTATATGGAGGAAACACTGGTTCTTTTCCCAGGTTCCGTTGTTGGGAGCTCTTGCCATCGAGTTGCTATCTCGACAGATGCTTCTCTCACCAGCTAGGGAGCGGTATTGGAAGGCCGCTCAGCTCAGGGCTTGTGGAGGAGTCATCATCTCACTTGGCACATGAATTGCCTAGAGATGATGGTCGTCTTCAATGCGTTGAGACATCTCCTCCCAGACCTGAGGGGCCATCATGTGTTGCTCTGGAACAGTGACTGTTAGGCCTCAGAGAAGCAGCGTCCAATGTGATACTCTTTGACCTGCTCTACGTGAGACCTTTACAGTGGTGGCTCAGGACCAGAGGGTTCTCCCCGAGGGGAAACCCACTCCGTACGATCAAGATCATGCGGCAGTATCCCCGCGCCTTGGTTATATGGAGGAAACTCTGGTTCTTGTCCCACAGACAACACGTTGGTGGCCTCTTATTTTGGTCCCTCAGGAAAATACGCTCTCTGAGGGCAGTGTATATTCCAGGGGGCCAGAATATTGGAGCAGACACCCTGTCGAGGCAGGGGCTGAGGCCAGGGGACTGGAGACTCCACCCCGAGGCGGTGGAGCAAATATGGGAGTTTAACGGCCATGCAGAAGTGGATCTGTTCACGTCTCAGCATACAACGCACTATCCACTCTGGTTCTCCCTCACTCAACCAGCCCCCTTGGGGCTGGATGCTATGGTGCAGACGTGGCCGAGGCTACGTCTGTATGCATTTCACCCTGTTGCTCTGCTCCCAGGAGTTCTGGAGTGTATCCGCCAGGATGGAATAAGCCTATTAGCACCACCCTGGCCGAGCCGAATTTGGTTTGTGGACCTTAATTCTTCTCCTCAATGGCCCTCCCTTGGAGATCCCGATCAGGAGAGACCTTCCGTCTCAGGCAGGGGATGCAATATTGCACCCCTGGCAGGGGATTTGGAAACTGTGGGTTTGGCCTCTGAGGGGGCCCAAATCTAGAGAGTGGTCTCTCCACCGAGGTTGTTGAGACCATTCTAAGCTCCAGAGCTCCCGCTACAAGGAAACTATATTCACTATTTGGAGAGTTTTTCACTTCTTGGTGTTACCAGCGTCAGTGGGATCCGGTTAACTGTTCAGTAAACACAGTATTCGAGTTTCTGCAAGAACGCTTTGTATCAGGTCTATGTCCTTCCACACTTAAGGTATACGTGGCGGCCATTGCGGCTTTCCACGCCCTGGTGGGTGGTACATTTTTGGGTCGAGACCCCCTGATCACTCATTTCCTTCGTGGCACTTTGAGGCTGAGGCCTGCAACTTGCACTAGGGTGCCGGCTTGGGACCTTGCAATAGTTCTAGAAGGCCTATCTGGGGCTCCCTTCTAGCCCCACGTATGTCTCCCGCTCGTATCGAATCCATCCTGGCCATGGTGTCCGGGATAAAGCTAGGCCAGGCCATCACTGTAAAGCAATTTCAATGACTGCTGGGCCTCATAACAGCGGCATCCAACATAATTCCTTTGGGCCTGTTTCACATGAGGCCACTTCAGTGGTGGCTCAAAGCCAAGGGTTTTTTCCTCAAGGGGAATCCGTTCCGTATAATAAAGGTTATGTGCAGATGCCTTCGTTCCCTATTAATATGGAAGAAACCTTGGTTCTTGTCCCAAGGGCTAGTGGTAGGGGCGTCATGTCGCCGGGAAACTGTTTCGAAGACGCTTCCCTCGCTGGCTGGGGCGCGGTCTCGGACGGCCGCTTTGCCAGGGGTCTGTGGCAGGACCATCATCATTCTTGGCATATAAATTGCCTAGAGATGTTGGCTGTGTTCAGGGCTCTGAGGAGCTTCCTCACAGACATCAAAGGTTACCACGTCTCAGTGGTAGCTTATCTAAACCGACAAAGGACACTCAGATCGCGCCCTCTATCCAGATTAGCGTATCAGAGCATTTTATGGCCCCAAGGGAAAATATTATCTATAAGAGCAATATATGTCCCGGGGGTTCTGAATCAGGGAGCAGACATCCTGTCGAGGCAGGGGCTGAGGCCCGGGGAATGGAGACTCCATCCAGAGGTGGTGGAGTTCATATGGCAGAGGTTTGGACCAGTGGAAGTGGATCTGTTTGCGTCTCGAGGGACGTCTATCCCACTGTCCACTTTGGTTCTCCCTCACTCATCCAGCCCCGCTGGGGTTGGATGCCATGGTACAGGCCTGGCCGAGGCTTCGCCTGTACGCTTTTCCCCCGATCGCTCTGCTTCCGGGAGTCCTGGAGAGGGTCCGTCAGGAGGGCATCAGTCTTCTTCTGATAGCCCTGTTTTGGCCAGCCCGAGTATGGTTTTCAGACTTAATTTCACTCCTGATAGCTCCGCCATTGCAGATTCCTCTGAGGAGGGGTCTGTTGTCTCAGGCAGAGGGCACTATATTCCATCCTCATCCAGAGCTGTGGAGATTATGGGTCTGGCCTCTGAGGGGGCTCAGTACCTAGATGCTGGTCTATCATCTGGGGTGGTCGAAACCATACTTATCTCTGGGGCTCTGTCTACTAGGAGATTATATGGCCTCAAATGGAATATTTGTCTACTTGGTGTAGAGAACTTGAGTTAGACCTAGTTAACTGCCCAATGGCTTCAGTTCTGGAGTTTCTTCAAGATCGTTTCTCTGCGAATCTCTCCCCATCAACACGTAGGGTGTACATAGCTGCCATTGCGGCGCTCCATGCACCTCTAAATGTTGGGCCTTTAGGGAGGCACCAACTGGTCATACTATTTCTCCATGGTATTGGAGGATGAGTCCGACAGTCAGGTCCAGGGTTCCTTCCTGGGACCTGGCGGTGGTTCTCGAAGGGCTATCCCTGGCTCCCTTTGAATACCTCCAGTCGGCTTCACCTAGGACCTCACGTTCAAGATAGCCTTTCTCTTAGCTATTTCTTTGAAGAGACTGGGAGATCTCCAAGCCCTGGCATTATCGCCAGCTTACTTGGGGTGTGCCCCCTGCGGAGTTAAGGCCATCCTGCATCCGAGACCCAGCTATGTGCCTTAAATGCAATTTATCATGGCTAGGTCCATGGTACTGCAAGTATTCATCCTCCACCTCATGTGTCGGCAGAAAAGGAGAGGTTCCTTGCTCTGCCAGTCAGAGTTCCGAGTATTACCTTGAGAGGTCCTCTTCTTGGAGGAGGTCGGACCTACTGTAGTGTGTTTTAGATCACCTATTAGGGGCTCCCAGTTATACAAACCTTAAGTAGGCCTACAAGGTGCGGAATTTCCCTTCACCTTTGGCCGTTAGGGCTCATTCTACTAGAGGCATGGCGTCTTCTAGGGCCCTCCTTTCGGGAGTTCCCATCAAGGAGATCTGTGAGGCAGCCGGTTGGGCTACCCCACACACTTTTGTTAGGTTCTATAGTCTGTACCTCCCTAGTACGCTTGGCGCACACGTGCTCTTGTCCTAGCTGAGTGCCTGAATCAGTTTCACTCCGGGGCAGGCCTGTTTTTCGGTGCGTGGCCTAGTGGGCATTCGTTCCCCAAAGTGTCGATTCTCGACGCAGTGTTGAGTTCCCTCGAAAGGGAACGTCTCGGGTTATGACTATAACCCTTGTTCCCTGAGACACTGCGTCGTCCTGCCACGCCCCTCGAGGCCTTAGAGTGTCTTGCTTACTATTTCACACCTCAGTGTGAGACCACCTTTAATGCTTAAGTCTGTATTTTTTTTCCCCATTTTAAATAACTTTCTATTTCAGCTTAATATGCAGCGATAGCTATAAACAAGCTATTTGTATGTTAATTTCCCCCAAAAAAGTGTAACTGTAGTCTGCTCACAATCAAAACATTGCTTTGTTTGTTTGTTTGCACATTCTGACCAGCCTGGCACGGCAACAGGTGTGGGTTTGGAGGCTGGGCCATCTATTTATCTGGCCAATGGCAGATCTACTGTTTTATTATGTTCCTGGTATTATTGAAAATGATCATCAGTAGCCACCATTATTTAATATATATATAGCATTAAGTTGATCAAATTAATTCAGATTTATAATAGAATGTCTCAACCTTTATATATTAATAACCTTAATATATATATATATATATATATATATATATATATATATATATATATATATATATATATATATATATATATACAGGTCCTTCTCAAAAAATTAGCATATTATGATAAAGTTCATTATTTTCCATAATGTAATGATAAAAATTAAACTTTCATATATTTTAGATTCATTGCACACCAACTGAAATATTTCAGGTCTTTTATTGTTTTAATACTGATGATTTTGGCATACAGCTCATGAAAACCCAAAATTCCTGTCTCAAAAAATTAGCATATTTCATCCGACCAATAAAAGAAGTGTTTTTAATACAAAAAAAAAAAGTCAACCTTCAAATAATTTTGTTCAGTTATGCACTCAATAGTCAATACTTGGTCGGGAATCCTTTTGCAGAAATGACTGCTTCAATGCGGCGTGGCATGGAGGCAATCAGCCTGTGGCACTGCTGAGGTGTTATGGAGGCCCAGGATGCTTCGATAGCGGCCTTAAGCTCATCCAGAGTGTTGGGTCTTGCGTCTCTCAACTTTCTCTTCACAATATCCCACAGATTCTCTATGTGGTTCAGGTCAGGAGAGTTGGCAGGCCAATTGAGCACAGTAATACCATGGTCAGTACACCATTTACCAGTGGTTTTGGCACTGTGAGCAGGTGCCAGGTCGTGCTGAAAAATAAAATCTTATCATAAAGCTTTTCAGCAGATGAAAGCATGAAGTGCTTCAAAATCTCCTGATAGCTAGCTGCATTGACCCTGCCCTTGATAAAACACAGTGGACCAACACCAGCAGCTGACATGGCACCCCAGACCATCACTGACTGTGGGTACTTGACACTGGACTTCAGGCATTTTGGCATTTCCTTCTCCCCAGTCTTCCTCCAGACTCTGGCACCTTGATTTCCGAATGACATGCAAAATTTGCTTTCATCTGAAAAAAGTACTTTGGACCACTGAGCAACAGTCCAGTGCTGCATCTCTGTAGCCCAGGTCAGGCGCTTCTGCTGCTGTTTCTGGTTCAAAAGTGGCTTGACCTGGGGAATGCGGCACCTGTAGCCCATTTCCTGCACACGGAAATGGGCTACAGGTGCACGGTGGCTCTGGATGTTTCTACTCCAGACTTAGTCCACTGCTTCCGCAGGTCCCCCAAGGTCTGGAATCGGTCCTTCTCCACAATCTTCCTCAGGGTCTGGTCACCTCTTCTCGTTGTGCAGCGTTTTTTGCCACACTTTTTCCTTCCCACAGACTTCCCACTGAGGTGCCTTGATACAGCACTCTGGGAACAGCCTATTTGTTCAGAAATTTCTTTCTGTGTCTTACCCTCTTGCTTGAGGGTGTCAATGATGGCCTTCTGGACAGCAGTCAGGTCGGCAGTCTTACCCATGATTGCGGTTTTGAGTAATGAAACAGGCTGGGAGTTTTTAAAAGCCTCAGGAATCTTTTGCAGGTGTTTAGAATTAATTAGTTGATTCAGTTGATTAGGTTAATAGCTCGTTTAGAGACCCTTTTCATGATATGCTAATTTTTTGAGACAGGAATTTTGGGTTTTCATGAGCTGTATGCCAAAATCATCAGTATTAAAACAATAAAAGACCTGAAATATTTCAATTGGTGTGCAATGAATCTAAAATATATGAAAGTTTAATTTTTATCATTACATTATGAAAAATAATTAACTTTATCACAATATGCACATTTTTTGAGAAGGACCTGTATATATATATATATATATATATATATATATATATATATATATATATATATATATATATATACACATATCATACATCATACATATATATCATTAACATAAAGTTAAGTTTTGTATATATTGGATTTCCTGTTTCACTATAAAATGTCAGATTACAAAAGTAAATTGTATGTGAGCTGTGTTTCATATATGTTATATATTCATAAAATTATCTTTTAGAAATTTATACGGAACGCTTTTCTTCCCCTTTAATGCTGTGACAGGGTTATTATAATCATAAAAGATTTCTAGCAATAAAGGGCACTTCTATTAACAACAGCTAATGCTTATTTTCCCCTAGTGTTCCCTTGACTGTGTAAAAACAGAGTGCTGCTTATTTGCCGGCCTTCTGTGCAAGCGCTAGTTTGACAAGTTGC
Source organism: Gila orcuttii (assembly GCA_026230005.1). Classification (NCBI taxonomy): domain Eukaryota; kingdom Metazoa; phylum Chordata; class Actinopteri; order Cypriniformes; family Leuciscidae; genus Gila; species Gila orcuttii. The sequence continues at coordinate 30,367,878 of JAPDVR010000023.1, forward strand.
AGTAAATCTCAAAAATAAAAGGGCCTGCAGGTTTTCCACAAAGCCTATAGGGTCTAAAATGTGTTTAATCTCTAGCACTCGTGTGATCATCCTTTTAAGGAAATCAGCAGTGTGGTTGCAATGCCGGGGAGTGGACATGTTTGCAGGGTTGCATATGGTGCTGAGAGACAGTCTGCTTTATGAACAGAGTGCTTGAGCGGATTCAGGGAGATTAGCATTAAAGCTGGTGAAAATATGACAGCAGCACAGAAAATTCAATAATTACAGTTTGACAGAAAACTTAATAACCAGCAAGAACTCTCTCAAGAGAGCTCAAACTTCAGCATTTGACTATAACATACAAAAATGTAAGTAGTTTTTTTTTCATAATCTTTTACTATTAAAACTTAATCAGAGACGCAATTTTGTTTTAAAAAAAAATTATATTTGAATATTTTTTTCTTCTAAATCAATGGTTTAGACTTAAAGTGATTTTCACAGATTTTCAACCAGCTTTGTATTGTCGGTAGTATTTGTAAATGAGCAATGTTTATTTGTTCTCTGTGTTACCTGGACTGAGAAATTCACGTTTATTTTTTCAGTAAAAGTCCGCGGGATGATGCATTTTTGAAAACTTTCGCAAGAACTACAGTTAATACTTCTCCATTTCCGCATTTTGTTATCCCCACCCACAGACAGTCAGATCGACAGAAGGTTATTAACAAGACAGTTATAATAGTAATGGTAGGTCTACTCTTTCACATGACATAATTTTTGTCATCAGGAGGGACGTCCACGCACATAGTTTGCTTGCTGCCCAATTTTTGTACAACAACGCATGCACAACGTAAATGTTGAGACAGAAGAGTCCACTAGGTGGCAATACACAGTTGTGATGTATTGTGCAGTAGTCAAAGAAGAGTGCGGCAAGAGATAATAGATATAGATGAGTTATGCAGAAGTCGAAGAAGAATGCGGAAAAATGCAATACTGTCAAGTTTTACACTTTTTTATTCAGCTCTGCCCAAACTTGAGATGGCGTTCAAACAATGAAGGACGCAAGAAGACAACTCATTGACTTGACTATTTATTTTCTTCTGTTTGCAGAGGTATTTGCAGAAGCAATAGTCAGCAGTAGTCAGCAATAGGTTGATAATCTTTAAAGATAAAAATTGGACAAAATAAACACACATTAATATAATAAGGATGTTATTTCAACTAACATTTAACGTCTCATTCACCATCACCATATTACCTATAATATAAATCAACTAAATCAAAATACTTTGACAAGAAATAATAAATGTTAACAAACTTGAACACCTTTCACTCAAATCATACCAAATCATACAAATCTTAGCAACAATCGGTACTGTAGCAAGCAAACTAGCAAAATCCATCAAATATGCTGAAACACAATACTGATCTCTTACAACTTATAATTTACATAAAAAAAATAAAATAAATTAAATTCATGTTCATACCAGTTGCGTCTTCAAGTTTGAATTTTTTTTAACTAAATGTGTGTGAAAATCTTTGCAAGTCCAGCAAGAGATCTTCTCCAAACTTTTCACCTAGGCTGCGTTCCAGTCCAAAATTGACATGCCCTTCACTCGCTAACTTCCCTCCGTCTTGTTCACTCGGATGTGCGTCATTGCTTACGTTGCATGAGTGTCCACTTCTGGCGGAAACTGCAATGGGCTGAACTGGAACGTCCTAAGCCCTTGATCACTTGGAATCAGCTATGTAGTTGATTTATTATTTACAATTTTTTTCCCTTTAAGAATTTGTTTAATGCAGCATCCAAATGTATATAGGTGTGTTTGGGTTCTTTTATATATATATAAAAATCTAATTAATATATCATAGAGTTGTTTGTGGTGATGGTGATTAGACGAGATCTGCAGTGACGTCACAATTGTGTTGCATTGTGGTATATGGAGCTGCCTGAAGTGTACATATGAAGTAGACTCGCTCCCTCTGTCAAAATCGAGGGAACGAGTGTCTGTCCATATAAACTTCCCTCGTCCACTTCACGAAGTGGAACGCACTTCAAAATGGCGGCAGGGATTCCCCCGAGGGGACGTGCTTAGGGAAGTTCACAAGTGCATGTGTAAAAGTTGACTGGAAAGCAGCACTGGGGTGCTTCTCATTTCTTATTTGTGCATCCTCGTTTTCTTTCCTCGCTTCCTTTCCTAGCGTCTCAGCTCCACCCCCTGTAGGTTGTGAGGGAAGGACGCAAGGAAAGAAAATGAGGATGGAGGAATCGAATTAAAGCTTTTTTAATACATTGGAATACTTGATCACTCGAGCGTCACTCAACAGCGTCATCAGCAGCGCTCAAAGGATCTGCCCTTATGTTGTTGAAGTTTGTTTCTTTAAGAAATTCATAATAAATAATAATAAAGCAAGATACCCTGTTGAAATATGTGTAATGTGTGTTTTATATAAACTGCAAAGGTAAAGTATAAATTAAAACAGATTGTGATCGATGTGAAGGGGGAGGAGAATTGATACGTGCGTCACGTTTAGTCGATAAAACTCTTCGCATAGGATACACCCGTGTATCCTCGCTCATGACTCCTCTGGCAGCATCCTCACTCCTCGATCCTCGACTCCTCGCGGTGCAATTAGAGTATTAAGATGTCCTTCAAGATGGCTGAGCTCGATCGGTTTCCGGGTCATAGGATGGAGGACAGAGGAACGAGGAGACGAGGAGGGATATTGAGAAGCACCCCTGCATGTGCTCTGAGAGGTGCACCACTTTATTGTTCCCCCTTGGAAACACACTCTCTCAATGGTTCCCGCCCAGTCACCACACTACACTGCCCTCTACAGGAATTTCTGAGTATGACGGAACTTAAAGTAAAACCTCATTATTGTGACGAAACACCTCCCACTTGACCTCCTGGTTCATTAACCTAAGGAGGTCACTCCAATCACCTTCAATACTTTCACTTCTGTTCTTGATTTTGTTCTTCTATAGGAAGCAAAACAATCAGTCGTCTTACATCCCTATGAAGGATTGTAGAAGGGATTTTGGTTGACAGTTTCTTCACTTTATCTCTTTGGACAGGCTTCACAGTTGGGACTGGGTAGCTGGGAAAAGTTCTAACATGCACATCTCTGACGATGCCCTTCTTGTCAATACTGACACTGATGACTCTAGCAAGTTTGTACTGGCCCCTCCAGGCGTTTTGGTCAGCAAGCCAGACAACATCTCCAACAGCCACATTCCTATGTGTTGTGTGCCATTTACTTCTCACAAATAGATTGGGCCCAGCTAACTGACTCCACTTTCTCCAGAACCGGTCAACTTCGGTAGTTTTCAAAATCAAAGCATCCAAGATCTCCTCTGGGTCCAGTCCGTCCAAGCAGAAGGGAATTTGGGCTGATATATTCTACGCAGTCTTCCCGGCTTTGAGTTCTGGCATCTACAGGCCTTTCGTTGGCCAGGTTAGCAGCCATATATATAAATGTCTGAAACTCACTACATGTGAAGAATCCTTCTCCTCCCAGGTTGTGCAAAGCCCGCTTCACCGTGTGAACAGCTGCTTCTGCAGCTCCATTTCTGTGAGGGGAGTCTGCTGGGTGGATTTTCCAGCTCCATTCTGTTCCATGCACGGAAGCTTCATTTTCAAGCTCAGACTTATTTAGTTGATCCAGGAAGAGATAGAGTTCTTTCAGGGCAGGTCTGGCACCCACAAAGTTCTTTCCCGGATCTGACCACAGTTTCTTTGGGTGCCCTCTAAGTGCCGTGAATATTTGGTAAGCCATTAGGAAGGCTTCAGTTGACTGGTCACTGACAACATCTGTGTGTATAGCTCTGGATGACATGCAACAGAAGACAATTCCCCACACCTTGAGCTTCGTTTTCTTCTTCACCTCGTCCTTGACTTCATACGATCCAAACAAGTCCACCGTTGTATACTCAAATGGTCTGGCTGGTGTTATCCGCTCAGATGGAAGGTCACTCATGATCTGTTGGCACTTTCTGGCCCTGACCTTTCTACACACAACACAGTTATCAACTCTCTTTTTAGCCAGCCTTCGACCTTTCACCACCCAGGCTTTTTTCCTCATCCGGAGGAGTGTGCCGGCTATTTCTTCATGATTTTCACCATGAGCCTCTTGAGCTAGGAGAGTGGATATCCACGCATCATATGGTAGAATGGGTACACCAGTCTTGTCCTCATCAAAAGTCTGGAACCTTCCTCCACAAACTAAAAGCCCAGTCTCTTTCTCTTTATAAACAGCGAGTCTGTTGAAAGTGGTGTCTTGAAAGGTTATACCTTCTTGAGCTGCAAGGAACAGGTCTCTTAGTGCATCTTTACACTCCCCGACAGTGAGTACAGCTTGTTTGGCTCTGGACCTCCAGTTTGTTGAAAAAGCTTCCTCCCACTTTGGTTTATCTGAGGCTGAATTCTTGTTCAACACCTCTTTCCATCTTGTTGCAGCTCTCCAAAACCAGGCAATGACATGGATCAGCCTGGTCAGGCTGCTGAATTTCTGGATGTCAATCAGATTGGTTACCGCAGAGCCGCTTGGTAATCTTCGGATCTGAGTCTTAGGTTCATCGAGGTTATTTTGCTGTGCATCACTCTTGTCTATCTTTGCCTGCGCTCTAGTCAGTGCTGCAGAGAAAGCTTTCCTCTGAAGTTTGTTTATGCCTTCTTTGGCATACGTGGCGACTTCTTTGGCTGACTTATGTGGCCATTCTTCCACAGGTTGTCGCAGAAACGCTGGTCCATCCTGCCACATGGAATCTTCCTGGAGGTCTTCTGGGGCTGCCCCTCTTGTTATAACGTCAGCACTGTTCAGGTATCCCGGGATCCACCACCAGTCTTCGACTGATGTGGATTTTTGGATCTCCCCAACTCTATTTGCGAAAAAAGTTTGATATCCATAGCTGTGTCTCTGGATTGCTCCCAGCACAGTTTGACTATCCAGCAGATGGAGCCATCGTTCAACTTCTATTCGACTGTGCTTCTCAACATAATTTCTTAGTCGTGCTGCATAGACAGCACCGCAGATTTCAGCTTTTACTGGTTCTCCCTTTTGGTCCAATGGTGTGAGTTTTGCCTTAGACTCAACCAATCTGACTTGGATGCCTTGCACAGTCTCCCATCTGAAATACATTATGGCTCCATAGCTCTTGTCACTTCCATCAGAGAATGTTATTCCCTAAGGTTTTCCAATCCAATTGACTGGTGTGAGGCTTCTGTGGAAAGTGATTTGGCCAAGACGTGTGTATTCCTCAAAGAATTGGATGGCTTCTTCCCTCAATTTTTCCGACAAAGGTTTGTCCCAAGTGTCTCGGGTCAGAGTTTTGCCTCCAGCTTCCTGAAATGCCTTTCTGACAAGAATGGCGCCCTTTTGTTTGGCAGGTGTGACGAGGCCTATTGGGTCATACAAGCTAGCTACTTGGCTCAGCAGTTCTCTTCTCGTCAGTGGGTTTCAGTTCAGTTCAGTTCAAGTTTATTTATATAGCACATTTAAACACAACACTAGTTGACCAAAGTGCTTTCCATAATAGACAACAAATATACCTGACAGCAACAGTGAGAGAAAAATAAAATAAAATAAATAAATAGATAAAGGTCACTACTCAACTATTTTCGAAGGCCAATGAATATAGATAGGTCTTTAACAAAGATTTGAAAACGTCAGGAGTTTGGGCATTTCTAATTTGAACAGGCAAAGTATTCCAAAGATTAGGAGCAGCTACTGAGAAGGCTCGGTCACCTTTTGTTTTTAACCTGGATTTGGGAACATCGAGAAACATCTGATTGGATGACCTCAAAGCTTTAACCGGAGTGTGTACATGTAAGAGTTCTGACAAGTAAGAAGGTGCCAACCCATTTAAAGTTTTAAAAACAAGCAGTAAAATCTTAAAATCAATCCTAAAGCGTACAGGAAGCCAATGGAGCGAGGCTAAAACAGGGGTAATGTGCTCACGCTTTTTAGTGCCTGTTAGGAGTCGAGCTGCTGCATTCTGGACTAACTGTAACCGATGGAGAGACGACTGATCAATTCCAACATACAAAGAGTTACAGTAGTCGAGGCGGGACGTTATAAATGCATGTATTACTCTTTCAAAATATTTTCGTGGCAAGTATGGTTGGACTTTTGCCAACATTCTCAGCTGAAAGAAACTGGCTTTTACAACTGAACTAATCAGTTTTTCAAATTTAAAAACACTATCGAAGATCACGCCTAGGTTCTTGGTAAGTGGACGACTATATGTTCCTAAAGTACCAAGAGCATCTATACAATTACTTAAATCCCCAGGTCGGCTGAATACAACCACCTCAGTCTTACTTTCATTCAGACAGAGAAAGTTCTGACTTAACCATATTTTAAGATCTGTCAGACAGTTGAGCAAGGACTGACTTGCAGCTTTGTCTTTGGATTTTACAGGTAAATAGATTTGTATGTCATCTGCAAAGCAATGAAAGGAGATTTTGTGTTTTTTGAAAATAGACCCCAATGGCAGCATGTACAATGAAAATAGCATGGGGCCCAGTATGGACCCTTGGGGAACCCCACAGGAGAGAGATGAGGAGAATTCACCAAGGCGAACAGAAAAACTTGTATCCGCCAGATATGACTTGAACCATTTGAGGGCTGTGCCCCTAATGCCGACACATTGTTCGAGTCGGGATAACAGAATGGAGTGATTGACCATATCGAAGGCTGCCGTCAAATCTAAAAGCACTAAAACAGCAGAGTTTCCAGAGTCAACTGCTAAAAGAAGGTCGTTAACAACTCTTAAAAGTGCAGTTTCGGTACTGTGACGGGGCTTAAATCCAGACTGGAATTTTTCATAAATACTAAACTTATCTAAAAATGATTGAAGTTGGTTATAAACCACTCTCTCCAAGAATTTTGACAAAAAAGGTAGCTTAGAGATAGGTCTGAAATTAGAGAGGTTTGGAGTATCCAGGTTTTTTTTTTTAAGCGTGGCTGCACAACTGCATGTTTGAAAGCAGCTGGAACAGACCCTGAGCTAAGAGATGTATTAACCAAGGCGACAATGCTTGATCCAACAGTGTTAAAAACATCTTTCAAAAAGCGTGCAGGGATACTATCAAGGGGACAGTTTGCGGGACGTAGTTTCTTAACTATCTCAGAAAGAAGAGGGAGTGTAACTTGCTCACAGAGGTGGAAAGAGTAATAAAATATTCTACTCAAGTAAAAGTACTACTACTTCAATGAAATTTTACTTAAGTACAAGTAAAAGTACCGGTCTAAAAATCGACTCAAGTAAAAGTAAAAAGTAGCTCATTTAAAATTTACTCAGAGTAAAAGTTACTGAGTTACTTTTTTAACAGCGGGGGTGGGTGAACAGTGGGTGGGTGGGGTGGGGGGACCCTCTCGTGTAGGGTTTTAATGGTATGAGATTTTCACAGTATGGTAACTGTAATGACGGAGAGGAGGCAGTCGAATCCATCTGCAGCACTTTATTGAAACAGGTAATGAAACAAGGAATAACTGACATGAAACAACAGTGGAGCACGTATCAACATGTAGCGTGGCAAAACAAGACTTCGCAATAAACATAGAACTGAGCAGTCCAGATAAAGGGTAGATGATGATTAACAGGTGGGAGTGATGAGACTGAACGGGGAAACCAGGCAGGGATGGAACCTAATGATAGCATAGGGGAAAGATGGGAAGTGCAGTTCTAGAACTCAGGTGACAAAGAGCGTGTGAGCTCGGGGAGAGGTGAAGGCACGCGCTCCGTGACAGCCGCGCGCTCCGTGACAGAGCCCCCCTCCTGCGAGCGGCTCCGGAAGCGAGGACCTGGACGACGACGGGGTCTTCCACGGGGTCTTGGAGCTGGACGATCTGGGTGAGTGTGGTGGTAAGTGTTAAGCAGAGCAGGGTCCAGGACGTCCTGAGACCTGACCCAGGAACGTTCCTCGGGGCCATAGCCCTCCCAGTCAATCAAATATTGCAATGCCCCGCCACGGCGTCTGGAGTCCAGGATCTCTCGTACCCGGTACGCCTCCTCGCCTCCGACCTCAATGGGGGGAGCCTGCACGGGACCGGCCTCCTCCTGGACCTCCTCTCTCCTGGAAGCAGCAGCAGGTCTGAAAAGAGACATATGAAAGGTGGGTGAGATTCTATAATGTGCTGGGAGTTCCAGCCGAAACGAGACCGGAGTAATCTGCCGAAGAATCTTGAAGGGCCCGATGAAGCGAGGGGATAGTTTCTAGCTTGGGAGCCTCAAACGCAGATCACGGGTGGAAAGCCACACCCACTGGCCAGGCCGATACAGAGGACCCTCACGCCTCCTTCGATCCGCATGCAGCTGATAGTGACGGATGGCACGTCGCAGATGGACATGAGCGGCATTTCAAGTGGCCTCGCTGCGTTGCAGCCACGCATCCACAGCAGGGAGGTCTGACGGTTCTCCTGCCCACGGGAAGAGGGGAGGTTGAAAACCTAAAACACACTGGAAGGGTGTTAAACCAGTGGCAGGCTTTACCAGGGAATTTTGGGCGTACTCCGCCCAGACCAGGAAGCGGCTCCAGTCCCGTTGGTTCTCGTGACAGTAAGTCCGCAGAAAGCGAGTGAGGTCCTGGTTCAACCGTTCAACCTGACCGTTAGCCTGCGGATGGTATCCCGAGGTGAGGCTGACGTTGATGTTGAGTCTGGAGCAGAGTTCTCTCCAAACGCGGGAAGTGAACTGGGGACCACGGTCGGAGACGATGTCCTCGGGGAGACCAAAGAGACGAAATACGTGGTTGAGAAGCACCTCCGCAGTCTGCATGGCAGTGGGTAGACCCTTCAGGGGGATAAAACGACAGGATTTGGAGAAGCGATCCACAACTGACAGAACTGTGGTAAATCCTTGAGACAGAGGCAAATCAGTTACGAAATCCACGGCGATATGGGACCACGGGCGTTGAGGCACTGGCAGTGGCTGTAAGAGACCGGCAGGTTTAAGGTGGGAAGATTTGACAGTGTTACAGATGGAACATTGGTGAATGAACTTGATAACATCAGCCCGGAGTGTGGACCACCAGAAGCGGTTGGAGACTAGCTGTACTGTAGCAGAGATACCTGGATGTCCAGCGCTGAGTGTGCAGTGAACCCATTGAAGCACCCGAGTTCGAGGGGCACAAAAAGACGATTCTCTGGACATTCAGGCGGAATGGGAAGAGCTTTTAGTGCCTCGGTAACCTCCGAGATGATGTCCCACTGCACAGGAGCAACGATCAGAGTGGAAGGAAGGATGGGTTCAGGCTTGGAGATCTCGTTGAAATCCTCGAACTGGTGAGACAGAGCATCAGCCTTCCCGTTCTTGGACCCAGGTCTGTACGTGATCCTGAAATTAAATCGAGAGAAGAACAGTGACCAGCGAGCCTGACGAGCATTCAAACGCTTGGCGGACCTGATATATTCAAGATCTCTGTGGTCAGTGAGGACGGTGAAAGGCTGACGTGCACCCTCCAGCCAGTGCCTCCACTCCTCCAAGGCTGCTTTCATGGCCAGAAGCTCTCGGTCACCCACATCGTAATTGCGCTCCGCCGAATTAAGCTTGCGGGAGAAAAAGGCACAGGGGAACATTTTAGCGGGGTTACCGTGGCGTTGAGACAGGATCGCACCAACCCCAGTGCTTGAAGCGTCAACCTCCACGATGAACTCACTCTCCGGGTTAGGATGATGGAGGATGGGTGCGGACGTGAACCTCTCTTTCAGCCGGGAAAACGCTGAAGTGCATTCGGAAGACCACCGGAAGCGTTTCCCCCCCCCGGAGAAGAGATGTTAGAGGGGCCACAATGAGACTGAAATTACGTATAAACCTACGATAAAAATTGGCAAAGCCCAGGAATCGCTGTAATTCTTTCACAGAGGAAGGTTGAGGCCAGTCCACCACGGCTTTGACCTTGCTGTCATCCATGAGAACCCCCTCGGCGCTGATGATATATCCTAGGAAGGCGATCCGGGTCTGATGAAATTCGCACTTCTGGGTCTTGGCGTATAACTGGTTCTCAATTAGCCGTTTGAGGACTGCACGCACATCCTGGACGTGTGCTTCGAGGGTCTCTGAAAAAATCAAGATGTCATCAATATAAACAATAACCTTCTGATTCAGCATGTCACGAAAGATCTCATTAACAAACGACTGGAACACAGAAGGACTATTGGACAGCCCGAATGGCATAACCCGATACTCATAGTGCCCTGTGGTCGTAGAAAAGGCCGTCTTCCACTCATCACCCCTCCGTATGCGAATGAGGTTGTAAGCGTTCCTCAAATACAGCTTGGTGAAGTAACGGGCAGAGCGAAGCATCTCCAGGGCTGCAGGGACTAAAGGCAGAGGATAACGATACTTCACGGTTACCTCATTAAGACCTCGGAAATCGATGCAGGGCCGGAGACTCCCATCCTTCTTCTTAACGAAGAAAAACCCGGCGGACGCGGGGGATGTGGAAGTGGTGATGAAACCCTTAGCAAGCTGCTCCTCGATATACGAATTCATAGCCTCAGTTTCCGGTTGCGAAAGAGGATACACACGGCCGTGCGGGGGAACGGCTCCGGGTAGAAGTTCAATAGCGCAGTCACAGGCCCGGTGCGGGGGTAGAAGTGAAGCTTCTCTCTCGCTGAATGCCAGGGCAAGATCATAGTAGACCGCAGGAACTCCTTGCAAGTTCAGCTTCTCGGAGGGACTGTGGCTTGATTCAGGACCATGGAGAGCAGGCAAGCAGTGGACCTGACAGAAAGGAGACCATTGAGTAATTCTTCTCTCAGTCCAGGAAATTAGAGGGTTGTGTCTCTCCAGCCAAGGCAATCCTAAAATTACTGGATGAAGAGGTGAACTGATGGTATACAACTGAATTCTCTCCGTGTGACGAGACCCGAAGTTGAGAGTAAGTGGCTGCGTGATGTATTGTACCTCCCCTGTCCTCAGGGGGCGTCCATTTTGGCTGTATGACTGCACGTTCAGTTCACAAGTTTGAGGTGTAAGTTCGATCTTGTCTCTCAGCTTGAAATTGGAGTCTTTTTGAAAAGTTGAGATGAGATCACCGTAAGATGTGATGCTGTGTGTTTCCTGCTCACTTCCTTTTCCAACGTGATTTTCAGGAGGAGTTACCTGCCCACCCCCTTTTCGACCAGGTTGCCCAGGAATGTTGTCATTGGGGCAGGTGTGACGATCAATGGGTGGTTAGGACCGGTTTTGTGTGGCTCTCTGCGGGTGCAGATAGCCAAAACAGCATTTTCTGGTACCTGGTGTGAGGGAGTGTGCCGTCTCGTTCAGAGTGTGCAGCTGTCAGCTGTGGAGCTTGGGTGATGCTGTCACCTTGTGATGTGACAGTTAGCTCTGTGGTCTTTGGCTGCCGAGCAGTGTTCGGGGTGCTTGGCTCAGTCAGTTGGTAGTCAGACAGGGCGTTGGTTTCAGTTCTTATGCTTAGACATAAGATGTGTGGTTTGTCTTTCTTGCGAGTTTTCTGTAAAGAAGCTCTTTCAGCCCCCTCAGGATCTCTACTGTCTCAGAAATGGCTGCACTGTGTTTTTCTGATGTGGGCTCGAGAGTGAGCTTACCAGTGTCGTGTCGATAGTGGTTCCACTGCCCTCTGTTGGCTTGGAACGGTCTGTGATTCTCTGTTAAAAAGATCTGTGACTGTGGTGTTGTTGGGCGCCCTCTAGGGTCAACTCCGAGCAGTGCTCAGAGACAGAGTCGATTGTGGGGTTTTTCTCAGTCTTTTCAGAAATAGTCTTTTGCTTGATGTAAGGTTTATGGGCTAAGTCTCGTAACTGTTGGGTAGACATGCTACGTGGACAAGCCAAAATTCCCAAATGGGAACTCAAACTGGAATGCAGATTTCTGAGGAACAGTGTTTTGAAGTTGGCATCCTGTTCCATACCTGGTTCGTTGCGTGATCCGAAAAAGGCTTTCCGTAGACGACTGTAGTAGGCCTGTGGGTTTTCAAGTCGGCCCTGTTTGAGGTTCATAGCGTTGATAAACCCTTCGTCTGATTCTGGATCAGCAAATTCATGAATCAAAGCTTGTCTTAGCTGTTGGTAGTCTGCTTTGACAGTCTCTGGTTGACGGTCTAGAAAACTGCGCACATCACCGCTGGACGTGATTCTTAACAGGTACAAATTGTCCCAAGCTGTCAAGTTGGCGACAGTTTGCAAGTGAAAGTCAATGTCCTGTAGATAAGAGTGAATGTCATCACCTCCTGCAGGGTCTGGATTGAACGTAGGGATGTTTCGGGCTAGCTTGTCAAGTTCTCGGGGAGCCGTGCAGGGTTTGGTGGCATGAGTTTTCTGGAAGGGTTCTCCCCCCTTTGCTGCTCACAGGTGTTCTTGGGAGCTGGCTGGTGATGTCTTGAGCTGTGGGCTTACACCCCCCTTTGCAGCTCTGGGTTCTTGGCTGAAAGGGTTGGAGTGGCGGACCGGGAGAAACTCTGTGGTGTGTGTTTCTCTGTCCCAACCACTCTGTAATCTGTAAGAATTTTTCAATTCTCTGTGAACAGTGTCAAGTTCATCTTGGAGCTCGTCTCTCTGCAGAGTAAGCTCATGGATTTTAGCTCGGGCTGCTTGCAAGTGTTTTTCGCAGGCCCTGGCTTTAATGCCACTTTCTTTGAGTTCAGTCTCTGCTCTCTCTAGGAGGGCGTCACCTTGTTGGAGTTGTGCCTCGAGTTTCACTCTGGCTTCTCTTTCCAACTGTTCTCGGTGGTCAGTGTCGAGGCGAAGATCTTGCAGGGCATTTTGAAGTCTTTCTACTTCTTTCTGTAGCTCTGGATCTGTGTCGTCCTCTTTCTCGCGCTGGTTCTGGGTCTCGAGGAGGAGCTGATCAAGACGACTGCCTGGTCCTTCGGGCCTCCTCCGCTTGAAGCTTAAGCGCTGCTGCTTGCTGCTCCAGGTCGATGTTACTCCGTTCGCTGAGCCTTGCCTGGGCGACGAGGTTGTGTGTGATGCTTCCAACGATTCTGGCCCAGTCTTTGTAGTTGTAGCTCTGGGTCGGATCCAGGGCTATTAGCTTGTCCAGCTCAGTGTCCAGCTGCGTTTGGCTCAGATGCTGCAGGTCACTGGCGTCCTTGGGCAGAAAGGGGGTCGTCATTGCTTTCAACCATGTCGAAAGGTTGCCCCAATGGACGGCAGGGCTGGATGAACGGGACATACTGGCTCACTGTAGATGAGAGAAACACAGCACACACACAAAGAGACCAATGCAAGTTTGTTCTAAGGGTAATGAGCTATACTCATACGGGCTATGCCGTTTATGAGACTTATTTTTTTATTATTTATTTTTTTTGGCTAACTGATGCAAACAGTTAGCGGAGTCAATTATCTTGGGTCGACTAAGGACCCGAACTACAGTTTTGACAGGCAGTAGCCAAGCGGGTCACGTGATGACACCGGCTGCGTAATTGTCACTCTATTCTATTATTTAGCTTCCTTGGTGGCTCTCACAGGTTACTGTCTCTAAGTGAAATGAAAGAAACAAATCACAACAGAATACAAAGATAGAAGAGATCAGAGTGAAAGGAAACAATGAAAATGAATAGGTCTGAAATGAACTGGAATAAATACTAACACTGGAAGTGTTAGGGAAAATAAGGAGGCCTAAGCCTACTACCGCTGATAGGGTTTAAGATAGGGCCTACGGGTGAGTGGGGTTGTCGGGATAGCAACCTAAGAAGGTGTGGCTTGGAGAAGAGATGGGCCAAACACTTAAAATATCCGGGAGATATCTAGTATTTTGTGGCTCATAGTAGGTGGAATGGGTTTTATTAAATTTAGTTTACCTGCGGTGAATTGAGTCCACTCCGGTGAGAACCAGTGGCGAATTGAGTCCACTCCGGTGAGAACCAGTGGCATGGTCAACCTCCCTGGCGCTTCCCAAACACTCAACTGTGGTGTCCTCGGCCCTCCGTTACTCTGTGTCGCGTTGCGCCCTCCCAAACAGCCTTTTTGACTTTAAACAACTCGGCAACGCCAAGATGTCAACCGCCAGACAACACTACAAAATTGGGCTGTTCCCAACCCTCCCGGAGGGGTGGCCTCTTTTTAGGCCCCGGTTTAGGTACTGGTCCCAGAAATTGCCTTTCCCTTTCAAGGGAACTCGCGTTGCGTCGATTTGACGCTATGGGAACGCTTTGCGTGATTGCGTCATGAAGCACTTGTAAAATCAGTCCAATGGCATATAGGCGGGTGACGTCATGGCAGGAAGCTATAAAGCGCACCCAGACCAAACATTGTCAGCTTCTGTGTCTTCAGCAAGCGCTCTGTGTGAATCTGTCTCTGTCTATTTATTGTTGTTTGTCCACAAGCATATTATATATTTAGACAGGATTATAATGGCGAGCAAACAGCATTTTGTATGGTGCGTTCCTCCCTGCCCTCGCTTCATTACGAGTGGGGATACACACGATTTCTATGTTGTTTGTTTGGGAATAGAGCATGCTCGGTCAGCTCTAGTAAAAAGGGGCTGACAGTGTTCATTCATAAATTCACGATGTGTTACATATGCACTATCGAGAGTTTGAGCTCTACTCCTGTTGGCTTTCTTCTCGAGGGAAGAAAGTCAATAAAGATTATTTGGCTCCGATCTCGCGTTTGCTGAGGCAGCGCATAGATGACGTGTCTGCAATAAAGATTCTGTGACTCGATCTCGGATCTCGCGTGTTGGTTACGGGGCTGAATAAGAGTGGCTCGGATCTCGCGCTTGCCGAGGCAGCGCGTGGGTCTGCATCTCTGCAATAAGAATCTAATGGCTCAGATCGCACGTTTGCTGAGGCAGCGCGTAGATTATGCTTCTGCAATAAGAATCTAGTGGATCAGATCGCGCGTTTGCCGAGGCAGCGCGTAGATTATTCGTCTACATCTCTCCAATAAGAATCTATTGGCCCAGATCTCGCGTTTGCCGAGGCAACGTGTATATAGTGGGTCCGCAATATGCGCAGGGAACTGAGCAGACGGGAATTTCCCTTTCTCTCTTTCTCTTATGATTATGTGCAAACTGGTGTTTTGCACACTATTATTATGGTTCTTTTTGTGTTTAAGATTATAATATGTATTTAATTTTGAGAATTAAATTAAATATTTGTCTGGCTTTGGAAGTAGATGTATGAAAATAATGTATTCATTCTTTCATCCAGACCAAGTTCTATCTGAGCTCATTTCTGGCTGCATTTAATTGTGATGAAATTAAATGTTAATTAGGCCTACTCATCTGAGTTGATGTCTGTATTAATACACTATATTTAGCCTTTCACCTAGACCGTTTCTACTTGTCTGGTTTATATTGGGCTGCATTTAATTTTTGAGAAAAATAAATATGTACTCATCTGATCTCTGAGGAGTTAGATGTTCGTATTAATATAGTATTCAGCCTTTCATCCAGACCGTGTTTACTTGTGTAACGACAATGAGTCTTACATTGAATTCATTAATCATTAGCTCAAATAATCTATAGGGAATTTTAATAATTAATCATGAATGATTAATATATTGCATATTACAGTTAAATTATCGAAGCTGAAAATAGATCGATTGTATATATGAATGATCACCATAATGGGTTATGGTTCGTCATTAATATATCAATAGTCTTATTACAGATCGATTATATTATATGAGATAACCTTAAATGGAATTAATTTAGTTATCGGACGATCTGCTTGTCCAGCAAACAGCCGTAAGATTAACTCATCAACTTACCAATAAAAGTTATCACTTCTTATAAACTCCAAGAAATATTAATCTTCTGGCCGTGAACATTAATTTTCCTGTGTTTATAATATTAAACTACTCAACGTAGTAAATAGTAAAGCTTTTGTAGCAAAGGGGTCACATTTCATTGACTTGTAAAAATGAGCATTTTTAGACAGTAAGCAATCAAGAATATAATGGTTTTAATAATTGGACTAATAGTACATCGAACTACAATTCACACATAATATGTATATACAACCGGAATAGACAAAACGGAAAACATTACAAACACGAATTTACAATACGATGAAAGTGAAACTAACGGTCAGAATGAGAAAGATCACCTGGGTGATCGTGGCATGGCAAAAATCACAGACAACCTTATACGAGAGACAACAAGAAATCACATCAATCAAATCAAATCAATAACCTATACTTGCGTATGATTCTCTTTGTGTTGCTGAGGAACGCAGAGTTGCGTGCGTGTTTGTCCTTCGGCGCTATAGGCTCGTTCTCTCGTGTCTTCCGGTCGAGCAGACTCGCGGGAAGTTTTAAAGGTTCACCGAACGTGAAGTTACCAGGGAAATAATTCGGAGTTCATCTCCCTCGTGGAAGGAGAGGTGAATATGAAAATAAAACTTAGTAAAGAAAGGAAAAGAAAAGAAACGCGGCGTAAAGCTCCCTAAGGAGCCATGGGACCGGAAACCTCTCTCTGGCGTAGGACTGCACAGAACAGAAGTGGCGCTTCATGTTTAAAGGGAGTAGCGGCACGCCCTTCTCACATGCCCGATCCAATCGTTTGGGAGGAGGCGTGGCGGCACACTTCATTCCACTTCACAGTCAAGGTACAGAAGAGACGGAATTGAATCAAATAAACATTTCTAGTCTAATATTAATAAAAGAATGCGTCATGTTGCACTTCGGGTTAAGAATTCGCTACCACTGAATTTCTTGGATCATAACAATACCACACACGGTACTTTTGTGTGCTAGTAAGATACAGATACATGATTATTCGTGATTAAACGCCTATCACATATCATAAAGCTGATGGTTGTAGCACTGAAAATCACATGGGAATAGTGCAACACAACAAGAAACATTTTATACATATGAAACATTTAACAAGGTATTTCATCTCACACGTGGTCAAAATTTAGTGTTTCTGTGTGTGTATGTGTGTGTGTGTGTGTATAATTCATCCCGTGGTTGGCGTGGGCTGTTGCTCCCCCCTTCCTGGGGAATCACGTGTGGAAGCCTATGTGTGTGTGTATTCTGTGAAATTGATGAGCTTGACACCAGAATAGTGATATGGACTATCTCTGTACACAATGTCCTGTTTGTGAGGGGCAACACGGGATCCATAGATAGAGTAGCGCCTTTTGGTCATACGTCGGCAAACCGGACACTTGCTTTGTGTATTCACTAGAAATTTAATCACATGGCAGTCACCCATTTGCTGGTGTCCCGACGGGAGAACAGTGGGGGCTATGTTTGTAGATTAGATTGTCAGTAATTGAATTAATCATGGCAGAACTGGTCATCTGCTTGGGTTACACTTGTCTGGTTGATATTTGGCTGCGTTTAATTCTAAAGAAATAAATGGTGAAATTCCTGGGGGGAAATGGATAACACCTCACTATACGGTGCCCATCTCCCTTCGGTGCTATCAGGGGCCGTTCTGCCAACCCCATCACCTCGTGTGCTTCGGAGCGCAAAGGTCTTCAGTGAGTTCTAGTCTCAGACGAGCCCTTATCTCAGTGTCCGCCCGGAAACGTAGCAGCACTGGGATGCTCGCCCCCTTTGATGAGGGTCTCAGAGCAGTCAGTTCGGTTGCTCCCTGCCGGTTCGCCGTACAGGGCACCAAATTGGTCGCTTGATTAACACCTAGACCAGTCTTGATAGCCTTTTTTGATTTTTTGGCAGATTTTTTGGCAGCATCGGAACTTCTGCCAAACATATCTCAACAGAAACAGAGTGTCTGTTCCCGATCCCCCACTAAAAGACTGGGGTCGGGTTGGCGCTCTCACCCGCAGCCTTCGAGGGGTAAGACGGATCTGAGGACCGTCATTATTTCCAAGAAGGCTGTGGGGAAAAGGTCCTGACACCCGAGGGGTCAGGCCAATGAGGGCAATCTCCTCTGAAGTAAAGCGGTTAACACCTCATTATACGGTGCCCGCTGTCCTTCGGTGCCCTCAGGGGACGGTTATGCTAACCCCGCCACTTCATGTGTTTCGGGGCGCAGCTGTCTCCGGCGAGCACATATCTCAGGGTCCACCCGGAAACGTAGTGGTCCTGGGATGCCCGCCCCCTCCGAGGAGGGTCCTAGAGCAGTCAGTTTGGTCGTTCCCTGCCGGTTCGCCGTACAGGGCACTGAATTGGTCGCTCGAGAAACACCTAGACCAGTCTTGAGACTGGTTCTCTTAGTAGATTTTTTTTTGGCAGCGTGGGAACTTCTGCCAAACATATCTCAACAGTAGAAGAGTGTCTGCTCCCGAGCACCCACTAAAGGACTGGGGTCAGGTTGGCGCTCTCAACCGCAGCCTTTAAGGGGTAAGATGGATCTGAGGACCGTCATTATTTCCAAGAAGGCTGTGGGGAAAAGGTCCTGATGCCCGAGGGGTCAGGCCAATGAGGGCAGTCTCCCCCGAAGTAAAGCAGTTAACACCTCTTTTATGGTGCCCGCTGCCCTTCGGTGCCCTCAGGGGACCGTCATGCTAACCCCGCCACCTCGTGTGTTTCGGGGCGCAGCGGTCTCCGGCGAGCACATATCTCAGGGTCCACCCGGAAACGTAGTGGTCCTGGGATGCCGCCCCCTCCGTGGAGGGTTCCAGAGCAGTCAGTTTAGCCGTTCCCTGCCGGTTCGCCGTTACAGGGCGATGGACTGTCTGCTCAACTAAATCCAGAAGCCAGTCTCGAGAGGCTGGTACCTTTAGTAGAATTTTTGACAGCGTAGAAGCTACTGCCAAATATTTCTCGTTGGGTCCGGCAGACAACAGAAAAGGGTGGTGGGCCCCAAGCAGGTTCTGGTAATGGAACAAGAAGTGAAAACCCTGTTGGGAAAAGGGGCCATAGAATATGTACCTCCCTCCAGCAGGGACAGGGGTTTTACAGCCGGTATTTTATCGTTCCAAAGAAGGATGGGGGGTTGCGTCCCTTTTTGGATCTAAGAGTTCAGAACGAATCAGTCATGCAACTAAAATTCAAAATATTAAATTGAGACAAATCGTGCCACAGATCAGATCCGAGAACTGGTTTGTCATGATAGATCTCAAGGACGCAAACTTCCACATTTCCATCCTTCCTTATCACAGGAAGTTCCTGAGGTTTGCTTTCGGGGGCAAAGCATACCAATATCGAGTTCTTCTGTTCGGCCTAGCAATATCACCCCACACTTTCACGAAATGCGTAGATGCAGCTCTGGCGCCACTGCGTTTGCAGGGTATTCGCATCATGAACTATATCAACGATTGGTTGATTCTAGCTCAGTCGCATTAGTTGGCGGTTCGGCATCGAGATGTCGTTCTCGCCCACAGGAAGGAGTTGGGGTTACGGCTAAACGGGAAAAAGAGTGTGCTTTCGCCATTACAGAGGACCCCTTTTCTAGGCGTGGTTTGGGACTCAATGTCAATGCAGGCATACCTCTCACCTGCACGCATAGAGTACATCCTGTCGGCTGTGAAAAGAATAAAGCTAGGCCAGTCACTCACTGTAAAACCGTTTCAGAGACTCTGGGGTCTGATGGTAGCAGCGTCCAACGTGATACTTTTTGGCCTGTTGTACATGAGACCCCTGCAGTGGTGGCTCAGGACCAAAGGGTTTCCCAGAGGGGCAACCCCTTTCGCATGATCAGGGTCACGCGGCAATGCTTACGTGCTCATATGGAGTTGCAGATGTGGCTGTACTGCATCTGTACATGGTTTCCCTGATTGTTCTACTCCCGGGAGTTCTGGAGAACTGAGTTTAGGAAATGTGGGTTTGGCCTCTGAGGGGGCCCAACTCATTGACTCAGGTCTCTCAACTAAGGTTGTTGAGGCCACGATAACTCTAGAGCTTCCTGCACAGGAAACAAACCGGTTTGCTCCGTGGCAGGAGGAGTATGGCGGCTTTGTAGCCTCGTAGTTGGGGTATCCCTACAAGAGCTGGTGATGCGGCGGGCTATTCCTTTCCGCACACACTCATTGGGTTTACAACCTATTTTTGGGCTTCACTCCTGAGTCCCAGGTGATTCTGTCTTTGTTGTGCTCGCCTGATTTCACACAAGACAGGCACTGGTCACTATGGTGGCATTGGTATAGACGTTCCCATAGCGTCAAATCGACGCAACGCGAGTTCCCTTGAAAGGGAATGCCTCGGTTACGACTGTAACCTCGGTTCCCTGAAGAGGGAACGAGACGTTGCGTCACCCTGCCATACTTCCGGCGTGCCTGTGATCGACTTGCTTCGACCTATCAGAAGTTGACAATGTTTGGTCTGGGTGCCCTTTATAGCTTCCTGCCATGACGTCACCCGCCTATATGCCATTGGACTGATTTTACAAGTGCTTCATGACGCAATCACGCAAAGCGTTCCCATAGCATCAAATCGACGCAACGTCTCGTTCCCTCTTCAGGGAACCGAGGTTACAGCCGTAACCGAGGCGTTTTGTGTCGGCTGGACTGGTTGACTACCTTTGGAGTGCCAAATTGCTGATGTCAGCACTGCGGGCCGCAACGACGGACAGTGATAAAAGAAACCGAGATTCACGCACAGCCAGTGTTGGTAAAGCTGGTCGGACAACCTTGCTGGCCGGAACACCACCAGAGATGACTTCAAATCACCAAGGGAGTACTACAATAGATACACAAAAGGATGAACAAGGGAAGCTTAAAGTGAATTAAGGCTTGTTTGTTTAAACCAAATTGAGTAATTACTTATGTAGTAATAAGAGTCGAAGGTTTTACTAAATAATAATAAAAAGAGGGAATTATGGTAATGTCGGTAATTATCAAAATAATCTAACCCAAAAGAGAGGAAAAATAATCAAAATCAAAATATGAAGAGACAGGATTGAAACACGGTAGAAGCAGGCCGCAGTAGTGGGTTTTCACCACAAGGGGGCGTACTCCTTCTCCGTGCTTTGCCTGGGTAAACAGAACACTTGATTCAAATTCAAAATTCAAAACTTGTTTAAATTTAAAATTTAAAACAAGCAGGAAAGAATTAAAAGGGAAATCAGAATGATATCCTATAATAGCTAATAACACCGTAAAGTATCATTAATAACTATAAAATAATCAAAAGGGGAAGATGAGATAGATGCACAATTCAAAACAGAGTGAAAGGAGGAAAAGCGTGATACCGACTTAGTGAGGAAGGCCACAGGGTGGCGCTGTTTCCTCCACATGGATATCAGTGGCTGACAGGCAAACACAACGTAAATTTACACTGGTTTAAAACCAAATTAAAATAAGCGTGAAAGGAGATTGAGAAATCAGGATAAAATTTTATAATAATTAATAACAGTAAAGTATCATCAATAACTATAAACTAGTCAAAAGAGAAAAGTAGAAATAGGCAATTCAAACAGAATTGGACAGAGAGACAAGGAGAGTTGAGTGAGCCGACTTAGAAGGCGGCGGCCACTAGGTGGGGGACTTCCAAGTGGGCTCTCTCTGGCTGTGCTGGGATTTAGTTTAAGTTTTAATTCGAATCTTGTTTTGAACCAAATTCAAAGTAAATGTACCCGTCAAAAGCAGAAAAATTTGTCTACCACAAAATAATATTCGCACGAGCAAAGCTGTAAATGCAAATAATTATTGAGAATTTAGACAGGCTAATTCACAGGGAAATGAATTCAGCAGTAAAGAGAGCATTATCTGAAACGGCCACGAGATGGCGTAATTGCGCTCATGCAGGCTGAAGTCAGAAGGCGGGGCGTAATTTGAGACTTCTAAACACTTAACCCTCTGGGGACCAAGGGGGTTTTGGGGCCCTTGGGATGTTTTGACATGCACTGACATTTGTGCTTTTTTCAGTTATTTATAAACATGTTAAGGGCAAAGGTGTAAATCCTCTCTATATAGCACAAACGGGGCTACCATAATATGTGAGCAACATGTATGTACATGTTTGTATTTGTGAGAGAATATTATTTATGCATGGTTATTGAAAAAACTAAAAATAAAAGTTTCTGAAATAAGGCCACAAAACACATAGTGATTATTTCTTCACAAGACTTTTAAAAATTGTATCGCAGTCTAGAATATTTGCTCCAAAACTATGTGAGAATCATCCTGACTACTCATTCAGATAAGTCAATAAAGTCTTTTAGAATGTGTATGACGTGTTTTGTTTGAGAAAGCTTTATGTGAAGGGGCGTGATCTCTCATTAATATGTGTGGCATTTCACACCTGAGAAAGACAAAGACCCTCCCATAATGGCCCTATTAGGTGTGCTATCAGGCCATATCATTATGAGGAGCCTTGCACAATGAATGAGGAGATTTAAAAGAGAATGGCTTTTAGATTGTTTGGATTTATTTACAACACACACTGCTTAGAATAAGTGAACACACTCATGCTAAAGTTGACTAAAAAAGAGGAATAAAAAATCTTAAAATACAGGGTGCATACGTCTGGACACTTCTATCACACACCCTTCACCATATAGACGTGGTTTTATTTCAGTTCAAAGTTCAAAGTTAGAGTTGGAAACATCTTGAAAAGAAAATTGTCTTTTTCCATAAATGTCTTAGTTTGATCATACATATTTCAAAGTTGAGGATTCATTATTTTGATATAGCTTGCATTGGAACAAACACTATAACATCTTAGTTGATTAGTTTATTGACAAAACATACTATATATTTAACATATGAGCAGAAACTCCTAACAAAAGCTTATTTGATGTCTATTTTAGACTAGTCAACGAAATGTCTTTTATTTCGTCTGTAACAGTTCGTATCTGTGTGTTCATTCATTCACACACACACACACAGAAACATGATTCACATTTAAACGGTATGCTATTTTTTCGTTTACAGACACTAACTTTATTCTATATCGCGATTAGAACAAAGCACAAGCATAAAACACTTACTTCTCAGCTGAATCTGTTGCTCCTCCTCGTGGTGAAAATAAACCAGCACTTGTTCTGAGGTAGGTAAATGTCCCAGGATTGTTCCTCATATAGCCGCGCAAGACGACAGTAGATTAATCTGACTAAAAAATATAGTGTGTTTTCAGAGTTTATGGGCGTTAACGCGTCTCAATGTGTTGCTTCACATATAGCGCGTGCTCTCCGTGGGCGTGTCACATTACCAGAATAATGAGCTGAGAGGAAGATAATTAGACCGGCTGACACGTCTCTCTTTTTATATAGATGACATAAACAGAGAATATTTATTTTAGTTTTGAATCGGATCATTTAAAAGTACAAATTCAAATGATTTAAAAGATATATTGCTTATGGCTGGGTGAATAGTATTTGCTGAGTTTTGTTGAAGATTAGAGACGTGCTCCAGAAAAAAGTTCACGGTGACTGAGAGGCAGAACGCACACCCTGTTTATTTTCTTTATTTTACAAAAGCACAATATTTTATTTCGATTGTATGTGGGCACATAAAAAAGTAGACATTTAACAGATTATTTTCTCATATTTCTTAAATCTATATGAACAGAAATGATGGTAGTACTTTAAGTCTATTTTTCTGCTATGTGAAAAAAAACAAGCAAAACGCGCCGGCGTGTTTCTGGTCCCCAGAGGGTTAAAGGACGCCCTCTGGTGTTTAGCAAGCGGAATTACAACTGACTTTAATGTGATTCAAACTAAGAGCTTTCAGCTCGCGTCGTGCGCTGATTTCCTGCAATAAATCACAAATAAACAAGCAGATCTCTGTGGATCTTTCGGTGCTATACTGCACAAGAGCGTGAAACAGGATTTTTTCGCTGTGAAAACACGCAGATGTGAAACAACAGGAATTTCCGTCTGTTGTTACTCACATAAACATTTTTATG
The DNA here is from genome assembly GCA_026230005.1 of Gila orcuttii. Classification (NCBI taxonomy): domain Eukaryota; kingdom Metazoa; phylum Chordata; class Actinopteri; order Cypriniformes; family Leuciscidae; genus Gila; species Gila orcuttii. The sequence goes on from JAPDVR010000023.1 coordinate 30,391,533, forward strand.
TATTAGATTTACATTTAAATGTATCAGATCTTTAATTGGGTAACTAAACCAATTTTGACCAGGAGTTTACCGTTTTTGTTGAATATCACTGGGTTAACCACAAATTCAATAACGACATTATGTAAGGCTTTTTACCACTGAAGAGAGGAAACTCGCTCTCGATCAGATTTACGTCTTGCTCTGATAAAGAGATTCTCGTCTTAATCAGGCGTTTAAATAATATTAACATGTACCAGCTGCAAAGAGTTTGCTTCGTCTTTACAGGGACAGGTATAATATTATTAACTGCAGTTTAATTTAGCTATTAACAGTGTTCACATGTTAAACATATTTCACAGAGTCAATTTGCTTAACTGAGATCGGCTTCGTGCCAATCAGTTCTTCAGTGGGTTCGCCTTGCGCAACTTTCACTGGAGCGCGCATAAAAAAAAAAATTTTATACACAATATACTCATAGATTGAAACTGAATTTCTTGATTAGTAGTAAATAGCCTTCACCTGCTTTCAGATGGAGCGGCATTTACTCTACAGCACAAACTCCAGTGTTAAATTAACACTCAAGAGTGTTAAAGTCAATGAGATAATTAAGTGATTAATTTAGTGATGTTTGAGCATTATTGAAGACACCTGATGTTAACAAGCAGAATCATTGAAGGCGAAAATCACAAATTGTAAGCCACCGTTATGGCGATAAGTGTTTGCTTTAGTTTGGATCTTAACCTTTATACATTCACTTTAAATTTGTTTGTCTACTGTTATTTAATTATAACAGTCAAAGGAACAAAGAAAAGTGTGATCTGTTAGTGTTGGTTATGTCCTGGCATAATCATGCTGTGATCTGAAAATGAGTCTTGAGATAGTTTGGTTTAACTTACTGGCAACAACTTTGTGATTTTAGAGCATATATGAGTATTGGTATGTTTTTTATAATGCAAAATATTTAATAAACATTGTTCTGATCAAAACACTTTCAAATAAATTTAGAAACACAGACATCAATAATCAGCCTATGAATCTCAACAGTGGTGACAATAATAAATCATGTTGCAGTGGCTGCCACCAATCACAACTCATTAATGGCTCCCATCATGCATTGCGATATGAATAAATTATGATCTGAATTTTCTATGTAATTTACTTTTCCTAATTGAATATTCTGCTCGTCACCATTGTTGAGATGCATAGACTGAATCTTGAAGTCTGTGTGTGCCTAAAAGAAAGATTTTTTTTTTTTAGAAAACAACTTTTAAGAAATCCTTTATATTATAGCTAAAATTCTGGATATTCATGCAGAATCACAGTTATGCTATAACAAACAACATAAATCAAAAACATAAAGTTCAAATGATGATTATCATAATATAACCAACACCATCATATCACTTTTTTTTTTCCCTTGTTCATCTGGCAGTTATAACTCAGATAAAGCAGACAAACAAAATCTAAAGTTAATAATATAAGGGTCAAGAGCCCAACTAAAGTAAACAATGATCGCCATAACGGTGGCTTACAATTTGAGATTTTCTCCTTCAGTGATTCTTCAGGTGTGTTCAATAATGCTCAATCATCACTAAATTAATCACTTAATTATCTCATTAACTTTAACACTCTTGAGTGTGGACTCATATACCCTCCCATGAGTGTTAATTTAACACTGGAGTTTTTGCTGTGTACAAAGAGCCGTAGTTAACTGATAAGCTGAGCCATATCGCATTAATTATCGCTGGCGATACGTCCGCGATATTGATGCGATATGGCTCAGTTTGTCAGTGAACTACGGCTCTTTGTAGTAAATGCCGCTCCATCTGAAAGCAGGTGATGGCTATTTAGTACTAATCAAGGAACCGGCTTTACTGACGAGATGCGCATAACAATATCGTGCGATATATCGCCCATCCCTACCTATAATATAAATCAACTAAATCAAAATACTTTGACAAGAAATAATAAATGTTAACAAACTTGAACACCTTTCACTCAAATCACACCAAATCATACAAATCTTAGCATCAATCAGTACTGTAGCAAGCAAACTTGCAAAATCCATCAAATATGCTGAAACACAATACTGATCTCTTACAACTTATAATTTACATCAAAAAAATAAATTAATTAAATTCATGTTCATACCAGTTGCGTCTTCAAGTTTGAATTTTTTTAACTAAATGTGTGTGAAAGTCTTTTTAAGTCCAGCAAGAGATCTTCTCCAAACTTTTCACCTGCATGTGCTCTGAGAGGTGCACCACTTTATTGTTCCCCCTTGGAAACACACTCTCTCAATGGTTCCCGCCCAGTCACCACACTACACTGCCCTCTACAGGAATTTCTGAGTATGACGGAACTTAAAGTAAAACCTCATTATTGTGACAAAACAAATACAAAACAACACGATGTTCCAAGAACAGTAAACAAAACACCATCCTTCATTGTCTCTATCGTGTTTTGGTTCTTGTTCTAAGCTTTACATGCAATGGCATCTGCTACTTTTATTCTTCTATCCTTCCATGTGAATGTCCTGTAGAGTAGTGTATAGAAAAACAATTGTACTGCGCATGTGTCAAACTCGTCTATTCGCGCTCATCCGCAGTTGAGTATACTTTGAAAGCTGTGCGGACATGATTGTGAGCGAGACAGAGCAGAATGTGGAAAAGTATATCCAGGCTATTTTTGGGCTGTTTGTGACGGTGTTTTGCTTCAGAGGGTTGAAACTGACAGTTTCTTTCAGTTTTTCCTCTCCGTTTGACCATTCACTTTGTCATCAAGGACCATTTGGCAGTGGGACAGCAGTGGCTCAGTGGTTCATGTAGGTTGTCTACAAACCGGAAGGTTGGTGGTTCCATCACCGGTTCCACCTGACCAAGTGTCGAAGTGTCCATGAGCAAGACACCTAACCCCAGCTGCTCCCGACGAGCTGACACATGGCTGACACCGCCGTCGGTGTATGAATGAGTGAATGAATGGGTGAATGTGAGGCAAAATGTAAAGCGCTTTGGTGGCCATGGGTCTGTTGAAAGCGCTATATAAATGCAGTCCATTTACCATTCAATTATTTTGTGCGGCATGAGCCAACCATGGAGCGGTGGTGGGGGGTTATGTCACATATGCTCTCCATCTGCTCATCTTCAACAGTCCAGTCATCTAGTCCAAAACTACATTTCCTAGTGTAGCGGGACGTACTGCTGCGTCCAATTAACCTAATGCGTTCGGGTGTGAGTTCAATAGTAACAATGCGGGACCATATAAAAAAGGGTTTCGAGTCACTGTTTACGTGTGGGTGTCGTCTGCGCGGTGCGTCATTGCCCGGGCACCGGCCCTCCTGGTTCCTCATCCATTTCCGCTTGGAGGTATGTGTGGTATGGCTGAATAGTTAGCGCCAGATGTGGAATCTTTTTCTCTTTTTAATCATTATTGGTTTGTAGTTGTGAGGACAGTTCGCTACTGTGGGCTGTTGGTGGCTGCCACTTCCCCTTCACATGCCTCTCTTCCCGTGCTTTGTACATGGTGGTACGATATCTTTCTGTGAGTACGATGTGGACGTGCGCCTGGATATGAAATAAAGGTACGTGAAACTACCACTATTGTGCAGCGTTCCCTTTTTATACTTCAAGTATATGTTTGTGTTTACATTTTAGGAGAAATAGACTGTTCTGCGAGGCCTGTGGGGCAACACTGTTTGACGCTGCTGTTTTGTGTATCCGGATTCTCTCTTGTGACAAACTTTCTCGTCAACGCGTGCAGGGTCGAGCTAGGTGTCGGGTGATGCCTGCTCTCCAGCATTTGTCCTCGTGATCGCCGGGCTTTTATTTTTCTGTAACTAGTCTTTCAATTTGTTGTGATTTGCTTTAGTTACTTTTGGTATATTGCTTATTTTCTCAGTGTATTTTTTTGTGAATGTTATTTTGGTTTGTTTGTGACTGTTTCTTGTGTTTTTGTTTCATCTCTGTTTTGCTTTATGGGTGTTAGAAGGACAGTGAGTGAAATCCAATTAGCTTTGGTGCCCATTCTGACTTCCACCATTGTAATATTGTTTCATGATTTTCTGGTTTATTAATTTGAATGTTATTGTTTTTTTATTATTTAGCATCTTTGTTGAATGTTGATACCAGTGTGGTAATTTGTTTCGTTTCAGGAGCCGAGGCTTCAAGGCAGGCCGCTAGTAGGCCCTCACGTGTGGTGGTGGAGGGTTTTGTCACGGAGTGCTGTGCGTTCATGCTTGACTTTATTGGAGTGCGTGTGTTGATACCTGTGCACAGGGTGGTAAGAGGATGGTAGGAGCCTTGTGCTCACTAAAATAGTGTATCTGCCATTCCAAGCCTCTGTCTCCTTTTTTTGGTCTCTTGAGAATTGTGAATGTTGAATGTGATCCAGTTTTTTAATGTTTTTTTTTTAAGATTGTTGTGACTACTAAAATAAAGCTTTTGTATTTTTCGTATCCACGTCTCTGGCCCTCCTTTTGGAAAGCCACGCTCCTGCGTGTCCCTATGTAGGTGGTTAAATTCACTAGTATACATATTTCCCTGGTTAAACAGGGTGGCGTAGTCTTGCACATGTAGAGGTAGTTTACTCCTCTTAAGGTCCCGATACACTAGCATCCTTCCTGTTCATGACCTGTACTCACTGAGCCATCACCCACACCTGTTTCCTATCAGCACTCCAATCTGCACCAGGATAAGAGCACACACCTCACAATTACTCATTGTTTGGTCACAACTATGGATACCAGACTTATCTGCTTTATTTACCTATTGATTCTCCACCAATCTCCTGTAAGTTACTCTTTTGGAAATATTACATGTACCTGTCTACAGTAATACTACAATTGTTAGAATTAGTTAATGCATTAAGTATCACAAACTAACAATTACATTTATGTTCATAATAAGTTATTAAACTTATGTTCATTTATTGAACATTAACGTGAAATTATACAAACGTATTTTTTAAATGATCATAAACCTAGATACATTTTGACCAATACTGTTAACTAATTATACCTACGACAATAACTAATGTTAATGAAGTGAAGCCTATGCTGTTACCAAATTCTTTTCACAGAACCTCAAAGCTTTTGCTATAATATTCACAATGCATTTGCAATAGTTGACGGGCTGGCCTCGGTGTCTGTTAATGCCGTACTCTGTCCTAGTGTATGTCCTGGCAATATAGTTTAGAAATCATCTGGGCTATAGTTAGACCACTTCCTCTATTTCAAAACAGGGAAGGATATGACTAAAAATATTTTTCTACAAGTCGTCCTCAGAAGGCTTCATATCTACTGTAATAAGAGTCAACCTACCACAATTACTTTACCATGTGTAACTTGCTTGGAGGGCAGAGGGGTTACAGTACTAAGTGAAACATGCAGGGCAGTGGGATCAATAGAGCATGTCCAGGGGCTCATCTTTTAGGTCCAAATTAAAGTCGTCACTCATTATTTATTTTATTACATTATCTGATCGGTCTGGCAGATCCATCACTATGAGGGTCTGATAATGCGATTTAGCATTCAGGACACATCTGGGGTATTTTCCACCCATGCACGCATGAAACCTCAGTTCCCACAGTTCATGGACTTCCTGTTATTCAGGTTTATGCATCAACATCCTGGTCAACATCAAAATTGCAACCACATAGATCATGTTTTGTGATATATTTTCTCAGTACCAAATAACTTTCTAAAACCACATTAGGGTTGTGCCAAATAGCACCTAGACTGATGTCCATGTATCTGCGCTCTTGTTCGCTCAAATCAAAGGTTAATGCTTTGATCAAATCCTGATATTGCAGTAAAATGCCTCAGTGCACACTCTTTTTCCATATTTACTAAATGGCGGCCCATTTCCTGCACCATGCAGATGGTGCCAGCTCACCATTTACTAATGCACCAGACAATTCAGTCAGTTTGAATTCAGCCTACATTTAACTGCCACCAGTCATTTAGTCTGTGTATACAGGCCTTCTTTCCCAGAGGTGTTTAAATAGCATGATCTAGATTCATTTGTAAACAGTGATGTGGATTTGATGATGGGCCCAATTACCCTTAATCATGTGCTATAGCTGTGTACAAATGGAAACGCTGAGCCTGAATGCCACGTGAAGTTTTGACTGCCCTTCCGCCCACTTTCAGATGGCACGCCTTCAATTATTTTGAGATGTGACTGTGCTTGTCCTATTTTAGTTTGCTGAAATATTCTCAAGCTGTTGACAGGCCAGTGATTTCAAGTACACACTAATGACATCAGGGGAATGTGTAGACAGTAAAACTTTCACCCAGGAATAGTTCAACCAAAAATAAAACTTCTGGCATTTGCTTATCTCAACATGTTGTTCTAAACCAGTCCAGTATGATTTTTTTCTTCTTCCATGGAGCACAAAATGTTTTGTTAAATTTGCTATGTTATAATAATTATGTTCACAACTTGTAGTAATTACTTTGACAAGCTCACTGTAACTGTGTTATTTGTATATGTACTTTTTTAAATACATTTGTAACCCTCGAAGTTCTAAGTCCCAAAGTGGTGTATATAAGCTCAATCTTACTGTACCACCTAAGAGAAACAAAGGCATGACGGGGTGAGAGGAAGGAGAAACATAAAGGCGTGAGGAGGGAGAAACGCATAGAAACCATTTACAGCTGGTTTGATGGGGTGAGGGGATAAAGAAATGGGGAACAGATAAATCTGGAATGAAGACCACCTCTCAAGTAGCCTTTTTCTTATATGCCTGTTTATCTCCTATGCTGATACATGTATACAATAATAAATAGAGATCTCTTGGCAAAATATCTGGTGTAGCTTCCGTGATTCAACAATAATGGGTAACACTGTGTGAAAAGAGCTGTAATCGGGCATATAAAACTCCTGAGTACTCCTGTGTACTCCACAAATAAACGTGTGTGTACGGGAGTTTGCTGTCCCGTCACACAATCCCGAATACTCCTGGATATGTACCAAGTTTGGGGCACAGCAGGGAGCCACTAAGGGCCATCAGTTACCATGGTGAATAATCCCCCGGTCGGGGTCAATGCAAGGGATATTAGCATTTCACACCTTTGGGACACAAGGCAGTGGCCTCCTTCAATTGGTCAGAGGTCTTACATAGGATTGGCTGCTCAATGCTTTGTCCCTCCTCTAAACCCCCACACTATTGGACCAGTTTATGGCCTCATTTGGGTTTATTATTACTCCTTATTAATATTTATTATCATTGGTGTTCATGGTTATAATGTCAAGACAATCAGATAGACAAAGTTGAGTTTGTTATTTTTATTATTTGTAAATGACACTGGGCACATGACATGTATATACACACAGTCAAAATTCTATAAATAAAAATACGTTAGCACAGAATACACTTTACTATTAGTCATACAATATATAGCACAGCACAGACAAAACTGTACTACGGGTTGGAGGCCGAACAACCCACACCGACTTTCCATCCAAGATGGCATCCTCCTCTTCAGACATGTGTTCAACTGTTGCAGTCTTCCAGATAGCTGCCTCTTCCTCTGTCTGGAGAACGCCAGTACTGCTGCTCAGCAGCTGCAAAATAGGAGGGAAAAAAGTAATTAAACCACTGGAAATATCAAATGGGTTGGGATGGGAGCCTCTCCCAGGCTGAGTCTTTTACTGAGATTTATATTTATTTATACTTACTCTTCTTTTTCTTTGTCTCATGCGCGCAATGATCCTGCTGTCCTCCATCTTGTCTTTGTTCTCATCTTGGCCCATCCTGTAACCCCTTCTAACAGTTTCAAAATACGTCTTGCAGGATGCTAGAGAGAGGGAGATAGTGAGGGGGGAGAATGTGTTTATTTAATTAAAAATATAATTTAGAAGAAATGACTGTTCTGCCGTCCAAAGGCAAAAGACCTTAACTTCAATTTTGGTCAAAATGAGTTATTGCCATATTTGGAACAATGGAGATCAGTTTTATCATGTGGACAAATATCTTGCGTCAATTTTGTTATTTTCTGCTAAAAATAAGATGTTGTTTTTGCCATAACTTCCAAAAGCAGAGGGAAAGCAAAGGCAGAAGACCTTAACATCAGTTACAGTCTTTTGGCTTTGTACTGCTGCACTTTAGAACGCTGTTATTTTAAGTTACAGTGGAGTTAAGGCACTCTGCCTTTGTTTTACCCACCAGCAACGTGTTTGCAGCGCTGAAGTTACGGTGTTATGCCTATATGTAATTGAAGCACTTTTGCAACACGCATTAAATAAAGTGAAAATAAAATTGTTGCAGTGGTTGTTTTCTATCTAGCATTAAGAATTTCCTATTCTCGCGGGACAACTATGGTAGAGATGGCTTTGAAACGCAAACACCAAGATCAATATGGATGATATGGATAACGTTACATGAAGAAAAAAAAATGTCTACTTCAGATTTTGTTTAATTCAGCTAGGATACTGGTAGGCCTAACCTTACAAGTTTTCTCGTGCAATACAGGGTGGCTAGCTGCCTGCCAATCTGACACTCACTGACAGAAAACAAACAACGCGAGTGGGTTGGGGACGCCTCACTATACACCTCACGACACACCTCCCCTGGAATATAACTTAGATCGCAGCTTACCTTTTTATTTTAATCATGGTCAAAATCCATGGAAAACAACATCCATTGAGAAGACAAATCCATTGTTTAAATCCATCATGTGCCGGCTGGCTAGCCTAAAGTGCAAAGTTGTCCGGAGGTTGACATTCAATTTGAAGTGTCGCACCACATCCGGTTTACACCAACCACTATGAAATTGTCCCGTTTAAACAGGTTACTTTCCTACCTCTTAAAATTTTATTTTACTTAAATTAAGTACAACGATAAAGTTTTAAAATTATCCACTACAGAAAATAGCCTTCATATTATTTTTTATTTTTTAATATTCTATTGATGTAATATTAAGCCTTACTATACAGAACTCACTACATTTTATTTTAAGGCTATCATTGTTATCATAGAAATGTTTGTATAGAGTGATAAAAGTCAAAATGGTCAAATTCGAAGATAAGGTATTTTGTCTTTGTATGACCCATGATTGTTTTGCAGATAATACAAAGGCAGAATACAGTAACGTCCGAATAAAGGTCAAAGGTCAAGTTTGAGCTCATTTTTTTATGTAGATAAATATATTCATTATGACAACTACTTGGCAAATTTTCAGTGTCCTACCTATCATACAATTGGCTGGACAACAAAAAAACTTTAAACTCATTTTTCTCAGTTTCACACTCTGGTGAGTTAAGGTCTTTTGCCTTTGTAGGGCAGTGTTATGAAACAATAGTTTTAAAGATATACCTTGTCTGTGTGTCATATTTGTGTATGTTGTTTTCCCCATTGTGTAATCTCCGTACAGCTTCCTGTAAAAATCCAACATAGTATGAGGGCTCAATTCAAATACATTAATAAATAAAGCACACAAAGTTAAGCAGACACCGCCAAATGTTTGTGACGGTCAGAAAATAACTTACCGCAACAGAATTATTCCCAGCTCTCTTTAATTTCTTTGAAGCAGGCTCCTCTTTTGCCTCTTTGAGCTCATTGATGTCAGCCTCCATCTTATCCAACCTTTTGTCCATCGTCTCCAGCTTTTCAAATATCCTCTTCAAACTTGCATTTACCATATACACCAGTCTGTTTTCGTTCGGACTCGGAGTTTGAATAGCCACATACACCCAGGACACCCAGATACAAACAGCCTAATCACCTTTCCTGAATACTAATGAGGGGGGCAGGGGAATAGGGGCAATCTTGAGCTGCCAGTCCCAAAACAAATTAGTATTTACAAAGCCAAGCCATCAACTAACAGCATGTGGTCAGACAAGTTCCTGTTTTCGGGCCTTTGCGGGCATTTACAGGTACGCATAACAAAGTTCCAAAGATCCCTGCCAAACAGCACATTTAGCGGGCGTATTCATTGTCTGAATTCTCCCGTATACACCCCTTTTGACGCAGTGTAAAATCATGATTTTCAAATCTATTTTTTTTAAAGAAAGGCGAAAAAATACAAATATAAAACTCACTATTTTGGCAGTGTGCATTTTTTATTTATAGCCCTGAACTTTCAAAAAAGGCTACATCACTTGGACACAGTACCTCTGACAACAGATCACTGATCTGATCTTAGTGTAATGAACCAGCAAACTCAACGGGATCCATTTGCAGCTTTTTATTAGAATCGTCAAACGGGCAAGAATCAACACCAGCAAACAGGGCAATGGAGAATAGGCAGAGAACAAACCAGATAACAGGCAATGGTCGGGGCAGGCGGCGAGAGACAAGGTCCAGTAAACAATCCAGGTCAGGGTAAGCAGAGAACAATCAGGATACGGGGTACACAGTCCAAGGTCAAAGGCAATAAACAATCCACGGGAATAAACGCTCGGTAGTGATAGCCAGGGCAAATCAAGACTTCGCACTGGTGTGGTGCGTGGAACTGGTTTATATGTGTGTGTGTGAATGACATGCAGGTGTGTGCGCAATCAGTCCCAGGTAAGAGGCATGATGGGATTTGGAGTTTGTTACAGTTCAATATTCCGGAGATGGCTCCCTCCGGTGGTGCAGAGGAGGCGGTACGGGAGCCTCTTCTGTAACAGAGCCCTCCCGCTGCGAGCGGCTCCTGACGCGAGGAGGCAAACGACGTCGGGGTCTCCCAATAGGTCGAGGGGCCGGTTTCCCCGGGTGCCGGGAAACCAAGGGGCCGGTTTCCCCGGGTCCAAACTCTTCTGTGAGTGTGGGATCTAGTATATCCCCTGAGTTGACCCAGGATCGCGCCTCCGGACTGAACCCCTCCCAATCGACCAGATATCGAAGTGTGTTACCCCGACGTCTGGAGTCGAGCAACTCGTGCACACGGTACGCCTCCTCGCCGTCAACCAGGATAGATGGGGGAGTCTGCGGCGAGGCTCCCTCCTCCGGCTCTCCTGTCGGACCACCGGCAGGTTTTAGAAGGGAGACATGAAAAGTAGGAGAAATGCAGTAATTAGCGGGCACGTCTAATCGAAAAGATACAGGGGTGATTTGTTTTACAATTTGGAATGGACCAACATACCTGGGACTGAGTTTGCGGCATGGAAGTCGGAGTTTAAGGTCCTTGGTAGACAGCCAAACCCATTGACCAGGATGGTACTCGCCGTAGGCGGCGGTGATGGGTTGGCCTGTTGTTCCTGTCGTCGAACAGCATGAAGGAGATGAGTGTGGGCTTGGTCCCAAACCTCCTCGCTCCTTTGTAACCACTCCGTGACAGAGGGAAGATCTGTGGGTTTGCCGGACCACGGGAACAGAGGAGGTTGGAAGCCCAAGATGCACTTGAAGGGAGTGGTTCCTGTAGCGGGTTTGACCAGCGAATTCTGGGCATATTCAGCCCAGAACAGGAAACGACTCCACTCTGCTTGTTGTTGTTGGCAGTAGGAGCGAAGGAAGCGAATGACGTCCTGATTGAGATGTTCCGTCTGGCCATTGGACTGGCGGTGACAACCGGATGTGTTGACATTGAGGTGCTTGAAGAAAGAACTCCACAGTCTGGAAGTGAATTGAGGGCCTCGGTCGGACACTATGTCGTTTGGTGGTGTGGCAGTTGGTACTGTACAGAACATGTTTAGTGGCATCAGTAAGTAACGTGGGCCACCAGAAGCGATTACGGAGTAGATGAGTGGTGGCGGTGATGCCGGGGTGACCTGAACTAGGTGTTGAGTGTACTTGTTCAAGGAGTCGAGGGCGTAGAGTCTCTGGAACAAACAAGAGGTTGGCAGGGCAGTCGGAGGGTGGAGTTACTTGTTGGTTGGCGTGTTCGATCTCAGTAACTATATCCCATTGCATGGGAGCCACCAGTAGGGTTCTGGGAAGAATAGTTTCGGGGTTAGGGGCTGAAAGGGTCTCTTCAGTGTGACAAGAGAGAGAGAGTCGGCCTTGGTGTTCTTGGTGCCCGGTCTGTATGTTACGGTGAATTGAAATCGAGTGAAGAAGAGAGCCCATCTACCTTGCCGTGGGTTTAGGCTTTTGGCTGACTGAAGATATTCGAGGTTCTTGTGGTCAGTAAGTACAATAAAGCATTGTGTTGCTCCCTCCAGCCAATGTCACCACTCCTCAAGTGCTAGCTTCATGGCTAGCAGTTCCCGATTGCCCACATCATAGTTACATTCAGCGGAGGTCAACTTTCGGGAGAAGAAAGCGCAAGGATACATTCTGGCTGGATCACCCTGGCGTTGGGAGAGGATGGCACCTGCTCCTGTATTGGAGGCATCGACTGGCGTTCGGGATCTGGATGTCGTAGGATAGGAGCGGATGTGAAGAGAGTCTTGAGGCGAGTGAAGGCTTGACGGGATTCTGTGGACCAGATCAGACGGGAAGTTTGGCGTTTCGTCATAGTGGTTAATGGGGCAGCTTCTGTGCTGAAACCTCTAACGAACCGTCGGTAGAAGTTGGCAAATCCTAAGAAGCGTTGTAGTTCCTTCACCATTTGTGGAAGTGGCCAGTCCAGAACTGCCGTGACCTTTTTCTCGTCCATGGCTACCCCCTCCTGGCTGATAATGTATCCTAAGAAGGAGGTGCTGGTGCGATGGAACTCACATTTCTCGGCCTTGGCGAAGAGTTGATACTGGATGAGGCGTTCTAGTACCAGTCTGACGTGGTGAGTGTGTTCCTCTAGGGAGGTGGAGTAGATCAGGATATTGTCAATGTATACAATCACCCATCTATCCAGCATATCCCGAAAAATGTCGTTCATAAAGGACTGGAAGACAGATGGACTGTTAGCCAGGCCGAACGGCATAACCCGGTACTCGTAGTGCCCACTAGTGGTGGAGAATGCCGTCTTCTATTCATCACCCTTGCGGATACGGATCAGGTTGTATGTGTTACGGAGATCCAGCTTAGTGTAGTACTTGGCCTGGCGGAGCTGTTCTAGAGCGGCGGGAACCAGGGGTAGCGGGTATCAAAACTTGATGGTGTTATCGTTAAGTCCACGATAATCGATGCAAGGACGTAGCCCTCCATCCTTCACAAAAAAAAGCTGGCTGGGGATGTTGAGGGTCTGATGAACCCCTTGGCCAGTTCTTCCTCGATGTAAAGTTTCATTGTTTCGGATTCGGGTTGGGACAATGGAAAAATCCTTCCCTTGGGTGGTGTGGTACCGGGAATGAGATCTATGGCGCAGTCAGTCGGGTGATGTTCAGGAAGTTGAGAAGCTCTTTCCTTGCTGAAAGCCAGGCTGAGATCTGCATACTCTGGGGGTAGACTCGTGCACTCAGGAACTGGAGTTGAAGTCTTTAACGTGGGAATCTCAGGAGTGGGGGTGTCTGGAGTGGATCTGGGAATGCGAGAAACTTTGGTCAGGCAGTGGTTCTGACAGGTGGTATCCCATTGGGTGATCTGACCCTCTCGCCAGGAGATATGGGGGTTATGAGTGCGTAGCCAGGGATGTCCAAGGATGATGGAGTGGTGTGGAACATGGATGACGTAGAACTAGATGGTTTCGGAGTGTAGAGAACCAATGTGCATTTTAACTGTTTCCGTGATGCGTTGATTCCTGCCCTCTCCGAGGGGTCGGCCATCTAGCGCCTCCACTGTTAGGGATGAATGACAGGGAGTTAGTTTTAGTTGGCAGTCTGAAGCAAACTTATCCGAAATGAAGTTCCCCGCTGCTCCTGAATCAAGCAGAGCAGTAGTGGGAATAATTCTGTCTTGGATACGTAGGTGAACAGGGAGTGTGAAGCTGGTGGATGGGATGTCAGTTCTGGGAGTGACACTCACCGATTGGGAGTTAGATGGAGGACGAACCGGGCACGCAATCTTCATTTGACCCGATTGACCACAGTAGAGGCACAGGTGATTCTGCATGCAGCGTTCGTGTTCCTCCGGAGTGAGATGAGTAAACCCCAGCTGCATGGGGTCGGGTGAGTGAGTGGTGGTCAGCAAGTGGCGGGACACTGTGCGGGCAGAACGCCGGGAGCGGATAAGATTGCCAAGATTGCCACTGAGAAAGTCAATGTATTAGTTCAAGCTCCTCCCCTCATCTCGACAGGCTAGTTCGGATTGTAGCTCGATGGTCAAGCCCTTCCTGAACATGGTTTTCAGGGTGCTCTCAACCCAGTCAGTCTGAGCTGCGAGAGTGCAAAAAGTGAGTGCGTACTCAGCCGTGGTTCTCCTGCCTTGAGAAAGACTCATGAGTTGTTCACCAGCATCACCTCCTTCAGTGGAATGTTCGAAAACACTGCAAAATTGTTGAAGGAAGGACCCGAAGGTGGAAAATGACAATCCATCCGGTCTCCAGACCACTGTCGCCCACTCCAACGCTCTCCCCGTAAGTAGAGAACAGACAAAAGCAATGCGTACAGAGTCAGTTGGGTAAAGTGATGGTTGTTGATCCATGAAGAGTGTGCATTGCAGCAGGAAACCCTTGCTCTTCGTGGGCGTGCCATCAAATTTCTCGGGGAATGCGAGTCTGGGATTGTTCGGGGAACTCACTGGGGTTGGGCTGACATTTTGCGGTGGCCCAGCGGGAACATTCGGAGCTGAGACACGGAGATGCTGAAGTGCCTGTACCAGATCCTCCATGCGTGAAGTGAGTTGATGGTGATGCAAGGCCAGCTGAGACGCTTGGGCTGACAATTTAGATGACAGTTGCATGCCAGCCGCTGGATCGCTTTGCGGCGAAGTCTTCTGTAATGAACCAGCAGACTCAATGGGATCCATTTGCAGCTTTTTATTAGAATCGTCAAACAGGCAAGAAGCAACACCAGCAAACAGGGCAATGGAGAATAGGCAGAGAACAAACCAGATAAAAGGCAATGGTTGGGGCTGGCGGCAAGAGACAAGGTCCAGTAAACAATCCAGGTCAGGGTAAGCAGAGAACAATCCGGAGACGGGGTACACAGTCAAAGGCAATAAACAATCCACAGGAATAAACGCTCGGTAGTGATAGCCAGGGCAAATCAAGACTTCGCACTGGTGTGGTGCGTGGAAGTGGTTTATATGTGTATGTGTGAATGAGATGCAGGTGTGTGTGAATGAGATGCAGGTGTGTGCGCAATCAGTCCCAGGTAAGAGCCATGATGGGATTTGGAGTTCGTTACAGTTCAATATTCCAGAGATGGCTCCCTCCGGTGGTGCAGAGGAGGCGGTACGGGAGCCTCTTCTGTAACACTTAGAAGAACTAATCTCTTGTAACGTAGACGCATGCATTTTATGTTAAAGGGGTGGTAAAACACGATTTCACTTTTCTAACTTAAGCTAGTGTGGAATGTTGCTGTTTGAGCATAAACAACATCTGCAAAGTTACAATGCTCAAAGTTCAAAGCAAAGGGAGATATTTGCTTTTAAAGAAAAGAACTACAACAAACGGCTGGTAGGGTCTACACGACATTCCTCCCGGGTTAGTGACATCAGCAACCCTATAATGTACATAAACCCCGCCCCCGGGACACGCAGTCCATGTTGAGAAGAGGAAATGTTGTTGTATAAGAGTACATTTGTGAGTCATTTCAAACTTTAGCATCCTCCTTTTCACATGCAATAAAAAGTCACTCTGTGTGCATCTCACAACAGTTCCTATACTAGCGATTTATAGATTATCATGACAGAATATGCTAATTGAAGATAGTTAACTCCACATCAGCAACATAAATTCATCAACTAACCATTCAGAGACGTCCTGTTGCATTTTACATGTTGTCACTTCTTCTTGAGTCTCTCCATCTTTGTCTGACTCTGTTTTAACATTAAAGGCAGAACAGTTTCTGTCATTTTAGTGTGTCTGCATGAGGTAATCGCAGCTGCTAACACACAAGAGCTCTTGAAACCCCGCCCTCTGAGGCAGCTCATTTGCATTTAAAGGGCCAGGCACAAAACGGTGCGTTTTTGCTAACCCTCAAAAAGTGACAACTTTAACATTTTGTGCTAAAACTTCACACACACACACTCTGGGGACATCAGAGATTTATTTTACATCTTGTGAAAAGGGCATTTTACCACCCCTTTAAGCTGTTTTGAAAACATATGCATTGTGAAAAGCTCTATACAAATAAATGTGTATTTTATATAATTTTGAAGAATCTCCAAGCTGTTCTTAAAAGTATTCGGTGGCTGTAAAGTTCCAAAATAAATATGACTTGTGTGCAGTCTTTTAAGTCCTCTGAATCATATGATTTATGCGAAACAGCCCATAATTTAAATTATTCAAATTAAATTAAAATCTTAATTTGCAAATGAACATATTCAAATTTGTCATGAGATGTGGAAACCAATTTCGTCTGCTATATATTAATCTCAAACCTGGCACATCACATTTTAAGGCACCTAGATGGAAAATGAGCAGACTTTGTATTGTTTGTAGTGTTGTTTGAAGTGTTTGAATGTCTTGATCAGTGTTTTGATTTGATCTTTTCATCATGCAAAGGGTGTCTCACTTTTGAACTTTATATATATATATATATATATATATATATAGAGAGAGAGAGAGAGAGAGAGAGAGAGAGAGAGAGAGAGCTTGCAAAATTTTTTGGTCCCTTAGATGGTCCATATGGACAAAACAAAAGCATTTTTCCAAATGCGACCCATGCTGGCAAAATGAGCAAATTTTCAAAAATGTGTTCTTGTTATTTAAACAGTAATGCATACAGTTACTGTATGACTTGGAATATAGAATCGCAAGTCAAATGAATCATTCACTTTTATGGTTTTGTGACTCTTTTTATGTTTGGAGCTTGACCAGCCTTTATTCACAATGTTGGTTACACTTTAATTCAAGGTTTCCTTGTAGGGTGACCACCATCAAACAAACCAAATGTGGGACGATTATAAGTTTGTGTGGGACAATGTGGGACATGTTACCAACACTAAAACATAACCTGAAACTGTTATATAATGTTTATCTAACTTAATAAAAACATTTGTATTCTGACTTTCAGCTGATAAAAATTATTTGTTCTTTAATCCCTTCCAGAAAACACCATTACATCACAATGTAACATAACATTTCTTTATTTTACATGAGATTTAAATTCAATATCACTGAGCCAAAAGGCAGCAGGCATCATGCAGATAACTGTTTTTGAAACAGCTCTGACCAAGTCCAACTAAGATCCAACAAAATAAATAATGAACAAATAAAATATAAACCAACATGAATTTAGATAATTGACAATCTTATATATTAAGAATATATTAAACCAAAAACTTTCATATTTTTTTTTTTTAGAAAGGATGTGAATTAAAACAACCACAGGAGGCAACAAGTTGATAAATTCTGTTAAATTTAAAATTTAATTTATCGAATTATCCATATGTTTTCTGACAGTAAACACATGGAACGAATCACCGCTCCACATTTTGATCGACAGCCATCACAACCCACTAGTGACCGTGTTTACTCCTTTGCTTTCAAACATTGGATAGGATTTTAATAACAGCTGTTGTATTTGTACTTCTGACGAAGCGCTGTTAAATATAGGTGAAAAACTATGCCGCAAAAAGAATAAATAAAATACTTTCTTAAAAAGGCAAAAGAACGTCACCCTATTTCCTTGTTATATTGCAATTATATATTTAAGTAATGAGTACTTAACAGCATGTACTTACTATAGAGTTAGGACTAGGGTGTGGTTTAGAGTTAGTTGCATGTAACTAAGCATCATTTACTGTTATTAGTTTAGTAATATGTAACATGTGTAACACGGTTACTAAAATAAAGTGTTAACACAATGTTCTTTTAATTTAGTGTAAAAGAGCACCACTGAGATTCTACAAAACATTTTATATCATATTCCATGTAAAGCCAAAGTCAGGTTCTAATTAACACGAGCCTGGTTATATACTGCCAAAATTTTACTTTTGGCTTATGTATTATTTTAAAAATGACTTGGCTCTTATGAAACCAGTCCCTTCCTCTCAAATAGTCTTTATAGCACCATAGTTGCACAACCTCATTTAGCACAAAGGTGCTCTTTGTTGTTTAATGCATTCCTTAATTACACCTCAAGTGCTGACTCACTGCTTTTAAATAAAGGTGCTTGAATGGTGACCATCACAACGAACCGTACAATAGCTGTGCGGTTGATACCAATGTATGTACATAGAGACGAGTGGAAAGGCGAATGGAGCGTAACAGACCGATCAATAATGCATTTGAAGTACAAGTGCATTAAGGTGGGAGGAAGTATTGCGGTGGGCGTGTTGTGTATGGATGGCTGATTCTAGCTCATAAATACTGGAAATGCATTTCAAGAAGGCTTATGTTTCAGATGACAGTTATAACCATGTGATGTCACATTCAAACTCACTTTTGGCCAAACTCTCTATTATATGATCCATTGCAAGGCTATAGTATTATATTTTTGCAGTAGAAAGAGAAGGCAGAACTTCCATTGACACAATTAAACTGCCTCTAGGGATGTATTTTTTTTTAAAACATGGGGCTAAAAGGAATAAAATGTAAATCCAGTGATAGTCCACTACACACCACTGATATGTTAAAAGGTTTTCTCAAATGACCCAGCTTTGCATTGTTTTCCTTTGCATAAACTCACACAGAACCTGCACTTCTGGACACTAAGGAATATATGGTAGCTGTGACAAGGTGCAATACACTCTCAAGGTGTCACATCTCAGACTGTCGGTAGTGCTTCTGTTTTCTGGTGTCTGTTCCATGTTCACTTTCTTAGAGATGATCCATGAAATAAAATTCCACATTCACACTCTATAATCACATAACTAGTAGCATCCTTCCTTGGAAGACCCGTTGCAAGAAAAGCGAAGACAGACTATATTTTGTCATAAGTTATTATTGCAGCTCATCCTCATGTTCTGTGTGTTTTTTTTCTGTTTTTTTTAGTACTGAAGTGCTTTTTATAGTAATTTTAAAGTTTAAAAATTAAAAGGAGCGTATTTAAGACTGAAGGCTGTACTTGAAGCTTGAATTGCTTCTTTTATCATAAGCCCCTTTCACACAGAGATTCCGGAAAATACACGGATAAAGCGACCCGGGATTTGACCCGGGTTCGTTTGATTTTGGTTCATTCACACTGCCAGTGATTTTCCAGAATCAGAGAGTGCGTTCACACACAACCCGTAAAAATCCCGTAAAGACACGTGACATGTAATGTGTCAGCAGCGTCTATAGTTTTCTTATGAGCTGCGATTTCTCTCTGGAGAAACCTAGCTTGTGTATTTTTTTTCTCTGATTCGATCATAAACTAGCGCATTACGTACCGTTTCACTAGGCTGCTTTCACTTCACTTCAGCGTCATCATTACGACACGGCATTGATTACGGCTTTTGTTCACACAGCGCACGTTTCGGGACTGATCCCGGCAATGTTACTAGGTCCCCAACCCGAGCTCTATTACCGAGACTCATGTTTCATGAAAATAATACAGAGTGCTCTGCATCGCAATGCTGTACCAGGTGAGCTACCGAGCAAGTTTAGCATGCTAGAAAAGCCATACATAAGGTGCTGGTAATAAAATTTAAACATCAAAAAGCTTCCCAGCTAACAGGGAACATTCTCATAACTTTAGCTAATGTTCTGGCAAGGTTAACAGAGTTTAAGAGTGTTTAATTTTAAAGAGTTTTAACTTGCTTTATAGAGTCGTTCTGCTGAAGTCTCCGCTCACCTGAGCTCCAGTTAGACAGTGGCACCAAATGTTTCGGCCCTCTGTGAGGACACCTTGGTAAACTGTCTCTGAGGTTGAGTATGGTTGGCCTCCTCTTGCTTTAGAGAGTCGTTTTGCAGAGGCCTCCGCTCTCCAAAGAATCCGTCTCGGGCTCTATTATGTGGCTCTGAGATGCTGACTTCGAATCAGGCATGGTTGAGCATTTTGTTAAACAGGTCCCCTGGGTTTTTTGGGGTTGAAGCAGATCCATATATATAGTACAGGAGAAGGAACTTTTTTTTTGCCAGTATTCACTTGAGGGAAGGAAGGCTGACATGACCAGACCATGAACTCTGCCTTTAGGACGGCCACTGGCACCCATGCCCCCCCATTAACAATGACAGACTGCAGCAAATATATATCTCATTTGTCCTCCTTTTTGGAGTTGCGCTGAATTGTTTAAAAAAATTGAACCTATAAAAATCCCGCATATTGATAGCGGCTCCCTGATGCCCATAAATTAGTTTGAATCTCCTGGAATCTAGAGCCGTGCAAGCGAGACAGAACATAGCCTACTGTATGTGCTCCAAACCGTGTAGCGCGCGCACTGCAGAGAGGGAGAGAGCGAGAGACCTTGCGTGTCCTCAGCTTTTATTTAAAGTTAATTTAAATAAATTATTTATTTAAAGCACAGTAATGATTTTACAGATAAAATAAAACATACCCAACACCTGAATTTCACAGAGGAAATGCACCAATTCTGCGACGCTGAGAAGAGAAGAAGAGAAAGTTCTGGAGACTTTGAGAATTTAAACAGCCGCAATCACTCAACCGATGAGTTGTAGTCCCGTCAGAGGCTGGGGGAGGGGTGCATTGTTTTAACTGAGTAAACTTAAAATGTCTTAAAGGTGCATAGCGCCAGTCTCTGAGTTTTTGCAGAGCTATGCCCCCCTCTGGCAACAAGCGAAACTGCAACCAGAGGTGTGTTTTCTTTGTCTTACGTGGAGTTTGCGTTGGGGTTTGGAATGGACTACAAGCCGGTCTCTTTGAATCCACCTTCTACTTTTGTCGCTCGAGTTGTCTTCGCTGATACGGAGAATGGCGGCGAATACACAAACCTGCCAGACATAGCCAGGTGAGCGCGAATGCGCATGATGTCACGCCCAGTCTCAAATTCCGACCCGAATCCCTCTTATTTATTTTACTGTACAGGATTATAGAGGCAATCGCAGTGATCAGAGAAGGGCTCATTCAGCCCATCAGGCAATTGTTTATGCATGTATGGGTTAGAAAAACAGGTATTTTTAACATGAAATGTTGCGCAATGCACCTTTAAGAGTGTGTTAAATATATTAATATTAAGTGATTCTTGAAACAGATTTAATTCTTTAATTCAGTTTAATTCTCCATTCTCAAATATTTTGATAGAAATTTCACAAATATATTAAGTGTAGGCTATTATAAATAAATAATTGATTAGTCAAATACTACATTATTTTTGTGATTTTTAAAAAAATATATAACAAAATTTTAGACAAAATTAACTGTTGGATTTTTAGTCAATTATTTTAGTATGTTCAACTCAAACAATCAAGTAAATTATATTTAGAGATTTTATTAATTTAATAAAGTTAATTCTCAAATTACTAATTACTGTGATATTTACTAAGCTATATTTTTTAGGTTTTAAATGTAATTAAATGTAATCAATGCCTGTGATGGAAAAGCTGAATATTTATTATTAGTAAACGGATGAAAACAGTAGTTGCTGCTTAATATTTTGTTTCTTTGATGAATAGAAAGTTCAAAAGAACAGTATGTATTTAAAATAGACATTTAAGTAACATTTTACATTTATTTTCTGCCTCTTTTGATCAATTTAATGCATCTTGCGACTAAAAATATTTATTTAGTTCAAAAAACAAAACAAAAAAAAAAGAATCATACCAACCCCAAATATTTGAACACTAGTATATAAGCTCTATACACACATGAATAAATACATCACATTTCACGTTCTTCACTCACACTTCTTGTCTCCCTGGTAAGCAAATTCACTTTATAATTGACAAAATTCTTTAATGTTATAGAAATAACGTCAACATTATGGAATAGTCTTAATTTTTAATGTGAAAAAATATTTTCACACAATAAATATTGAAATAGTTTGTGTTTATTTAACTCTTTTGTTAGATCATCATAGAATATAGTTTAACAATCATTTATAAAGTTACAAAATGAATAAGATAATGGAAAAAGTAAATTTTAATGTGACCTTGATATAACAAAAAAATAAACTTAATTTGTTATTTAAAAAAAAACATCAATCCCTAGCACATTAAAATGCCTGACATTGCAGAAAGATTTGAGTACGGAATTTACATTGCATTATTTTTTCTGTAATTAATCACACTAAATTAATAGCCCCAGCAGAAAAGAAGACAAGAGAGGAGGATTCATGCTAATGCCACTCTTGTATGCAGGTCATGCCCTCCGATGGCACTCACGCATATAGTGGCGCATAATGTGATACACCTCGTATCTCAGAATCCTGTAGACCGACCACCCAGGTGCTTCTACAACCTCAGCCGAGCTAAAACCTTATGTTTTACTGCTAAGTCATTTGGCAGTGTTCCTGATAACAACGTGTTTCAGAGTTAAACGAAATCTTCCTGTGGCACCGGTGTCATGGTGGACAACCTAATCTGCATGCAAGGCATGTCGCCAGAGATGTTGAGTTCAAACTAAATTAAACTCATCTCAGCTCACTGAGTGGCTTAAAATGGGATTTGGTGCTCAAATGTGATCTGAATCTGAGGTTAGAAAGAAATGTTACGTATCTTTCATTCAGGGGATAACAATTTCTTAGCTGTTTAATTTGATTAGTTTTTAAGCCCTCCACTGAGCTCTCTGTAAACAAGAATACATTGAAAATATTAGTATTCAGATGGAATCATTGCATCTTGAGCATCACAATGACACTATTTATTCCACACCTCACTTAAGATTCCCTGGCACTGCAGTCTGGTCAGTATAGAATGACACATACTTTGGCTTTAAATGGCTTTATTGCCTTGGATGGTTTCCTTGACAACTGGGCATTTTATAGACCCAATGTTTGTATAGAGCAGCTAAATGTATGTTGGACGGTAATTGATGCCAAGAAGTCAATCATACCTTTTCACGGTGAGGATTTTTGCCATCCAGCAATGAACAAAAAGCTTCTCAAATGTCTGGGAAGACCAAACTCTTAGCCTGTGGTGACTAGTGAGACAATACCTTTAACTGAAGCGCATTGCTTCCCTCGCCAAACAGGAACCGGTGAGTTTTAGGCAATGCTAGAGGCGCCAAACGTGAAGTCTGGAAAGCACTTGTGATGCAAGTAAAGTGTGTCCCTGGGCCCTTGCTGTAAACAAAGAGCTTTTGTTACTGATAAAACTCTGAGACAGATCAAGGCTGAAAGCCTCAACAAGACTAGAACAACAAATCAGGGTCCTGTCGGTTTGTGTTTACCCTGGGACTCTACATGTTGTATATTACTGCATTATTCTGTAGCTTCACAGTGGGCTTTGGTAGAAAAAAAAACACTGTTTTTTTTTTTTTTAAATCACCTCCATAGGTCTAGAGATAGCTGGCCAGTGGCCATGTAAAGTGGACCAATGTGTATCCAGACCTTGCCACATTGTATTAGATGAGGACCCTGCATTGAAATGCCCAGAGACAGCAGGGGAACACGTTTTTGTCCGCTTTAGTCTCCGGTCAGCAGGGCAGATTCTCTATGACATTTCTCTGAGATTCAGTTTGCTCTCTAAAGCAGAAGACCAGACTTTGGGTATTCAGGGAGAATGAGCCTGTAATACACATCATGTTCTGGTTGGTTAGTGGCTTGACATTTTCTAACACGCATGTCTACTGTCTTGTAATGCTCTGTGATGTATTTCCCGGGATGAGAATGGGCTGCACGACTTGGAACAAAGAATACTATTGTGATTATTTTTTGACAAATATTGCAGCTCCAATTTGTACTGCATTACGGTAAACATTTAACACCTCATGTTTCTGCTGCCAAGATATCGAGGATTAAAGAACAAAAAGACCTACTATCACACCAACAGTTCTCATCCAAAGCTTTTTGTCTCCCAATGAAATCATGTTTTCCTATGTTCTGCTGCCAGTAAAAACAGTTACTCCGTTGTGTTCATGTGTTTAGAATTGTTCTCTTTGCATTCACATTGACTTTTGGCAAAGCTACTTTTCACTCCCATTTGTTTTTTTAGAATAGAAGTTGAAGAGAGTCAAGTTATTGTTGTAATAATAATAATAATTGTTATTAGTATTATTATAATTAGTAGTAGTATTACTGCTACTACAATTTGGCCATGTACACACTGTGAAGTTTCAGGAGTGACAACCGCATTTAAATACGGGAGTGAATCCCCTAAATGATCATTATGTGTGTGTATGGAACATGACTCACTTATGAAATAGCGATAATTAACAGCATGGTAACTATAGCAAAGTTCTGGCGTCCCGGCAGTTGGTATCTGCTATTTTTGCTAAAAGTACAATTATAGTGACCAAAGACTCATTATGTTCTGCAATTTTAACTAAACCACCAATTACAGAGGTGTCATGTTTTGTTTCTGTTTGTAAGGCTGCTTCACAGAGATTTGTTGCAATGAATGTTGCCATGTCCACATACAGAAGAGAGACACATCTCTGATGCTCATTTAAATACGTTATTAACAACTAGTTGTTCAGTTCGGTTCCATACACACAATGTAGATTTTTTGTAAAATGCAGTTGTCACTACCTGCATTTATCGGGAGTTAATTCGGTTGAAGAATGCTCTTGTCACTCCCGTAAATTAACTGTGTGTGTACAGAAAAGGATTAAGCACTACAAGGTGAACTGACAATCGAATTTAACTGCAGAGTGTACGTTTGACACTGGCTTGGGAGATAAGTCACCTAGACTACCGTTTAATGACCATCCATAATGTCCAGCCATATTTAATGAACAACCGTGTAAATGTAATGCTAGATATCGACTTAGTAACTAGCAGATTCACTGATGTTAAATAAAAAAAAGCAATGTAGAGAAATGTGAGAGAAGGGCTGAGAATTTGTTAATGCGCTGGAGGGTAGTGAGCTAATCCCATCAAATAAGGGAAGCAGAATAAATCCATGTCAAACATAACCAATTAGCAAGCAGATAAGGACTGCATGCTTTGCAGTGACAGAAACAGCACTGTTAAAGATGCTGCAGGTATATTTGTCTCCATGAGTGACTGCGTCTTACTTCAGTTTCAAAGTTAACTTCTTTGAGCCTCATGACATTATTTGCTTCATCAATCATTGTGATGCTAGCTAGCTGGGGACATACAATATTAAAATGTTTTCTATAAGTGGGAAAATGAGCTGGGAAAGTCCTGGAGGAAATTTGTTTGGCAATGTCTCATAGTAAAATCTAACTTGACTTTTATATTCTTAATATTTTAATCTAATTGCGAGTTCTTGGCTTAGAAGGATTGGGAAGCATTGGAAATGAGAATCGGATTGTGCACATAGTGAATTCACATGACATCAAGAATGTTTGGATTATTTAAAGTTAGCAGATATTTTGCCATCGACTGGAGCAAGTATCTTCCATTCTTAATATTGTGGTAAATGCTGTGTTTTGAGTTACAGACACGTGTGACCTAAAGGGAAACATGTGGGAAAGTGCATATAACTTAACAACACAACTCTCTTACCTCCTCTGACATGCAACACAATATCACCAATATTTCTTATAAAAAAGAACAAGAGTATCTGTTTGTCATTGCATCCGCCAGATAGAGTCTGTATATTAACGCTGCATATTGGAGCAGAAAGAGATGTTGAAAAAAAGGCAGGCCTGAATACACCATGCTAGATCATCCATTAGTTATGAACCTCAAGGTCAAATGCAGAGCTGTTGCTGTTTGAGCACTGAGACTGCCAGGGGAGGGAACTGACTGCAGTAGTGAGGAACTGTAAGAAGATGAAAAAACACACAGGAGCATATATATAAACCAAACCAGACCAAACCCAGCGAGCTGCTAGGCAGCAATTATGTTGCTTCCTAAGATGCTTCACATGGCTAAATTAAAATGTAGCATTGCATGTTACTCTGCCCGAGAGGGTAATCAGAATGCATTATGCACAGTGGAAAAAAATAATCCAAGATGGCAGACAAAATGGGCTATTGATAGAGATGGTGCCTGATCCACCACGGACCCTATCGGCCAGTAACATCCTGACCACTGGATCTGTCTCGGAGAGGACGTGTTCACATTATTAAACAGGTAATAATGTATTGCTAATGTTACACAAACCATGTTCCCGTTCGCCCGTTCAGCATCCTTAGAAACGCTTTGAACATCATAGAAAGTCAATTGAAAAAAGCCCCACCCCATGCATTGACAGGATTGGTGACATGTTTGTAACAGTAGGAAACGGGTCTACACACTGTAGTATTAAGGAGAAAATACTCAGAAAGGGTGTTGACAGATTAATTTGTACATTGTCTTAAACCATATTAAAAACACCACAAAGACATGTAAACAACATTTAAACTTTGATTTTCACCACAGCGGCTCTTTATATGTAATTTTGAATAACACATTACAGGAAAGATTATAATCAAGCGCTTTAGTATGTTAGTCAACACATGATGTTTTATTAACAAAGTTCGGGAGGAGCACGTTCAGATAATTAACACGGGTGGAGAGCACTCAGCAATCAATGATAAGAGGTGTATATAGATTCAGTAGTCTCACATCAATCCATTGACAGTTTAGCAGCAGTTTAGCAGTATCTTGGTTCGCTGTTCTGCTACCATGTTGCATCGTCAAAGTTCTTCATCTGACGAAGAAACAAACATCCCCAGAGATCCGCCTTCGCATTCCGCCGGCCCCAGGACCATTTCCTCCTACACCGGACATCGCACCTGAGCCCCAGGCTTCTTTTTCGCAAGGCCACACGCCTGCCGGAACAGCCCTGCGCTCGCCAAGACGTCGAGGCCAGTCTTCGCTGCCCCCGGCAAGACTTCCATCTTCCTCCCCGGCCTCCTCTACCGCTCAGCCGTCCCGACGATCCCACCTATCGGAAAATGGACCGCAGCAGGATTGAGGCAAGCGCTGGGAAATTCGGACGTATTTCGAGCCGCAGCAACAGGCCTTCTGCGAGCCTGGGCTGTGCCCCAGATTCTGCCATGGCAGGTTTACGCCCACCTCTCGACGAGGCCCATCCCTTCACCACGGCTTCTGCGGCCGCAACGCCGTATGCAGCCGGGCCCTGCGGCCTCCCCACAGCCTCTCAGTTCTATACTCCTGCTGTTTATGACCCTTTTTCTTTTCAGTGTCCTCCAGTCGCAGACACTAGCGCGAAGCAATCGCCGTTAGCAACACAGGCCCATCCATTTCATCAGTCTTACCCAACAGGTTACAACTCCGCCCACATCCAGTGGCCTACAGATCCAGTAGCTCAAACAGGCGCAAGCCCACCTCCGCTTACAGCACAAGCCCACACTTCATACTACCATCCTTCCTTTCCTTCCTATCCTCCAACTAACTTTCCTTTCCAAGCCACAGCGGGTAATCCAAGCGTGAGGCCGCCCCCGACATTCACAGCCCCGGCTTATACCCTTCCCAGCTCTCTCATTCAAACTAAACCACCACAACATTCTCTCTTCACAGCAACACCGATGCCCGTTCTAGCCGAACCAGACCGCCAAATAGATTGTGGTGATTTCTCCGTTACCCATAAAAACACAAACACACACTCATCTTGCGTTCTTTCATTTTCCGAATTTTCAATTGCCTTTTCCCGTTTCACTGAAATGATCTGTTCAGCTTTCCCCAACAGGCGGCACAAACTGAATGATTATCTAGCAATCATAGCCGAGCTTGCCCTGTCCTATGGGGGAGGGCAGTTCTACACGTACCATAAACTTTTTTCAGCCAAAAGTGCCGTGTGAGTCGCACAGTGGAACCAGTGTACATACTGGGGCGCACTCGACCCAGATCTCCACAGCAGGGTGTTTTTAGGCTGCAAAAACATTTCTTGCGCGGTCTGCAGGTCAGTGACGCACTCAACTGCATCATGCCCGCAGGTTAACCCTTCCTCTCTTCCCTGCCCGGGAACAAGCACTGCTAAATCCACCAGCTACGTGCCTTGTGCATCAACCACCAGCACAAACCAGGACTTCGAAAGGAAATTCTCTTCTTTTGAAGAAAACAGACAGCCCTGTAATCATTTTAACTCGGGTAAATGTAACAGATCGTGCTGCCGGTTCATGCACATCTGTAGATTCTGTGGCGGCGCTCATGCCCGCATTGTATGTCCAGTGTATAAATCTGTGAATAAAAAATCTAAAAATGATTTGGTGACTCCCGTAAATATTTTGTGCATGCACTTCGAACTAGCTCATCACCCGGATGCTGAATTTACTCATTATCTGCTGTCAGGCCTAAAAAACGGCTTTAAACCCGGCCTAGAATGCCCGCTCTCCCGAAACATCATATGTAATAAACTTCAATCCGCCCTCAATATTCAAAAAATATTCAACGTGCTATCAGAAGCCGTTTGCTGGATTTTGTCGAACAACTACGCCATTCCCCACCTCATTCACCTGCTAGACGATTTTTTTAATAATCTCGCCTGCCAATGCAATCCCAGCTGAGCACATCCTCACCGTCCGAAATGTTTTTTCTGGGCTCGGAATTCCAATCACACAGGAAAAAACCATGGGCCCTGCAACATCCATTGAGTTCCTAGGAATTAATTTGGATTCAGTCAAATTCCAAGCATCTCTGCCCAAAGAGAAAATCAACCGAATAATTCTCGTCTCATCTACTCTCCTAAAAAAATCAAATTGTTCAAAACGCAAACTCCTATCCCTGCTCGGCCATTTAAACTTCACAATGCGCATCCTTCCGCAGGGTCGCCCCTTCATATGGCATCTCCTCTCACTCGCGTCCTCCGTCCACTCGCTAGAGGACCTCATTTCCATAACTCAAGCATGTCGCGACAAACTCAGGCTATGGTTAACATTTCTAAACCAGTGGAACGGCCTATCCTTTTTCTATAACAATCTCGTTTCGTCCCCCACCGATATTCAACTGTTCACAGATGCCGCCCCCTCAAACGGTTTCGGGGGATTTTATCAAGGTCATTGTTTCGCGTCTCCGTGGCCACCGCAGCTCCAGGACATATTTCAATCCTCTGCTCTATTTGAGCTTTACCCTCTCGTAGTTGCAGCTTTTCTGTGGGGGAAAGAATGGGCCGCTAGTAGCATTTTAGTGCATTACGACAATGACGCAACAGTGCATTGCATTAACAAAGGCCTTTCCCGTTCACCTGCTCTGATGCCACTCCTAAGGCATCTCACCTACATTTCAGCTTGCGACCAATTCATCATAATTGCTAAACGCGTCCCTGGGTCAGAAAATCCAATCGCTGACTCCCTGTCTCGTTTTCTGTTTCAGAAATTCAGGATGCTGGCTCCAGAGGCGGATCAATCCCCAACTCCAATACCTCACTATTCGGAACTGATATTCCCATAACCCACCCGTTAAAAGCCCCCCTTGACGCATTGCTTGACACTATCCTCCAAGCAGTTTCTCCAATCCTACGTGACTGCGTGGAGATGTTTCAAAGCATTCCATGTCTCTTATAACATGCCGTTCCCCGATTTTTCTCTTCTTTCAATCACCTCATTTATTTCCTACCTTAATAGCGTTAAGGGCCTACAAGTTGGGTCCATCAAAGGTTACTTGAGCGGCATCCAGGTTTTCCATATTTTGATGTATGGCACTCACTCCCCCGAGATAAACAATTCACAAACCTCCCTCCTGATCAAAGGGATTCAAAGATCCCAGCCCACCCGTCCCGACGCCAGACAACCCATAATGCTAGACATTCTCACCAAATGTATTCACACCCTCTGCACAGGCTACCAGCCCCTCAAAACCACCCGCACACTCAACGCTATGTTTATCCTAGCCTTTTTTTGTTTTCTTAGATGCTCAGAACTATCACTTCCAAATTCGACCCAAAAATCCACCCCACCATCTCAGACTTGTCAGTACTAGATGGTGAAACAATCTCATATTTGATTAAGCAAAGTAAGACCGACCAAACCAAAAAAGGTCATTTCATCTGCATTTTTAACCTCTCATCGCCAATCCAACCATAGCAGTCCATTCTGGCATATCTGCAATGGAGAAGTTCTCAGGCTAAATCTCCTCTGGAACCCATGTTCATAGACAAATCCAATAAACCCGTAACATGCTTTTGGTTCCAGAAACACCTCAAATCTGTTCTACAACAGTCTGGAATTCCAGCAAAGAATTTCTCAAGTCACCCCTTCTGTATCGGGGCAGGAACTTCAGCAGCACAAAAAGGCCTCTCCCAACAGCAGATCCAAGCTCTTGGGTGATGGTCCTCAGATGCTTTCCAAAGCTATATTAGGACCAACCAGTTCCACATTAAAAAAGCCCACCAAACCCTCATTGATTAAAACCCCCTGGGTCGTCCACCGGGGGTCTCTCTCTTTCCATCCAGCGAGCATTTGGTCTCACAGCGGACGCAGTGAGAATCTCCAGGTCGAGTAATCATATTCCTCTTTCCTGTTTCCTCTTTTTGTCCAGCAAGCATTTGGTCTCACAGCGGACGCAGCGAGAACTTTCCCGGTAGAGCACATATGTTTTCTCTTTCGTCCAGCGATCATTTGGTCTCTCAGCGGACGCAGTGAGAAAATCTCCCGGTCGAGTAATCTTGTTCCTCTTTCCTGTATCCTCTTTTTGTCCAGCAAGCATTTGGTCTCACAGCGGACACAGCGAGAACTTTCCTGGTTGAGCATTTACGTTTTCTCTTCCGTCCAGTGAGCATTTGGTCTCACAGCGGACACAGTGAGAAAATCTCCCGGTCAAGTACTCATTTTCCTCTTTCCTGTTTTCTCTTTCGTCCAGCGAGCATTTGGTCTCACAGCAGACGCAACGAGAACTTTTTTTCCGGTAGAGCACTTAAGTTTTCTCTTCCCTCCAGGAAAGCATTTGGTCTCACAGCGGACGCAGTGAGAAAATCTTTAAGAAAAAGACTTTAGTCCGGCGGCTGTCCTCTGCTCTTTAGCCTTTTGAGTGGGTACTCTGGGTTCAGGCCTAATTCCGAGATCGGAGCCCTCGCCCGGACAGCATGCCAGATACGCATTCAACTTTACTCCCTCTAATTGTATGTAAGTGTGAACTCGTGAAATTACATTTGAAGTTACATTTGAGTTACACATTTAAATAAGTGTGCTTCTTTAAAGCACAACATTTTATTAAAACCTAATGATTTAAAATGTCCTTTAAAGTAAAACTTTTCATTTGACATTATTACAAAGTTCACTTTTAGCTTAAAATAACTACATTTGTTTAAAAACTGTTGCTCCCGCTACAATGAAAACTGATAACATTTTGACTTGTGTATTACAACAAATGATACGTGAATGCATAATCAACCCAGTTGACAGCCTCCCGAAACCCAGTGAAACGGAGGCCACAACAGAAAAACCTCCTTCCCGTGATTATATTTCATTACAGTCTGTTTGTTATTTGTTATTATCTGGCAATTTTCCCATTTAATTGTCTGATTAGAAATATCAGCAGATGCCCACCTAAAACATTCCCACCATCATTATGCAAAGTTATCACTAATTATTAATTCTGCATCATTTGGAGAATATATATTTTTTTAATTATGGAGATGAATGAAAGTCTTCCATCTGATGAAAGGATAATTACCTGCAGGCGTGTGTAAAGTCATCGTTTTCTCTCTCTGTCCAGGGTTAATATCATCAGGGTGCATTACGCCCCTTATGCCCATTAGCTCGCCTTGTGTTTTATGGGTATTTTTAAATGGAACACCTACAGTACCGGACCAGACACTTATCTCAGCTTGTATACACAATGCCATAACGCCTATCATGAGGAGCAATGTGTTTTCATTTTCCTGGGAGGTTAATGGAGGTAGGTGTGATTCATTAGTGTGTTGAGAATACACCGGCATGGATAACACATGCATAAAATATACAGACATGCTATAGAGAAAGCTGTATTTGAAATGCTACATAAAGAGATTCTGGGACATAAAAGATAATCATCTCTATCTAATCTAAATGGACTGAGGGAAATACATAAAGCTAAGAGATGTATATCTTCCCTGCAGTTTACACAAACTTTATTTTATATAAACACACACAAGCAGACCAGCAAAGAGATGGCAAATGTCAGACAGTTTTGAAAAGGCTTAATTTGATCAGGGTTTTCAGGGGATTAAGCCTAAACACAGTTGAGGAGGGAGGTCCTGTCCATTTGAAGTACTTTTAGATTCTCAGATATCATTTAGAAGATCCTGATCTTTTAGTCTCAGAAATATAAGCTTGCCTTGCAACCCCCCCCCCCCCATTAGTATTATATATATATATATATATATATATATATATATATATATATATATATATATATATATATATATATAAAACACTAATATTTATTGCTTAAAGGGCACCTATTATGGCCCTTTTTACAAGAGGTAATATTGGTCTTGGGTGTCCCCAGAATGTATTTGTGAAGTTTCAGCACTAAATACCCCCCAGTTAATTTATTATAACCATTTGAATGTGTCATTTTTGGGGCCTGTTTTGAAACAAGCTGTTTTGAGGCAGACGACCTTAAATGCAAATGAGTTGCTAATCCCCACCCTGCCGCTGGATGTGGGCGTAACTTGCATAACTATGGCAATTAACAGTCGGTAGAACCATAATGGCCGAGAGTGATAGACCCACAATTGTGTATGGCATTCGGCCATACATGTTTGAACCAGAGTCCGACCCAGATGACGAAGAGACTCCGGCTGAAGAAACACGATCGAGAATGGACCAGGATGTCTCGGAATGGTTATTTGATACATTTATGAACTCATTGCGTTGTCATCGCTGTGCAACACACACACAGACACACACAAACTGTGATAACGTTGACGCAAATGTTTGAAAACACCTCAGAAATCATAAAATACACTTACTTCTTCAGGAATTGTCGTTGGATCGCGAACACTAGGCAACGATCCACCCTTGAGGATTAATTTTGTAGCAAGACCTGCTTTGAATTGACCGCCGTTCAAAAAACAGTCACTCTCAAAATGATTTGAGCAAACATAAACGTACTTCGGGAGTGTAAGAGGCGCATTTCCTTCATAAATAAAATCCACCCACTGCGTTTTCAGTGGCTCTGATGTCGGAAGCAAGTGCAAACAACTATGCGAAGTATTACAGCCCACAACAAAACACTTATTTTTCTTAGGAGGCATTTTCTAGAAGGCAGCACAAATCTTCAGAACAGCGGTCCGGCTGTCGTTGAAACAACAATGGAGGATCAGATCACCGAGGGAGGGGTCTGCCTCAACCACACTGTCAATCAAACCCCTTTCCCATGTTCTACGTCACAAAAAGCTGAATCTTAGAACAGCTCATTCTGAGAGAGTGCATATGAATTATTGAGATTGTAAAAAAAAACACTGGGTGGATTTTTATCATTCTAGGGTGGTTTTGCTCACACACTGCCAACACACATTTATGTTCAAACAGCATGTAAAGGTGCCCTTTAATATGTATGCATTTCAAACGTTCAAATTCTGCAAGCTTTTATTTTGGGGTAGTACCGGTGAAATGCTGTAACTACCCACAGAAAATTGGAAAATTACGCAGTTATGTACATAAAGTAAACCTAGTGACCATTGTGCTCCCAAAATGCTTGTTAAATTTACTGCACATACAGAGATGGAACTGGTGAGAAGCAGCATTTAATGCGAACCGAGGCATTCTGTAAGCTGCTCACGTGTAACACAGTGCCTCTCTGAAACACACCACAGACTGTTTACTTAATTAATTTGCAGCCTTTGATTTGATAATGGCACTAAGCTATACCACAATTTCAGTTTTATTTCGATTAATGCTGCTGCCACATGTATTTATTTTCATTTTATAGTTAGCCTTTTCATCAATGCACAGACCTCTTGCAGTTCCCTCACAAACCCCCAGGGGTTCTCAAACCCCATTTGGGGAAACAACAACCTAATTTACATAGTGAAAAATAGCAGAACTTTCATCATATTAATTGTCCAAGCTCGATGATAAATGCCAGAATAAGACACTGTTCCCCGCTGATCAAATACATAAAACATTAGCCTTTATATTTAGTGTTTCTTGAGTAAAGAAAACTGTACTTATTCAAAGAACCAGTTCTTTATTTACCCTTGCATTGCAAACAAGCAGAGAGGCTCCAAACATTCACAATAGAGGCAGGTTGGAATTATAAGAATTACTGTTTGAGGATCCAATGGAGTTAAGAAGTTTAGTCACAAGCTCTTTTTAATACTGTACTTTTCATTGGTTTAATATTTGCAAAAGACAGACGCAAAGGGTGACCAATAGTAATGATTTCTGTAAAAAAAATAAAAATGACGAAATGAGGAAATATGAGGTTTCCTCCCGACAGCGACAATATGGTACATATATTTTAAGTAGGATCCCCACTAATATTTACTTTAAAACATTAATTTTTGCTTATGATCATGCTAGGTCCACTTGGACTAAGGATACAATAGCACATTTATACATGGTCTTTGAAAAACCCTCCTTCCCCCCAACTATTAATTTATCCAGGCGCTCCATCTGGTCCCTGTAAATGAGCTTGGCTGCGGAACAAGCCTCAGGTGTGGGGAAAAGCATCCCATCTTTGGGGGGTTGGAAGAAGCTGTCATTCCAGCAGTGCTCCACTGCCCCACTCTTTCCTCTAGGCCAACTCTACACATGGACGTTTGCTGCTCTACTTGTTTTTGATCTGCCTTTCTGCCCTTTAAATTGGATGATTTTTCTGATCTTCTATGCTCCTCCCTAAGGGTTAATGTGATACTTTTGGTACTACAGAATTCCCTTTAATTTTTGATGGCCATTTGTTTAATTGGATTCATGCAGAAAGAGAGGAAAACAAATATAGGGTCTGACTAAACAATTTATTCGAACAGTCGTGACTGTTTATTTTCAGGTCTTCATTTAGCTAAGTCTTTTGGCTAGAATGTCCATCCCTGAAAAGTCTCCTCATCTCATTATGCATATCCACGACCTTGACCAAAGTGAGAGAGACCCTATGTCCAAGATTGTGATCCTGTCAAAGTTATTTAGATTTTCTAGGGGGTTTTGTGGCAGCCTTTCTTAATTGTGGTTACTGAGTCTATATTTTGGTGACTGCTAGCCTCCGGCATCATGCCTACAGACTGTCTGATGCATACATCACACAAAAATGATAAGAGATTTTCCAAAACAGCAAGTTCCAATCCAAACGACAAAGTAAAAGTCACGCTTATAAGCCACAATGGGCACTTCCATGGAAGAACTAGCCACTGCATTTGCAGGTTTACAAGGTTTGTGTCAGTGATGCAGTACCCGAGAACAGAATCTGTCTTAAGTCAAGTCACCTTTATTTTTATAGCGTTTTATATGTAAGTGTTACGGTGTGGGTTTTGGGTTTTGTTCCTTGTTGTTGTCTGTCATGTGTTTCCCTGTCTTTTCATGTTCAGCTGTTCCCCGTTTTGTTGATTGGTCTCCCCATGTGTTTCTGATTAGCCACGCCCCCTTGTTATCTTGTTTAGCTTGTTTGCCTGTGTATTTATACCCTTGTTCTTCAGTTGGTGTTTGTCGGTCGTTGTTTGATGTGAGAGGTTCCTAGTTCTGTGTCCTGTGTGCCTTGTTCTGAGTTTAGAGTTTTCTGGATTACTTGTCTGTTAGATAATTAAAGTGCTTGCATTTGGATTCGCTCTCTGCTTCATTCCTCCTGCCATCGTTACAGAACGACCGACCACAAATGAATCCAGCAACACGGATCTCGCCTGATCTTCCCAGCATGAGCCGGGAGTTCGCTGGAAAGATCGCGGCCTTGGCCCTGGATAGCCAAGATTTATTCCAGCTCACCTGGGGGTTTGCTTCACTTGCTGCCTCCTGCTCCCTGGGAGACGAGGCGATCAAGGTATGTTACCGGCTGGGGGCAAAGGAGGTCAACCCGAGGGAACTCCCCGATCTCTCCGGTCTGGGCTGGAGAGAGGCGCTCACCAGATGTCTGGAGAGCTTCTTCCCGTATCACGCCAGGCCTTCACCGCTGGTCCCTGTTCCGGTGGTTCCAGTTCTGGTGGTCCCGAGTCCGGTGGTTCGGAGACGGAGGAGGAGGAGGAGAAGAATGGCCTCCCCAACGACGTGTCCGGTGGCTCCTAAGCAAGAGACCATCCAGCCAGAGACCGTTCAGCCAGAGACCGTTCAGCCAGAGACCGTTCAGCCAGAGACCGTTCAGCCAGAGACCGTTCAGCCAGAGACCGTTCAGCCAGAGACCGTTCAGCCAGAGACCGTTCAGCCAGAGCCTCACGTCAGCCACGTCCAGCCAGAGCCTCACGTCAGCCACGTCCAGCCAGAGCCTCACGTCAGCCACGTCCAGCCAGAGCCTCACGTCAGCCACGTCCAGCCAGAGCCTCACGTCAGCCACGTCCAGCCAGAGCCTCACGTCAGCCACGTCCAGCCAGAGCCTCACGTCAGCCACGTCCAGCCAGAGCCAGTCTTCGAGCAAAAGCCTGAGCCCGTCGCCTGTTCGCCAGAACCGGAGCCAATCACCTGCCCGCCAGAGACTGAACACGCCGCACTTGAGTCTGCTCTGGAAGACACAGCGCTCATTGTGGTGTCCATGGCTGTTTTGTGTGTGTGTGGGCAGCACACACATCCGCGACAGCCCATGAACCTAGCCCAGAGTTTCCTTCGCCACTGGTCCCGTCCAGCCCAGAGTTTCCTTCGTCGCTGGTCCCGTCCAGCCCAGAGTTTCCTTCAACACTGGTCCTGCCCAGCACAAAGCCCTCTTCCCTGCTGGTCATGGCCAGCCCAGAGCCCGTTGATCCTGCGCCAGAGCCCGCTGATCCAGAGACTGTTCACGTTACTTCTGCCAAGCCAGAGACGCTTCACATCACTTCTACAGAGCCAGTGTCTACAGACAAGATGGCCGATCCAGAGTCAGTTCACGTCACTTCCTCCGAGCCAGTGTCTACGGACAAGATGGCCGATTCAGAGATTGTTCACGTCACTTCCTCCGAGCCAGTGTCTACGGACAAGATGTCCGCCTTCGAGCCAGTGTCTACGGACAAGATGGCCGATCCAGAGTCTGTTCACGTCACTTCCTCCGAGCCAGTGTCTACGGACAAGATGGCCGAACCAGAGACTGTTCACATCACTTCTGCTGATCCAGAGACTGTTCACGTCACTTCCTCCGAGCCAGTGACTACGGACAAGATGGCCGAACCAGAGACTGTTCACATCACTTCTGCTGATCCAGAGACTGTTCACGTCACTTCCTCCGAGCCAGTGTCTACAGACAAGATGGCCGAACCAGAGACTGTTCACATCACTTCTGCTGATCCAGAGACTGTTCACGTCACTTCCTCCGAGCCAGTGTCTACGGACAAGATGGCCGCCTCCGAGCCAGTGTCTACGGACAAGATGGCCGCCTCCGAGCCAGTGTCTACGGACAAGATGGCCGCCTCCGAGCCCGAGTCTGTTCCTGTTCCCGAGCCCGAGTCTGTTCCTGTTCCCGAGCCAGAGTCTGTGATGTCTGTTATGTCACGGTGTGGGTTTTGTTCCTTGTTGTCGTCTGTCATGTGTTTCCCTGTCTTTTCATGTTCAGCTGTTCCCCGTTTTGTTGATCAGTCTCCCCATGTGTTTCTGATTAGTCACACCCCCTTGTTATCTTGTTTAGCTTGTTTGCCTGTGTATTTATACCCTTGTTCTTCAGTTGGTGTTTGTCGTCGTTGTTTGATGTGAGAGGTTCCTAGTTCCTTGTTCTGTGTCCTGTGTGCCTTGTTCTGAGTTTAGCGTGTTCTGGATTACTTGTCTGTTAGATAATTAAAGTGCTTGCATTTGGATTCGCTCTCTGTTTCATTCCTCCTGCCATCGTTACAGTAAGCAATAAGGTACGGGAAGCTGCGCTGTATCGTGAATAAGTCACAGCCATGATTTATTCACAATACAGCACTAGCCTCGAGTACCTTATTGCTTTTTTTTTTTTTTTCATGGTTACCGCACAATACAAATATTAAAGCTAAAAAAATATGTATCAACGCAACTTTCATTAAGTAAAATCAATAAAAATAGTCCCTCCAATAAAAATACGCTCCTTGCACTGGTTGCCTGTACGATACCGTGTTGATTTTGAAATTCTTCTCTTCGTGTTTAAATCTTTAAATGGCCTCTCCTCACCCTTCAGATTTACTGACAGAACATCGTCCAGTTATGTCTCTCCGGTCATCTAATCAGAGATTATACGTATTCTGAAATCAAAACTGAAAAGTAGGGGTGACCGTGCGTTTTCAGGGCTGCTCCCAGATTGTGGAATGCATTAACATTCAGTATTAGATTTGCTCCATCCATGTCTGTTTTTATGGTCAAAGATGAAATGTATTGTATTGTGTGTTTTGTTTTTGTTTTTTCTTAATTGTATGTATTGTAAAGCGCACTGGTCAACTGGTGTTTAGTTGTGCTATAGAAATTAAATTGACATTGACAAAAGGACAAGATTTCACTGCAGACATTCAAACAGATTTTTTATTATGAATATAGGACTGACCTGAAGGAAAATTATATATCTACTGTAAATGCAGGTACACTCGCTTACTCACGATCTCCACAATACTTAATCTATAAGCTGTGAACAATATTGTAACAGATTAAAGTCTGAATAGAAGTTAAGGCTATAGGAATGTTCTGTTCATGTGTGTGTAACACATTCTGTCCTTTGGGACTTGCCGTAGGCAAGAGAGGAAGGAGCATGCGCATAACATGACCCGGGCAGCACATGTGGTTGGTTTTGGTGAAGAGAAAGATTAAGGAATTGTGCATCGTTCATGGAACTTCTGTGTCTCGTTTTCATTATTCTATTATTCAAGAGTGTTTAGGCGAACCCAATACGAAAGCTCGGTTACATTGGTGGCAGCGGTTTCATTTTTTTTTGTGGGTTGAATTAGTGTTTCAAAAGTGTTTCGGCGGGTGATAAACCATTTTAGTTATTGCAACTTCTAAAGTTTATAGTTAAGATAGCACACGCGGTCAACGGATTGTCATTATGTGGTGCAAGGACGAGGAGGACAGTTTTAGTACTATGTCGCGAGACCGTGACAGAGGCCATAGAAGCGTGCGAATTGATTTGCCTTCGCCGTTCTCCGGTGAGGAGAGGTAAAGTTTCGTGTGCTGGGCCAGACAGTTTGAAGTGTCGGTCAAAGCTCTCACGGAAGGGAGTGGAGCCGCTTCATACAACTATGAACTGACAAGGATTTTACCTACACGTCTGCAACGCAGCCTTTTCTCTATGGGACAGTCTCTCTGATGCTGTTAAGTCGGACTATGACGCGGTGAAGGAGAAGCTAAAAGAGGCTTTTGGAAGGAGACAGTTCATGGAGCGATTCAGAGCCAGCCTATCTGCCCGCCCCCGCGCAGCGCGGGAGAGTTTGGAAGTGTACGTAGCAGAAATCAGCAAGCTTGTGGATGAGGCATTTCCCGAATACGGCGACAGAGCCCAGAGGGAAGAGAAGTTTCGCCGTTTCGTGGCGGGTCTGGACCCGGTGCTGAGGACGAAATGTTATTAGCAGGGGGCGACGGACATGGAGGAGGCTGTAATAATTGCAGGTCGGTGTGAGAACGCGAGAAATGCGGTTGATATGGGACATGTGACTGCTAATGTCAGGCATAGTCAGACTACCGACGGGACTGTTGCTAATGTGAATTCTGTGTCGGACATCAGTGGACTGTACAGAGCGATTGATAGATTAACTGACGAGGTGAGGGGCATGAAAGTATCTCTTAACCGTTTGGAGGACGAAAATCACAGACTAAAAGAGAGAGTGAGCCGTAGCGGCACAGAGTGGAGTAGAGCGCGCTCCCCGTCACGTGATTCCAGTCAGTGCTGTTGTCAGGGGCGTGCATGCCGTATGCAGACTTATGAGACGCAGAGAGGCCGATCATCTGAAAGAAAACCATTTATGGAGTTCAATGGTCGTAAGGAATACAATGCGACTCGTAGCCCTATGAGACGCACCGCCAGCCCTTCCCCCAACCCCAGCATGCGGAGACGAGGCAGTTATGAGGAGGAATCAAGGAAACAGGGAGTGCGCTTCATGACACCTGGCGGTGAGGAGAGGAACTACGAGCCGGGAAACGGGCTGTAGCTGATGTTGCGGCCCAAACACCAGCTGTATTACCCAGGGGCCTCAAACATGATGACAGTTCCTATGTATTGTTGGACGCAGAGGCGTACACAAACACTAACAAGCGGCCACTGGTATCATATGTGAAAGGAACTATTGAGGGCATTGAACTTCCTATTTTAATTGACTCCGGTTCTAGTGTATCACTAATGAGCTCTGATTTTCGAATGTCAATCCCAGCACTTCGCAGTCGACCTATGAAGAAAGACTACATTGCGACCCGTGCTGTAAACGGGCAGATGTTGGACACGCTGGGCACGCTTACTGTGAAAGTACAGCTGGGTACTGAAACATGGCAACACGTTTTTCATGTGGTGAGAGAAGCGACGCAGTCCCCTATTAAGTGTCGAGCATACCGTACATCACCTGAAAAGCGAGCTGAAATCGAGAGACAGGTGTCGGGCCTGCTAGCTGATGGCATCATCGAGGAAAGCTGTAGCCCCTGGGCGTCGCCAGTCGTGCTTGTGAAAAAGAAATGTGGGGCTTGCCGTTTCTGTGTGGACTACAGACGTTTGAACAGTGTCACTATCCAGGACTCTCACCCTCTGCCACGCGTGGATGATACACTGGACGCATTAGCAGGCTCCAGATGGTTCAGCACGTTGGACTTTTCTAATGGCTACTGGCAGGTGGAGGTGGCTGAGCAAGATAGAGAAACAACAACGTTTACCACGGGTCAGGGTCTATATCAGTGGCGCTCCATGCCGATGGGACTTTCCAACTCTCCCGACACTTTTCAACGGATGATGGAGCTAGTTCTAAGAGGACTCCCATGGCACATTTGCATGGTGTACCTGGATGATATTTTGATTTATAGTGGAACATTTGAAGAGCATGTAACCCATCTGAAGGAGGTGTTTTCTAGAATAAAATTGGCAGGTTTGAAATTGAACCCCGGAAAATGCCACCTGGCCAGGGATAATGTGGTGTTCTTGGGTCATGTCGTTTCTGAGAAAGGTCTTCAGCCTGACCCAAGAAACACAGAGAAGGTGAGAAATTGGCCAGTTCCACAGTCTCCCTCTGAGGTTAGAGCATTTGTGGGACTGTGTTCATACTATCGACGTTTTGTAAAGGACTTTTCGAAACATGCAGCTCCACTGAACCAGCTGGTTGGCAAAAATGTGCCTTTTGTGTGGAGTACCGATTGTGACAACTCATTCAACTATTTAAAGGGAGTGCTGTCTTCAGCTCCCATTGTGACAATGCCGGAGTTCAAAGTGCCTTTCAAAGTATATACTGACGCCTCTAAGTGGGCTGTTGGTGCTGTGCTCGCGCAAGAAAAAGAGGGACTCGAGTGTGTGGTGGCCTATGCCAGCCGTGCTTTGAATGCCACACAAAGACGTTGGTCCACTTTTGACCGGGAGTTATGGGCTATCGTGTGGGCAGTAAGGGAATTTAGACACTATCTTGGACTCTCTTCATTCACCATCATTACGGATCATCGGCCACTCTTAGCACTACGGCGCATGTCCATCGAGGATGACCCAACGGGAAGAAGGGCTAGATGGCTCTTGGAATTGGACCCGTTGAACTGGGTCATTGAGCACAAAAAGGGCAATCAGCATAAAAACGCAGATGCACTGTCCCGCTGTCCGGTGACACCAGACCAGAAGGACGTTGAAACGGTAGTCAAAGAAGTGCGGGACGTGAATGTGGTGAGCGCTGAACAGTCAAATAACTAAATTTCTTGTTCCACGACAGCTGAGGTGGCTGAAGAAGGGACTGTGACTAACTTGTCCTTCACTGCGGACACCATAATGAGCCTGTCTGAGTTATCGTGTGATGCAGCGGACATTGTTGCAATGCAAAAGAAAGATCCAGATATTGACACAGTAAGGCAATGGGTGGAACGATCGCAAAGGCCTCCTAGGAGACAACTAGTGGGTACATCTCCGAGTTTACGAAAATATTGGACTGTGTTTAACCGTCTCTCGATAATAAATGGACTGTTGTGTCGCTCTGTTTCCTGTCCCCTCACAGGTGACCCTGTTGCTCAAGTCGTTGTCCATCTGCCCTTAAACATGATATTCTTATGCAGCTTCACGGGGCCCCAACCGCTGCTCATTTTTCTCCTGAGCGAGTGTGGGAACGGGCGAGGCGTTTTTGCTACTGGCCGTCTATGTTTAAGGACATCAAAACATGGTGCGAGCAGTGCACAGCGTGCCAGACTCGTCGTAGGCCTGTCCCTATTCATCAAGCACCCATGGGTGGGTCCCTTGCAATGCGGCCCTTTGAGAGAGTTGCTATGGACATTTTAGAATTGCCAATAACAACCAAAGGTAATCGGTATGTCCTGGTAGTTTAGGATTATTTCACGAAGTTTGTTGATCTATATGCTTTGACTAATCAATCTGCACAAACTGTCGCACATTGTCTGTTAGCAGACTACATTTTACTACATGGCATTCCCGAAACTTTGCATTCAGATCAGGGCCGACAGTTCGAATCAGAGGTGGTCCTGACCCTATGTAAATTGCTCAACATAAAGAAAACGCGCACCACTCCCTACCACCCAGCCTCGGACGGCATGGTGGAGCGTTTTAACAGGACGTTGATTGATCAAATTGCTAAGATATTCTTGTCATGTGGGGGCGAATGGGACGATTATATTAAACAGGTAGCATTTGCGTACAACTCCTCAAATCATTCTAGTACCAAGTTCTCGCCATACTTCCTAGTCCATGGACAAGAACCAAGGATGCCCACTGACTGTTTACTGGCCACCCGTACACTTGACTGTGACGTTGCAAAGTCTCATGCTGACTTCGTATCCACTTTGCTGGCAAAGCTACAAGACGCTTTCAGGAGTGCTAGAATGTACAGTGAGGTGGCGCATGATCGACAGAAACTGTACCATGATTCAGACCTCAGACATCAGCCCTATACAGTCGGCGCCATGGTGTGGCTCCATAACCCTGTGGAGAGCCGCATGAAGCTGGCACCCCACTGGAAAGGACCTTTTCAGATTGTGCAGGTCATGGAGTCTGGTGGAGAGCCTGGACTGACGTACCGGATCGTTAGCCCTATAGACTCAGATGAACGTGGACAGGTTGTGCATTACAATAGGTTGAGACCTTATACATTGCCTTTTCCAACACTATCTTCCACTGAGAAACTGCCGGTGGTTCCTGATTCTTTGCCTGATTCCCCTCCTAAGGAGCCTGAAATATTGGGGGGGGTGAAGTGCAGTTCACCTCGAGAGGATTCAGGAGAGGTACTTGAGGAGCCTGATAAGCTCCTTCCTGTTATGAGTAGGGCTGGGAGAAGGTTGAAACCTCCTGGTTGCTTGAAAGATTTTGTACTGTACTGAGGTTCATTGTTGTGAAAAAAATTCTTGCGCAAAGTGAAAAATGTATAAGTGATCATTGTGATTCCATTGTGTACAAACTGTTTTATGGTTGAACATGGGTTCGAGTATTATTTTTGTTCCTGTTTTCTGTTCTATCCCTTGTTGTTTGGTGGATAAACGGGGACGTTTATTTTAGGGGGATGGGACGTATGTAACAGATTAAAGTCTGAATAGAAGTTAAGGCTATAGGAATGTTCTGTTCATGTGTGTGTAACACATTCTGTCCTTTGGGACTTGCCGTAGGCAAGAGAGGAAGGAGCATGCGGATAAGATGATCCGGGCAGCACATGTGGTTGGTTTTGGTGAAGAGAAAGATTAAAGAAGTGTGCATCGTTCATGGAACTTCTGTGTCTCGTTTTCATTATTTTATTATTCAAGAGTGTTTAGGCGAACCCAATACAAAAGCTCGGTTACAATATCAATGAAAACAAACATGTTTACGTTGCTAAGAGTGGTTGCTAGGGGTGTTGTGTAGTGATACAGGCTGTTTCTCAATATGCGTTCTTGTCTGTACATGTGTTCTTGTGGACTACTGTTTCTTACTTACGGCATAACTAATAGGGAATTATTGAAGAACTAATAGGTAATTCTTCATTAACTACTTCTTCACTTCAGTTAACTACTAAGTAAGATGTGTTAACTAATCAGTATGTAATATAATTTTATGATTGTGTTAAGTAACAGTTAGTAAATCAGTAAGTAATGAATTCTGTCATACCTCCTGAAGAACTACTACTAATTATCTACTAATTAAGGTTCAAGAAAAATAACTAAGAAGTAACTAATGAACAGTCATACAAAACTACATTGAGTTGTGACCTTTCTTATTCACTAATGTTATTAATAGAAGTAGCAATTTTAACAAATACATATAATGTTAAAGTTAAATGTTTGCCTGTGTGGTTTTGTGAGTGTGTTCTGTAAGAAATCATCTTCAGAAAGGAACCCCACACAAGTGCTTTGCCATAACTATAACCTCAGATTAGTTTCATATTTTATATACAGTACTGTGTGTGTCTGCTTTCCTCAGCATAGAATGCCATTGAGTAAATTCATGTATTTAAGGCAACGACAGAGGGAAACTGAAAATATAGGGAACTTATTAGTAATTAATAAATAATTATTAGATAATTCTTCAGGAATGGCTTAGAACCTGAAACAGTATTCTAAAGTGAAGATATAGGGAACCCCTTAATAATTAATAAAG
Source organism: Gila orcuttii (assembly GCA_026230005.1). NCBI lineage: Eukaryota > Metazoa > Chordata > Actinopteri > Cypriniformes > Leuciscidae > Gila > Gila orcuttii. The sequence continues at coordinate 30,436,023 of JAPDVR010000023.1, forward strand.
AATTATCAAATAATTATCCAGGAATTAGGCAACTGATAACCTGAAACAGTATTCTAAAGTGAAAATAGAAGGAAATTAATTGTTAATTAATAAAGAATTATTAGATAATTCTTCAGGAATGACTTAGAACCTGAAACAGTATTCTAAAGTGAAAATATAGGGAACCCATTAATAATTAATAAAGAATTACCACATACTTCTGACTCAAATCAAACTTATTGTAAAAAAAAAACAATATGAATGTAATGTACATTATGATAAGTTTTGCTAATGAAATAAAAAGTTATTTGCAGATCAATATATCCTATAGGTAAATGTCTGCACTTATCTTTCTTATTAGGGCTGAAGAATGACTAAAAAACTGGCGAGAAAAAAAATGTGCTTTTTACTTTCCAAGTACTTTACAAATTAATTACCTTTGTACTTTTACTAAGGTAATTTTGGAAATGAATAGCACTAATTATAATTTTACTGGAGTAATATTTTATTGTGGTATATGTACTTTTACTCAAGTACTTGCTTTGTACTGACTCCTTACTGACTCCACTGCTAAAATAAAATGGATTATTGTGGTAACTACTGTGTATGACTGTTCATTAGTAGTTACTTCATAGTTATTTTTCTTGAACCATAATTAATAGTAGTTCTTCAGGAGGTATGACAGAATTAATTAGTTATTGATTAACTAACTGATACTTAAGACAATCATAAAATTCTATTACATACTGATTAGTTAACACATCTTCCTTAGTAGTTAACAGTAGTGAAGAAGTAGTTAATGAAGAATTACCTATTAGTTTTTCAGTAATTCCTTATTAGTTAGGCAGTAAGTAAGAAACAGTATTCTAAAGTGTTACCGTGAAACGTCATAAATCGCTGCCCAAGTACTGTTCCAATTCAAAGTTCACATAGCCAAGTCCAGTTCAAATCCCTGGATGTTTTCTTGATCCACCCCTTTTACAGAGGATGCATTGAAAGGTGACTTGTGCGGACTTGAGACACCCAGAATGCATCTCGCACCAACCAGCAAGCGTCAATGGCAGAGGAGAAAGGCTGCGAAATTTAAAAATACTACTGGTATTGTGTCACGAAATTTAGTTTTAAGAGTTTTTCAGGAGAGAACGTAGTTGTTAAAAGCTAAAATCTGTGGTTTATTTACAAAGATAGTGCCTATTTAAAAATTTGATCATGTACCCACCGAGAACATCCTTTCCTCGGCTAGTCCTTCTAACGTTTGATGCTGGCTCTGATGTCTCTAGTCTAGTGGTTAAACATGATTTGTCTTGTGTATATATAAGGGGCGATCTTTGGTCTCATTAATCTATGAGTTGATCCCTGGCAAATCGTTTTGGCTGAGGGCAAAGTGAAGTTTTATAACTTTATATATTTAGGCTATTTAACTTTAACGTTGTTGCCTACTGACTTATGTTTGACTGAATTGTTTAGCCTACTTTATTTCTTGACTTGTAGCTATAGCTTCTTATACCTTTTAGGCTATACTTTTATAATGGCTATTATTGATCATTAAAATTGACATTTAACAAAAAAGAAGAGACAGGGTTGTGTAATTTTATTTTATATATTATATTTTAAAATATAACAAATATTTTATATATTCATTTTATTATTTACATTCTCATCACTGTATGCACATAAAATAAAATGACACAACCCTGTTTATTTTTGTTAAATGTCAGTTTTAATGATATTGATGATGATTTCATATTTTTAAAATTAACACAAAAAGAGGCATGGATGTGTTTTAGCCTATATTTTGTGTTGTTATGAATATAGGCTATGCAGTGAAGATAATCAATGTACGCGTTGCCTGAACCACCTTTGTGCGGCTATTAATATGTTTAAGATTTTTTAAATGAAAATGAAAAGAGGCAGAGTGGTGTTTTATAACATATTTCATTTTATTGTTGCCTAAAATATACATACACAGTTAACCGGAGTAGCCAGAGCGAGCTGAGTGACGCTATCAAGAATGCTGCTGTTCCGTTTGCAGAAGTACCAGACTTGCATCCTCCAGTCCTTGGGAGTTCGTTCTCCTGAGTCGAACTTGGCAAGTCCAAACTACCAAGGACAGAAGTCCGAAGTTTGCGTACTTTGTATTGAGAAACGGCCACATAAAACCATTGTCGTGAATAAAACACAACTATTGACCAATCAGAATCAAGGACTGGAACTAACCTTTTTATAAAATAGAAAATCTATCAAAGCAGCTTCACAATAATAAACAGGAAAGTAACAGAATGATGTAGCCTAAGCAGTACACCAATCACAACAGACTAATCAGAGCAGAGTAGGCTTTTGGAAAGGAAGAGTTTAGAGAGACTGAATACTTTATTTAACCATTTCAGACACTGTGAGAAAAGAGGTGATGCTGCTAAGTATATTATGAGAAAATTAAAGGGGCATTCGGCAACTATTTCAGCTTAATAAAACCGTTTAGAAATCATTTGGATGGTTTAATAACCTGTTCTGGTGAAAATGGTGACTTTCCCCGCTCCCCCCAACGTTCCCAGGCTGAAAACCAACCTTGCAACATGAGGATTAACGTCCCGGCAAGTTGGAAATAGGAAGTCTCGTGAGAAGCGAGAACGAGCGAGAAACACAAACTGCTTTATGGCAATTCGACATAAACACACATGCCGCCCTCAATGTGTATGATGTATTACCCATCTCGGTAGACATAGCTCCACCTGATAAAGTTGGCCGGCTCCGATAATAACAAATGCACATGAGCAGGGGTAGAAAGGGGGAGGAGGGGCCGCAAGTGAGTTTTTTTTACGACATTGTTGTGAAATATACGCCTCACAGCTGTAGGGGGAGCTCGTTGAGAAAACATGTGACAACAAAAGTGAAAATCAGCGAATAAATTGCTAGGGTTACCGAATGCCCCTTTAAAGTGTTTTTTGACCTTGGATGCATGTAAACCTATTGTAGGAGACCTCCTTAAACAAAATTAGGGACCTTTAAAATAGCTTAGTATATAGGGACTTTAATATTAAGCTTTCTAAAGTATGTTTTTGCAACAGTCCATAGAAAATGAAAACAATCACCACAATATGGTGTTGTGGTTTATCCAGGTTGTCAAAACCAATGAATCTGCCCCTATGACCTATATACAAAGCACATTGTGTGCTCTCTAACAAAGTGAGTTTCTCCACATCAACCTCTGTTGAATGGTAAGGTGAACAGGATAAAAGGAGCCCACAGCCACATTACAACTAGAAAATAAGCTTTTCATTGTCTAGAGAAACAAGGCCAGCATGATAAAAACATATGAACATTTTTGTATCAAAGAGTCACACCATTAAAGACACAAATAAATAACCACAGTGTAAACCGCATTCTGGGAAATAAATTGGCTGATCTACTAAGTTTCTTCAAATGTGGCACTGCAACTAAACCTGCTAGGTCAAAGGGAATTACACAAGCAAGTCTTTGAGACATAAATTATTTCACTGGCAAATCATGTGCTTGCAGTTTTGATGCCGGTTTCAGGGTACTTTTATGTCACAGAGAGAGGTTGACTTTTATATGAAGGTCACATTAAAATTTAAAACCTTTCTTGATGGTTTTCTTTTCAATTTACCTTTAAAAATGTCTAATGTACTGATTTCATTTTTTATTGTATTGACACATTGTATTAATTTCCATTGAAAAAAACATGCTTCCACATTCAATTGTATTTAAATCTTCTATTTTTTTTAGTATCTTAAAGGTGCACTACTGTATAATTTTGGCCCTCTATTGGTTAACTGCATGCCTTTTGCAGAAGAACATTGTTTTGGTTGTGCTTAGGCTCTGCGTGACTGTGCGGATGAATTTGGTTCATTCTTATAATTAAAACAAAAAAAGAGAGAGATTATCCTACTGCTGATAAAACATTCACTACAAGGCTTAAGAGATATAACGTCTCAGGTTACGTATGTAACCCTGGTTCCCTGATAGGGAACGAGACGCTACGTTGAGAAGCGGTGGGAACGCTCTGCGTGATTGCGTCGTGAAGCACGTGTATAATCAGTCCAATGGAAGAGCGAGACGTCATAGGCGGATGACGTCATCGACCAGGAAACTATAAAGCAACCCTGAAATCAGACCGCGACAGCTTCTGAAAGGCCTGAAGCAAGTCGATCAGGGCATGCAGGAAGTATGGCAGATAAACGCAGCGTCTCGTTCCCTGTCAGGGAACTAGGGTTACATACGTAACCTGAGACGTTCCCTTTCCAGGGAACTCGAGCTGCGTTGAGATGCGGTGGGAACCCCATACCCACTACACCATAAAGACAAATGCCCGTTCTGTGTGAAGTCCTTGCGCACAATAGAAGCAAGCAACCTAGCCCCAGGAGTGGAGAGGTGTAGGTCATACAATCTGACAAATGTATGTGGTGAGGACCAGCCTGCCGCATTACAAATATCCTGAAGGGAAACACCCAAAATTAAAGCCTAGAGGCAGCCATACTCCTTGAGGAATGGGCCTGAACAGCCACAGGTGAACGCTGTCCGGCCGCTTCATAAGCAAGTGAGAAAGCCTCAACTACCCACTTGCTCATTATCTGTTTAGATGCAGGGCAACCTATCTTAGGTTACCCGAAGCAGACAAATAATTGTTCTGATAAACGCCACTGAGCAGCTCTGTGGACATACGCATCCAAAGCCCGGACAGGGCATAACAGATTATCAGATGATCTGGGGTATTAAAGGTGGAGGACAGAAGGCGTGGAGCACAAATGACCCGCACATTTAGTAGGGACCTAGAAATACAACCCGACCTGGGGTGAAGAAATACTACCACCAAACCAGGTGCAAATCCAAGTACGTGCAGGCCTCAGCCTCATGTACCACGGAGAAGAAGAAATTAACCCTCTGAGGTCTGAGGTGTTTTCTGGGTCCTGGAGGTGTTCTGACATGCTCTGACATTTGTGCTTTTTTCAGTTATTTATAAACATGTTAATGGCAAAGGTCAAGTCAAGTCAAATATATTTATATAGCGCTTTTCACAATACAGATTGTATCAAAGCTGCTTCACAGTATCAATCAAAACAACTTAACATTTTTTTTTTATTACTAGAAAAAAGACATCCAAGTTTGGTAGAGCTGATCAATGGTATGATTGGTTAATTAATTTGAATATCCCCAACTGAGCAAGCCAAAGGCAACAGTGGCAAGGAACCGAAAAACTCCATCCAGTGACCTAGGTGTAAATTCACTCTATATAGCACAAACGGGGCTACTGTAATATGTGAGCAACATGTATGTACATGTTTGTATTTTTAAGATAATAATGTTTATGCGTGGTTTGTGAAAAAACAAAAAACAAATGTCACTGAAATAAGGTCATAAAACCCATAGTGATTATTTCTTCACAAGACTTTTGAAAATTGTATCACGTAGCCTAGAATATTTGCTCCAAAACTATGTGAAAATCATCCTGCATACTCATTTAGATAAGACAATATATTGATTTAAAATTTGTATGACGTGTTTTGTGTGAGAAAGCTTTATGCGAAGGGGCATGGATCTCATTAATATGAATGCATTTTACACCTGAGAAAGACAAAGACCCTCCCCTAATGACCCTATTAGGGGCTATCAGGCCCTATCATCATGAGAAGCCTTGCACAAAGAATGAGGAGAAATTAAAAAAAGAATGGCTTTTATATTGTCTGGATTTATTTACAACACAACATAATCCAAAGATACACAACAAAGGACAAAAAGCACATTAGTAAACACACTGATGTAAAGACAAAGACTTAAACAGTCACACACCTTTGTGCCATTCCTGAAACATAGTAGCCTACATACCTGTCATGTCCAAGGTGTTTGACTTTTCATTTTACCATGTTCATGTACATAGACTCATGTGAATATATATATATATATATATATATATATATATACAGGTAATTCTCAAAAAAATTTGCATATTGTGATAAAATTAATAAACTTCCATAATGTAATGATAAAAATTAAACTTTCATATATTTTAGATTCATTGCACACCAACTGAAATATTTCAGGTCTTTTATTGTTTTAATACTGATAATTTTGGCATACAGCTCATGAAAACCCCAAATTCCTATATCAAAAAATTAGCATATTATGAAAAGGGTCTCTAAACGAGCTATTAACCTAATCATCTGAATCAACTAATTAACTCTAAACACCTGCAAAAGATTTCTGAGGCTTTTAAAAACTCCCAGCCTGTTTCATTACTCAAAACCGCAATCATGGGTAAGACTGCCTGTCAGGGTTATGTCTGGGTAGGAATCACAGGATCCAATAGCAAGTAAAAAGTATTTATTAATAATACTGAGTGAACAGTGAAACAGGAAGTCTGGTAAAGTCCTTGGTCAGACAGCAGAGCCTTGGCAGCGCAGATGACTGCAGTGGGTGAAGTGTGGTCCCTGAACCCAGTAGTCCGACACGAACCAGATAATCCACTGAAGCAGAGTGAACACGACGCGGACCAGATAATCCACTGTAGCAGAGTGAAAACGACACAGACCAGATAATCCACTGAAGCAGAGTGAAAGGGCTGGTAGAGAGCAGCAGGAATCCGTGAGAACCGGAACTGAGAACGAGACTGAAGACAAACATGAGACCCGAACAGGACCAGGGAAACAACGATCTGACACTGAACATGACAAACACAGCACTACATATAGGACTCACAAACGAGGTACACCTGCGACTGATCTGATTGCTCGTCAGCACAGCTGACGCTCATGGGCAATCAGATCAGAGCAGTAACACACAGAATGAGAAAGTGAACCTGTGAACCGTGACATGGGAGCATGGGAGCGCTCCCAGAGGGACCTACCTGGCGATTGTAAGCATCGATAAGGGAATGATCCAATATGTCTCGGGCAGGAACCCAACTCCTCTCCTCCGGACCGTAACCCTCCCAGTCCACCAAGTACTGGAATCCACGTCCCCTCCGCCTAGCGTCCAGAATACGGTTAACCGAATAAACTGGTTCCCTATCTACGATTCGCGGCGGTGGGGGAACCGGGACTGGCGAATTAATAGGAGAACGAAAAAAGGGCTTGATCTTAGAAACATGGAAAACGGGATGAATTCTCTGGTACGCCGGAGGAAATTTGAGGCGGACCGTCACCGGACTAAGGATCTTGGTGATGGTAAACGGGCCAATAAATTTAGGAGCAAGTTTTCTACAACCGGAGCGGAGAGGAATATCAGTAGATGAAAGCCACACTTTTTGACCAGCGACGTAGACGGGAGGCTTCGACCTGTGGCGATCGGCCTGGGCCTTGGTGCGCAAACCCACCTGGAGAAGGGTCTCCCTGGACGTTCTCCAGATGTGTCTGCACCTCTGGACGAATTCGTGAGCGGAGGGAACCGCGACTTCGGATTCCAGACTAGAAAAGATTGGTGGCTGGTACCCTAAACTACTCTCAAAAGGAGACAGGCCCGTGGACAACACTGGTAATGAGTTATGCGCGTACTCAACCCATGAGATGTGCTGACTCCAAGAGGACGGGTTCTGTGAAGCTAAACATCGCAACCCCCGTTCTAAATCTTGGTTGGCCCTCTCCGTCTGTCCGTTGCTCTGGGGATGGAACCCAGAGGAAAGACTGACATTCGCCCCCAGCAACCGGCAAAACTCTCTCCAAAATTTGTATATAAACTGGGGACCTCTGTCAGAGACCACGTCTGTCGGGAGGCCATGAATCCGAAAAACGTGGTCTATGACAGCCACCGCTGTCTCTCTGGCTGATGGTAATTTGGGCAGAGGGATGAAATGAGTTGCCTTCGAGAACCTATCCACCACGGTTAAAACCACCGTGTTACCCTGTGAGGCAGGGAGGCCTGTGACGAAATCTAGCGCAATGTGTGACCAGGGTCTCGAAGGCACTGACAACGGTTGAAGGAGCCCAGCCGGAGGACGAGTGGAGGTCTTACAGCTAGCACAGACGGAGCAGGTCAATACAAAACGACGAGTGTCGCGAGCCATGGTCTGCCACCAGAACCGTTGTTTAATGAGAAAGATGGTACGATTAACTCCCGGATGACAAGCTAGCTTGGAACAATGACCCCACTGGATAATGTTGGACCGCAATCTCTCTGGCACAAACAATCGACCTGGTGGGCATCCGGGCGGAGGCACTACCCCATGTAAGGCAGTGCGGACCTTCGACTCGATCTCCCAGGTCAGCATTGCCACCACACGACTCTGTGGAACGATGGACTCGGGAGAAACCGGGCGTTCAGATTGGTCAAAAATGCGGGACAACGCGTCAGGCTTGATGTTTTTGGAACCTGGACGGTAGGAGATGGAAAAATCGAATCGACCAAAAAAAAGTGCCCACCGAGCCTGCCTAGAGTTAAGACGTTTGGCGGATCTGATGTACTCAAGGTTCTTATGATCGGTCCAAACGATAAAGGGTACCCCCGAGCCCTCCGACCAATGACGCCACTCCTCCAAGGCTAACTTGACTGCCAACAATTCTCTATTACCAATGTCGTAGTTACGTTCGGCAGGAGATAAGCGATGAGAAAAATACGCGCACGGATGAACCTTGTTGTCTGCGGGGGAGCATTGGGAGAGAGCCGCGCCTACCCCCACCTCTGACGCGTCGACCTCCACCACAAACTGACGAGAAGAATCAGGGGCAACCAGAATGGGGGCTGAAACAAAGCAGTCCTTAAGTTTAGAAAATGCAGGCTCCGCTGCACTAGACCACCCGAACGTCGTCATGGTGGAGGTCAAGGCGGTCAGAGGCGCGGCTAGTTGGCTATAGTTGCGAATAAAACGTCGGTAAAAATTGGCAAAGCCCAGAAACCTCTGCAGGGCCTTGCGGGAGTCTGGGGTTGGCCAATTTACCACTGCCTGAATCTTGTCGGGATCCATACGCATCCCCTCAGACAACACGATGTATCCTAGAAAGGGAACAGACTGTGCATTAAAAACGCATTTCTCCGCCTTGACATAAAGCCCATTCTCCAACAGCCTCTGAAGCACTCGTCTGACGTGTTGAACGTGTACCTGGAGAGACGAAGAAAAAATCAATATGTCATCCAGGTAGACATATATGAACTGATCGACCATGTCTCTCAACACGTCGTTGACGAGTGCCTGGAAAACCGCGGGGGAGTTGGAAAGCCCAACGTTACGAAGATCCAACTTTGTGAATAAGGAGGCGCCCTGCAGTCTCTCAAAGCCTGTAGACATCAATGGCAAAGGATAAGTATTCTTTACCGTGATGTCGTTCAACCCTCGATAGTCAATACAAGGACGCAAGGAACCGTCCTTCTTACCCACAAAGAAGAATCCCACCCCTGCGGGGGAAGAGGAAGGGCGGATGAACTTGGCTGTAAGAGAATCAGAAATATATTTCTCCATGGCCTCCCTCTCGGGAACGGAAAGAGAGTATAATCTGCCCTTAGGCGGAGACGTACCTGGCAATAAGTCTATCGCACAGTCATAGGGACGATGAGGAGGAAGAGAAGCAGCCCGAGACTTACTGAACACCTCCTTCAGGTCGAGATATTCCCCGGGCACGTTAGACAGGTCCACCTGCTCATCCTGCAACACAGAACAAGACACAGAAGAACACGCAGACACCAAACAAGACGCATGACAATTCTCACTCCAAGACATGATAGAGCTCTGCCGCCAGTTAATGTGAGGGTTATGGAGGGTGAGCCAGGGGTGCCCTAACACCACAGGCGCAAAAGCAGAGTCAATGAGGAGAAAATGGATCTCCTCGACATGGTTGCCAGAAGTAGTCAAACTCACCGGTCCGGTGGAGTGCGTGACGGGTGACAGGAGTTGACCACTTAGTGCGTTGACAGATATGGGATGAGTGATGGGAATGATGGGAATACCCAGGTGCTGTGCCAGATCATGGTCCAAAAAGCTCCCCTCCGCTCCAGAGTCCACGAGCGCGTCACAGATGTGGTGAGGAGTGGCCCACTGCAGTCTGGCCAGGAGGAGCGTCGATTCACGGGAGGTTTCTTCAAAAGTAATGCCACCCGTCAGTAACCTCCTCGCTACTGACGGGCCTTGGCTTTTACCGGGCACCTTGGGGCAAAATGTCCCCCGGTCCCCCGCAGTATAAACACAGCCCCTGGGCTCGCCTCCGCTCCTTCTCCTCCCAGGAGAGCCGAGCTCTGCCCACCTGCATGGGTTCCGGGTCGAATGTAGGGCCGACCGCATCACAGGAAGGTGTAACAGGATGGTTCTGTACGTCTGGAATCAAACTCCTCTGCATTATCAGATCTCGACGTTGCAGTCTTGAGTCCACTCGAATGGCTAAGTCAATCAGGTCATCTAGAGATGCAGGTAGGTCCAGAGTGTAGATCTCAGCCTGGATGCGATCGGCCAACCCATGCAGAAAGATGTCCCACTGCGCCTCGCTGTTCCACTTGCACTCCGCGGCCAGTGTCCGGAACTCAATGGCATAGTCCGCCACTGACCTGTGATCCTGCCGAAGGTCTGCCAAGAACCTGGCCGCCTCCCTCCCTGAGACTGCGCGATCAAACACCTTCTTAAGTTCTGCTCCGAAGGACTGGAAGGACGTCAAGCACTGATGCCCTTGCTCCCATACAGCGGTTCCCCACAGCGCCGCTCTTCCAGAGAGTAATGTGACTACAAGGGCTACTTTGGATTCTTCGGTGGAGAACGATGACGGCTGGAGAGCAAAATAAAGTGAGCATTTAGTCAGGAATGCACGACACAGTTGTGGCTCACCCGAATAGGCAGCAGGAGGAGGTAGACGAGGCTCCGGACTGTTGGAAGGCTGGGCCGGGGGTGGAACAGCGGGTGGTGGAATAGGCGCAGTGGTCCCGTGGGCAGACTCGACTCTCAGCTGCTGTAACTGGGAGGAGAGTTCTGCCATCTGCGCCACCAAGGTCTGAACAGCACGACCGGTAGCTGTGATCTGTTCATCCTGCCGATCGAAACCTGTGTTGTTTTTGTTCAGTATCTCTCGTAGCTCGGCCATACTTGCTGGATCCATAACGAGGTCAGATCGTTATGTCAGGGTTATGTCTGGGTAGGAATCACAGGATCCAATAGCAAGTAAAAAGTATTTATTAATAATACTGAGTGAACAGTGAAACAGGAAGTCTGGTGAAGTCCTTGGTCAGACAGCAGAGCCTTGGCAGCGCAGACGACTGCAGTGGGTGAAGCGTGGTCCCTGAACCCAGTAAGTCCGACACGAACCAGATAATCCACTGAAGCAGAGTGAACACGACACGGACCAGATAATCCACTGAAGCAGAGTGAAAACGACACAGACCAGATAATCTACTGAAGCAGAGTGAAAGGGCTGGTAGAGAGCTGCAGGAATCCGTGAGAAACGGAACTGAGAACGAGACTGAAGACAAACATGAGACCCGAACAGGACCAGGAAAACAACGATCTGACACTGAACATGACAAACACAGCACTACATATTGGACTCACAAACGAGGTACACCTGCGACTGATCTGATTGCTCGTCAGCACAGCTGACGCTCATGGGCAATCAGATCAGAGCAGTAACACACAGAATGAGAAAGTGAACCTGTGAACCGTGACACTGCCGACCTGACTGCTGTCCAGAAGGCCATCATTGACACCCTCAAGCAAGAGGGTAAGAAACAGAAAGAAATTTCTGAACAAATAAGCTGTTCCCAGAGTGCTGTATCAAGGCACCTCAGTGGGAAGTCTGTGGGAAGGAAAAATTGTGGCAAAAAACGCTGCACAACGAGAAGAGGTGACCAGACCCTGAGGAAGATTGTGGAGAAGGACCGATTCCAGACCTTGGGGGACCTGCGGAAGCAGTGGACTGAGTCTGGAGTAGAAACATCCAGAGCCACCGTGCACAGGCGTGTGCAGGAAATGGGCTACAGGTGCCGTATTCCCCAGGTCAAGCCACTTTTGAACCAGAAACAGCGGCATAAGCGCCTGACCTGGGCTACAGAGAAGCACCACTGGACTGTTGCTCAGTGGTCCAAAGTACTTTTTTCGGATGAAAGCAAATTTTGCATGTCATTCGGAAATCAAGGTGCCAGAGTCTGGAGGAAGACTGGGGAGAAGGAAATGCCAAAATGCCTGAAGTCCAGTGTCAAGTACCCACAGTCAGTGATGGTCTGGGGTGCCATGTCAGCAGCTGGTGTTGGTCCACTGTGTTTTATCAAGGGCAGGGTCAATGCAGCTATCTATCAGGAGATTTTGGAGCACTTCATGCTTCCATCTGCTGAAAAGCTTTATGGAGATGAAGATTTTATTTTTCAGCACGACCTGGCACCTGCTCACAGTGCCAAAACCACTGGTAAATGGTTTACTGACCATGGTATTACTGTGTTCAATTGGCCTGCCAACTCTCCTGACCTGAACCCCATAGAGAATCTGTGGGATATTGTGAAGAGAAAGTTAAGAGACGCAAGACCCAACACTCTGGATGAGCTTAAGGCCGCTATCGAAGCATCCTGGGCCTCCATAACACCTCAGCAGTGCCACAGGCTGATTGCCTCCATGCCACGCCGCATTGAAGCAGTCATTTCTGCAAAAGGATTCCCGACCAAGTATTGAGTGCATAAGTGAACATAATTATTTGAAGGTTGACTTTTTTTGTATTAAAAACATTTATTTTATTGGTCGGATGAAATATGCTAATTTTTGAGATAGGAATTTGGGGTTTTCATGAGCTGTATGCCAAAATCATCAGTATTAAAACAATAAAAGACCTGAAATATTTCAGTTGGTGTGCAATGAATCTAAAATATATGAAAGTTTAATTTTTATCATTACATTATGGAAAATAATGAACTTTATCACAATATGCTAATTTTTTGAGAAGGACCTGTATATATATACACACACACACACTGCCGTTCAAAAGTTTGGGGTCGGTATGATTTTTAATGTTTTTAAAAGAAGTCACGTATGCTCACAAAGGCTGTATTCATTTGAGTAAAAATACAAAACAAACCCAGTAATATTGTGAAATAATATTTCAATGTTAATCAGCTGTTTTCTATGTAAATATATAGTAAAGTGTAATTTATTCCTGTGATCATTACTCCAGTCTTCAGTGTCACATGATCCTTCAGAAATCAGTATAATATGATGATTTGATGCTCAAGAAACATTTTTCATTATCATCATTGTTGAAAACAGTTAATTATGTAACCCTTATTACGGGGTAGTAATAATGTACATAGGTGTAGTAGTCTAAAGTAGTCCTAGAGGTTATGTTTAATATGAATTTGGACCAGAATCAGAAAACGCTAAATTGTTAAGAGCCTGAGAATTGAATGCCAATAAAAGGAATACCACACCAGAATAACAGTTTACAAAACCTGTATTAATTACACAGGGCTGGCACATACATATAAGAACACATTTATGAAAAATAACAAACTAAAATAATAAAGTGCGCACAAAAACAAAAACCTTTTTTTCAGTTTCTTTGAGCTCAGTTCGTCCTCGGTTCCACTTGCCTTTATTGACAAGAGTTCAGTTTTCACCGTTGGGGCCCTTTTTTTCAGTTGTGTTAGTGTTTGTCCTACCACCACGAAGATGAAGATGTAACGGTGGTGGCCCCAAAAGACAGTTCAAAACAACCATAAATATTTTAAGTTGCTGTTCGGGCGCCAGACAGGTGTATGCCTGTCAAAAATTAACCCAGGATAGCATAATCAACCACCTGTTACATATCAAAATACAAAATTGACATAGTCTGGGGTTTGCTTCCCATCACTTTTTAATGGCCACAAAACTTATTCCAGTGTCAAAAATTAGTGAGCAATTCCAGTGCTGTATAAGAAACACAACAACTTTACCTCCAGAATCGGTTCAGATGGAGAGGCAAATAAACAAAATAAAACAAAATAACAATAGTCGTACCATAATATCAAACCCCACTACTTCTTTTTTGGTGTTTTTTTTTTCCTTTTGTTCACACATGCAAAGGGGGGAAAAAACATACAAAAATGCGAATCAGTGCAGATACGTCACAATAGATTTTCCGCAACAGTAGAATTTTTTTCCAAGCACACAAACACCGTAACTCAGCAGTTATTAGTAGAAAAAGGGACAAAATACTAAAACAACCAAAATAAACATCACTCAACTAGACTCCTCGGAAGTATGTGTGTGTGTGTGTGTGTGTGTGTGTGTGTGTGTGTGTGTGTGTGTGTGTGTGTTGGTATAGTTAGTGGGTGTGCCCGGGTGGCATGTGTAATTTCGGACAATGTGCATCTCTGAGAGAGCGTGGTAATGTTTGTGCGGAAGCAAAGCTTGATGGCACTGACCCAAACGAATGTAGCAGACCGCAAAGTCTCGGATGAGTGTCTGGAACCGCCGTGGACTCTGAGGTGAACCTTTTCCCGATCGTGCTTTCCTCTACGGACGGCTGAATGAAATCCGTGAAGGTGCGTTGCGCCAGTTCATCGGCTCAATGAAAACAGAACGTCTGGAAGCGTCAACCGACAGAAACACGAGCCCCACTCCACATGGCACTCCAACTTATTTTCTCCTCTCCGACAACCCTCTCACGAGCACTGCATTCACTGGTGACCCCTTTTTTTTCTTTTTCTTTCTTCCAGGTGCGCGAGCCTCCATTAAATTGGCTTCCCCCATTAATTAACGCACGCCTCCTTTTACGTCATGAAATTGACAAAGAGAAAGTATCCTATCGTTTTAATATGGCGGCACAGGAAAAATATTTTTCCCTCTGCCACACTCTCTCCCCCTTGAGAAGACAACGCATAGTTGTAAAGAGAAAACCACTCTAAAACCAAGAAAATCTTCGTCCTCGTCTGAGGTATCACGGAAAATTTCCCGGAGTTTTTTCTGAGTATGACCTTCTACTTCTTTTGCTGTAGGAAAACACGGTTTCATATTGCAAACATGTACATTGCGCACATCCTCTCCTGTGCTTTCCAGTGCAACTTGATAGTTCACAGGACCCAACTGTCTAATTATGCGATATGTTCCCTTCCACTTCGGGGCCAGCTTAGCAGTAAAATTTAGTTGTGAACTGGATTGAGGGAAGTTTCTGATCCATATACGATCCTTCTCTCCGAAGGTGACATCCCTTCTGTTCTTGTTATAACCTCTCAATTGTCTCGTTTGGGCTTTCTTGCAGTTTTCCACGGCCTTTCTTTGTAATTGAGACAACTGATGAACCACATCATATGAAGGACCCGAGGGTGAAAGGTTGTGCCCTTGCAACAATTTGTCCAATGGACTGTGAAGTTTCCTGCCCAGATGGAGCTCAGCGGGTGACATCCCAATAGTCTCCTGAACTGCGGTATTAAGTGCAAAACGAAACTCAGGCAGATAGTGGTCCCAACTTTTATGATTATCTTCCACAAAAGAAGCCATCATGCACTTCAGAGTACGGTTGACTCTTTCCGTCATATTTGTCTGCGGGTGGTAAGCGGTGGTGAGTTTGTGTGTCACACTCCACCTCACACACAATTCAGTGAATAATGCAGATACAAATTGTGTTCCTCTGTCGGACAGGATGTAATCAGGCACGCCCCATCGAGTCAACACTTCTCTTCGCAGAATTTCTGCAATATTCTGAGCAGTGGCTTGTCGCATGGGAAAGAGTTCAACCCATCGAGAAAAATAGTCACGAGTAAAGACGAGTAAATACTCATGTTGTTTTGTGCTTTTAGGCAGGGGGCCCATAACATCCACTCCTAACATTTCATTGGGTCGTGATGTAGTAATAGGTTGAAGTTTTCCTGCTGGTTTTTTGTTGTCACTTTTAAGAGTTTGACATTTTACACACCTTTTGACATGTTTCTTGATGTCCGTCCACATGCCCGGCCAGTAGGCAATGTCTTGTACCCTTTTATATGTCTTGAAAATTCCAAGATGTCCACTCAGGGGACTGGAATGATAGTATTGGAGAATTTTGGGCACAAGGCTGCTGGGAATGACAGCACGATAGTGGACTTGGTTGTTGGCCAGGTGAGTGGTACGATACAATTTGTCTTCCAATACTACATATTGTTCCTTCTCTGGGAGTTCGTTCTCTGCAAGTGCCTGAAATATTTTTCTGACTTCAGGATCCTGATGTTGTTCATTCCAGAGGTTTTCAGGGGTGATCGGAAACTTAGACTCCTCTTTTTGACTGGTGTACACATTACATCCAGGTATGTGGTACATTCGTGAAAGAGCATCAGGTGCTACATTTAACTTTCCTTTTCTGTACTCCATCACAAAATCGAACCTTTGTAGTCGGAGAGCCCATCTAATGAGTCGGCTGGTTGTTCTCGTGGAACTCATCACCCACTGCAACGAGGAATGGTCCGTGATCACTGTGAACAATCGGGGTTCTAAGTAACGCTGCCATTTGTCCAGTGCCCACACCACTGCAAGACATTCCTTTTCTGTGGTGGAATAGTTCATCTCAGCTTTATTTAGAGTTCTACTGGCATAAGCAATCACTTCTTCACCGCCTTGTTCTTTCCGCTGAGTCAACACAGCGCCCAAGCCAGTGTCGCTTGCATCCATGTACACTGAAAAAGGTAGTCGGAGATTGGGATGTCCAAGGATAGGTGGCAATGTAAGGCATGTTTTTAAATGCTCAAAAGCTTGTTGGCATTGCGATGTCCAAAGAAACGATTGTCCCTTCTTTTTTAAGGTGTTGAGAGGCTCTGCGATCCTAGAGAAGTCTGCCACGAATCGATGGTACCACCCAGCCAATCCCAGGAAGCGCTGGACCTCTTTAAGGTTACGGGGAACTGGATAAGTGCGAATTGCTTCCACCTTGCTGGGATCTGCGGTAACACCTTGTCCGTTCACTTCATGACCGAGGAAGGTAATCTCCCGAAGACAGAACTTACACTTCTTTAGGTTTAACGTCAAACCAGCTGTTTGTAAACGCTGCAGGATGGTCTGGATGTTAAGAAAATACTGGGCCATTGATGGGGAGTAAACGATGATATCGTTGATATAGACGAAACAGATGGTTCCAAGCAATCCTCTCAAGACTATCTCCATCAGCCTTTGAAAGGTTGCTGGTGCATTTTTGAGACCAAAAGGCATGACACTGAAATGGTACAACCCCCCTGTCGTGATGAAGGCGGTCTTTGACTTACTCTCAGGTTACATGGGTACCTGCCAATAACCGCTATTCAGATCCAAAGTCGAGAAAATGGCTGCACCAGAGAGCGACTCCATAATCTCCGTGATGTTGGGAATCGGATATGCATCACTTTCAGTGAGAGCATTGACTTTTCTATAGTCAACACAGAACCTGAGACTACCATCTTTTTTAGGAACCAAAACAACTGGGGATGCCCATGCTGAATAAGATGGTTCTATGATGCCAGCCTTTAACATGTCTTCAATCTGTTCTCTTACTATAGTTTGCTTTGCAGGGGTGAGCCGATAAGGGCGTTGTTTAACAGGTACCTGATGTCGAGTGTACAGGCAGTGCCGAAGAACATTCGTACGTCCCGGTCGGCGAGTACACACAACCTGATGTGTCTGCAAGATGTGACGTAATTGGACTTCTTCATTGTGAGGTAAAGTTGCTTCTTTTAATGCATGGTCAAATAAGACTTGATCCTCTGCATGGCTAGGGTCTGCATCTCGAGAGGCCAATAGTGGTTGGGGAGGAGGAACAGAACTTAACAAGGACAGATTTTGTTGAGAGCTTTTAGATTTCTTTTGTCTTCGTTGACATGGAACTCTGCTTGCAGGAATACTTGCGTGGCCTAGTTGGAAATAGTATTCCTCCTCAGGAGAACATTGGAAAGTATATTTCCTTTCCGAGACATTAAGTTGGAGGCCGCTCAGGAAGATGAAGTCTAATCCCAACACTGCTACATATGTCAGCGATGTTGAGGTAAGAACTACAGCCCGCATAGAAATATTGGTGTTATGAAGGGTAATCTGCACATTTATCCACCCCAGTGGAACTTCGGCCTCGCCATTTGCTAAGTAGAGAGGCCCTAAGGTCCATGGATGGAGACTCTCCTGGGGGGTAAGTTCCTTCCACAAACTCTCATCTATAAGAGTATAGCTAGCTCCAGTGTCCACGATAGCTTTACCCTTCCATGTGCCAATGGTGACCGGAACAACAAGCTGTTGGGGTACTGTTAACTGTTTGCTGTCAGTAACCTGCTTCATCTCAAGGTTGGCAGTGATGGGGGATGCAGTCGTGGCGGAGATGGAATAATGGGAGGGTAACCCATCCGGTTTTTGATTTTGAGGGGGACGTTTGTTCTGAGAAGGTTGATGCTGATGAGATGGCTGACTTGAAAAAGATGAGGTAAAAAAGGGACAATTTCCTGGGGAATGATGTCCTTTACACCGCCAGCACTGAACTTGGGACTTGTCCATAGGGCGATTAACAGGAGCTCGAGGTGCCATAGCCTGCTGTTTAGGGTGTACGCCTCCATCATACCGAAACTGCTGCTCATAGTCCATTTCTAATTGATGGCCTAACTTCACCAACTCCTCCACTGTAAAAACTTGACTGCGTAACTGACTGGCGAGGTGAGGTTTAATATTTTTTAGAATCATTTTCACAATTTCACACTCCGTTAATGTGCTTTTCCATCTCTTGCACAATGCCGGTATGAGAAAGCAAAGTCCCTAATAGATTCTCGCTCTCCTTGAGTCCTTGTCCTGACTCGCTCAGCTAACTCGTCCTCATTGTCCTCTGAAAGAAAAGCAGAGAGGAAAGCTGCCTCAAATTCAGTCCAAGAGACAATGGAAGAGCGAGCAACTTCCCACCAGTCACGAGCAGTTCCATGTAAGACTGTACGAAAAGTAGCCAAAAGATCCACGTCTGACAAGGGGTGCAATGCCAAAAAGTCTTGACATCGAGTCAAATAACTCAAAGGGTCTGAGTCATCGGATGGCTTTCCACATGTGGGAAATGTTAGTCGAAGATGATCACTTTTAGCTGTCGTGGTAGTGGAAGATGTGATGGCGGCTGCTTCTGGGCTGGGTGGTAAGGAAAAAGAACTATCGGTTGGAGGTATAGTTAGGGATGCCTCTTTTGGTTGGTCAGTTCTGTCAGTTATCTGCATTTCAATTTTTTTGTTCACTTCTGACTGAAATTTTTGAAAGTCACTGCAAAGCTCCTCCATTTGTTTTTTCCCTTGTTGAAACTCTTTATTAAGTTGATCTTGGCTAATTTGCAGATTCTTGCGCATGTCTTTCAGGTCTTTTTGGATTTCTACCTGAAGCTGTTCAACTAAGAAACGGACCTCAGATACAAGAGTAGCCTTCACATTTGTCAAT
The DNA here is from genome assembly GCA_026230005.1 of Gila orcuttii. Lineage (NCBI taxonomy): Eukaryota > Metazoa > Chordata > Actinopteri > Cypriniformes > Leuciscidae > Gila > Gila orcuttii. Next base: position 30,455,269 of record JAPDVR010000023.1, read on the forward strand.
TCTTCTACAATCATACGTTTGGTAGCTTTGGTCCATTGGTCCATCTCACTTTCCACCTGTTCTTTGTTATCGGAGATACACTTTTGTAGCTGTTGATGGTTTTCCTCCATCTTAGTTACCATGTTGGAAATATGTGTCGCTTGTTCAAAAAACTTGGTCTTTACCTCCTGGGTGAGTTGAATAATTGCCCTCTCTTGTTTCTGGCTTGACTCCTTTAAGGAATCCAAATCTCCTTGTAGTTGCTGAGTTACTTGTTGAAATCCTCTGCCAGGTGTGGGAAGTTGAAAGGGCAAGTCCTGAAAGTCCTGTGGTCCCACAAAAGATGGAGGGGAAGTTTCAGGCGTTGTGCAGAGCTGCATGTCTGAATTTGGTGGTTCCCAGGTGAGGGTTTGTACGGGAGTGCTGCCAGTCAAGGCAGAGGTGGCAAATCGCACTCTGGATCCAGGGGGCTCAGTTTGGGTCATATTAGGGGTGTAAGGGAATAAAGAGACAGGGGCTGCTGGTGGCCACATGGGAGTTTCCACTTCAGGGACCTCAATGTCCACCAAAGTGGATGGAGAGAATGGGGTGGTCATGTTAAAAGTGTAAAAGGTGTTGAAATAAAAAATCAGTAAATGGTATATTGCGTCTGTGACAATTTTTTTTATTTTTGATTTTTTTGAAAAGGATAAACAAACAAACTGGGACAAAATAATAAAGTACAAATGTTGAAAGAACAAACAGGTTCCCCCAAAATCCCAATGTTACACAATTATTCAGTTTGGTCACAAACTTGGTTCAACCCAAAAAGGAGAAGAAAGCGGGGGGGGGGGGGGGGGGGGGGCGGGGGGGGGGTTGTTGATAACTCCTTACACTTCTTCAGCAATTCAATTCAAATTATTATTCACAGTCCACTGGGTTTAGTGACAGAACAATACAAAAATTTTTTGAGTCCCCAAATTACATTTAACTGCAAATTCACCATGGGCAGTTTTTTTTTTTTTTTTTTCATACACACATACACAAAAAAAAAAAAAAAAAAAAAAATCACACGGTTCTGAGTTGTCTTTTTTTTTTATTTTTTATTTTTCTTCCAAAGTTCCCGTTCAGTTCAAAATTTCACTGTTCATGTTTTATAGTTCATGTTATATAGTTCATGTCCCTGTTCGGGCGCCACTCTGTAACGGTGGTGGCCCCAAAAGACAGTTCAAAACAACCATAAATATTTTAAGTTTCTGTTCGGGCGCCAGACAGGTGTATGCCTGTCAAAAATTAACCCAGGATAGCATAATCAACCACCTGTTACATATAAAAATACAAAATTGACATAGTCTGGGGTTTGCTTCCCATCACTTTTTAATGGCCACAAAACTTATTCCAGTGTCAAAAATTAGTGAGCAATTCCAGTGCTTTATAAGAAACACAACAACTTTATCTCCAAAATCGGTTCAGATGGAGAGGAAAATAAACAAAATAAAACAAAATAACAATAGTCGTACCATAATATCAAACCCCACTACTTCTTTTTTGGTGTTTTTTTTCCCTTTTGTTCACACATGCAGGGGGGGGGGGGGGAAACATACAAAAATGCGAATCAGTGCAGATACGTCACAATACATTTTCCGCAACAGTAGAATTTTTTTCCAAGCACACAAACACCGTAACTCAGCAGTTATTAGTAGAAAAAGGGACAAAATACTAAAACAACCAAAATAAACATCAGTCAACTAGACTCCTCGGAATTATGTGTGTGTGTGTGTGTGTGTGTGTGTGTGTGTGTGTGTGTGTGTGTGTGTGTGTGTGTGTGTGTGTAGGTATAGTTAGTGGGTGTGCCCGGGTGGCATGTGTAATTTCGGACAATGTGCGTCTCTAAGAGAGCGTGGTAATGTTTGTGCGGAAGCAAAGCTTGATGGCACTGACCGAAACGAATGTAGCAGACCGCAAAGTTTTGGATGAGTGTCTGGAACCGCTGTGGACTCTGAGGTGAACCTTTTCCCGATCGCGCTTTCCTCTAAGGACGGCTGAATGAAATCCGTGAAGGTGCGTTGCGCCAGTTCATCGGCTCAATGAAAACAGAACGTCTGGAAGCGTCAACCGACAGAAACACGAGCCCCACTCCACATGGCACTCCAACTTATTTTCTCCTCTCCGACAACCCTCTCACGAGCACTGCATTCACTGGTGACCCCTTTTTTTTCTTTTTCTTTCTTCCAGGTGTGTGAGCCTCCATTAAATTGGCTTCCCCCATTAATTAACGCACGCCTCCCTTTACGTCATGAAATTGACAAAGAGAAAGTATCCTAGCTTTTTAATATGGCGGCACAGGAAAAATATTTTTCCCTCTGCCACAAAGATGATCCTGGTAATCTGTCTAAAGTCAGAGTCACAAACACGTCTGGCTCGCCACCCAGCCACCCGGACTGGGAATCTTTGAATCTCTGGGAGAACGTCTGGAACGTCTGGATCTGTATCACTCCGTGGAAAGGATCTCTGCACGATGTTTCCAACTCTTTACCAAAACCTGACCTATAAATAAGGCCAAATCATTTCTCTCAATTACCATTCAGTGAATAAATGGACTGCTACAGGCTACTATAAAATAAAATGAGATAATATTTCAGTACACCTATAATGCAATTTCAAAATCTCTCTCTCGTTGTACAACAGCTCTTATGTTTCTTCTCAGTTATCAAAACTATATGAATTTATCTCCAGTATCAAAAGTACATTTACATCAGAAATCACATTCTTTATAAAAACACACATTTCTAATTCAAGTTTTATGAAACCTTAGTAACATTAGCAGTATGAAGAATAAAACTGCATGAATTGCATGTAAACATTGATCAACTTGTATTACTTTAAATTAGATGCATTAAGGCATTAGCGTGCTTATTTATCCCCCTCTGCACCGGTAACAGTGGAAAGAATGCACTAAAAATTTACCTCTCTAACCTCCAGTAAACACAATTGAATCCACATTTTTTAACATCATTATTTAACAAACTAACTATTTAGCAACAGTATGGAAAGGTAACATTTCTTTTTATAACCCACAAACAAAATAAGTAGTTGGTTTCACAGGCATTAACCAGTATTTCGCTAGCCTATTGTGGCTAAATACCTAAATTTAGATTAACCTAAATGCTAGCGATCTCAGAGGCCTAGCGCTAGATAAACAACTCACCATTTCAGCGGAATTCACTGCCTTTAGCTCCGTGACAACAGTGGATTCAGGCACAGCTCGCTTTAACACTCTATATTACAACAAGGTATAGTCAGCATAAGCAATAATGATTACAGAACTTGTTTAATTCTCTCCATGTCGTTTTTATCGTCTTACCAAGTGGATAACACAGCCTCCTATGCTCAAGTGCAGGGGCCAAAAGAACGTGCAGTGACGCAAAACTAGAGGCGTAACTGTAACGGAGCCTAGCTGGCAGCTGATTGGTCAGCTCACTGTCTCACAGAGCTCACCCATTTGCTCACTTACAAGTCCATCAAAGATACGAAAATAAGTTAACCCTTTTGTGACTGGGTTAGACAGCTAAATAGTGTTTCTCATTATTAAGCCTGGCTACATTTACATTTTTATTTCAGGATTCTTTGATGAATAGAAATTTAAAAGAACAGCATTTATCTGAAAAATAATCTAATCATAAGTGACTTCTTTTAAAAACATTAAAAATCTTACCGACCCCAAACTTTTGAACGGCAGTGTATATATGTATATGTATTTTGTAAAATTGTGAATTTGTTGTGCCTTGTATATAGGCATGTGTAGGGCTGCATAAAATAATAACAATAGCCTAGATAGCAGGCAGCCTATAAATCGTTAAAAATTAACACTTTTCAGTAACACTACACTAGACAAACATATATTGTTTGTCATATGTTACTTCAAATATTTCTATTCGTTATGAAATGAGATGAGTTTGTCGTGAAGCCTAATGTGTTGCGTGTTTTGCTTTTCAATCACACAGCGTGACTCAGACCCAAACTCAGCGTGTGCAGCGATCGAGCCGCTCCAAACTATGAAACATTGTTGTTACATTATACATCTACGTTTGAGCAGACATCCACAAACACAGTATTTAACAGTAAACACAGGTCTAAACATTAAAATATTCACCATATTAGAATAAACACTCATACTAGCATAGGCCTACTTGTATCTCATTTCATAACACTTTAGGCTGCACCAGTTTGAGTTTAGTAGCTACAATGTAAAGTTTATGCAACAATAAAACACTTACTATTATGTCTCTTACCTTAAAAATTGTTCTCATAATAAAAATGTGTCCTTCTTAGGTAAATCCAAGGTAAATCCACAGCACAAACAATCTTCCAAACTGATGAAAAGTAGAGAAATACTGGAGTCGCTGATTCTTTGTTTAGAGCTGATGAGGGCGTTAACAGCTCTGCGTTCCTTCACGTGGATCATTTGAATGAGAACAGCTGCGCGCGTGGGGGTGTGGTCAAATTAAAGTTAATGAGCTCGGGCTGGAGAAACTGTACATGTCGTTGCTTTCATACGGATTTCTTAAACCGAGAATATTTGTTTTTGATATGATTTACTTCATTTAAAAAAGGAGACTTCGAACTTTGTAAAGACATTACTTTCATGTGTGGGTGGCAAGTATTGGCTGAGTTACAGATCATTTTATGTCGCGTTTCAGAATGAACTTCACATTGAGAGAGAAGACAGAACGTGCATCATGTTTTTTTTCTTTATTTCACGAAAAACACAACTTTTTGTTTTTATTATTAGTGTACACAAAAAAGAAGACATTTAACAGTTTTTAAAAATGTATAACACTTGCCTGTATGACAAAAATCGATCGAGTTATTTGAGTTTCTTTTGCACTGATAAGAAAAAAAGCGAGACTATCGCGCCGGCGCGATAGCCGACCCCAGGGGCTTAAGGATCTCTCCTCAGAGATAACCCAGCAAAGAAACATTCATTACAGAAATCAAGTACTGTACCAACGGGGCAGAAACAAGATTCAGAAGGCGTTCTCTGCACCAGGCAGAGAACAGCATATTTAGTCTTCTCGTGGAGGGAGCTCTAGACTGGAGTATGGTCTCCACGACCTCGGTCGAGAGACCTGAATCTATGAGCTGGGACCCCTCAGAGGCCCACAGTATCCACAACTCCAGAGCTCCCAGGAGCAAAGATATCGGGAAAAGCGTATAGGTGTAGCGGCAACCACACCTATTACATCACATCCAGTCCAAGCGGAGCTGAATGAGTGAGGGAGAACCACAAGGGCAATGCATTGTACAAGCAATGCGAAAGGTCGACTTGTAGTTTGACCGAAGTTCTCCCTAAGAAGCTCCACCACCTCGGGGTGAAGTTTCCATTCCCAGGGCCACAGCCCCTGCCTCAACAGGATATCTGCTCTGATATACGAGACCATCAGTGTGTTGTCCGGACCCTTCGCCGAGCAACCACTCATGATTGCCCCCGACTTGTGAGGGAAGCATCCGTCGATAGCATTATGCGTCGACAAGAAGCCCCCAACACTGGGCCTGGGCGAGGAACCAAGGTTCTTCCACATGACCGAGGCACAAAGGCATAGCCGCTTTACCTTGATCTTGCAAAAACGGATTTCCCCTTGGAGAAAACCCCTTGGTCCTGAGCCACCACTGCAGGGGTCTCATGTACAGAAGGCCAAAAGTACCTACGTTGGACGCAACTACAATGAGCCCCAACAGTCTCAGAGACTGTTTTGCAGTGAGTGACTGACCTAGTTTTACATTCTTTACGGCTGTGAGAATCACAGAAATACGTGCAGGAGACAGACCTGCTTGCATTGTTGTCGAATCCCATAATACACCTAGAAAAGTGGTCCTCTGAGCTGGGAGGAGTACACTCTTTTTGGTGTTGAGCCGCAACCCCAACCTCCTTATGTGGGACAGAACGACATCTCGATGTTGAACTGCCAAAAGCTCGGACTGAGCTAAAATCAACCAATCGTCGATGTAATTTAATACGCGAATGCCCTGGAATCTCAGAGGAGCCAGAGCTGCATCCACGCATATTGTAAAAGGTGCGGGGTGATAACCTAGGCCGAATGGAAGAACCCGATACTGGTATGCTTCGCCCCTGAAAGCAAACCTCAGGAACCTCCTGTGATGAGGATGGATAGATAAGTAAGCGTCCTTTAAGTCTATTGTGACAAACCAGTCCTCGGACTGAGTCTGTGACACAATCATATTTAGCGTAAGCATACTTTTAACTTAAGATTCTGAAACCTGCTGTTTAATTGACGCAGGTCTAGAGTAGGACGCAACCCCTCATCCTCTTTCGGAACAATGAAGTAATGGCAGTAAAACCCTGACTGTCTGCCGGGAGGAGGAACCCCTTCTACAGCTCCTTTTGCAGAAGTGTCAGTACTTCCTGCTCCATAACCAAAGCCTGCTCGGGGTCCACCACAGTGGGGAGGACCCCTAGAAATCAAGAATCGAATTCTGAACCCTTTTCGATAGTGTGTGGACCCACCGAGAAATATGTGGCAGTAGTTTCCACGCTGCCAGAAATTCTACTAGGGGAACCAGTCTCTCAAGACTGGCCTCTGGATTTGGTTGAACAGTCACTACGGTGCCCTGAAGCGGTGAACCGGCAGGGAACAACCGAACTTGACCGTTCTACGACCCTCCTCGGAGGATCGTGTGGGGACGCTGACACCTCGGTGCCCTGAACGGCGAACCGGCAGGGAACAACCGAACTGGCAGCGCTGCGACCCTCCTCAGAGAGTCGCACCCCAGAGGGCGCCGAGGAGAAACGATTTCTCAAAACCATCCCTGCCCCGGAGGAGCCCTCAGAAGCCTGATAGCCTCGTTTTTTTTGTTTTTTTTTTACGACAGGACTTCCTGTCTAAGCTTTATTAGAGATGACGACAGTCCTCAGATCTTGCCTACCTCTAAATAACTTAGTTCCTACGACCCTCCTCGGAGGATCATTGGAAAAAGCAGGCACCTCGGCACCCTGAAACGCCGAACCGGCAGGGAAACCGAACTGACTGCTCCACGACCCCCCTCGGAGGATCGTTTGGGGACACTGACACCTTGGTGCCCTGAACGGCGAACCGGCAGGAAAACCGAACTGGCAGCGCTGCGACCCTCCTCAGAGAGTCACACCCCAGAGGGCGCCGAGGAGAAACGATTTCTCAAAACCATCCCTACCCCGGAGGGGTCCACCCTTTAGAAGCCTGATAGCCTCGGCGTCAGGGCTTCCTATTTGTCCAAGCTTTTTTAGAGATAAAAAAGTCCTCAGATCTTGCATATCTCTAACTGGCTAGACGCCACCCAAGTCCCCCTCGATTGTGGAGGAGCCCAAATGGCGATGCTTGTTTTGCACTCTGTGCTGCAAGGAGCTTAGTAGTCCGAGACTGCTCCGCCCAGCAGTCTCAGGAACATTAGATTGGTGAGGAAGAAACCTCTGGAATGCCGCTGAATGGTTTATTTCTTAGTTTTTTTAAAGCGGAGCGTCCAGAAGAACAGACATAATTTTATCTTATTTTTCTTTATTTTTAAATCAGAAAAACGTGTATATATATATATATATATATATATATATATATATATATATATCACTCCGTGGCCACCAGCAGGAAAACAACCGAACTGGCCGTGCTGTGACCCTCCTCATAGAGTCGCCCCCCAGAGGATGCAGAGGAGAAACGATTTCTCGAAACCGTCCCTCCCCAGTATAGTTTATCTGTTTTTGCACGACGCAATTATCGGATAGCGTCAGTGCTGACAACCTCACATTCATCCATGTCTTTATAATTTACCCACCAGCGCTGCCTAATACATTTTTATTTATTTATTTATTTAAGATGGCTGGTGGGTAACGTCGGGGTTAAAAATGATGACGCCGACTCGGGAGAGAGAAAGCTAGCAAGCGTCACTTTAACCCGAGGCACTGTCATATCATGATACTTAATACCCATAGCATTACTATAGTTAGACGTTTGGGCATTAAACACATAAAATAGAAACCGGCTTATTCCACGATCTCGACACCTCAGTGTGGTGTGGAGATAGGGAAAAAAACGGCAGTCCCCGACGAGGAGGCTGAGATACAGAGTTTTTCTGTTTTTAGATATATTTCATCTAATAAACTCTTTTTATTTTCACTCTCATAATGTTCAGCTGGCCAGAAAATATTTAACTAGCAACAGCACTAGATAAACCTCCTTTTAAAGCTCCTCTTTTTTCAACAGAGTTATGAGCTGACTTATTAATTCATTTATTGAAAACTCAAACATCTGCCTTTTTCTTAATATCTTTATTTGTTTTGTTCTCTTTTTCTAAACAAAACACTAACGATACCAATTCCTCGGAACTGGAAATCGCCAGCACTGGATCTGGCAGGTGAAAGCTGAGATAGGGTGGGGCCCGTCCCAACCCCCGCTGTCAGATCCGTTTGCGAACCCCAAAATGCGAGTCGCCGCCATGCATCGGCAACAGCGGGACCCGCGCGGGGAGCGCGAACCGAACTGTCCTCCTCGAAGAACGCCCGGCGGGAGCGGATCGTCCTCACGGACAGCTCCTCGCAATGCTCACAGTCAGCCTCCTCGAGAACTGACTGTGGCATTCTCCACTCCCAAATAGTAACAAAAAGCTGATGTGTGTGTCCCCACCCGTGATATTACGTGGGCAGGGAACAACACAAAGCTGCTTGCTCTCTTTTGCCATAATATATATATATATATTGCAACTTGACAGACAACAATAAATATGACAAGGGCAGAATACACAGATCGCTTGCTGAAGGCACAGAAGCTGTCGCGGTCTGATTTCAGGGTTGCTTTATAGTTTCCTGGTCGATGACGTCACCCGCCTATGACGTCTCGCTCTTCCATTGGACTGATTATACACGTGCTTCACGACGCAATCACGCAGAGCGTTCCCACCGCTTCTCAACGCAGCTCGAGTTCCTTTGAAAGGGAACCAGTTTAGGTGGAAAGGATCTCAAGCTGAGTAGCTGAAGACTTTACCAGGGGCGCATTAATGCACAGGCTTACACGGGCCCCAGGGGCCTGCAGTGGAGAGGGGCCTTCTAACTGCACGAAAGTTGTCTTTATGACAACTAACCTGTGTCACACAGACAGACACGTGCCAAAGCAACTTTTCTCTATTTATGAATATGATGAGACACACATGGGCGGGTGACGGATGTACACAATTTCTCATGAAAAGCAAGGTCTAAAATATAAACACTTATAATTGGCTTATCATCGTGAATCAGATTAAGACAAAAACACAGTTTGGAAGAAGGATTGATGATGTATTGACTCATTATTTCAATTTTGTTAACTTTTAACAAAAAAAGTTACACAGTGTACCTTTAATTATTAAGAGTTTAGATTTCACCACATGTGTTTTACTTTCTTCAAAAGTTAGTTCTGAAACTAATTGCTAAAATCAATAATAATTGATCATAAAAATAATGCACAACATTTTTTAATACTAATTAGTCATAATTTTGCACTGAACATGGATAAATCCATCAGTGATGCCACTGTAAAGTAAAATACATATGAGGAAAAAAACACATTCGTAAGTATTTTGCAAATCAGTTTGTCCTAAAAACAAGAGATAAATTACATGTTGCTCTTTTCATTAAACAACATTTTCAAACAGCAAATTTATCTTTAAATGATCCATAATTAAAACTTGAAATCCCATGTGCAGTCCAAATTTTGTGAAATGTGTGAAAATGTTTAATTCTGAATTTAAAATATTCTACTGTAGCTATAAAATGAGAATAAAAAAAAAATAGTCTATCATTTTATCCCAAAAAGTGTCATTTCTATCATGGAAATCTATTAAACATACACCATTTGTTATGGAAATTATTTGTTGAGAAAATGAAAACATGCATGTACCGTTAGAAGTACATTACAAGATGTAGACAAATTATACAAACTAGTGAGGGTTTGTTTTAAGGGAGTTTATTTTTGAAAAGTCCACAAGGCCAGAAGTGCCCTGCGCTGAAAAATACACACCCTTAATCAGAATAATGAGTTTAATAACACTGATACTGTTTAAGTAGCAAGAGTTGTGGAAAATTACAGCGCAGATGTGGAGTAGAGACTTCATCTCACATAATGAAGATAAATCTTAAGGTGTGATAGATGAGCTAAGTCAAGCTGAACGTAATGCAGCTGCTAATTTGGAATGTTGCTCACACAGTAGCTGCAGCGTTTATGCCTCATGCTTTCAGGGCTTTTATCACAGCTAGCCAGACCCTCTACAATAGAAAATATGCGCTCCACTACATGATGCTGTCGGCAAACGGTGGGAATTTGATCATTCAATTTCATAATTTCAATGAAATAAAAAAAGCAACATGTAATGCGGTCTGCTCAAGGGTAACACAGCCTGGCTGAGTGCTTGAGTGTGTGTGTGTGTGTGTGTGTGTGTGTGTGTGTGTGTGTGTGTGTGTGTGTGTGTGTGTGTGTGTGTGTGTGTGTGTGTGTGTGTGTGTTTGTATGTGTGTGAATGATACGTGCCAGTGAATGAATGCATGTAGGCAAACTCACACAGACAAGACAGCTGCCGCGCTGCCACCGCGTGAAAAATGGGTCCCTTGTTCATTCACCACTGTCATTCTGATTATTTTCTCGGCAACAGGGGTCACTGCATCTCTGTCTGGTCGAGCCTGCGGAAGGTAAACTTAATTTAGCACTGTATCTCTTTCCGTTAGCAAGATGCACATCCAATACCACATGGCTCCCAAACATAATCAGTTATATATGCTGAAATGGAAGAGAATGCTGATAAGGGTTTGTTGCCTCTTCCTAATGAAGAGTGGCGAAGTAAAAACGATTTGATTTGGAACCTTTGGGGTGATTTGTAGTCTTTCTTCAGGGAATAAAAAGAGCAATAAATTGATGTTTCCTCTCAGGAAAAAAAAGAAATGTAAAATCTCACCCTCATCCACGACACTAGAGGAACATAGTAATATGGTTTGAAATATATTGTAAACATTGGCCTGTTGTGGCAAAGTTTCCTTTCTTTTTAGTCAATTCACCTTTAATGTTATTTTTATAATTTCTGGGTTAACGGCATATGGAATACAATTTTTCTTCATTACATCAGTGATACATGTTTTTACAAACTATTTTTCTTTTCTTTTTATTCATGAGGAGGTTATGGGCAGATAGGAAGAGAGGGAAGTATAATATATTTTCTTTTTGGGATTATCTTGTTCTAGGTAATTTATAAATAATTTTGGATTAGTTAGATAAATTGTGTTTGCTATTTTGGCTCTCCCCTGAAGTTTATTCCCTATGTTTGTTAATTTCCTTCAACATTGTTGTTTCTGTTATCTCTATGATATTTATCATTTTGTTTATTTTCAAATTAAAACAATATTATTTTGAACTGGTGTTTGTGTTGACTCTGGGACAGGAGGTTGAGTTGTCCTGGTTCTCACTCCAAGTTTATTTATTTATTTCAGTAATTTATTTTTGTTACAGACTCTCCAACCCTAGACGGGTAGTTATGTAACAAATTGGGAGGCACCCTGGAGAAAATACCCTGGTGAAAAACCAATACATTGTCACAGTTGCCATTTTACCTCCAGACATAGAGATTCACTAAAACAGTAATATTTTTTTCTATAATATTTCTTGAACATACATCAGCAGGATAAGTATCTTTGGGGAAAAAAAATATTGTGTGCAAGCTGGGTATGTTTACACAACAACAACAATATACTAAAAATTGAAAAGTTTTTTTTTTTTTTAATGTACTGTAATTGTTATGGTGCAAAGTGCGTGAAAAAAAGGAAGTTATTTTTGGACAATACCAGCAAATTTAATTTGGCACACGTCCCATTTGATTACATGTAGAGGGCGGGGTTTATGACCTGCATTAATAATAATAATAATAATTCATTACATTTATATAGCGCTTTTCTGGACACTCAAAGCGCTTTACATAGAAGGGGGGGAATCTCCTCAACCACCACCAATGTGCAGCATCCACTTGGATGATGCGACGGCAGCCATATTGCGCCAGAACGCCCACCACACACCAGCTTACTGGTGGAGAGGAGACAGTGATGAAGCCAATCAGTATATATGGGGATGATTAGGAGGCCATGATGTACAGAGGCCAAGGGGCAAATTTGGCCAGGATGCCGGGGTTACACCCCTACTCTTTCGAAAGACATCCTGGGATTTTTAATGACCACAGTGAGTCAGGACCTCGGTTTAACGTCTCATCCGAAGGACGGCGATCCTTCTCATTAGGCGATCAAAATGTTTTAGCGTCACTTTTTAGGACATGTGTGAAACACTTGGTAAAACACCAACAACTTGTATTTCTTTTTCACACAAATGACAGATTACGTAGCATATTTTTAATTAATACTCTTATTTTCATGTGGTTCCTTGCTCAATATGATTTGCATGATTTGTAAACTAACACATTTTGGTGTTTGCATCACATAACCACCTCCATATGTATGGTTTTTCTGATGAAGTAAAGTTGCTCAGTGGCTCACCTTGTACAGCACTGAGTTGCCATGCAGACGATTGGGTATGAGTCCTGTGAAACATGACTCATGTTAAAAGAGCTCAAAGACTTGAAGAAGCAAACTAAAGTGGCATGGATGTGGTTTCAGCACATGCATTTGATCTCACGTTTGCTTTCATTAACAATACCGGCTATTTTAGTGCTTAGTGTAGTGTGGTACGTTATTTTCAAACAAGATTGAGCATTAACCTTTTAGCGCCACTCATCGGGCATTTCATTAATGAACTGTGATACATACAACAAAGGTAATAAAACATTCCCAGATACATATTAATCTGTTTTGTATAAAACTGAACATGCTTTTAGCACCACTCACTGGACGTTTCACTTTGAAAGTGTGGCAAAACATACAATAAGCAACATAATATAATTTTGCAGATATGTTGCTAGAGGAATTTTTTTTTCTAATAGGGTTAAATAAATGTTGTTAGTGGTCATAATTACTTGATTGCTCTACACCTCATACCCACATACTCTATCTGACAAATTTACATTAAATTACAAAGGTTTATCATATGACTTCACCTCACAAAAAAGTTAAAATCCATCAATCTTATCTCTATTATAGCATAACATAGTGTTCGTTCCTTGAGGGATGATTACTTCCTTAGCATCTAAATCAAACTTATTACACAACTCAGATCATGACATTCATGTTTCATTAATTATATCACTAATCATTTATGTCATTGTATGTGCACTTAGCAGCAGCAAAATGTTCTGTGATCGTATTTAAAATGCCTTGCAAGCTGATTCACTTGATTTATTACTACCAGGAAAAGCTAAAGAAACCGGTTGCTTGAGCACTGAAAGGTAGAAGAAAACACTAATATTATTTCAGCCTGTAAAATGACTCAACGTCACACTGACCTTTAATAAATACACAGCATCTGCAGGAAGTTGAATATTTCTGTTTGCTTCTATACCACTCGAGGGTCGGGCTCCAGGGCAGGACCGCTGTTTGTTTAACTTAAAACAAGAATTATGTGTCAAAGATGTTTTCTGGCAAAAACCCCTCTGAGCGTCAGTCAATCTCACATAGAGCTGAGGAATCGGTAAAATACTAGGCATAATATCATTCATTTAAAAAGTGAAGTGCACTAGTTCTACCAGAAAGACTCGGGAGAATAATACCGTAACAATTAACCATTTATTAACAGCCCAGCAAGCAATATATGATATAAAGTTCTTTGGCGTAGGCCCCGTCCGTAGCTTGCAATCTGAGAGAACGGTCTCTGCATTTCCTGCCTGAAGACGAAGGCAGGGGCGCAGCCGATCCCCTGTGACGAACGGGAAGGAACCATCTCGGTGGTGGTGGGGAGGATGGTGGTAAATGGAAGTGTCAGCATCTGCGAACTCAGACGTGTAAGTACTTATCTTATATACCACAATTAGAACATGATTGGATAGATGAGAAGGTAATGAGTGACATAACAATTGAGTCTTCCCGGCAAAGCTTATGCTAGAGCTTCATTTCTCCACTACAAGCAGTACTCACTATGTAAAGATTCTTCAAAATTATCTTTTAGTGCTCGGAATGTAATGAAGTTGAGTAAATTATAATTGGTTTGTTCCTTTAAATTAAGAATCCTTCAGAGAAATAGCAAACCAAGTCTTATCTGGTCTTTTGTAGCATATGTTTTGATGTATTTACCTATAACAACCTTTTAAATGGAGATTGCAGATGCCATCGTCCTATTGTGCAGTGACTGGAAAGAGCTTTGCTACTGCATGAGCCGTCTAAAGACATGATGACTGTCTAGGAACACTGCTGGTTTAAGGGCAAATCCTTACAGTTACGCTCCACTGGCTTGACAGTGTGACTCAGCACCATCGAAAAAGACCCAGATGTTTTTGCACAGTGTTGGGGATGATGTGTTATAAGCAACATGTATGACAATCATATGGACTAAAAATCTAAAAAGTTCAGAACTGAGTTACTCTTGTGACTCGCTCTAAATAATGCTGTCTGTGGTAATGTACGTTTATGTAATACCCTCTTTCTCTTTAGGTTAGTTTCTAATTATATTATACATTGCATGCACTCTGCATCAAATGCTTCAGTCAATTTTTTTTTTTTTGGACTGAATGCTTATTCTAGCAAACTCGATTTCATGCTTTGCTGGACAACAGAAGCATATATCTTAAATATAAATAGGAAGCTGATGGTAAAAACTAAACAATAAAACATGCACTGGGATAATAATATTGATCTGGTTTTATCATGGACTCTTGCATTTCTGCTGGTTTCATGATGTTGGTGTCTAGTGTACAGTACTGTCTATTGGACTGTACAGCTCTATACAGAAAATGTCCTCCATCACTGAGTCCTCACAAATATTATGCTACACACTTAAAATAGAGGTAACAATTAAACCAATAGGGGTTTACAGCATGGTGTCATATGAGCAATTTCTTAAAGGGATAGTTCACCTTAAAATTAATTATCATCATTCACTCATCCTCAGGTTGTTCCAAACCTTATTTATTCTGTGAAACACAGAAACACCGCCAGAGCCCTCAGCAAAGATGACCGCCGCCTCGCCGCCTGAGTCCTCAGCCACGATGGTCACCGCCTAGTCAGAGCCTGTTCCTGTCCTAAGACCTGTTCCTGCCACAATAACTGTTCCTGTTCCCAGGCCTGAGTCTGCCCCCAAGCCTGTATCTGTTCCTGAGTCTGTATCTGTTCCTGAGCCTGTATCTGTTCCTGATCCTGTATCTGTTCCTGAATCTGAATCTGTTCACGAGCCTGTATCTCTTCACGCGCCTGATCCTGAATCTCTTCCCGAGCCTGAGCCTGAGTCTGAGTCTGTTCCCGAGCCTGAGCCTGAGTCTGTTCCCCAGCCTGAATCTGTTCCAGAACTCCCACACAGCCTCCCTCTCTCACCTCCTCCCATCATCCCTTCCTCAACCACGCTGTAGCCACCTCCTGCTAGCCCCACAACTCACCCACATACCACCTTCAGTGAGGTGAGCTCGCGGGTCTACCAGTGTTCAGCTCCAGCATGGTCGGTGGATCCCCAGTCTCCACCTCCGGCCTCCACGACCAGGACTCCACCTCAGCCTGTCGGTCCATCAGCTCAACCTTGGCTCCTACCTCCCTCATCTCCACCGTGGCCCATCAGTCCACCAGCTCCACCGGGCTCCCTCGTCCCTCCGGCTCCGCCTTGGTAGTTCGTCGGCCTGCCCTCGCCTCGGGACTACACTCCTCAGGCTTCGCCTCGTCCCTTCGTCCCTCTAGCTCCATTGGGGTCCTCCCTCCTTCGTCTCTGCCAAGGCGAAGGTCTGTCCAAGGTCTGTCTACGAGTTGGGACTGTCACGTATCAGTGTTTGTTTGGACTTTCAGTTTGTATTTTGATTGGTTCCTGTTCTCCTTTGTTCTTTTCCTGGCACTCCTTCGTATCCATGGTTACTGTCATTATCAGTTCAGTTATGTCATCATCATCATCATCATCATCTGTATCACCTGTGTTCTATTAATCAGTGTTATCTGTGTTTGTATTTAAGTTCCATCTGTTCAGGCAGTGTTTGTCCGATCTTGGTCTTATTTAGTGTATGTTGCTACCTGTTCTGCCGTCCTGTGTTAATTGTTTATTAATTCTAAGAAATGTACATTTCCGGGGTATGGGAAATGTCTTCCTTACTTTACAGTACTACTAATATATCCTCGTCTCCATCTGCCTTCCTGCAACCCACCATGACAGCCGTGAAGTGGTTAAATAATTTTGAGACTGCAGAAGTCATTAAAAGTTGCATTTTCAGTTGAATTTGGGGAAACAACTTGAAACATTTGTTGTACTGAGCTATTACAATTACTTTTGTTTGATTTGTTCATTGCCAATAAATCTGATTTGCAGTGGGGGTTAAATAATTTAGATTACAACTGTAATCGCATACACTGTTCGTATTTATACACACATTTGAACTTCTCATAAAACTTTCTGCCTCATTTTTCACATGTAAGAACACGCACGCACATGAACTGAGAAATACAATTTTCCTTGAGCTTTTTACATACAAGGGGTCATCATTGTAGCAAATTAGCTCTAAAGAAATATTAATAATCAATCATATCTTGTTATAATTGATTATGAATATTTGGATCAGTTAATAGAATTAACTTAATGTTGTAACATTTATATTACAATCAATTGACCTGTTTGTCCCGTGAACACTCAGTGTTAATTGTTTATTAATTCTAAGAAATGTACATTTCCGGGGTATGGGAAAAGTCTTCCTTACTTTACAGTACTACTAAGAGCAAGTAGTCAAAATCTGCATGATTAGGGACTCGAGTGTATATGAGCTTGAAACAGTGACAACTTTACGTGTGATATGAACAAGACTTTATTAACTAGATTAAACACTTAAACTACTCTAACATACACATACATACGTCAATGTACATTTCCGGGGTATGGGAAAAGTCTTCCTTACTTTACAGTACTACTAAGAGCAAGTAGTCAAAATACAGTTTACCAAGGGAAAGAGAGACTGAAGCAGAATACAGGAAAGCAAGAAGTTATAGCATTGTTTGAAATTCAGCAGATCAACAGCCTTGAGTAAACCAACAGTTTAGTTCTAACACGCCCTTCTTAAAAGTGGGTAAGGATACTTAATGTATCAAATAATGAGACTAAGTTTGATGTCTCGCCCATTTGAATGAAACTGTCCTGATGCAATTTGTTGAGGTTCCAGATTATCTTTGCTGATGTTGTCTTAATGAGAGAGAACCAGTGGGAGTCAGAGGATCTTTGATGAATGGAAAGACAAGGCCACAACCTAGCGCAAGCTTGGGGGTCCATAGAAAACTGCTAGTTCAGCATCATCTTCACATCAGGATTTCAGAAGAGAGTACGATACGTGATCTTGTGATCAGTGATTTTCCAAGCATGAAGATGCCACACCCTCTGGAGGGTTGTGAGCCAATAAGAAGTTGTTCCCTTTGGAGGGGATTTCTTTACGACCTTTTGTTCAAGCATGCCTTTGAACATGTCATTTGATTGGGTGTTTAACAAAAGAATCTTAAAGATTCTTATAATACTAATGCGTCACAAAGTTAGCAAAATGTTACGTAAATTAACAAATGGGGGATGGAGATTGGAGTTTATAGAGACTAAACATGCTACACATGATTTTGGTTAACCATAGTTATGCAAGTCTGAAACATGAATCCAAAAGAGTTGTATGAATACATATGAAGCCCGGTTGAAGTTTATTCATTTAGTTTGGGTATTCATTTGTTTTGGCAATATTTCCTTGATATTATTTTCTAATATTTTATTTATGTGTATTGGTTTCCCCTAATTGTATGTATAAGATTATTTTGATTGAAAAGGAAGAAAAATGTATGATTGGTGGGGCGGGATGAGGAGGGATGTCCGGGAGGAAGAGGTGATGGCTGGAAAATAGAAGTGTTTGAGGGCTAGCTTAAGTATAAAAATACCATCCTATTACGGTTGTCCATAAGAGAACGGATTTAAAATTGGTATCACGTTGTTTGAACGTGAGGGGATAGAAATTTCGCCTTTGATAGTCGAATGACAGAGTAGCGCACGATTCTCAAGAAACAGTGCTAATCACACATGAGAGACTAGCGAGGTCGCGTTTGTTGAAAACTACCGTGTGTCGCTTCTCTTGCCAAACCTGTAGAAGACATCCCAGATAGCGCCCTGGGATACCAGGAATTCTCAGTGGTTCCTCTGGCAACGCTGGACGAGTTCGCCGATCTGCCGTCAGTTCTTTGGACTGTAATCCCTCTTGCAGAAAGTGCGCCATATGAAAGCCGGCTCGAACTAGCATCAGTAAGACAGCTGTTTGTTTTGTTTGCTCATTGAGCGAAGCGGCAAGCTGTTTTGTGCCTCAACGAACCCCAGCATCGCATCAGGCCTGCAACAGGGTATTTATTTTATTTGTTGCAATTTTGAACACTGACATCCGGGTGTTTTTGATTACTGTTGTGGGATGTCAATGTAAACAGTAACCTTTGTGTTGAAACAACAAAGACTCGTTGGACTTGAGTATTAAAGGAGAACTCCGGTCAATTTTAACATTGAGCTCATTTTTTTGTAAATTTGGAGTGCTGTCAGTACAGAGAACAACGACAAAAATCGGTGTTGCCTACTCCGTGTTATTCTCTTTTTAAAATTTGCACCCTGTTGATTTAAATGGGGCAGGTTTTAAACCTGCTTTTAGCCTCTTAACATCCTTGATGTGTCATTACAAGTGCACAGCCATGTGAGTGATTTTATTCAGAGTGAACACGGTGAATCTGACTGCAGTAGATGTGAAAGATATGAATAAAAGTGATGTTAATTCAGCCAGCTCACATACCTGTATTTACTTCCTGTTTTCGGTCGAAGTCCACATAGTCGATTGTCGAGTGCGCGCACGAGCGATCATTGGTAATATATATATTATATTATTAAATGTTATTACATTATATTATATTATATATGATATTCTCAGAACACCACACAGCCCCATCATCGTCTGACAGCTGACAGTCTGAGTCTCCACTGTTGCTTAGTTACCAATGATCGCGCACGTGCACTCGACAATCGACTACTGTGGAATTCGACCGAAAACAGGAAGTAAATACAGGTATGTGAGCTGGCTGAAATTGGGCCCTGGCACTGTAGCCACATCAGCCCACATTACCACCACCAGTCAGTGTGCATTAGATTATTTGTCAACTTTGAAAGTTGAACTTTGACTGATAGTCTTTTCATTTTCATCTGTGTCAGTGAAGAAGAGAAAACATAGGCTCAACTGCTGAGTTTTATGAATCATTTTCTTAGATAATTGCCAATAGGAACCTTCTACAAGCTTTGGAATTTTAAGAGTAATTGTAAGTAATTATAGGCTACGTTTAACGCAGTTAGTGGAATTGGCAGACGTTCCCTTAGGCATCATACGTTGTGGAAACGCGTCAAAGCATTCTCAGGTATAAATATGCAGCATTAATGCATGTAGGTGATTTTGAATGAATATTTAATGTCGATAATGGTTACATAATGTTAAAACTAATCCTTTTATTGATATCTTTGTAAGACTGCCGATCCTATAGAACAGTGGCAAGGGAAAACAAATGTCCGGCGAAATATCGAACCTAAAACTAAACTTACCACGCTCAACCATCGTGAGTGCATTTCACGCATTTGTAATCGCTCGCGTTCAGCAGGGAGGAGGGGAGGTTGGTCTGTCAGTCGGCCCATCTCGGGACCAGAAATTAATGAAACTATTTGAAATTAATGAAATTAATGAAACTATTTATTTATTAATTTATCTGAGGTGCCGGAACACAGTTCCGGCCCGCCTTAACCCCTGAGTGCACGGCTCGAGCACGCTCGAAACCGCGCACTCAGACAAAGACGAGACAAAACCAGGAGTGTCAGATCTCTGTCACAAAACCAAGAAAAACCCTTGACACTTTCAAATGTTGATGAATTCAGAGTATTCTAAATGAGCAACCACATGCCCAAGGTAAGTCATTTGCATAAAACACGCCCAAACCCCCATATAATGCCATTCCATACACCCTTTTCTTTCGTCACTCTCAGCAAAAATGACACTCTCTATAAACGCGCAGCAAGATCCTCGAACAATGCCAAGAGTGCCATCCTCAAAACAAGTTCAAAAGCATTAAACACATTTTATACAGACATTACAGACCCCCGATTAGCCAGCTGTACATACGTGTGGTGTACGCAGTATGGCAGATAGCTACAATGAAACTTCATAAACTTCATAAACATAAACTAGCACCAAACGATCACTATCCATTTTTTAAAAATGAAGGCTATCATTCCATATATGAAAACCTATATGAAGGCTATCATTCATTTTAAAGGTCTTGTAAGAACATATGCTTAGGTTGTTCTGGATCCGGGGTGCGCTAGTACTGAGAAGAGAAATATGCCCTTCCTGGAAATATTCAGCAATTCAAGGTCAGATCCCAGGCAGTGAGTCTGAACGATTCATTTAGAGATGGGAATTGAATTGTGAAGGCGTAGCTGCTGGCAGCATGCAGGAGGACAGCTAAGGGTCATCTGCGCGGGAAGTGAAAACACATTGTCCCAACGGAGACCTTATGGGACATAGGAAAGCCACATTTCTCATTTCAAATGATGCAATACTTTGAACTTAGGGCTGCCTATCTATTCAAAAGTTGAATCGAATGAAATGCTTATTAATTAATCAAAATAAATAGTACATAAAAACACCTCAGCATGTAATGTTTTCCTTTGCATTTGCAAATTGTTTCTTTATGTTAATTCCAATTTCAAATGAATTTCAATGTGATCTAATGTTCACAGGTCAGCCAATTAGCCAAATGACCTTGTGAAATCCAGTTAGCGCTTGATAAACAAGTGCGTGAGTGTACGGTGTACTTGGCTGTACGAACCATAGACACCTTCCTTCCTTCTGACATCAGCAGCACTGTTCATCTTGAGACAGAGAAATACTGGATGACAGCTCTCTCGGACTTGGAAGCGTGTGCATTATTGAACACTTTCCAATTAGAATTCTCAAAGCACTTCTTGAAGATCTTAGCAGCATGTATGAACTGAGAATTTACTCCATTCGGGGAAAATAAATGACTTGTGTGAGATTTTGTAGGCTGTTAGCACGAATGGCAGGTTTGCTGCCGTGATTAGGGATCTCGAAAAAATATTTAGGAAGCCAGCTAAATATACCGCCCCTGAGACACTTCTCATGGTCTAACTAACCAAGTGTGAAATAGCTTTGGCTAAGTAAGGAGAGGGAACCATTAATATTGATAAAAACGGGTGAGGTGCTCTCAAGGTGGAATGGAAGTTCAAACTAAAGAAAATGATTAATGTCACCTTCAGTTGAGGTTAGAGAAATACATTTATTAAAGTTTTGTAAAGTTTGGTTTCACATACACACACACAATTTCTTACTCACTTTCTCTCTCACTCTCTCCCTGTATATTTATGTGGCCATAAAAGTTATTTAGACATAAAAAGCCATTCAAAATCCATTTTACTTCTGTGGGCTGAAAAAGTAAACAGATTTGTGATGTGTGGCAGATTATTTTAATCAGATGAAATATTACACAGACAAAATAAAATAAAATAAAATAAATTTGTATTTATTTTTTTACGTATGTATAACATGTATGTTTTGGGGATTTCAGTAGATGTAAAAGTTTGTATTTATTTTATTTGAAAGAAATTACTATTATTTAGCAACGACTCATTAAAAAGTGATTACATTACACAATTACATTTTTAAATATATTCAAATAGAAGACAGTTATTTTAAATTTAAATAACATTTCACAATATTACTGTTTTTACTGTATTTTTGATCAAATAAATTCAGTCTTTGTGTCGAATCTCCAAATCGACACCAAACATTTGAACGGTAGCATAAAAATTGATTGACTGATGTTTGACCAATGCATGTAAATGTATATCAATGGCTGTAAGACCATGGATTGCATTTGGATTCACACGATTGTATATACAGTACAGGTACTGTATATGTGCATGCATGAAACCAACTTTAGTCCAATCATCCACCTGTTTGAGATGACTGGCTTCTGGGATCTTGTATTATGACTTGAAATGTACCATAGGGCATTGGTGAATATGTTGTGACAGTCTAACAAGCTACAGCTCTTTGAATGTGAAGCGTGTCAGCAGCCAGGAGGAGGTTACATCTGTTCTTCAGCCTGGGGTTAAAAGCTCAAATAAACACAAAGTCCTGTGTGGTCTGCAGAAAACATGGCCATGGCAGGGCCAGCAGCTTTGGTTGTTGCTTCAGTGGCAAAGATATATGTGTCACTTTTTAGGAGAATTTTCCCTGGTTTCACAGTCAAGGTTTAAGATACTCCCAGATCAAAATGCATGTTTGACTAAAAGCAACTTCAATATCCTATATCATTATCAGTCATCATGAGCTGTACTTGGAAACTTTGTTTGTCTAAATTCTCAAAACCTTTGAATCAGCACAACCAGGGATATTGTCATGTTGCCATGAACTGTAAGTATATGTATATATATATATATATATATATATATATATATATATATATATATATATAATGTTATTATAGACATTATAGATGTTTTAAAGCCTAACTTTGAAGACAGCAAAACAAAAACTAGCAAATAAAACTAAATCAAATCATGACAGAGGATGTTTCACCATGTTGAGAAATAAAGTTTTAAGATCACTAAGAAAAGCAAAGGCCGGTTTCTTTCTCACTATAATTGAAAAATCGAATGGAAATTCTACAATAATATGGAACCAGCTAAGAAAAATTACAGGTGATCGCCCCAAAGAACAAAACACTCTAAAAATTTAAATAAATGAAAAAATTTTTTTTTCTTTTGGTTTTAGCAGAGACATTCAATCACTATTTTATTGATTCTGTGGCTAACATAGCAAGCTGTTTTACACCTGAGAATGTATACACTCCATCAATAGACACAAGTCAATCAGTTTTCTGTTTATTTAACATTACAGAATCAGAAGTATCACAGACCATTAAATCACTCAGACCATCCAGATGTAAAGATATTTTTGATATGGATACGGTGATGCTCAAGACGCTAAGTACATCAGTCACACCCCCCATCGCCAAAATTATCAATCTGTCCATTTCTCAAAATATGTTCCCAAGCATGTGGAAACCAGCTGTTGTTGCTCCAGTTTTCAAAAGTGGAGATCCTCATTCCATGTCAAACTACAGACCCATCAGTATATTGCCCACAGTGTCTAAGATTGCCAAGAAACTGATAGCAAAACAAATTATTAATCATCTAAATACCACACCCTATGCTCTCCACCCTATGCAGTTTGGCTTTAGAGCCAATTACTCCACCGAGACTGCGACTTGCTTCTTTACTGAAAACATCAGAGCTCTGTTGGACCGAGGTGGGGTTGTTGGTGCTGTGTTCCTGGATCTCAGGAAGGCTTTTGACAATGTTAATTATAAAATTTTGCTGACAAAATTATGTAGTTTTAATTTTTCCTCAGATGCGTTTAAATGGATTGAGTCTTACCTCACTGACCGCTCCCAACATGTCAGAGTCCAGTCATTTAAATCAGCGGCCCTCAGTCTGTCCACCGGTCTTCCTCAAGGATCTAATTAAGGACCTTTATTGTTCTCAATTTGTATAAATGACCTCCCATTCATTTGTCCTGATGTTTCTGTGCAGATGTATGCTGATGACACCGTAGTCTATGCTCACGGTAGCATAACTCCATGGATAACATTACAGCTTGGTTGAAACACTCCTGCCTGCAGCTAAATACATCAAAAACTGTAGCAATGTTCTTCACCAAGTCCCACAAAAACATTAGTGTTGAGCCAGATATTTTTGTTTCAGGGGAAAGGCTGCAGATCGTGTGAGAATACAAATATCTGGGAGTTTTAATTGATTCAAAGTTGACATTTACATCACATATAAAAAGGGTCTGTTATCTAATTAAATTTAGCCTCAGTAACTTTAGACACATTCGCCAGTTAAATGTCCAGGCAGCAAAAATGTACATGCACTCTATGATCTTCTCACATATCACTGACTGTTTACCCATTTGGTCACAAGCTAGAGTTACATCTTTGAAACCTCTGCAATCTCTTTACAAACGACCTGTTAAAATTCTGGATAAGAAACCGTGTATTTCTCATCATTGTCCAATATTACAAAAATATAGATTACTCAGCTGGGAAAGCATGGTTAAATATTCAAATCTATGTCTTCTCTATAAAATGATTCATGGTTTATCATCCCCTCCTCTCCATCAGTTTGTCAACACCCGAACAGCTGATCACTGCAGAACCAGAGGTGTAGCGAGGGGAGATTGTATCATTCCCTTTAGGAAAAGTGTATTTGGTCAAACTGCTTTTTCTGTTCGAGCTGCTACTGAGTGGAACCTCACCCCCATAACCATCAGAAATCTAAACACATAGTACATTTAAGATCCAGTTAATAAACAGCTCATTGATATCAGAGCTGTCAACATTAATTTACTTCTAGACCTGCTCTCGTTGCCCACTGCTGGCTTCTTGCCTTGTGTGTGTGTGTGTGTCATGCTTTTGTCTGATGTTTGTCTGATTGTTGGTTTGCAGTGTTTCGATTATACATTTTAACAATAGTATTTCTTACTAAATGTATTGTAATTTTTATATTGTTATGTAAATATGTAATTTTACTCTCTTTTAGGGAGACTTTTTACCATCTGTCTAGGAACTGCAGATGAAAAATAGCCTTTTGGCTAATTCTGGCATATTGACAGAAATGTTTATTAATATGCACTGTCCCTGTAATAAATAATAATAAAAAATAAAATTAAATTAAAAACCTTACAAATTCCCCACTGATAAATCAGTGCTATTGATTTTAACAACTACTAACATAACTAAATGGAAAGATTTTAGTTAATTGAAATACAAATTAAACAACTAATTTTCATGACTCCAAAATACCTTTGTGGTAAAAAAAACTTTAATTCTTTTAAAAATAGCTATTACATAAATAGTATACTTAAAAAGAATATACTTAAGTGCACACTTAATGTATTTTTTTGGGCCTGTGAATGTAACTGAAAATGTATTATTACATTTACATTTAAAGCAATTAAGAGTCTTTAATTAGTACATTGTTATATGTAATTGAATAGTTATTATGTTGTATTTTGAGTTTAAAGTGCAGTGCAGAATGTACAGTACTAATGCACATTTCTAGTTAACTAAAATATACTTGACATTTACTGTATATTGAAACTTGTATGTTTTATTTCATGTATTTACTGTACCTGTCAAAACTTTGGAAACATTACTATTTTTCACTCCCAAAAATGTTTCACTATATTACCATTCTCACTCCCAAGGCGTCAAAAACTTAAGCATGGTCAAGCACACCCGGCTTCACAATGAAGATGCCAAAGGCGCCCCTCTGCGTCACTCTATGGACGAATTAGGAACTCCATTGCTTTCAATGGGAAACCTGTGGCGTCAACAACAGACACAAATGTTATCAGTTTATACATCGCGATCACTGCATTATATCTGTCATCTCCTCGGAGGCTTTGCATTTCATTGCTTTCTAATTCAAAACACCTTACTAAACTAGGGTGATTAAACGCTGTCTGTCACGTGACGTGCTACACTGAAAACAATGATTATGACCCCAATTAAATTAAGCATAATGAAACTTTGCTCATTTAAATCATTTAAATTTAGTTGTTGATTTTAATAATAAAAAAAAAATCATTGGTTTTATGGGAATTGCATGCGTTTTGAACCAAGCTATGTGAATTAATTAAAGTTCTCAAGATTTTCACGCATGCGCGTAAATGGACAGATTCTTTGCCGCCATTTCCAAACAGCTTCATGCAGTGCCAGTGAGTTAAATAATTTTATCATTCCATCGATTTGCAAAGTAAGTCATATTTCACATTATTTATTAATATTTATTACAATAAACCGTTTGTTGACTGTACAAAGAATATAAATTGCTCAGGTTCAGAACACGTTTCCAGAGACAATTTTCACAGTGACCAACCGTCACATAGGCCTACGTAGCACGCGCACATAATTTTACACATATTCCCAAATTTATGTCACGGAATTTACTTTTAAGATGTTTTTAGGTAAGAATGTTGCTATATAAACTTCAAATATGCTGTTTGTTTGTAAAGATAGCTCCAATTTAAAAATTGCTTCAATGTTTTCTGAGCTCCAGGCTGTCATCGGCCGTAACCACCGAGGACAGTCCTTCAAGAATCTGCCGGGCTTCTAATGTGTCTTTGGTGGTTACACATGTGTCTATTATTTGTTCTAAAGCCATTTGTTTTGGCGGAGGGCAGTGCTAACAAAAAAAAACTAACAAAAAAAAAACTATGCTGCTGAAGCACTCAACTGCCTGCAGCTGGGCGTCTTTAGCTGAGCACCTGATGTTTTTCAGTGGCTGAAAAACAGTTCGGTGAACACACGGCCTAAAACGTCAAAACACGTCAATATAGCGTGTGTATACATATAAAAACAATGGAATGTAAAACGTGTTATGTGTGAAAGGCCTCTGATCGTTACAGTTTGCATGTTACCGAAAAAATAAAACTTTAGTTGCAATTATGGGTTTAAAGCAATGAGGAAGAGATTGTGCTTCCTTGTACTTTGTCAGTCAACGACTGTGTTTTTGCGAAAATTATGTAGAGAATTTCCAGTTTTTCCTATCGGTAAAGTTCACAATATAGGATTGGATTTCTGAATATTTTTAGCGAAGTTAAAAATAGGGAACCTGTAACTATGTACTTTGAAATTATGATCCTGTGATTAATAATAATAATAATAATAATAATAATAATAAAAATAATTCGTTACATTTAGCGCTTTTCTGGGTACTCAAAGTGCTTTACATGGAAGGGGGGAATTTCCTCAACCACCACCAATGTGCAGCATCCACCTGGATGATGCGACGGCAGCCAGAACGCCCACCACACACCAGCTTACTGGTGGAGAGGAGACAGTGATGAAGCCAATCAGTATATGGGGATGATTAGGAGGCCATGATGGACAGAGGCCAAGGGGCAAATTTGGCCAGGATGCCGGGGTTAAACCCCTACTCTTTTTCGAAGGACATCCTGGGATTCTTAATGACCACAGAGAGTCAGGACCTCGGTTTAACGTCTCATCCGAAAGACGGTGCTCTTTGACAGTATAGTGTCCCTGTCACTATACTGGGGCCTTAGGACCCACACAGACCACAGGGTGAGCGCCCCCTGCTGGCCTCACTAACACCATTTCCAGCAGCAACCTGGTTTTCTCAGGAGGTCTCCCATCCAGGTACTAACCAGGCTCAGCCCTGCTTAGCTTCAGTGGGTAACCAGTCTTGGGCTACAGGGTGATATGGCTGCTGGCTATTATTATATTAATGAAAATATCTTTACTACTGAAACATCAGTTCTTTTCGCTAGCTTTAATGGTGTGGTATGTATATATCTAGAACTAACAATAATAATCATTGTGTGCTTGCTTTCATTTTTGGTGCTCTCTACACAGTTTCCAGGTTCACATTTTCAGCCCAGTCCCGGAGTTCTGTTCCAACAATTTTCACAGTAAGTAATATTTCATTAGGGGGCACCATTCAATACAGTAAACAATCTGTTGACTGGTTACGGATGTTTTTTTGGTTTTTTTTGTAGCATATAGGTTGACATTGGATGTGAAGTTGCTGGAGTTTTATTCCAACAATTTTCACAGTAAGTAATGTTTCATTATGGGGCATCATTTAATACAGCAAACAATCTGTTGACTGATTAAATAAATTGTGGTTATCGGCCAGCGGGGCTGGATGCGTGAGGGAGAACTGTCACAGGTTGACCCGCTCCTTTTTTTTCTTTCCTTTTTTTGTTGTTGTTGCCTAATTAGTAGAGACATTAGGGCCTTACTGTGTGCGGTGTATCATGTGTGATGGTGTTTACTGTGCGTGTGAACATCCTTGCACTCTGAATTGTAGTGGGTTTTGTTGTTGCTATTACTTATTCTGCCCTACTTGACTCTTTTAGACATTCACTTATGGACAAACTTGGCAACCCACTTCCTGTTTTATTATTATTCCCATATTTGGACTGTACTTCCTCCCCGCCAATGTGACTTAATTGGTTTATTTAGCACTCGTTATTACGTTCCACCTTTCTGCCCATATTTGGACTTCCTATCACTGAGTAGATGGAAATAGATTATCGCCTCTGCCTTGCTGCTGATGATTGCAATTAGCAACTAATGGTCTAACAACTGGCCATGCCCTGGTTGAAGGATATAAAAGCTGGTTCTTTGGAAGAGAAGAGAGAAGTACCACTTGCTCGGCTGCTGTTGTCGTTATTTTACTGCCATTGTGTTTATTGCACTCTACTGCTCTGCTAAGGGATTCCAGGTTCCCAGGCCTCTTTGTCTGAATGCTGGTGCACTGCAACTAAATTCCCTCAACGCTCGCTATTGTTGCCTGAAGGGGCGTAACTATATTTTACTACCACACAGTGTGAGTGTGTGCCCGTTTGCTATTTGTGGTGTCGGTGGTCATTGTGGTTGTTTTCTTCTAGCCTCTGCTATACCCAGCCGGTGGTTCCAGTGTCTGGCGTTTTCCTGAAGACTGTGTGGCTATCCTCGAACCTTCCTCAACGCTCGCTATTGTTGCCTGAAGGGCCATGACTATATTTTACTACCACACAGTTGTTTGGCGTTTTTCTGAAGACTGTGTGGCTATCCTTGAACCTCCCTCAATGCTCGCTATTTTAGCCTGAAGGGCCGTAACTATATTTTATTGTATTACAGTGTGTGTGTCTTCTGCTATCTGTGGTGCTGGTGGTCATTCTTGGTGCTCTTTTCTAGCCTCTGGCTTATGCATCTTGGGGTCCCTGAGCCCAGCGCTGCTGTGAAGACTGCATTGGAATCTCTCAACGCTCGCTGTTTGCTGCCTAGAGCACCGTGACTATTTCCTGTGGGTCTGACGATTGCTGTGACCCTCTGGACGTATCCGCTTGAGGCTGAGAACAGCTGGAGCGAACTACTGAGAAGCCACGAAATCACTGAACTTTAACCTCTGGCTAAAGGATTTCAGACTTGAATTTAGTGAACTATTTTTCTCAGGTGTTTTTGGGGTCCTTGAGATGTTTTGACATGCCCTGACATTTGTGCTTTTTTCAGTTGCTTATAAACATATTAATAGCAAAGGTGTAATGACACTTTATTTAGCACAAACATGGCTACCATAATATGTGAGCAAGATGTATGTACATGTTTGTATTTTTGAGAGAATATTGTTTATGCATGGTTATTGAAAAAACTTAAAGTGTCTTAAATAAGGCCACAAAACACATACTAAATATGTGTCCACAAGACTTTTGACTAATGGGCATTGTTGCCTAGAGTTTTTGCTTCAAAATGATCTGAAAATCATCCTGCCTAATCATTTACACAAAACAATACATTAATTTAAATTTTATAAGACACCTTTTGTTTGGAAAGGCAATATGCGTGGAGGCGTGTTCACACCTGAGAAGACAAAGGCCGGATAATGTGCGAGCTGCATATTAATGAGCCTTTCACACAGCTGTGTCACTGGGTACCAAATAATGTGACCTCGGACAAAAGAAATTATATATATATATATATATATATATATATATATATATATATATATATATAGGTTACAATTACAACAAAAATTACAATTTTAACAATATTTCAAGTGTATTCTTTCTTTGTAAAAAGTATACATTTTATCATACGTATATGATAAATATCTTTCTGTCTACGGCAAAATATCTGTCTACGGCAAATATCTGTCTATGGCAGTTAGACAAAATTTCTATAGACGGCACGACCGTACTACGGCTCGTTAGCCTCAAAAACAAAACAAAAGCTTGCATTGGCCCTTTTTGTGTGTGTTGTGTTTCTCTCGCCCTACAGTGAGCAAAAATGTCACGCGCTTCCAGTCCTGCGGCCCATTGGAGCAATCTGGATGCTTGGTTAAGAGCCATGACAACCGGCTGTCTGCCCAAGGACGCTGGCGAACCAAAATCCCTGACCCGACAGGAACTGGACGCCGACGTAGACCAGCTAATGTCCAACGACCCCACGCAGACCTACAGTTCAAAGGAATGGAGCCGGATAATCGGAAGCCTAGCTCACAACTTGGTGGCACAGGCATGCTTGGCGGAGGAAGACAACGCTCATCTGGAAAAGGAAGTCACAGGACTAAAGACTCAACTGGAGGAGGCCCGCAAACAAAAGGACCACACGCAGGAGCGTCTGGATCAGCTACTTCTGGAGGTCAAAGCCAAGGACGAAACGCGCCCAGAATTACAAGAGGAAGTGGAAAGACTGCAAAAGGCCTTGGAGCATCTGCGCACGGACACAGACAAGAGGTTTCAGTCGGAAAAACGGACCACGGAGGAACTCCAGGACAAACTGCTACGTGGCGACGCTCTTTTGAAAAAAGCAGAGATTGAATTAAAAGACAGAGAGGCCAAAGCCAAGGCCTGCAAAAAACATTTGCAAGCAGCCCGAGCTGAGATTAACGAGCTTGTCCAACAGAGACACGATCTAAAATATGAACTTGACATTGTCCACAGAGAACTGAAACATTTTTACAGACTGCAGGGCGACCTGGAGGGGGGAACACCCATCACTCCGTTTCCCCTTACCAGCGAACCTGCACGTTTCAGCCAAACCCCCAGAGCTGAAGGAGGGGAAGCAAGCCCACGGCGCGACACCACTCTAGCCAGCCGCTACGAGCTCCCACCAGCTGAAGAGGAGCAGGGCCCCAAACCGAAGGGTAGGGCCATCGGTCACCACACGGCCCCTAAAGAACTGGACAAGCTTGCTAGAAACATCCCGACCTTCACTCCCAATCCAGCAGGAGGTCACGATGTACACTCTTATTTAAAAGACATTGATTTTCACTTACAAACTGTTGCTAACGCCACTACTTGGGATAAGCTGTATCTTCTCAGGATCACTTCAAGCCGTGACGTGAGAAGCTTCCTAGACCGCCAACCAGAGACCGACAAGATGGACTACCAGCAATTGCGGCAAGCTCTGATTCGTGAATTCTCCGATCCAGAATCAGACCAAGGTATCATAGCGGCAATGGACCTGAAACAAGCCCGGCTCGAAACGCCACAAGCGTATTACGGCCGCCTCCGACAAGCCTACTTCGGATCACGCAATGAGCCAGGCATGGAAGAGGACTGGAATTTCAAGACCCTGTTTCTGCGGAATCTCCACCCTACCCTCTCCCATCATCTATGAGTCTTGGCTGAGCCAAGGACTATGTCAATTCAACAATTGCGTGACTTGGCTCACAAAGCATGCACCAAACAAAGAACTATCTCTGAAAAGACTGTTAGAAACCCCACAATCTGCCCCGTCTCTGAGCACCGCTCAGAGCTGCCCCTACAGGGCGCACAGCACCCCACTTACAAACCTGTCAACAGAGTCAAGACCGTTTCAGGCCAACAGAGGTCAGCGCGGTCGTGGGGGTGCTCGCCCAAGGCAACAGAACGACCACTCTAGGCAATTCTGGGACCGGCCTCGCCCCTCCCACAACCAAACGGGAGGGGGCACCTGGGAAGCCGGCCAGCAACCCAGAAGGAGCCGACCTCCATCTCCCCGAACACTAAGCCCAGAGAGCCGGTCGAAGGGCCCCT
Source organism: Gila orcuttii (assembly GCA_026230005.1). NCBI lineage: Eukaryota > Metazoa > Chordata > Actinopteri > Cypriniformes > Leuciscidae > Gila > Gila orcuttii. Next base: position 30,486,997 of record JAPDVR010000023.1, read on the forward strand.
CTCGACGTGACACTGATAAACTGCGGTTGGAGCCAAAATCCAACAAAAACAACACAGCCACGGTTGAAGCTGCAGAACTTCTGAGCGTGCTGAGAGAGTTTCTTCAAAAGAAACCTCGCAAGGAAGACAAGGATAAACCAGACACCGCATGACTAAACCCTAGGCCTGAAGCCAACTCCACTCCCAACGTTCCTCCCACATACAGCCCCACAGACACTGTCAAACCACAGACTATGGAACTCGCTGTTACATCACAAAGAAACAGCTCCACTTACTCCCTCCAACTGACAGCCCCCCAGAACACTGTTTGTCAGCCACAGACTAGTGAATTCATTGTTGCATCACCAACTGACAACACCCCTCACTCACTCCGGCTGACAACCGTTCTTCCTGAACAAAACGCTGCACTTCCTGAACAAAACTGCAGCAGCACTCACACAAAGGTACCAGACAGTGCTGTCTTGTTGATCTGCACCCACAACGAGCCACACGAAACATACCCGCACTGTTTATCGATCAACACGCAAGACCCCACACCAAAACGCCTGGGGAACCTGATCGAAAAAGGAGTGGCACGCAAACTCTACCTAACAATCACTTTGGAAAAGGAGGTGAGACTCGAAGCGCTTGTGGACACAGGCTCCGATCTCACGCTCATATCGACTGAACTCTTTGAAAAACTTAAATTTGAAGATCAAAAACAGAATCGAACTCTTAACTTCCACACTTGTGAGCTGAATGTGCAGTCATACAGCCAAAATGACATCCAACTAAGAAACGTAGCTCCCATTCACCTGGCAATCGGTCCTATGAGCCTAGTACAACCTGTCTACGTTTAGTCAATGAACATTTATCCATTTCTCATAGGCAAGGACCTGCTGGATCGATTCGAGCCGTTACTGGACTTCAAACACCTGCAAGTTTGGGCTCAAGTGCGTGAACCCCTCCCCCTCCAGCCACACATATCTGCTCAGCCAGACTGTCAGGTCACAGGGTTCATGGGAATTCCCTCAGCCAGACATGACGACCCCTAGGTCAGAACTGACCTGCAACTGCAAGATATAACCACAACAGACATTATCCTAGCACTATGGGCAGACAACTCAGCCATCAGTCTCTCACTATTCAATGCAATCATTGACAAAACACCGGACCTGCCTTATACCAGCAAACGCACACGTTTCCCTCTCAACGCACATCCATCTTCCATGATAGCTGCAAAAGGGATCTGTGCTTTGCAATTAAAGTGGAATAACCGGTGCCTGACCCATTACTTCCTGATCCTACCGGATCCAATCCACAATGTCTACATCGGAGCAGACGTTTTGCTTCGTCTCAAAGCTCATGTGGACATGTTTAATGAAGTGTTATGGGCCCCATTGACTTTACAGCCACCTGTTCTCATCGATCATGAAAATCTGCTGTCAGGGCAGACCATCCCAGAAGTCTGCACCCTAATCAACGAACAAAGAACAGTGATACCAGCTTACACTAAAGGGGTCACTGTACGGCTCAACATGCGACGTGGCCAAATCTTAAACCACACGCTGGCTTTCTTCCAACTTTCATCTGAATGTGGGGACCTCGGACTCACACTCGAAGCCACACCCCTCACAGAAGTGTCATCTCGGGTAGTCTACATTCTGTTCAACAACTGCACAGCAACGGACATCAACATCCCCAGATCCTACAGGCTAGGATGGCTAGTGAGCCACGATTTTCATGACTTTGAAGTTCTATTACCCGTCATCGGGCCCATCCCACCTGCACTGATACCTGAAGGGCACACTGACAACACAGTGTTCACAGTACCCCTCCAACTCATTGCCATCACATCTGTCATGTCAGTAGCCAAAGACCAAGTGTGCAGAACTGAGCTGACAGAGGACCAACACCTCGCGGTGTGCACAGTCTCCCACCAGCCTGTCAGTGAGACTAATGCACCAGCTACACCTTTAAAAATCAACCCGACCGATGACACACTGACAGAGGAGCCATATCAGTGCTTTGAATGTCAAGTGCAGCAAATTCTACAAGATGCTGATGCGCTTCAGGACGACGCAGACCGCCACAGACTAAGACAAGTCCTTTATAAGTTCCAAGACTCCTTTGCCAAAGACTCGTTAGACTGTGGCCTTACCCACCTCCACATGGTGCGCATCCCCACACATCCCGAGGCTCCTCCCACTTTCGTCAAGCAGTACAAAATTCCCATTGCCTCGCACGAACCAGTGCAGGAAATCATCAAATCCATGCTTGAGAAAGGTGTCATCCGTCCATGTAACAGCACCTACTCTGCCCCCATCTGGCCCGTTCTCAAACCGAATGGGAAATGGCGGCCCACCATTGACTATCGAAAGCTGAATCAACAGGTGCCATTATCACGGTGGCCCATGACACAGCTAGAACAGGAAATACCCCGAATCAGAGGAGCCACCATCTTCTCTACACTCAATGTGGCCTCTGGATTCTGGACCATTCCAGTGCATCCAGCAGACCAACACAAGCTGGCATTCACATTTGGCAACCGACAGTTCACCTTCACCAGATGCCCGTTCGGGTATGCCAACTCACCAGCTGAGTTCAACATCTTCCTGAACAAGGCCTGCCCAGACGGTATGAGAGGGATGAGAGGTAACCTGATTTATGTAGACGATGTTCTCATGAAGAGCACGACGGTGGCCGACCACCTGAAAGAAATAGACTATGTTTTGAACCAGTTATCCACTGCCGGCGCCAAAATAGCCCTCCACAAGGGACAGTGGTGTCGTACCAAGGTTAACTACGTGGACCTGCTCATCGGACACCATGGCATCGAACCACAATCAAACCGCATCCACGCCATTCAAAACATCAAGCCTCCCACTAACGTCTCTGAACTGCGAAGTTTTCTAGGGGTATGCAATTACTCTCGACAGTTCATCGAAAACTATTCAGACATCGCCAGGCCCCTCACAGCTCTGCTGAAAAAGGATTGCCCTTTCGTCTGGTCAGACGCTCAAGAACACGCCATGGCGGAACTAAAAAGACATTTATGCGCAGCTCCCTGTCTCGCATACCCCGATCCTCAAAAAGAATTCTACCTGGAAGCTGGATTTTCTGACCAATGTCTCAGTGCTGGCCTATACCAACGGCACGACCAAGACAAGAAGGTGGTCGCATATGCCAGCAAGACACTTCTCCTTCCAGAATGTAAATTCTCAGACTGCGAAAAAGCGTTGCTCTGTACAGTATGGGCCATATAGCGTTTCTCCAGCTACATTGGAGCACAGAAAGTCATAATAGACACTTGCCACCAGCCCGTAATGTTCCTCAACAGCCAACGCATCCGAGATGGCGTAGTAACCAATGCACGCATAGCCACGTGGTTAATGGCTCTCCAAGGACGTGATGTCGAGGCCCGATATGCACAAAATCACAAGTCAGTGTTGGGAAACGGCCTGGCTGCATGTCAAAACTGCTCTGACAACTCACCTGCTGCGATGCTGAACACACCAGAGCCCCAACAGCCACCACTGACCTGTCACAGGTACTTTGACAACAATGTGTGCAACGGCATGCCCACGGCTTACGTCGACGGATGCTCCTACAACCACGAGGGCATCCTGAAGGCAGGTGCAGGGGTACTGTGGGTTGACAACCACCCATGCCCACCACGACACTTCAAACTGGGCCCCCAGTCATCACAATATGCAGAGGTAGCAGCAATCCTCATAACGCTGCAACTCGCATCAGCCCATAACATCACAGAACTTCTCATATGCACAGACTCTAACTATGCCAGACTCAGTTTTGTTTGCCATCTCCCGATCTGGAAAAAAAACGGTTTCAAAACGGCAAACAACAAGCCTGTCAAACACCAACACCTGTTCCAGGAATGTGATAACATCACAACAACACACGATGTCACCGTGTACTGGAAGAAGGTCAAGGGACATTCTAAACTGCCAGGCCAAGACAAAGACTTTAATGACCACACCGATGCGCTTGACAAAACCGGCGCCCTCCACGGTGAGCTGTGGTCTCCCCTAAACCCCTTACCCACCCCCGCTGTTGCGGTACTAACCCGCAGCAAACGGCCCTTGGCTCCTACGGCACCAGTTTCACAAATGCTATCGCTAACTCCGCAAATTTCCAACAACGATATTTCGGATATGCAAGCCACAGACACTGCCATAAAGACAATTTTTGACCACCTCTCTGACCCCGCCTGCCACCCGATCTCACCATCAGACATCGATGCTGACTCATACCTCAGACATCTACATAACTCCAGACATATGCTGCGTGTGCAGGACCACATTCTATGGTTTGGCCCTGATGACACCACACCGCCTAGACTCGTGGTGCCACTTGGCCAAAGGGGGGTAATGCTAATGCACGCCCACAACACACCCTATGCTGGACACCACGGTACCAAAGCCACGTATGAGACACTTAGACAAGTGGCATACTGGCCAGGCATGCAACAAGATGTGGCAGAGTATGTGAGAGAATGCTTGGTCTGCTGTCAATTCCAACCATCAAACCCAAATCACAGAGCCCCACTGCAATGCAGAGGAATCACGTTCCCATGGTCAGACCTCCAAATTGACTGGGTAGGACCTCTGCCCAGGTCAACAAGAGGCAACAAGTACTTTCTCACGGTGGTGTGTCAGTTTACCAAGAGGGTAGAGTGTTTGCCAGCACCTAACGACACTGCCCAGACAACGGCATATCTCCTGATGAACCACATGTTCTCCCGGTTCGGATTGCCGCTAAGAGTCAACACAGACAGAGGTACCCACTTCACTGCCGAGATCATGCAAAAGATCTGGAGATGTCTAGGGGTACAAGCTAAACTTCACATTAGTCACCATCCAATCGCATCTGGTTAGGTAGAGAGATCGAACAGAACGGTGGTCCACATGCTAAGAAAGTACGTATCGGCTAATCAGAAAGACTGGGACGTGAAACTCCCCCTCGTGCTGATGGCCCTCCGAGCCACACCGCAGGAATCAACACAGGTGTCCCCGTTTGAACTAATGACCGGGCGGCAGATGACCCTGCCATTACACCTGTTGTATCAACCAGGAGACCACAACCTCATCACCGCCTACACCACGTCCCAGTATCTGGATGAGCTCCGTAAACACTTGAAAACAACTTTCGCTTTCGCCCAGCAACATCTGAAAACCAGTGCTGAAGGCCAGAAAGCATATTACGACCGAAAGGCATCACACCAGGAACTCAACGTGGGCGACAAAGTCCTGTACTACAGTTTCGCCCTGCCACCCAAGCAGCTGTCAAAGAAGTTCCTGCCCCACTGGACGGGACCTCACGAAATTGTGAACAAACTCTCCCCCGTTGCGTATCAAATCCAGCTAAAACTGGGACCGAGAGAACCAGTTCTCAAATGGGTCCACCGCAATCAGATTAAAAGACATGTGGCCTCTAGTAGGGACAGACAGGAAGGGGCCAATGAAAACTAAAACTCAACCGCCGTCATCGCAGCGAAAAGATGTCCCACACAACCTGGGACAAACCTCGCTGACCTGTGCCTTATCTCTTTCCCCTTCTCCTCCATACCTCTCTCTCTTGCCTGTAACAGGATGCTGCTGTGGATTGCAATCCTGTGTTTTCAGTCGACCAGAGGCCAGCCGCCAGCCGACGTCATCTCACCAGGGCCGGCCTCGGGCATTGTATTGAGGGATCAACCTGGACTGCTGATTACCAATTGCCGAACGCACACGCAGAAAGTGTACGTGCGACTCGACCCTCGAAATGTCTACCTTGCGCACTACCCAAGAGCGGTAGCCCAGTACAGCTGGGCAGGTGCCCGATGGACAGAAACTGCCCTCAACCACGCCGAAGCCGATGTCGAGCACATGCTAAACCAACTCGAGAAGATGACCGTCACCCAAGCTGAATTGGGAGGACACAACAAACGTTCCAAGCGGTTCCTGGGAGCGCTGCTAGGGGCCGCTGCCGCCGTAGGGACGCTGTTCAACATTGGCATGTCAAGTGTCAACGCCGTTAACATAGCCACGGTACGACGCCACGTAGCCGAAATTCAGACGGAACTTCCACAGTTAAAAGAACAGCTCAACACACAAAGTGCATCCCTGAAAACCATCGGCAAGACCCTGAGAGGAACCGTGACAATCCTCAACACTCATAGCGTCATGTTGAATCAAACTGTGAGCTCCATGAAACAGCTGTTCACAGTTTTCCAGAATGACTTTGCCCAGACACAGTTGGTCACGGCATTAATGACCGACATGCTCCGAGAAGTAAGTTCCTCCAAGGACAGCTTAGCCATGGTTAGGATCCCGCCATACCTGATACCCCTAAGCCTGGTGCAAACCGTGCTGGCTTCTGCCATAACAACACCCACGGACCCGATACAAATCCACCTTGCCTACTCTTTGGGCAGTGCCATTCCCCTGTACGTTGACCCTTCACAGCGAGAGGTAGGCTTCCTCTTGAGTTTACCCATCATAGAATCAAGCCGAATCTACCGACTCAAGGATATTGTCAACGTGGGATTTTGGCAGAGCAACACTTATTTCAAGGTACGGACACCCGAAGCGGTAGCTTACCATGACAGCAACACACAACTGTACTTAGCCCCAAACCTGCACATGTGTACCCTCACCAAAGACATTCATTATCTCTGCCCAAGCAAACCGTTCCTCAGAGACAACACGGATGGGATTTGCGGCCTGCAACACCTGGCCAGCGACGCACGCTGCCCGGAAGATGCTAAACCTCGCAGCCAAGTCACCGAGACGCAAGCAGAGATTGTGGGGGATCTGTGGCTCGTTAACACTCCAGTACGGGCGGCGACACTGACCTACGACCAGCACGACACCGCTACACGCGTCAACCTGCTGAACCAGACCATGTGGATTCAAGTCCCACGAGGAGCCATCCTCCACCTGGACGACCTAGCCTTGTATCACCTCCCGAGCGAAGAATACCAATTCCGAACTAGAGATTCCACCCTTCTTTAAGGATCGCAACTTCACTTTCGATCCAGAACTGGAAAAATGGATTCAGGAAGGGGGGTCACAGATCATCGACATCGCTCCCCTTGACACAGCCCTCCAAGCATTGTCCAGAATGCCCATCCTGAACGCTTCACCTGTCGTCCAAGCCTGGACCGCCGCCGACACTGCCGTGTGCATTTCAGCAATCATCGGCCACGTCCTAACCTTGGGCCTGGCCTACGTCCTGTACCGACGACTCAACGAGATGCGAGCCTCAACAGCCAGGCTCACCCAAGCCATGTCTGGAGGGTTCCGTAGGGGCTCCCGGAAAGATGACTCCCCGTCAGAGAACGCTGTGAACCTCATCGAGCTGAGCCCTCAGCCCTAACAATCATCTACAGCATCCCACTTTCAGGAATCACCTGCCATCTGCCAGTATGATCGTGATGGGTCGACGAGGCCCACACACGGGCTTGCCGAACCATCAAGGGGGGAATGTAACGGCAAGGAGATGGTCATCTGATTAAATTAATTAGCAAACATAGCTCCACTGTTCTCTGATCGGGACACCAGCAAATGGGTGGCTGCCATTTGATTAAATTACTAGTGAATACACAAAGCAGTGTCCGGTTTTACCACGTGACCAAAAGGCATATGACCAAAAGGCCGCTTTGGCTCAAGATCACGCGGAGAACTCCCCAGGGTTTCCCTTCGATAACAAGACGAACATTGTCACTTTCACATTGTCCATTCAAAAACACACACACAATCGCCCGCAGGGGGGGTGAGCCGGAGTTCACCATGCGGCAGACTGTTCAACAACACTCTGAATACACATACACACACACACACAAAGAAACAATCCCTCATGACCAAGTGTGGTTAAAAGTACAGTTTTAATTCTATTGAAATGTTTTGTTTTATTGTTGTTTTTCACTATCTCCATGTGACCCATGGGCTATAATTTTAAGCTTTATCGTATATAATCAACTTTATGCATTTAATCACGAAGAATCAGGTAATCGTTATCTTACCAGCTCGCAGGAATGCCGTGCTTGGTATGATTGTAATTAGCGGAATCGAATAAGATCGAATCCTTAACCCAAAATGCGTTGTAATGTATGTTTTTATTAATACCAGTTTAGAAGTGTATTTTTACTAAAGTTTTATCTTCCTCGCACATGACCCGGAGGGCGTGTATTTTTGCAAATGCAGAAGTTTGCCACCACGCCTCCTCCCAAACGATTGGATCAGGCGCGCTAGAAGGCGTGTTTCTGGCTCCCTTTAAACATGAAGCGCCACTTCTGTTCTATGCAGTCCTACGCCAGAGAGAGGTTCACTCCTTCAACAAGAACTCCAACCGGAGCTCTTCGTTTGCTTTCTAAATTTCGTTTTAATCTAAGTTTTTCTTTCCATTTATCTACCTCAGTTGATAGTTTTCCTTCGTTTAGTGCACTCAACGAACGAAACGAATTTAAGATTAAGCATCTGTCGTACGAGCTGAAGAGATCGCAACATCTACATCCGTCCGAACGAAACTCCGGACATCAGCCTACGTTTCTTTTCAAACAAGCTGCACAAAAAGGGGCCATATCAATGCAAGTATAATCTAAAATAGAATGCTGTTTTTAAGGTTGTCTAGAACTTCCTAAAAAGCCTTTGGGTCTCATTTTGAAGTAACTGTTTGAACTGTTCTGTCCTGAGAAGATCTCTCTCTCTCTCTCTCTCTCTCTCTCTCTCTCTCTCTCTATCACCCTCTAACTTTCTCTCTCCAATATTTCGTATTGCAATCATTTTCTGTTTCTTCGTAATTGTTTGTTTTTGCTATGCATATTTACTCCTGCGTGATTTAAGTAGTTTATTTAATCTTTAGTCTTGTTTTATTAAACTCTATAATCTTTTGAATTGAATCTGTCTCATTGTTCTATAAACTTGAAGTCCCTGAAAATGCTGATCTTATGTTACAAAGCTCTACTTGATTCATATTAAAATATCTAAAGTGCCTTACACGAAAATATCATTTCTGGTGGCCACAGGAAGGGTATTTTTGATGTTTACAGGCTGGTAAACGAACGAGTGCATGATAAACTAAATTTGAATCACATGAAAGTTTACCCTGATAATTGATCTGATTTTCATCATTTAGCCTACACACAGACACGCAAAGCATATTTAAACAGTCTTTTTGCGGTTTATAGACACTATTCAATATCGCGATTAGAACAAAGCACTTAAGAATAAATGACTTACTACATCAGCTGTATCCGTTGCTCCTCGAAATGAAACTACCAGCACTTCTGGTACATTTTCCAGGGTTATTAGATAGTATTATTCCTCACAGCGTAGGGATACAGCGGTAGTAAGAAACATTTTATAATCCAGCTGGTGGGCGTTGGCATGTTTGAATGGCTTGCCTTAAATCATTTGCGTTTGAATACCACGCGCTCTCCGTGGGCGTGGCACATTAACGCATAATGAGGTATAATGAGCTGGAAAGAAAAATACTGACATCCCTCACTTTTCATACAGATTACATAAACTGAGAATATTTGTTTTTTATATAAATTAATTTATTTAAAAGAAGAGAGTTCAAGCTTCATTATGGAAAAACACTCGTGCCTGTATGACAAGTATTCGCGGAATTACAGTTAATTTTCGGACGCATTTCAGAATGGACTTCACTGACAGAGAGAAGGCAAAACTAGCATCATGTTTATTTTTCTTTATTTGACTAAAAGCACAATACTTTGTTTATATTGTGAGTATACACAAAAAAATGGACACTTAACAGGATCGAATGATGTATAACACAAATATGTAAAATCAAAATCAACAGAGTATTTTGAGTCTCTTTTGCACTGATAAGAGAAAAAGCGAGACTATCGCGCCTATTCCCCGGGCCTCAGCCCCTGCCTCAACAGGATGTCTGCTCCCTGATTTTGATCCCCTGGGATGTAGGTTGCTCTGAGAGACAACAGTCTCCTCTGGGACCACAGGAGGATCTAATGCACCAGTTTGCATAGAGAGCGGGATCTCAGACCCCCTGATGATTTATTTAGGCCACCACTGACATACTGTCTGACCTCACAAGGATGTGCTGACCTATGAGGTCTGGCAGGAAACTTCTCAGAGCTCGGAACACCGCCAACATTTCCAGACAATTTATGTGCCAGGAGGAATGATGGTCCTGCCATAGACCTCTCGTAAAGCGGCCGTCTGTGACCGCGCCCCAGCCTGTCAGGGAGGCGTCTGTTGAAACGGCTTTCCGGCGACATGACGCTCCTAACACAGGACCGTGGGACATAATAGTCTGGAAGCAGCTCTAGCTCTACTGAGGCTTCAGGGTATCAGGGTGCTAAATTATATCGACGACTGGCTTATTATGGCCCAGCCACACGAGCTGGCAGTTCGGCATCGAGATGTCGTCCTTGCCCACATCTCGATGCCGAACTGCCAGCTCTTGTGGCTGGGCCATAATAAGCCAGTCGTCGATATAATTTAGCACCCTGATACCCTGAAGCCTCAGTAGAGCTAGAGCTGCTTCCATGGATTTGGTAAATGTGCAAGGGGAGAGAGCTAGGCCGAACGGAAGAACCCGATATTGGAACGCTTCGCCCCCGAAAGCGAACCTCAGGATCTTCCTGTGAGATGAAAGGATGGAAATGTGGAAATATTCGTCCTTAAGATCTATCGTGACAAACCAATCCTCATATTGAATTTGATTCACTAGGATGGTAATCGTAAGCATCTTGAACCTGAACCTCCTCAGAGACCGATTTAAGTGCCTCAGATCTAATATAATAATATTGGACACAACCCCCCATGGGGCTGCCCGAAGAGATCCTACATTTGTTAGGATCTCTTTTCCGAAGACTTTTCTCTTTTCCAAAGGGACTTCTATGCCCCTTTGAGGGGGGGCTTTAGAAGCGATGCTCTCTTTTTGCGCCTTTCTGTAGGCGGGGGAGTTGGTGGATGGCTGCGGCTGCCCACTGGGGGCAGACTTCTTAGATTTAGAGTGGCGACGGAAATATTGTCTAAAGGCTGCAGACTGTTTTTTTGCCTCCTGAAACCTGTCGACAGCGGTATTTACGGCATCGCCGAACAGGCCAGAAGGTGAAATTGGGGCATCAAGGAGGAAAGCCCTGTCCTTCTCTTTGATGCCCGACAGATTTAACCATAAATGTCTCTCCAAGACCACCATTGCCACCATGGAACGGCCTATAGCACGGGCCGTTTCCTTGGTGACTCGGAGAGACAAGTCTGCAGCCTTTCTCAGCTCCGCAACATCTTCTGGAGTTGGCCTCTCACCCTCATCAATTGCTTTAAGAAGGTCGACCCGACCCACAGCTATGTAAGCCCGGCCCACCAAAGTAGATGTATTGCGGCAAGGTTTGGTGGGCAGCACCGGGGTTTTAGGGACGACGCAGCGTCATGGGAAAGATAACTGGCCAATGGCCCATTCTCAAATCCCTCCACTGGCTGCCTGTGCATTTTCATATCCATTTTAAAATTCTTTTATTTATTTTTAAATGTTTGCATGGGCTGGCCCCCAAGTACCTGTCTGATCTGCTGGTGCCCTACACCCCCTTTCGTTCGCTCCGGTCGGCTGATCAGGCACTGCTGGTCGTCCCAAAGACCAAACGCAAATGTATACAACTATGTATACAACTTGTCATGTAATTCGGGAAAGAACGGCAAACCCCGGTGATGAGGTTGTTCTCTACGCTGCCTTTCACGTGGCCAGCTGATGTTTAACTGGTCCACAGCGTGAGAAACAACCTCCACCAGCTCCTTATATGTGGGGACATGGAGTGACAAGTCATCTCCATAATCCCCGCCCTCAATGCTGAGCACGTCCGCTTCCTCGGAAGCAGACAGCTCGAGCATCGGGTTTTCCGCTCGCGGGGGAAGAAGCCGCTGGCCGGGCTTCCGTGCGAGGTGGGAGAACATCGGAACTGGCAGAGGAATCTTGAGAAAGTGCCTCGGCAGTCTCAAGATTCCTTGCCAGATCCATTTGCGAGCCCCATGATGAACGCCATCGCGCCACCTCAATGGACGCGGGACAGGCACCGCGGGGTTCGCGAGCCTGGCCATCCTCATTAAAAATAGCCAGACAAGAGCGCAGTCCCCGGATTGTTAAAGTTTCACAATCAGGACAAGTAGCCACCTCAAGAGCTGCCTGCGCGTGTTGAGCTCCCAAACAATGTGCACAAAATAGGTGTGTGTGCACACAATTGGTGTGTGTCCCCACCCGTGATGTAGCCAGGGCAGGGATGCACACACCGCTTCTAACTATGATTCACCATATATATATATATATATATATATATATATATATATATATATATATATATATATATTCACCGTATATATATATATATATATATATATATAGTGCTTGTGTGAATACTGAGACGGCGTCGCTTTGTAAGCTTCCGTGTATGCCGTCACACGTTTATTCATGACGCAACACCAATCACGATTGGCCTAGTTTCATTCATGCTTCAGAGATGCTACACTGGGGAGCGTTCCCCAATGTGTCGTATCGACGCAGTTCGAGTTCCCTCGAAAGGGAAATAAACATTCAAACGTCTGGTTGCACTTTAGGCCTGTGATATTAATCTTAATTTATTTTCAATATCGATTTTGGCTTTCAAGGATTATAAAAAGAAGATATTTGAGGTAAAACTATTAAAAACTAGCCGCATTATATCTAGCGTAATTTGCTTCCCTTCCAGACAGTGTGCTGTAATTTTTCCCTAAAACCCAAACTTAACAGCAGAATCAGCACAATCTATGATTGCTGTAAAATGCAGTCTCTACTGTTGCTAACTAGGGCTGGGTATCGATTCAGATGTCCCCATTCCATTCAATGTGATCATTTGTTTCTTTGCTGTTTTTTATAATTAAAAAAGTATAACAAAAAGAACCGGTAAGAATACCGTTAAAGTACCTGATCGATAAGCAGTATCGGTAAGAGTAGTAATACTGTTTAAACCGTAACGATACCCACTGATTAAAGAAAATAGTAGTTATGAAGCATTATATAATATGCTCAATGCTTAAGCATTTAAATTTGGTTACGGATGTTTTAAAAAAAAAATCTTGCTCTGCATCGCTGTCTTGCGCTGCTCCATGACCAACACGTGCTAGTCCGCTCAGATGATACCACGACAGAAGCGTACATCAACCGACAAGGTGGTCTACACTCCCGCCGTATGTCACAACTCGCCCGCCACCTCCTCCTGTGGAGTCAGAAGCATCTGAGGTCGCTTTGAGCCATTTATATTCCGGGAACCCTGAATTGTGCAGCCATCTCACGGTTTCAGCCTCTTCCTGGTCGGTTCAGCTGATTTAGGAACAGTTTGGCAACGCACAGATAGATCTGTTTGCCTGCCACGACTCTTTCCACTGCAGCCTGTTTTATTCCCTGACCGAGGCCACGCTCGGCACGGATGCACTGGCACACAGCTGGCTGCGGGGCCTCCGCAAGTATGCATTTCCCCCTGTGAGCCGTCTTGCACAGACCTTGTGCAAGATCAGGGAGGACAAGGACCAGGTCATATTGGTTTTGCCTCATTGGCCCACCCAGATCTGGTTCATCGAACTTGTACTCCTCGCGACAGCACCTCCCTGGCCAATTCCTCTGAAGAAGGACCTTTTTTCTTAGAGATGGGGCACCCTGTGGCACCCTCGTCCCGATCTTTGGAACCTCCACGTGTGGCTCCTGGATGGGACGAGGCAGGTTTGAGTACTCTACCACCAGTGGTGGTGGCTACCATCACTTCCGCTAGAGCATCGTCCATGAGACATGCCTACGCGTTGAAGTGGAACCTCTTCGTCAACTGGTGCTCTTCTCACTGAGAAGACCCCAGAAAATGCCCGATCAGTGTCATGCTTTCCTTCCTGAAAGATGGGTTGGAACGAAGGCTGTCTCCCTCCACCCTGAAACTGTACGTTGCCACTATCTCCGCACATCACGACACAATCGAAGGTAAGTCCATGGGAAAGCATGACCTGATCATCAGGTTCCTGAGAGGAGCGAGGAGACTCAATCCTCCTCGCCCTCCTCTCGTTCCCACTTGGGATCTCTCAGTGGTTTTAACTGCCCTGCAGAGTGCTCCCTTTGAGCCTCTGCAATCAGTGGAGCTTAAGTTCTATCAATTAGGACAGCGCTCATGGTTGCATTGGCCTCCATTAAGAAGGTAGGGGACCTGCACGCATTTCGAAGCGTGCCTGGAATTCGGGCCGGCCTATTCTCACATGATCCTGAGACCCCGGCCTGGATATTTGCCCAAGGTTCCCACCACTCCCTTTCGAGATCAGGCGGTGAACCTGCAAGCGCTTCCCCTGGAGGAGGCAGACCCAGCCTTGGCACTGCTCTGTCAAATGCCTACATAGACAGAACGCAGTGTTTCAGGACCTCAGTCCAGCTCTTTGTCTGTTATGGTGGGAAGCTGAAGGGAAAGGCTCTCTCCAATCATAGGTTGTCTCACTGGATAGTGCAGTGGTTCCCAACCCTGCTCCTGGAGTACCCCCAACACTGCACGTTTTCTTTGTCTCCTTAATCAAACACACCTGATTCAACTCATCAGCTCATTATCACATGGGTTAATGAGCTGATGAGTTGAATCAGGTGTGTTTGATTAGGGAGACAAAGAAAACATACAGTGTTGGGGGTACTCCAGGAGCAGGGTTGGGAACCACTGGGATAGTGGATGCCATTGCTTTGGCGTACCAGCAGCAAGGTCGACCATGCCCCCTTGGTGTGAAGGCCCACTCCACTCGGGGTGTGGCTTCCTCTTGGGCTCTAGCGCATGGCGCCTCGCTAACAGACATTAGCAGACCTGCAGGCTGGGCGACTCCCAACACATTCGCCAGATTCTACAATCTCCGAGTGGAGCCAGTGTCCTCTCATGTACCCGCCCCCAGTGGCCGGTAATAGGACCCGCTCGGTGTCTTTGCTTGCTCGCCATTCCACTCCTCGGACTGGATACGTGCGATATTCTGTTAAGGTGAGTTTCCCTGAAGCCCTGAGTTCCTCCAGCACTGCTGACATCAACGCCAGAGTCTATGCCTCAGCAGCTTTTGCGTTGGCTAGGTGCCTCCATGTGCATGGTTCCCCCTCTGGGTGACCCCCATGTGTGTATTTCCACTGTAAGCCTCTCTGAGCATGTGTCTTTCCCTTGGCAAGCCACCTTGCCACCCCTGGAGTTGAAACATTCCACCCTACGGGCTGGATACTCCAGTGTTTCTCCATATGTTATTCCCTTCGGCCCATATGTGTATTCCTAAGTTCTCCCTTCGGGCAGGTAATAATTGCATATTTCCACTGAGATATGCTTCCCAGTGTACCTTGGGATTCCTGTGTTAAGTAGGACTACTTCGTCCGTGCTAGGCTCACTACAGGGAGCTCAGACTTACGCAGGGCACTGGAAGACAGCCGAGAAGGTGGAGTGCTTAGACTGGGAACCCCATTCGTCGTTAAGACGTAACTCGTAGTGACTACGAAAGGGAACGTCTCAGTTACGTATGTAACCCTCATTCCCTGAGAAGGGAACGGAGACATTACGTCTCCCTGCCACTTCCGCTGTACCGCTGGAAACGCCTGAGTTCAGTCTCGGCTCCTCAGCAAGTGACATCTGCATGTTGCCAGCGTACTTCTTTATATACCCACGAGGTGGGGCGGAGTTACGCTATGCAAAATCCGCAGACCCATGGCATTTCTTTGCCATTGGCTTGTTTTGTAATACTCGAAGTTGATATACTTTCTAAGTGAAACCCCATTCGCCGTCACAACGTAACGTCTCCATTCCCTACTCAGGGAACGAGGGTTACATACGTAACCGAGACGTTTTTTCTGTGAACTTGGGACAGAACATGAATACTTTCTTCACATTGGTCGTCAGAAATAACAAGCCTGTCACATGTATGTTCAAAGGCTATGACTATAAAACCAATGATTACAGTACTTTCAAGTCCCACAAATGTCGCAAAAACAAGATCCATAATTTGGAAGATTTTAAAGATGGTGTAGTTCAAGGGACTCTAAATGATTCCATGAAACATGGAAGTGCAGATGGATCTGATCCAGGTAATCCAATAGACTCTGAGCCTCCATGTTCTTCTGAAACTACATGCAAAGATGCAGGGGTTCCTGATAATCAGGTGCATGAAGTAGAGCACAAAATCACTGCTGCACTACTTAAACTGGAAAATATTGTTCATGTTCCAAGTGCGGCAGTTAGTGAATTGCTGGAAGAGCTCCATTATGTGTTGAGCACTGCTTCCATTTGTAATGCAAGCAGTGTGATAGACGAGATACTGATTAGACATCACTTGCATATTGACCAGTTAGTCACTGAAGAACTTGCATCTGCGATGTGTATCAACAATCCAGTAATGCAATTGGTAAAGGTAGTCCACTTGACACGTCATTTAAACGCCAGTCTTACTACAGACATAATTTCAAAGTTGTTGAACCAGTAGAGTACTTTTTGGATGACAAACACAAAAGAACAATGCAGTATGAACATATCTTAAAGTTTTTACAGCTGCTTTCTTGAAAATTCTTGACACTTTAGAGACTCAAACCTTGTCAGAAGCTGGACAAGAAACATTGGTGTATGCATCCTATCGTGATGGTATGCATTTCAAAAGCAATTATTTTCTATCATGTAACGAGTCACGAATATTGCTGAGTTTTTTATGTGTATGTATGTATCTTCACTATCTTCCATATATTTGGCACTACTTTGCCGATCAGATGATGTTAAGACCTATGGATATGAAAAAGTCCATGAGCCCTTGTTCCAAGATCTTTCCACATTGGAAAGCCAAGAGATTTTCATTGCACAGCGTGGTTCTTTCATTAAAGGCACAGTGCAGACTGTCAAAGCAAACAATCTCGAATCTACCTTTTCTGTCAAAGATACTAGAGGCAGTATCCTCACAACTATGTTCCTTTTTAGAAAAAAATGATATCTGCAAGGATTTTCAGTCAGGATTTAGACTGTACCATAGTACTGAGACAGCTCTCATCAGAGTCACAAATGATTTGCTCTTATCATCCGATCGTGGTTGTATCTCTCTATTAGTGTTACTCGATCTTAGTGCTGCATTTGATACCATTGACCACAACATTCTTTTAAATAGACTTGAAAATTATATTAGCATTAGTGGAATTGCATTAGCATGGTTTAAATCATACTTATCTGACCATTATAAGTTTGTAGCAGTAAATGAAGAGATGTCTTATTGATCAAAATGTCACGGTAGACACACTCTCTGTTCCTTCTCGTCTCGTGTTTATGTTGTGGTTTGAATGCACGTGTGCAGTGGGCGTGAATGTATGACATCACCTGATCCACTTCAGCTGATCCTCATTCACTTCACCAGCTGCAGTCAATCTCACCACTCTACTTATACTTACCGCTGTTTTATCATCCTTGTCAGATCGTTGTTTGATGTCGTTCGTGTTGGTGTTCCAGTGTCCAGTTCCTGCCTTGTGTTCCAGTTCCTGTTCTCCGTCTTCGTCACTGGGTTTCGTCTGCTGTTTCACCGTCACCGCACCATCGTCTCTTCACCACCGGATCCTGACCACCGAAGTCCCTGTGTCACCCGTTCTACATCTGCCTGTACTGCATCATCATCATCATCATCATCATCATCATCAATAAACCTACTGTTTACTTGCATTTGCTTCTCGTCTTTTGTTACATGATGACAGAACGATCTGACCTGGAAAGAGAAGCAGCGAGTGCGTCGCAGAGATCGATGGAGGAATTCATTCACCATAGCATCAGGAGGATGGATTCGCAGCAGCGAGAGATCGGCGACACGGGACGCGCAGTACAGGCCTTAGTGACACAGGTGTCCGAGCTCACCCAGCAGATCCAACGCCTACAGGGTCCCACTGCGCCGCCCACACCGACCGTTCCTCCCATACCACCAGAAGGACCCTCCCAGCCAGAGCCCCGTCTTCCAGTGCCAGAGCATTATGCCGGTGAGGCCACCTTTTGCAGAGCATTTTTGACCCGCTGTACTATGCATTTCGCTTTACAGCCCCGCACGTTCAACACGGAACAAGCGAAGGTGGCGTTCGTACTCACCCTGCTGACGGGGAAGGCTGCGCTTTGGGGAACGGCGGTGTGGGAGAACCAACACCCATGCTGCGCCTCGTTCCAGACCCTCGCCGCCGAAATGAAGAAGGTTTTCGACAGGGCTGTCTCTGGGAGAGAGACAGCCCGAAGACTGGCGGAACTACAGCAGGGGGAAAGGTCGGTTTCGGACTATTCTATTGAATTTCGGACCCTGGCGGCGGAGTGCGGCTGGAACGAGGAGGCGCAGTGGGATATGTTCCTGCATGGGTTGGCTGACCACGTCCAGAGGGAGATCTACGCCCTGGATCTACCCACCACTCTTAACGGGTTGGTCGACTTGGCTCTGCGGGTACCTTCGCAGGGACCGACCCTCCACGATCCAGCGGCAGGGACGTGGTCAGCCCCGTCTACGATCCCGAGCCCATGCAGGTGGGTCGAGCTCGGCTTTCCCGGGAGGAGAGGGAGAGGCGGAGATCCCAGGGCCTTTGCCTGTATTGTGGAGGAGCGGGACATTACGCATAAAACTGTCTGGTAAAAGGCCAAGCCCGATAGTAAAACTGAGGCTACTATCGGGTGGGATCTCCGCTAGGAAGACCTCATCATTGATTACATCTACCTCCACACTCCTTCCGGTAAGACTAAGGTGGTCAGTCCAACAGCACGACTGCCATGCACTTCTGGACTCCGGGGCTGAAGGTAATTTTATGGACCACACTTTTGCACAGAAAATTCAGATTCCCCTCAGACCCCTCACTCACAGAATTGCCGTTCACGCACTCAATGGACAAGAACTCCCCACCATTTCCCTTTGCACTGAAGACATCACCCTCACCACTTCCGGCAACCATTCTGAGACTATTTCATTCTTCATCATGGACTCACCCCTTGCACCCGTCGTCCTCGGACACCCCTGGCTCATCCGTCACAACCCCCGAGTGGACTGGCACCATAGATCAGTACTGGAGTGGAGCAAGGAATGTCATAAGTCTTGTCTCGTGTCTGCCTGTTCGTCTGTGCCTGTTTCTGTGTTTCAGGAGGAAGCAGGGGATCTGTCTAACGTGCCCGCGGAGTACCTGGACCTGAAGGAGGTGTTCAGTAAGTCTCGTGCTGCTTCTCTCCCTCCGCATCGTCCCTATGACTGTGCTATAGATTTACTGCCAGGTAAGTCTCCGCCTAAAGGCAAGTTATATTCACTTTCTATTCCAGAAAGGGAGGCTATGGAGAAATATATTTCTGATTCTCTAGCAACCAAGTTCATTCGCCCTTCCTCTTCTCCAGCGGAGGCGGGGTTCTTTTTTGTGGGGAAGAAGGACGGTTCTCTGCGACCTTGTATTGATTACAGAGGGCTGAATAACATCACGGTAAAGAATACTTATCCTTTGCCGTTGATGTCTTCAGCCTTCGAGAGGTTGCAGGGAGCGTCCATCTTCACAAAACTGGATTTACGTAACGCTTATCATTTGGTTCGCATCAGGGAGGGGGATGAATGGAAAACTGCGTTTAACACCCCCAGGGGGCACTTTGAATATTTGGTCATGCCTTTCGGGCTGTCCAACTCCCCAGCGGTTTTCCAGGCACTGGTCAACGACGTGTTGCGAGATATGATCGATCAGTTCATATATGTCTACCTGGATGACATATTGATTTTCTCTTCTTCTCTCCAGGAACACGTGCAACACGTCAGACGAGTGCTTCAGAGGTTGCTAGAGAATGGGCTTTTTGTCAAGGCGGAGAAATGCGATTTCCATGCACAGTCGGTCCCGTTTCTAGGGTACATCGTCTCGTCTGAGGGAGTGCGGATGGACCCTGAGAAGATCAAGGCTGTGGTAGATTGGCCAAGCCCAGATTCCCGCAAGGCCCTGCAGAGGTTTCTGGGATTCGCCAATTTCTACCGGCGTTTTATTCGCAATTTCAGCCAACTGGTCGCACCTCTGACTGCCTTGACCTCCCCCAGAACTACGTTCAGGTGGTCAGACACAGCCGAAGCGGTGTTCTCTAAACTGAAGGGCCGCTTTGTTTCAGCCCCCATCCTTGTCGCCCCTGATTCCTCACGTCAGTTCGTGGTGGAGGTCGACGCATCAGAGGTGGGAGTAGGCGCAGTGTTGTCCCAACGCTCTTCCACAGACGACAGGATGCATCCCTGCGCGTTTTTGTCTCATCGTTTATCTCCAGCCGAACGCAATTACGACATTGGTAACAGAGAGTTGTTGGCAGTTAAGTTAGCGTTGGAGGAATGGCGCCACTGGTTAGAAGGGTCGGGGGTACCTTTTATTGTCTGGACTGATCACAAGAACCTAGAGTACATCAGAACCGCCAAAAGATTGAACTCCAGGCAGGCTCGATGGGCATTATTTTTCGGTCGCTTCGATTTTACTCTTTCATACCGCCCGGGTTCCAAGAACGTCAAACCCGATTCACTATCCCGTATATTTGATTTTTCCGAACGCCCGTCTACTCCCGAGTGTATTTTGCCCGAAACTCTATTCGTTTCCACACTCACATGGGAGGTCGAATCGAAGGTCAAGAAGGCCTTAGAAGGGGTAACGCCTCCGCCCGGTTGCCCACCGAACCGATTGTTTGTGCCGGAGGGATTACGGTCCGACGTTATTCAGTGGGGTTATAACTCCAACGTGGCTTGCCATCCAGGAGTTAATCGTACTAGCTTTTTGGTCAAGCAACGGTTCTGGTGGCCACTTATGGCTCGCGACATTCACGATTTTGTTTTGGCTTGCTCGGTATGTGCCACTGGTAAGACTTCCAATCGACCTCCAGATGGGTTACTCCAACCGCTGTCGGTTCCTTCGAGACCCTGGTCCCACATCGCACTAGATTTTATTACCGCCCTCCCGCCCTCTCAGGGGAACACAGTCGTTTTGACTGTAGTGGACCGATTCTCGAAGGCAGCCCATTTTGTCCCCTTACCCAAATTACCCTCAGCTAAGGAGACAGCGGTTACAGTCGTAGATCACGTTTTTCGTTTACATGGCCTTCCGATTGACGTGGTGTCCGACAGGGGACCCCAGTTCGTGTCCAAATTTTGGCGAGAGTTTTGCAGATTACTGGGGGTGACTGTTAGTTTGTCCTCAGGGTTTCATCCCCAGAGCAATGGTCAAACCGAGAGAGCCAACCAGGATTTGGAGAGAGTGTTGCGATGTTTGGTTTCCAAGAATCCTTCCTCTTGGAGTCAACAACTCTCCATGGTGGAGTACGCCCACAACACGTTGCCAGTGTCGGCTACGGGCCTATCTCCGTTTGAGTGTAGTGTAGGTTACCAGCCACCAATTTTTCCCAGTCTGGAATCCGAGGTCGCGGTCCCCTCCGCTCACGCCTTTGTTCAGAGGTGTCACCGTACCTGGACTAGAGCCCGTGAGACTCTACTCCAGGTGGGGGCGCGCACTAAGGCTAAGGCCGATCGCCACAGGTCGAAACCTCCCGTATACGTCGTTGGTCAAAAGGTGTGGCTTTCAACCAAGAACATTCCTCTTCGCTCCGTATCTAACAAACTTGCTCCCAAATTTATTGGCCCGTTTGCTGTCACCAAGATCATTAGCCCGGTGGCAGTCCGCCTCAAATTGCCTCCCGCGTACAGGAGGATCCATCCCGCCTTCCATGTATCTAAAATTAAACCCGTGTTTCATTCTCATATTAATCCGCCTGTCCCGGTTCCTCCCCCACCGCGACTCGTAGATGGGGAGACCACGTATTCGGTTAATCGTATACTGAACTCCAGGCGGAGAGGACGCGGATTCCAGTACTTGGTGGACTGGGAGGGTTACGGTCCGGAGGAGAGAAGTTGGGTGCCTGCTAGAGACATACTGGATCACTCCCTCATCGATGATTACAATCGACAGGGTAAGGAGTCTGGGAACGCCAGGAGGCGTTCTTAGGAGGAGGGGTACTGTCACGGTAGACACACTCTCTGTTCCTTCTCGTCTCGTGTTTATGTTGTGGTTTGAATGCACGTGTGCAGTGGGCGTGAATGTATGACATCACCTGATCCACTTCAGCTGATCCTCATTCACTTCACCAGCTGCAGTCAATCTCACCACTCTACTTATACTTACCGCTGTTCTATCATCCTTGTCAGATCGTTGTTTGATGTCGTTCGTGTTGGTGTTCCAGTGTCCAGTTCCTGCCTTGTGTTCCAGTTCCTGTTCTCCGTCTTCGTCACTGGGTTTCGTCTGCTGTTTCACCGTCACCGCACCATCGTCTCTTCACCACCGGATCCTGACCACCGAAGTCCCTGTGTCACCCGTTCTACATCTGCCTGTACTGCATCATCATCATCATCATCATCAATAAACCTACTGTTTACTTGCATTTGCTTCTCGTCTTTTGTTACATGATGACACAAAAGTTCAGTATGGCGTACCACAAGGCTCAGTACCAGGACTGTTGCCGTTCACTCTGTACATGCTACCCTTAGGAGATATCACTGGGAAGCATGGCATTAGATGTCACTGTTATGCTGATGATACTCAGCTCTATATTTCTTCACTCCCTGACGAAACCTACCAATTCACAAAATTAACGGAATGCATAGCTGATATAAAAAACTGGATGACTAGTAATTTCCTACTTAATTCTGAAAAAACAGAGATTCTAATTATTGGACAAAAAACTTCCTCACATACTAACCTAGAATACTGTCTAACACTTGATGGCTGCTCTGTCAAGTCTTCGTCATCGATTAGGTCTTTTGCTCTTTGATACCAATCTTTCATTTGAAAATCACATGTCTAGTATTTGTAAATCCGCATTTTTCCATCTTAAAAATATATATAAATTACGTCATATACTCTCAATGACAAATGCGGAACAGTTAGTTCATGCGTTCATGACATCAAGGCTAGCAAACTACAGCTGGTCCAAAACGCAGCAGCTAGAGTTCTTACCAGAACCAGGAAGTATGACCATATTAGCCTGGTTCTGTCAACACTGCATTGGCTCCCTATTAAACATCATATAAATGTTAAAATATTGCTGATTACTTACAAAGCACTAAATGGTTTAGCTCTCAGTACTTGAACGAGCTCTTACCGCATTATAGTCCGTCACGTCTATTGCCATCTCAAAATTCCGGTCAGTAGATAATACCTAGAATTTCAAAATCAACTGCTGGCGGCAGATCCTTTTCCTATTTAGCACCAAAACTTTGGAACAGTCTTCCTAACATTGTCTGGGAAGCAGACACACTCTGTCAGTTCAAATCTACACTAAAAACACATCTCTTTGACTTAGCATAAACATAACACGTTATAGACTTCTATAATTCAATGTCAGGCTGCATAGATTAGGTCAGCCGGAACCGGGAAGACTTCCCATAAATCCTGATGTACTTGTTACATCATAAGAAGGAAGGTGTCTACGCTAATATTAGTCTCTCTGTTTATCCCGAGGTTTTCCGCAGTCTGCCGGATCCAGGCCATATCCAGATCCGATGAAGGACCTGCGCCTGGACACCACGACAGCACATTCCTGAAGTGTCAACAAGTTTCTCCACTGTGAAGAACTCCTTCCCTTCTCTTTACCTCTGTACAGATAAAACGTTGTCTGGATAATTTCGGTTTACGTGGCTACGCGGAAGTGATAAAACATTCTGTATTATACATTTTTTAAGGCTTGTACCTTGGAACCTATTTCATGGTTTGCGTTCTTGAGCCACCAGGCACTTTTGTGCAAATGAGCGGCCGGATCGCATTAAGGATCGCACTATTTCTGTTAGAACGGTGTCGTGTTAGCGGCCCCTAAATTAATAACTAATGATCGTTGCAACGGAAGTGAATCAATCCAAACTAACTTTAGCTAGACAATAACTTTATTCTAGAGCTGCTGTAAAGCCAAAACAATCTATTTTACTTTAATTTCATATTATTACTGTAAAGCTGCTTTGAAACGATCTATATTGTTAAACTGTCTAAGAGATTATTTCTAAGATAATTTCTAAGATATTTTTCACTCTCAACAGTCTCAAAGAATTAGTTGAGAAATTTCCATTCAAATGGACAGACAAAACAAATCGCCCACATATTGTTCCACACGCTTTCATGTCCAAAGGAAGCATTGGAGGCAATGCTCATGAAAAAGTATTTTACGATGCCTTCCATTCTTGGTTAGACATCTTGTACCTCCAGATTAGTCAGCTTGGCAGGTCCTAATGGACCTTAAGGATATTGTTGAGTTGGTTGTGGCACCAGTGTAAACAGCAGAATCAATTGCCTTCCTTTAAAGCATAATTTGCGATCATAGGCACAGGTTGCAGGAAGTTTTTCCTGACATGAAACTTTTGCCAAAACATCACTATGTGGAACACTATCCACTACTGATCAAGTTCTTTGGACCTTTAGTAGGGATGTTGACACTCCGTTTTGAGGCAAAGCATTGCTTTTTCAAGCAAGTTTTTCATCACACACATTGCTTTAAAAACATGCTCTTGTCTCTGGCAATGAAATATCAGTTCATGATGGCATATCACTTGGAGTCAGCTACCACTGAAAAGAGTAACATGAGTGTGTCAGCCGTCTCAACTGTTCCTGTGGGTATCTTGAATCAGGATGTAGTTAATGTTCTTAAGCAGACATATCCTGATGTCACTTGTGTTCATCTTGCATAGAATGTGTCTGTTGATGGAATAAACTACAGGAATGGTATGATTGTTGTTCGTGGCCTTTCTGGTAGCTTGCCAGTTTTTTGCTGAGATCATCCAGATGGTTGTAGTCGAAAGGAGTTTGAGTTTCATTTTGAAATAAATGAGTGCTTGGTATTGGGAGCATTTCAGAGCTTTTGAATTGTGCCCCACTTTGCAAGTTCTCTCATTCATTATAATGCCCTTGCCGACTACTACCCCTTGGCAGATTAACATGTTGGAGGCAGGCAAATGGTGACACTTAAAAGATTCATAAATGCAAGAGGTTAGGTTTAGTTTTATGTTTAATATACTACTTAAGAACACAAAAGTGCAACATTATTTTGTGACAGTTTTTCCTGAATAGAGAATTTTGCAGTCCAATGTCATTGTAATTCAGATAATTGAATGAGTTCTCTTTCTCCTAATTAGATTAAATATGATTGTGAAGCTCAGAGTCATTGTGGTAGACAATGATTTCAGAACATTGGACCTCTCATCTGAGATACCAGGCAGTGTTACATGATGCTGTTCGCCAAGCATTTGGTATTGAAAGACACTTCCGGCTTCAGAACATGGATGTGGACTTCAATGAATTTGTCATCAATTCATGACATAAAAGACAAAACTACTATCAAGTTGATCTACTTGGCACATGACACTCATCCAAGACCTGGCCATCCAATTGAGCAATTTTCAAGTGCTTCTGAACCATTTAACTTCAAGTGAATGCTTAATCCGTTCCTCTTCTTCTTTGTTGTCATCTGGAGGAGATACAGATGACACTGTTACTATCCCAACGTCTGATGCAGAACTTCAAGCATTACGAGTACAGAAATGGCCACAAAAAATTCCCATACCTTGTTTTCCATATGATGTGGAAGTGCAGCTTCAACGTGGTAATGACATTTTTGTTGAAACTGGAACCTCTCTAAAGATCAGGCCAGGGCTCAAGTCTGGAATCTTGGAAAAGCTGGCAGAGGATATTTTCCAGTACACAGCATATCTACACGATCCCCAGATAAATGATGCTGCAAAGGCGAAAAAGGATCGGTGAATGGGTATAGCGGGTGGACATTCAGCCTCAAGCACAAAATGGCAAATTACAGGACAAAGATGCGCAACATTGGTTGTTCCGAAGTCACTCTGAATTCACTGAAGAACAAGCCCAAGGATGAATGCTTTCCAGCCAAAAATGTGAAGAAACCGAAGAGAGCAGAGGTTAATTTTTGCCCTGCTAATCCAACTGGAGAAACAGATGAAAGCCTTGAAAAACTGAGATGTGAGCTACTGGTTGATTTCGGACAGAGGAAGAGAACATCAGTAGTAAAAGAAAAGATGTCCAAAACGTTTGCCTACAGGAGGAGAAATGTGGTACAGAACAGTCCAACTATTCAGGACTTAAAACTGCAGTGGCCTGCACTTTTCCAGGTTGAAGAGGTATGGTTATATTTACTCTCTTCTTATTTACTCTTCATTTGTGCTGCAGTTGTTCCTTTCCTTATCAAGTGTTATAGGGATACTCCACCCAAAAATGAAAATTCTCTCATTTACTCAATCGTGTCATCCCATATTTAAATGACTTTCATCAGATAAACAAAAAGATTTTTTAAAGAAATTATTCATCTCTATGAGTCCATATAATGCAGTTTATGACTTAATTTTCATTTTAGGGTGAACTATCCTTTTAAGTCTTAAAACAACCCTTTTACAATCATCCCCCACTTTGAGGTGAAGCAGAATAATCCTTGATATAAGAGGAGAGAGAAATGACACTCATGGCTGACCACAATGTGATATCTTTGTCTGCATATACACTCACCTAAAGGATTATTAGGAACACCTGTTCAATTTCTCAATAATGCAATTATCTAATCAACCAATCACATGGCAGTTGCTTCAATGCATTTAGGGGTGTGGTCCTGGTCAAGACAATCTCCTAAACTCCAAACTGAATGTCAGAATGGGAAAGAAAGGTGATTTAAGCAATTTTAAGCGTGGCATGGTTGTTGGTGCCAGACGGGCTGGTCTATTAGGCATTAAAAGCAAGGTAAGTGTTGAGGTTACTATGAATTTACAGCAAATATTACTTTAAAACTACCAATACTGAGGTAAAAGCATGGTAGGTTTTGTGGTTACTATCCTTTTACTACAACTATCACAGTAAAACTAAGGTTACTGTGGTAAAAGCATAGTAAGCGTTGTGGTTACTGTGCATTAACAACAAATTACACATTAAAACTATCAATACTGTGGTAAAAGCATGGTAAGTTTTGTGGTTACTGTTCTTTTACTACACCAATCACAGTAAAACTAAGGTTATGTGGTAAAAGCATGGTAAGTGTAGTTTTTACTGTGCTTCTACTACAAATACCACTTTGGAACTAATTGTACTACTTTGAACCTGAAGTTGGCAGATCTGTCTAAGTCGGTTCGCAAATCAGTTTGAATGATCTGTTCAGTTTCATGCACGCACTTGAATCGTCTGAAGCGCTTTCAATTCACACTCGACTCGGAGTCATAACAGGAAGATTTAAGAACATCAAGAGCGTTGGATAAAGTGGCCGTGGACCTACAGTCTAGTGAAAGCAAATCTGCAAAGGCATCATATTTTTGCCAGCGATGAAGATCTTTATTAGTTGAACATCTTCGTATGATGTCTGTGAATGAATGATTCCACAGGACGATACATTCGATTTGTAAAACAAAATTACCCTTTATTTATTTTTTTTCTTTTCTTTTTGGTGACACCAAATTTTCTTTTCGGTGACAAATGTAATGTAAATGTAATGACGGAGTTTTCATCCACGAGTCGTGTAACGTCGGCAAATGTAATATTTGACAAATCCGTTAGCGAAGATGTGTAGATTCTCTGATCCATTTTCTGTTTTTCTGATGTGTTGACGCTTGACAGGAACTCCGCTTCCACAACGATTATGTATTTCCGGTTATTGTGAGAAAGGTCTATTGGACTGAAAAGCCTTCATGTAAACACATCAATCCGGTTTGTTTCCCTGTATGTGATTGGCTGAAGCCTTTTCTGTCGCCGCAAAAGTAAAAAAAAAAATCGACATCGAAGCGAAAAAAAAATAAAAGTCGTTTTTTTCGCCACAGCAGATTCGCTGGATTTCGCTCGCGCTCGGTCCCACATAGCTCTCATCTACAGATTTTTGAGCAGTCCTTGTTTGAGCTCTCCTCAGGACAGCCACTGATGTTCACATGAGCAGATGACAGCTCTCTATCGGGAAAGCAAGTCTTGAGTCAAACCGCTCAAGCCATTGATTAAGCTGCCATGTCATTGCGCGGGCACTGCTATGAAACAACGCGTTCGTTGCGTGGAAACGTCGACGTTATATCTGATTATAACAAGATTGAAGCGAACACGAATTTGTATAGCCTACATTAATCACAAATTTTTAGGGGAGCAAGGCAGAAGTTTAGGGGGCCTAACGACGCCCCTGATGTTTAATGTACCAGGAACACTTTAAAGTTGTGTTTCCATTAACACTATCCTACAAAATAGTTAGCATGATGAACTAACAATACTTTAAATCTTTTTAAATTTTTAAAGCCTTTTTAAGTCTTGGCTTACATTTCTACAAATGCTAATTTATAGGCTTTGGAAATATTTTTTATAATAATAGATTCATTAAAAACTAACATGAACTAACATTAACAATAGACAAAATGTCGTTTTTTGGGTTTTTTTTTTTTGTCCCCACTCTCTGACCCCCGAAGACCGCTGTGTAATTCACACCCTGACTAAGACCCATTGGGGGAAGCATTTAAATAATCCTATGAATACATATAAAAAATGAAGAATCGAATCGAATTAATCGAATCGCATCGAATTTTAATGTGAATCGCATTGAATCGAATCTTTCTGAATTTGCAAAAATCGTTCTTGAATCGAATCGAAAACTTATGAATCGTGAATCGAATCGATTCGCTGCCTACCCAAAGATTCACAGCCCTACTCATTACACAAACAGCTGATCAAAAAATAAAACCATCGTGCGAATTATTTGTGCGTCAAAATCGCGTCCAGTGTGAAAGGACCTTCAAGCGCAAGACAACTACGCCTCATTTCGCATCGTTGACGCACGCGCCCACAGGTGTTCAGTCGACGTGCAGCGAGTGGGTCTGTTCACAAGAAGATTGCGATGCCACGCAGATGTGCTGTTTCTGGCTGTGGGCAAACAACATGTTCGAATACGCTGCCGAAAGATCCAGACGTCAGGGAAAAATGGATGCAGTTTATTTTTTGCGGACGTCCCAGTCACGGCAGTGTTCATTTAAAGGGTTAGTTCACCCAAAAATTAAAATTCTGTCAGTATTTACTCACCCTCATGTTGTTCCAACCCCGTAAGACCTTCGTTCATCTTCGGAACACGAATTAAGGTATTTCTGATGAAATCTGAGAGCTGGATCACTCCTCCATACTCCTCCATAGGCTTCTTCAGCGATTGAAACTTGCCAGCCCCGAAAAGTCATTTAAGACATCGTTAAAATAGTCCAAGTGACTACAGTGGCTCAATCTTTAAACTGTTAAACTTATAGTACACTTAAACGTATACTTTTATATACTTAAAAATATACTTGAACATTACTTAAGTATACTTCATAAAATGAACTTGAAGTATACTTCTTTTTCACAAGGGTAGCCATTCCTCATCCTCACCTAGGTAGATACAAAGAGCTCTGAGGATAGCCTCTCTCTGTATGGACATCACTTGTCTGTAAATATTACAAATTTGATTATTTCAATCCATAAACAGCTGGCAGCAAAAATTTGAAGTACTCACTAAAAATGAACCATCTTAATACAACTCTTCACGAACAGAAGATTGTCTTGGATTCATGCTGCATGCAAAGAGAATTATGCCTACTGTCAATATAGAGTTACAACTACGATTAGAGTTCTTTGCATAAAATACCGCGTGAACATTCACACGTTTGCCTTGTGATAGGCTACAATTAATCTCCATAAATACTATTTTCTCAATTCTGCGCATAAATTTTCACTTACATCAATTGCTCGCTCAATATTATCACATATTTTACATACGCTTTCTTTGCATCTATTATCTTTATAGATAAAAACAGCGGTGAAAAAACAAATCTTAATAATTGATTAATTTACATTTTTAACTGTAGTTAACACAATTTAATATAGCTAAGTTTGTGTATATTTTACACGTAGTAAAATACTGTATTATAAACACCAGACAGATAATGATTTATGAAACAGATGCTCTTTATCTCACTTGCACAAAATAAATGCAGTAATAGCATAGAAACGCATAGGTGAAATCGATGAAAATGATATGCATTTAAATTACATACTAAAACACAAACAGTTAGCAATAATAATGTTACCAAATAAAGTAATGCCGACTACAGACCCGGGTGTTTTGGGTCGGGTTGATTAAGTCATCCCTGCCCGTACCGCAGCGGCAACGGGGAATGCATGAAAGCTGATTTTGTTGTAACGTGACGAAACGTAATGACACAAAACAATGAAGTGCTGAGGCTGTCAACCTCAGAAAGGCAAGTCGCCTCTCTTGAATCCTAAAAATTGCGTGCAGCATGAGTCCAAGACAATCTTCTGTTCGTGAACAGTTGTATTTTATTCATTAATCTGACTATGCATCCGTGCATTTAATAGCCATTTGCTCGCGTGATAGTAATATATATATATCTTAGTAGTATTTTAAGTGATATAATTGATTCTATAAACAACTATAAGAGATCATTTCGGCTTTCTCCGGCTCCCTGCACCGGCGTAAAGCGAAACCGGAAGTGTCCAACCGCACACTCGCTGATCGTAAATCCAACATGGCGGCCACGTGCAACTACCCTATTGCGAGTTTATAACTTGGGCAAAAATACTCATAATTGTGAGATAAAAAGTTGCAATCACCTTATTTATTTGTAATTCTGAGATAAACCATAGCAATGGAAATATGTTGGAAAGTGACCAAAAGACTATTGAAGAAAAAGACAAAGAAAACAATTTTGTTCCAGCTAAAATCATATTACGAGACAAAATTTAAAAACGTTTATGGGTCTCTGTTCTGTATTTATTGTCATCCACCGACTCTCTGCAGCCTTGGCCAATTGACTAACACGATACAGTGTGAAAACCTGGGCAAATTCATCCTCCCCCACAGAACTGCATGTGCAATATAACACAGCAAAAAAATGAAACACTGACACAAGACACAATCTCTTTCCTCCCATAATGCATTGCAGAGAGTATGCATGAGGTATTCACTTGAGGCCTGATTAGGATGATGCAGATGTACTGTATGTGAAACAGGTTTATTTGCCCAATTAGCACCCAAATAAGTGACAGATGTAATCTCTCAAATATCTCCCATAATGGAGAGAAAAGGAAGGGAGGGAGTGTGTGAAACCCCTCCTCTTCTTCCTGAAGCTCATAATGATGAAGTCTGTATGTGTTCTGCATCTCATTAATTCTGTCTGCCTTGACAGAAGGAAGGACATGTTGGAAACGGTAAGGCTGCTTCGCTTGCACTGCATGAACACATTTTTAACTGCCTATGCTACAAACAACTATACACAACAACCTTGAACTGGCTGTATACAACATGTGTTCACAATAAAAGAGCCTGTGAATAGAAGCACACAAATCAAAGCTGACTGCAATGAACCTGCGAGTCTAATAGAAGCTCTTTGGGAGTTACAAGACACCAGTTATGAACATCAGATGGCATCATAACACAATTTCATCCAGGGTGAAATTTAGGTTGTATTTCTTCTATATTTTCAATTAGTCATTTTGATGTAATTTAGTTGTTTTTGTTTTTTTTACTTTCTATTGTTATTTCTATTAAGTACTGCAGACTTTGTGCAGGTTGTAAAGGTTTATAACAAACGTATAAAACACAAACAATATAATTAATTTTATGATTAACAAATCCACTGGTCTTTAATGTAGGTTCCGTCAAGGCACAGAGAGAAGCAGACAGGTAAATAGTGATAAGGTAGTTTATTGAACAGAGGCACGGAGTGGAACAGCAGATGAGACTGGAAAGTTTGCAGTGGAGAATCAGAACTGGGTATAGAACTTAGCTGGATGGTGGAACAGGATCCTGCAGGTTGATGACGGATGACGGATGACTGGCAAGGGCAAAGTCTCAGGTAGCGGAATATCAGGCGAGTAGAAGAGTCTGTACATCAGGTAAGGACAAGACCAGACAAGGAAGTGAAGGGGAAGTGTCTCTTTATAGTGTGAGTGGTTAATGATGTGCAGGTGCGGTAAATCAGAAATCCGGGGAGAGTGAACGAGAGGGCGGAGCCAGCTGATCTGGTGACTGGGTGACAGGTTCCTTTATGAAAAAGATGTGTGCTTAATTGTATTGAATGTGCACTAGTAGTATTGAAATATTGTATTTCACATTTTGTTAAAAGTACATTATTATTATTATCTGCAAGTAAAGAAATACAAGGCCACTT
Organism: Gila orcuttii; assembly: GCA_026230005.1. Lineage (NCBI taxonomy): Eukaryota > Metazoa > Chordata > Actinopteri > Cypriniformes > Leuciscidae > Gila > Gila orcuttii. The sequence goes on from JAPDVR010000023.1 coordinate 30,519,177, forward strand.
AAGTGTACTTAAAGATAGTACTATGTGTCTTAACACACTTAAGTACACTTTTAAAAAGTGCACTTTGTAATAATGTCAAATTAAAAGTTTTATAAAGCAAAGTTTCAATAATATTGTGTCATGCTTTAACTCTACTATTTTGATGTATTGACTAACATATTAAAGGACATGTTATAATTGTTATGGTACTGTGTTATTTGATATTACATTTTAACTTAATATATTTTAAATGTACTTAAATTGCAACTTCATCATAACAAATGTGTAATTACAAATATATTTACAGTACCTGTCAAAAGCTTAGAAACATTATTTTTATATATATATTTTTGAAAGAAGTCTCTTCTGCTCACCAAGGTTACATTAATATAATTTAAAATACAGTAAAAATATTTATATTGTGAAATATTATTACAAATCAAAATAACTGATTTATTCCTTGTGATGTCAAAGCTGAATTTTCAGCATCATTACTCCAGTCTTCAGTACATGATCCTTCAGAAATCATTGCTGACTTTTTGCTGAGGTAACATTTCATAGCCTATTATTATTATTACCAATGTTGAAAACATTTGTGCTGCTTCATATTTTTTGTGGAAAAGGTGATACTTTTTTCAGGATTCTTTGATGAATAGAAAGTTCAATGAACAGCATTAAATCAAATAGAAATCTTTTGTAACATTTTACATGTCTTCACTGTCTATTCTGATAGATTTAATGCATCCTTGTTGAATACAAGTATTCATTTATCACTTTTTTTTAACCTTACCACAAATGTTTGAATGGTATTATTGAATTATTGAATGGCAAAAATACAACCCATTCTCACTTCCAAGGCGTCAAATACTGAAGCATGGTCAACCCCCCCGCGTCACAATGAAGATGCCAAAGGCACCCCTCTGCATCACTCTATGTACGAATTAGGAACTCCATTGCCAATATTTTTATAGTTAAATAGGGAGCCAATGCAGTTTTGACAGAACCGGGCTAATATGGTCATACTTCCTGGTTCTAGTAAGAACTCTAGCTGCTGCGTTTTGGACCAGCTGTAGTTTGTTTATTAAGCGTGCAGGGCAACCACCCATAATATACACTCACCTAAAGGATTATTAGGAACACCTGTTCAATTTCTCATTATAGTAGGGAGGTTAAGTGACTTTTGACTTCAAGTCATGATGCAAAGGTCCCCTTTGGTATGGAAGTACCTTAGGGCCATAGAAATAAATTTATCCTAAGACACAAGTGAGATCACATTTTGTATCTTATATAAGCACATTTTAAAAAAATGTCCGCCAACCATACTTGAGAGGCCCATATCTTTGCTTCTGTTATAGCTATAATGACAAATTTGGTATCCACGTGTACATTTTTGTGGTCAAGGGGTCCAGTAAAATAGGTTCCAAGACTAAAAAACAATAATGTTGTCCTTACCATGACAATTGGAGGTGAAGTATGCATTTTTTTATTAAAAAAACAAATGCCAAACACACAGTCCATTCACAACTTAATAATTTCTTCGTTTAGGTCTGCTTTGCATGCGCCCTTTACAGCACTGGCTGAAGACGCGGGTCCCGCGTCGAGCATGGGCATCCAGTCGTTTACGTCTCAAGGTAACTCAAAACTGTGTCACAGCTCTGGAGCCCTGGAAGGCGGTCGACTGGTATCAGACAGGTGTAAACCTGGGGGTAATCTCGAAACTGAAAGTGGTTTCGACAGACGCCTCCAATTCGGGCTGGGGCGCCCTCTATGAGGGCAGACCGACTTTTGGCCTGTGGTCAAGCCAAGAAAAGAGCTTGCACATAAACTGTCTAGAGATGAAGGCGGTCGAGAACGCCTTGCGTTTCTTTCTTCCCCTTCTAAAGAGCCACCATGTCCTTGTCCGCACGGACAACATGTCGGTGGTTTCCTACATAAATCGCCAGGGCGGTCTGAGATCACGGAACCTTCATGCACTGGCAGAACGCCTCCTTGTATGGGTTCAGCGCAACCTACTCTCGCTGAGAGCGGCGCATGTGCCAGGCCATCTGAATGTGGGTCCAGACAGGCTGTCCAGGGACAACGTTCCCCCAGGGGAATGGTCCCTCCACCCTCAGACAGTTCAGCTGTTGTGGGACACCTTTGGCACAGTGGAAGTCGACCTCTTTGCGTCTCAAGACAACGCTCAGTGTCCAATATGCTCCACAAAGAACAAGGACGCGCTGGCCCATCACTGGCTCAGCCACCCTCTCTATGCTTTCCCTCCGATCACGCTGTTACCACAGGTAATCAAGCGTATCAGGGAGAACGGTTCCTCTGTGCTTCTAGTAGCTCCGTTCTGGCCGAACCAAGTTTGGTTTCCGGAGCTGATGCAGCTTCAGAGCTTGGCTCCGTGGCCTGTCCCGTTGAGGAGAGATCTCCTCTCACAGGCCGGGGGTACGATTTGGCACCCACGACCCGAGCTTTGGGCTCTGCATGTGTGGGCCATCAACGGGTACCCGTCAGTCTCCCCGACGGAGTGTTAAACACGATTACGCAAGCTAGAGCGCCCTTTACTAGACGACTTTATGCTTCCAAGTGGTCAGTGTCCTCATGTTGGTGCTCAGCTCGCAACCTGGATCCACAAGATTGTGGGGTGTCGGAGGTTCTCTCCTTCCTACAAGAGCTCCTGGATAAGGGTAGATCCCCATCCACGCTCAAGGTATATGTGGCGGCTATTGATGCATTTGTCAAACATTCGCATGGCCAGTCACTGGGTAGGAACGACCTTGTAGTCCGCTTCCTCAGGGGAGCTAGAAGGATGAACCCTCCTCGTCCCCCCTCGGTTCCCATATGGGGCCATGAAGGGTCCCCCTTTCGAACCTCTACAGTTTGTGGACCTTAAGTATCTCTCATTGAAAACCGCCTTTCTGGTGGCTATCGCCTCAGTCAAGAGGGTGGGTGACTTACACGCACTTTATGTTAGCGCGTCGTGCCTTGAGTTTGGGCCTAATGACTCCAAGGTCATCCTCAAACCAAGACATGGTTATGTCCCCAAAGTACTTGCCACTCCTTTCAGAGCGCAAGTCATCTCCCTTTCAGCCCTCTTCGGATCTGACAGCGAGTCTGACGTGAATCTCCTTTGCCCAGATAGGGCCCTGAGAATTTACGTGGAACGTTCGGCTGCTTTCAGACAGTCAGGACAGCTCTTTGTTTCGTTTGGTGGCCGATCTAAAGGTCTAGCTGCCCCGAAACATAGCCTTTCCAGGTGGATAGTGGACGCTATCTCACTGGCTTATACATCTAAGAGCCCTCTGGGCGTCAGAGCTCATTCCACTAGAGGCATGCCTCTTCGTGGCCTGGTCCAGTGGGATTTCCCTTCACGATATCTGTATGGCGGCAGGCTGGGCCTCTCCGTCTACATTTATAAGGTTCTATAACCTGGAAGTTCCCGCGCTCCAAGCTAGACTGTTGTCAGTTTAGTTTATCCGCTCAGTTCTGCCGGACTCGCTTCCGCGGACTGCAAAGTTTTCAGTTCAGGCAGGTTATTGCCTCCCCTGACTGTTATACAGTGTTAAGCACCCTCTATGCATTTAAGGTAACCACGTTTGCCTTATATCATTCTTATTAAGCCAATTCCCAATGTCGGCTTTTTATATCCCCATATCACATGAGCTCAGGGCGCTCGCCCTTGGGTCAGTGTTGTTGTAGATTTAGCACGCACAGCGTTTTAAATTCTGTTCCCGTAGCGTAAGCTAGCTTACGCAACATGAGAGTACTCTCGTAAGAGAACGTCTCGGTTACTAACGTAACCTCGGTTCTCTCTAGAAGAGGGAACGAGTGTTGCGTAACCCTGCCGTGCTTGTGCTACCATCTGGTTTCGCTTCAGTCGATGAAAACCAAGGAGCATCCTATCGAGCTCTGGCTTATATAGCCATAAGCCACGCCCATTCGCGCGGGACGTGACGACTGAGGGCGCCGGTGCCCTCATTGATGCTTACGTCACGAGCAGTCCCTCGATAGGTTGCAGCAGTTGCCGCAGAAAGGACAATCGGCACGCTAACTGCCTCGCCTAGGTCTGCTAGCTGCAGCAAGTGCGTTTTAAATTAATACAAAATATAAGGATCATTTTTGGCTTCAGTATTCTCAAGAAAAGAGGTTTTCCCTCTCAGGTTTTTTTTTCCATAGTCAACTAGCTAGCTAGTTATTAGTTTTCTAACATTAAAAACATTTTTCTATTTAATGAGAAAGTCATACGAACCTCAAAGTGTTAACCTGTCACCTCTGACCTTCAACAGCTGTCACAGCTCCTGGTGCAGATGGGATGTGTTGTTGCAGGAACTGATTTACTATAGGCTATTCCTGACTGGTCGAAATATCATGCTACTTCTGGACAAATGTAATGTACAGAAGTAGCTGCACTGTTTAAATACAAAATTAAATACAAAAAGTAAAATCACTCTGATGACACAATTTTTATGTTAAATGTGCATATTTACCCCCAGTTGTCATGGTATGAGGAAAATTTTTATTTTTTTAAACTTGAAACCAATTTTATTGGATTCCTTGACCCCAAAAATGTACACTTTGACACCAAATTTGTCATTATAGCGATAACAGAAGCAAAAAAATGGGCTCTAGAGTATTTTTGGCGCATTGGTGGCCTTTTTTTTTGAAAAAACATGTTTATTTCTGATACAAAGTGTGATCTCACTTGTGTCTTAGGATAAATGTATTTGTATGACCCTAAGGTACTTCCATAGCAAAGGCGACCTTTGCATCATGACTTGAAGTCAAAGGCCTATTTTTTGGACTTAACCTCCCTACTATAATGCAATTATCTAATCAACCAATCACATGGCAGTTGCTTCAATGCATTTAGGGGTGTGGTCCTGGTCAAGACAATCTCCTGAACTTCAAACTGAATGTCAGAATGGGAAAGAAAGGTGATTTAAGCAATTTTGTGCGTGGCATGGCTGTTGGTGCCAGATGGGCCGGTCTGAGTATTTCACAATCTGCTCAGTTACTGGGATTTTCACGCACAACCATTTCTAGGGTTTAAAAAGAATGGTGTGAAAAGGGAAAAACATCCAGTATGCGGCAGTCCTGTGGGCGAAAATGCCTTGTTGATGTTAGAGGTCAGAGGAGAATGGGCCGACTGATTCAAGTTGATAGAAGAGCAACTTTAACTGAAATAACCACTCGTTACAACCGAGGTATGCAGCAAAGCATTTGTGAAGCCACAACACGCACAACCTTGAGGCGGATGGGCTACAATAGGAGAAGACCCCACCGGGTACCACTCATCTCCACTACAAATAGGAAAAAGAGGCTACAATTTGAAAGAGCTCACCAAAATTGGACAGTTGAAGACTGGAAAAATGTTGCCTGGTCTGAAGAGTCTCGATTTCTGTTGAGACATTCAGATGGTAGAGTCAGAATTTTGCATAAACAGAATGAGAACATGGATCCATCATGCCTTGTTACCACTGTGCAGGCTGGTGGTGGTGATGTAATGGTGTGGGGGATGCTTTCTTGGCACACTTTAGGCCCCTTAGTGCCAATTGGGCATCGTTTAAATGCCACGGCCTACCTGAGCATTGTTTCTGACCATGTCCATCCCTTTATGGTCACCATGTACCCATCCTCTGATGGCTAATTCCAGCAGGATAATGCACCATGTCACAAAGCTCGAATCATTTCAAACTGGTTTCTTTAACATGACAATGAGTTCACTGTACTAAAATTGCCCCCACAGTCACCAGATCTCAACCCAATAGAGCATCTTTGGGATGTGGTGGAACGGGAGCTTCGTGCCCTGGATGTGCATCCCACAAATCTCCATCAACTGCAATATGCTGTCCTATCAATATGGGCCAACATTTCTAAAGAATGCTTTCAGCACCTTGTTGAATCAATGCCACGTACAATTAAGGCAGTTCTGAGGGCGAAAGTGGGTCAAACACAGTATTAGCATGGTGTTCCTAATAATCCTTTAGGTGAGTGTAATTACAATAATCTAGCCTTGATGTCATGAACACATGAACTAATTGTTCTGCATTTTTCATTGAGAGCATGTAACGTCATTTAGATATATATTTTAAGATGGAAAAATGCGGTTCTCTTACAAGAGGTTCTCTCGTATTGCGTAAGTTGCTTACACTACGGGTAAAGTCATCTTTTCTCGAGATATTGAAGCCAAAAATTATCCTTAATTTTCCATTAACTGTCAACGCAGTGCAGCAGCCAGCAGACCTAGAGCAGGCTATCTTGCGTGCTCATTGGCTGCCCTGCGGCAACTGCTGCAGACTTCGCGCCCTCTACGCGTTGAGCCCGCCAAAATGGGGGTGGCTAAGCGTATAAAAGTCAGGCTCGGAGGCTGCATCACTGATTTCATCATCTTCAGCGAAGTTCTCCGCATCGCTGGACTCTGAGAGAAGCCGTCCGCTGTTGAAACTAGCGACCAGCACGCAGAGGAAAGCGCCTGAAGAAGCCGGTCGTCTTCGCCACCTTCAGCCTTCCGTGCCTGCTACGCCATCCGGCGTCAAGTATCCTTTTTAAGTGCTTTTGCCTTCTGTGAGTGTTCACCGCCGCGACACTCACTCTCTCTCAAAAAGAGCGCGAGGCATTTATTTCAAAATGCCTCGTCTTTCCTGTGGCTTGTGCAGAGCCCCGCTCAGCGCCGGAGACCGCCAAGTGATTTGCGCTCTCTGCCTGGGCCCAGACCACGCAGCCCTCGCCCTGGATTCGGGAGGCTGCGTGCACTGTGAAGTGCTTCCGCTGTCGACCCTGTGGGCTCGACTCGAGGCCTTCACCACGGACGCTGTCACTCCGCCCTCTGGGCCGCGCAAGAAGAAGCGCCGTTCACAGAGGATACCTGAGCCTGAGGTCACATTGAAGTGCTCCCCGGATTGCATCCCGCCAGCCTCCCTCTCTCCTTCTCCGCCCCTGCCGGACGCGCAGCTGCCGGCTTCGGCCCTCACTGCCGCCGCCTCAGGGGACGAATCTGAAGGAATCGACCCAGGTGACCGCTGTTCCATCCTGGCATCGGACAGCGAGGAGTAGTCGAGTTCTCATCACTCCGCCTCCTCCTCGATCCAGGAATCCAGCAGGACTCAGGCTGGCGTGGACGCTGAACTCATGCGCCTCCTGTCTAAGGCCGTCGACCAACTCGGCCTGGATTGGTCACCGCCTAAGGAGCCAGCGCCCAATAGGCTCGACGGCTGTTTCCTCCACAGCCGCCGCCCACTGCCCGTTTCCAGATCTGCGCCTTTTCTACCAGAGCTTCACGCTGAGCTTTCTAAATCGTGGAACGCACCATTCTCCGTGAGGCTCCACTCACATGTGTCCTCGGCGCTCTCCCAAGTGGACGGCGCCACCGAGAAGGGGTACAAAGCTATCCCCCCAGTGGAGGAGGCGGTCGCAGCGCACCTTTGCCCGCCCTCTGCGAGATGGCGCTCAAAGTCTGCCCTCCCGTCCAAAGCCTGCAGGACCACCTCAGCCCTTGTAGGCCGCGCGTTTTCAGCCGCCGGACAAGCTGCTTCCGCCCTGCACTCGATGGCTGTGCTGCAGATCCTTCAAGCTGATCTTCTCCGTGATTGAGACGAGAAAAGCAAGCACCCAGCCGCCATCAAAGATTTGAGGAGCGCGACGGATCTTTCCCTTCGTGCTACGAAATCCGCGGCTCAGGCGATCGGGAGATGCATGGTTGACGCTTGCTGACATGATGGAATCTGAGCGCTCTGTGTTTCTTGACGCGCCGCTCTCCCCTACTGGTCTCTTCGGCCCAGCGGTAAACGGGATCGTCGACCGCTTCTCTGAAGTACAGAAGACCTCGCAGGCCATGAACCTCTTCCTGCCTCAATGCTCTAGCTCCGCTGCAAGTCGCCCACGTGAGCCGCCTGCACGAAACGCTAGCCAGCGGCCAGCTCAGCCCCAGCCTTCGCAGCGATGGCCGCCTCCATCCGGGGACCCCGGCCCAAGATTGCGCTGAAGTCCGAGCACGCAAAGTCATCCTAGCTACAGGAGAGGAAAGGACGGCTGGGTCTCGCCGCGGCCGGACCACCGTCAAAATGTCTCGTCCTGTCATTCCCCTCAGAGAAGGCTACTGCAGAAGTACATTTAGCAGCCAACGAGTCGGCAACACAGCCCGCTCGCCTGCACACATCCAACGTTTTTATGGCGACCCAGAGAAATCTCAAAAAGAGTATAATTTCTGGTCATCCGGCTCACGCCGTTGGTGTTTTAAGTGTAGAAAAAGTACCCACAAATCAGTGCTCACCCCTACAAATAAACACGATGCCCCCCATGTCTCACACGCTCACAGAGCCCACTGTCATAAAGCTGGCAAATGCCGCTCGAGTGCTAGATGTAGAAAATGTGCCCACGAATCTGTGCTCACACCTACTCGCTGCCCGCTCTGTTACACAGCAACAGCCTCACGGCGGCCAAGTTATGAACGTAAGTCACGTGCCCGCTCACGAGCGCTCATGCTTACTGACAAACACTTCGCCCCAGGCTCCGCTCACACACAATATCATCACAAAATGTTCCCCATTCCAAGCAGTCGGGTCATCATAAGTGATACAGACAGCCACCGCTGTCAGCGAGCCGCCGTTCCCGAGATCCGAGGGCCGCGCACGCCATGCACACACCTCCGGTTCAGTTTCCCGATTACATGAAGTGCGACGATCGGAACCCGGAGTCCATTCTGCCCCTAGCTGTACATGTAAAAGCATGGGAGGCTATTCCAGGGGTGTCAGAAAGGGTGCTGAGCACAATGAGACAGGCCTATTTGCTTCAGTTTGCTCGCCGTCCCCCTCGCTTTCGAGCACGGACCGAGACGAAAGTAAAAGCGGATGTAGCGCATCTACTCCGCGCAGAAATAGCCAAACTGATGTGCAAAGGGGCCATAGAACCAGTACCTCCTTCTCTGAGTGAGTCAGGCTTTTACAGACGCTATTTTCTCGTACCCAAGAAGGACGGATCTCTAAGACCTATCTTAGATCTGAGATATTTGAACAAAGCTCTCATGAGAAGGTCGTTCAAAATGCTCACGACCAGACAAATTCTCGTGCAAGTTCGCCCGAGGGACTGGTTTATCTCTCTCGATCTGAAAGATGCATACTTTCAGATTCCGATAGTCCCCCGTCACAGGCCATTCTTGAGATTCGTCTTCGACGGTCGGGTATATCAGTACACCGTCCTCCCGTTCGGCCTGTCTTTGGCACCCCGTACATTTATGAAGTGCATGGACGCGGCTCTTGCCCCCTTGAGAGAACAAGTGTTGCGAATTCTGAACTATTTCAACGATTGGCTGATTTTAGCAAAGTCAGAGATAGAACTGAGACGGATCAGAGTGACTTAGAGCTGCATTTCGGCTCTGCAGCCCTGGTTAGGGGCCGACTGGTACCAGCGGGGAGTGACAATGGGAGCTGTCTCACACCGAAAGGTCATCTCGACAGGCCTAGTCACATGACCGATCTTTGGCCTGTGGTCAGACCAAGAGAGAAGCTTCCACATAACAATATGGAAAGTTTCATGGAAATATGGAACTGTCTGGAAATGATAGCGGTCGAGAACGCGCTCAAGCGCTTCCTCCCGTTCATACAGGACCACCATGTGCTAGTCCGCTCGGACAACATGTCTGTGGTGTCCTACATAAACCGTCAGGGCGGTGTCAGATCCAGAAGTCTCTGCCATCTGACAGAACGCCTTCTCGTATGGTCTCAGCACCTCCTGCGCTCGCTGAGAGCTGCGCATGTGCCAGGCCAGCTGAACGACGGCCCAGACAAACTATCCAGGAACTACGTTCCCCCAGGGGAATGGTCCCTGCACCCCCAGTCAGTCCAGTTACTGTGGCGCCTTTTCGGCAAAGCGGAAGACGACCTGTTTGCGTCAAAAGACAATGCTCATTGCCCGATGTTCTTTTCAGAGAACAAGGATGCGCTGGCCCAAATCTGGCCCAGCCTCCCACTTTATGCTTTCCCTCCGGTCTCTCTGTTACCACAGGTAATCAATAGGATTAGGGAAACGCACCACTCGGTGCTCCTTATAGCCCCGCAATGGGAGAATCAAATCTGGTTCCCGGAGCTGATACGGCTGTCACACACAGCCCCTTGGCCGATTCTGGTGAGGAGAGATCTCCTCTCTCAAGCCCGCGGCTCAATCTGGCATCCCCATCCAGAGCGCTGGTCTCTGCACACATGGTTAATCAACGGATACCCGTTGTCCTGCCAGAAGGAGTGATGAACACGATTACGCAATCTAGAGCTCCCTCTACGAGGCGGCTCTATGCGTCTAAATGGTCTGTGTTCTCCAAATGGTGTTATCGCTGCGTGTCTTGAGTTCGGACCAAATGACTCTAAAGTCATCCTCAAACCAAGGCATGGTTATGTCCCTAAAGTGTTGGGCACTCCCTTCAGAGCGCAGGTCATCTCTCTATCGGCTCTGCCAGCATCCGATAGTGAGAGCGATGTTAATCTCCTCTGCCCCATCCGGGCGCTGAGGGCTTACATTACGCGCTCCGCACCTTTCAGGCGCTCGGAACAGCTCTTTGTCTCGTTTGGTGGGCGCATCAAGGGTCTCGCCGCCTCGAAACAGAGCCTGTCCAGATGGATAGTGGAAGCTATCGCATCTGCTTGTGTGTCTAAAGGTCTGCAATGCCCCTTGGGCATTAGGGCTCATTCCACTAGAGGCGTGGCCTCGTCGTGGGCTTGGTCCAGCGGGATTTCCATTCAGGACATTTGTGAGGCGGCAGGCTGGGCCTCTCCGTCCACATTTGTTAGGTTTTATAACCTGGAAGTTCCCGCCCTGCAGGCTAGACTTCTGTCAGTATGAGCGGTGTGTATGTCCTGCCCAGATTTATCATGCGCAGACTACTCTCACACGACCTTAGCTCTCCTGGTTGAGCTGCACTGTATGGTGAATATTTATATAGACCGGCAACGCCGTTCTTTATACCCTATATGTGCTTATAACATGTGCTGGCCCGCATTGCTGGCCACCTGTTTCCCACTTATCTATGTTCCCTGGGAATCCCTGGGAGTCATGAAGTGGATGCTGGCGCGCACTGCGTTGACAATGGGTTCCCGTAGAGTAAGCAACTTACGCAATATGAAAGAACCTCTCGTAAAAGAACGTACTCGGTTACATACGTATACTCGATTCTCTCTAGAAGAGGGAATGAGTATTGCGTAACCTGACTGTGCAGGCGCCACAAGCGATTTTCGCTTCAGCTGATGAAACCAGTGATGCAGCCTCCGAGCCTGACTTTTATACGCTAAGCCACTCCCATTTTGGCGGGCTGTGACGCGTAGAGGGCGCCACGTCACGCGCGAGGCTCAGTGGTAGGCTGCAGCAGTTGCCATAGCCTGCTCTAGGTCTGCTGGCTGCTGCACTGCGTTGACAATAAATGGAAAATTAAGGATAATTTTTGGCTTCAATATCTCGAGAAAAGATGACTTTACCCGTAGCGTAAGCAACTCACCCAATACTCGTTCCCTCTTCTAGAGTTAACCGAGGTTACGTATGTAACCGAGCTTATTTCAGCTATGCATTCCGTTAATTTTGTGAATTGGTAAGTTTCGTCAGGGCGTGAAGAAATAAAGAGCTGAGTATCATGCCATGCTTCCTAATGATATCTTCTAAGGGTAGCATGTACAGAGTGAACAGCAAAGGTCCTAGTACTGAGCTTTGTGGTACTCCATACTGAACTTGTGATCGATAAGACATATCTTCATTTACTGCTACAAACTGATAACAGTCAGATAAGTATGATTTAAACCATGCTAGTGCAATTCCACTAATGTCAACATAATTTTCGAGTCTATTTAAAAGAATGTTGTGGTCAATAGTATCAAATGCAGCACTAAGATCGAGTAGCACTAATAGAGAGTTACGACCATGATCGGATGACAAGAGCAAATCATTTGTGACTCTGATGAGAGCTGTCTCAGTACTACGGTACGGTCTAAATCCTGACTGTAAATCCTCGCAGATACCATTTCTTTCTAGAAAGGAACATAGTTGTGAAGATACTGCCTTTTCTAGTATCTTTGACAGAAAAAGTAGATTCGAGATCGGCCTGTAATTGACCAATTCTGCAGGATCAAGTTGTGTTTTTTTAGCAAGCGGTTTAATCATAGCCAGCTTAAAAGTTTTTTGTATGTATCCTAATGACAAAGGTGAATTAATGATATTAAGAAGAGGATCTATGACCTCTGGAAGCATCTCTTTTAATAACTTGTAGTAGACGGTTGCATAGTTATAATTTTCTCCCTGATATTATCAATCTTGTTAGTAAAGAAGTGCATAGTCATTACTGCTGTGCTGCTTGGAAACTATCTGGGATTGAAGCTTTATTTTTAGTTAATTTAGCCACTGTTTCAAATAAATACCTAGGGTTTTGTTTATTTTCTTCTAATAGGGTTGAAAAATAAGCAGATCTAGCAGCTTTTAAGGCCTCTCTGTACGCAATCGTGCTCTCTTTCCATGAAATAAAAAAAAAAAAACTCTAGTTTTGTTTTCTTCCAGTTGGGCTCCATTTTTCTGGCTGCTCTCTTAAGGGCCTGAGTGTGTTCGTTGTACCACGACGTTGGACTATTTTCTTTAATCTTCTTTAATCGCAAAGGAGCAACTGTGTCTAAAGTGCTGGAAAAGAGAGAGTCAAAAGTTTCTGTCGCAATATTGAGTTATTCTAAGCTACCTGGGATGCTGAGGAGATGAAACTGATCAGGAGATCATCATCATCAAGTCCTGTGCTGGGCACATTAGGCAACAAGTGTCCTCCATCGTATTCGATTCTTTGCCAAGTTCTCCACATCTTCCCATGGGATAGTGACATTCTTCAGGTCTTTGTGAAACATTTGTCTCAATGTCTTCCTTGGTCTTTCCTGTCTCCTGCATCCTCCTGGTGGTGTCCACTTCATAACTGTCTATGGGTGTTGTTGTTTGGGCATGCGTAGGATGTGTCCAGTGAAGGATTACAAATTTAAGATTAGGTTTAAGATCTGCTGATCCTATTTTCGTTATATAACATCACATGAAAAATGTTGTTATGCTGTTTGGATTAGGATTGGTAATGCTCTCAGTCTAGTACAGGTTTCCTAAACCTGTATACGACATTTACATGCTTTGTTCCGATTATCCTCCTCCATGTAATCCCTCCCTCTTTATAAGGTATATATACTACAATGTAAAGTTCCCTTTTTTTTGGACTCGAGACGAGCTTGGAAGACTACAGCGACGCACAGCTCATGTTCTCAATAAAGAAACCTTCTTAAGATACAACCCGAGTCTCCTGGTCTGCGCTTCTGAGTTTTCTACACTTTGGGAGAAAAAGTTCACAAGGTGCATCCTTTGCTCTGTCACAATTTCTGAAAAAAAGTCTTCATGTGGAGTCCCACTCCTATGATCTCTTTGAAATATGTAGAACCAATATTTAAAATAGTCATTTATATTTTTCCATATTGTTAAAGCATTTTGTTTTCTCTTTTCAGCTTCATAAACTGTACTTGATGTCTGCCTAATGCCTTTATCAAAAAAGCGTCAGTGCTCATCAGGAGTTTTGGTAAAGGACATATTCATTGCCATCCATTAGTTCTAGTCATGCAGCGACTTCATGATGGAATAGTCAAATGTATATTTCTGCAAGCGTATATAGCAGGTGTTTGTCTGAGCAATTGAAGATAGTGAGAGTGTTCAGGAAAACCTTTTGAAAACAATCAATATGGAATTCTGTTTGGTGCTGAAAGAGTATTATAGAAATGACACACTTGACATACTGGACATTATTCTGTGAGTTTGTTACCTTTACATTTAGATGGACTTAATGTCTTGCATTTAGCTTCATTAAACCTTTTATTACAGTGGTCACTATAGTAAATGTCCACCATAACTGCATCATGGTATCATTATATCATTGCCTGGTTAATGCAAATGTAATATACACATTAATGTATTTTATAGAAGCATTTTCTTGCTGACATTTATAATCATTAGCTATTTTAAGTTGCCTTTCATTTAGTTACCATAAAAGTGAACAATAATCACAAGGATATAGATTTAAAGATGAAAATGTAAAATGTTGTCCTTAAGTTTATGCCTGTTTGTTCTTTAAAGGGATGAAGAAACAAATATATTTTCACATAACAAAGTTGAATCTTATCTCTTGGTTTGTAAAAAATATTCACATCCCTTCCCTTTATTTCACTGAAAACTGGCATACTTTTCACAACATGCAAGTATGTGCAACTTTTTGTGCATTGTTGTCCCAAATATCATTAACCAGATCAAAAATGTTTGTGTCCTAAATAAAAGAATCATTATGAACTAAACTCATCAGAAAAAAAATACAAATAAATAAAATTGTATATTTACTGTACCAACCCAGGTAAAAAAGTAGTATACTTTAGTGTATTAGAAATATGAATGAAGTACATGAAGTATAAAACAAGTATGCTTCTACTTGTTGTGCTTTATTTAAAGAGTACTTAATATGTACTTTTTAAAAGTATACTTCAAAAAAGATGTAATTAATTTCAACCAAAAAGTAAGTATACTAATTGACCAGTAATCAAATTATTTTTTAAATGTACTTTTTGAAAGTGTACTTTGTTGTTAATGTATTTTAAATTGTATATAAGTTTATAGTAATTATAAGTATGATAGCAGTATGCACAAAATGTACTTAAACACAACTATAATTTGCGCTGCAATGCCTTTTTAAGTGTATTTCTATTAGGTGAAAAAGACGTAGTATTAAATGTATTAAAAATATATTTGAAATACAAATAGTATGTTTGTAATACTTTTGTATTTCCAACATGCTTATTTAAATTGAACTAAAAATACATTGAATTGCATTTTAATATATTTCTAAAAAGTGTCCTATAAGTACATTGGTAATAAATATATGCTTAATTACATTTATAATAAATATGCTATAGACAAGCATGTACTTTTAATATATTTCTGAAAAGTATATTAGTAGTACATTGGTAATAAATGTATGCTTAACTGCATTTTTAATAAATATGTTAATGACAATCATACTTTAAATATATTTCTAAAAAGTGTACTAGAACTACATTGGTAATAAATATGTTTAACTACATTTTTAAGATACAATACAAACATATTTTAATTATATTTCTAAAAAATTGTATTCAAAATACATTGTAATAAATATATGCTTAATTATACTTTTAAGAAATATGATAAAAACAAGCATACGTTTAGTGATGTTTTAGTGTATTTACAGAAAACATACTTGTGTTACTAAAAGTATTTTTTATGTTTACTTTGTGTGTATAGCAAAACGATTAATATTTTAGTTGGTTACACTATTTATAACCATGTATAGGCCTACTGCAATATATGTTTAATATTTATGTAATAGCATGTGCTTCAGCCCTGCTTTTTAAAATATTGTGAAAAACATGTTTAACATTTTAATATATTTAAATAACACATCAATAAATATATCAGATTTTCAAATGAATTCTTAAACTAATTGCATACCGGTATGCATAAATTTATATATATATATATATATATATATATATATATATGTTTATTTATTTCGAGGTGCATAGATTTCGACCAATCAGAGCCAAGCTTTTCAAACCAAGCATGCAGGTAATTGTCCAATCACACACTGCCATTTGAAATTACAAGTTGGGCGGGCAACGGATACTGTGGTATTCCAACTATACGGATAATTCAACAGAAATCATGTCTTTTCCAAAATTTGCTTTGTATTATTTCCCTGACTCTGACCTAGTGAAGGTGGACAGCACCGATCTAATATTAAGAGAACACAGACGAGCAGAATACCAGGTCAGTTCCCGCGAACAACTGCAGTGAAGAGGGCTACGACATGAACAGAGCAAGATACTGCCAGCAAAGATCTTACTTCTTGGGGGTAGGTTTATTAGTTTAAGTGATTAGTATAAGTGGCTTTATTCTCACTTTGGGTTTAGAAAATATTTTCAGAAGTTGATGCTGATGCTCTATGTTAGATAAAGTGGATTACTGAAGTTAACCGATTACTTGACACTGACGCGAGCAACATAACGTTACGTAGATCAACTTAGTCAATTGTTATAGATAGCCTACTTAATCTAGACAGTGACATAAAACAACTATAAAAACATTGCACACTGTGTTTGCAGAAAACAAAATGGTTATTAATAGTGATTACACGGCTTGATTGTCCCTTGGACAACAAGTAACTTAAATCGGTGAACATAATAACGTAGGCCTAACACGTTAACATAGCTGCTCCTTATTTGTGTTGTAATAATTTATCCTTAAGCTCTAATTAAACTTACACATTTGTGATATTTAAATCCATAAAATGTTAGGCTAATTCATTAATATTAGGCTGTCAGTTTTCATGTCAATATCTTACTTTGATAAAGGCCTATATTAAGTTGTAATCATCCACTATAAGCTTTTACAAAACTAATTAAATAAATTGCACTGCGAAATGGTAAAACGGTAATAACTAATGATATGAGATTTTTTAAATTTAATACATAACCAATACATTTGCATATTGCAAATATTTTTTTTATTTTTTATTAAACCGTCAGTAGATGACGTCGAGTAAGTAGCTAACGTTAGGCCTAATAGAGGGAATGCATTAACATCACTTTCCCGCCGGAACACGCCCCCTCAGTCGGACTGAGTGGCAAAAGAGCTGCTGCGTGACTGGATTTAATAGGGGAAACTGCTAAAACGCAAGTAAAAGAAACGATTATCAGTTTTAACTAAAGATTGGACTCAATATAGTGTTCCTTACAACTTACTAAAGATCCAGTGATCCATGGATATTGACATGCAGCCAGGAATCGTGTTTCCTGACATTTATATGTGCCTGATTTTGGCACCGGGGAAATACAAACAGCAAATTTGCCTGTGAACGCTTTATATAAATACAATATAGGCAGGTCTAAATCCAGGTGATCACTTATATCAATGTTATATATATCATCATATCGTCTAGACTTAAAACTTGTATAGTTTTTTGTCAGTGTTTATTTAAAAATGTCAAATTATACAGAATATACAGTGGTAAATATTTGACTGATGAGTTGTCACTGCAATATATAACAATACAATATATAGAGAATGATTTTACCACTAAATTCAGCATATTGACACAAAAATGATAACTGCAAATCCACCTTTCTCTGCCTGGAGTCCAGTTGTTTCTATGAATTGCAGAAATCTATTTGCTTCTCTGTTCTGTAGCTTTAGGTAGTCTGTAAAAATATACCTCATATTTCTTGTCAAATCTAGTTGTACAGTCAGTCTCAAAGCTCTTTCCCGTTTTAGACGCGATTTGTGTGTTTTCCGCAGCATTCACGCTGAAAACCAATGCTGCCGCTCAGTCTTTTTGGCACTTAGTTGGGCGTAACCGCAGTCACTCCGGCAACGGTGACGTCACGTGCATTCCCTCTATAGGCTACGTGCACAAGCGTAGTTTCGAACTTCCGCTATTGTCAGAAGTCGGCATATCAGTTTCCGGTTTACGACTGTTCATCCGCATCCGCTATAAACAAACAAGATGAGTGCTGCTGTTGTACGAAAAAAAGAGTTCTTAAACACATCTAAGTTTCTAAGAACTGTAGCTGGATCTAACGCCCGTTTCACACATAGCCTACTCCGTTTGCAGTGCAGGAGCAGCGCGTGCTATAGTGCTTCTTTATCATATGATGCGTTTGCAGGGAATAACTGATCCGCGGCTGTACCACAAACACATACTTACTTTTTTAATTTAAAATCCAGAAGTTATGCTGCAACTTTTATTAAAAAAAGTGATTCTCTTGTATACACTCTTTAATGGACGTATGCATGTCTAAACACAATTTAAACAACGTAAGTTAGGGCTATTATTCCATGCATTACTTATACTTATATTAAGTTGCTCAAGCAAGTGGTCAAATATTTACTCTATTAAAATCGCAAATATTTTAAATAAAAACTTAAAATTGACAAAAACAGCCAACTCACATGCCTTTTCTTTTGCATTTAAATTTTATTACAATAGATAATGGGGGAAAAAATGACATTGTAGCCAGTTATGTAGTTGGGGATATAGTGGTTAATCCTGTACATGAGGAGAGGGACGTAGGTGTTGTGGTAGATGGTTCACTTGAATTCCACACACATATTTCTGAAAAAGTCAAAAAAGCAACATCTATGATTGCAATAATAAGAAGAACTTTTGATAAATTGTATAAATCCCTGGTAAGATCACATCTTGAATATGCGAGCTCAGTCTGGTGTCCATATAAATTAAAATATGTGGAAAAAATTGAAAGGGTCCAGAGAAGAGCTACTAAATTAATTCCAGGAATGAAAAATATGTCGTATGAAGATAGATTGAGGAAATTATGTTTGCCGACTCTTAAATTTAGGAGATATAGAGGAGATATGATTCAAGTATATAAACTTGTACAGGGAATATACGATGTAACAGTTGAACCTATCGTTCAGTTCTGGAAAAATAGGTACGAGACACGAGGGACTTCTTTACCCTAGAACATGCATGTCCGAAAAGAGAAAGAACTTTTTTACACTATGTGTGGTAAAATCATGGAATGAGCTTCCAGAAGAAGTTGTGTGTTCCCCTTCTATTAATTCCTTTAAGAACAGGCTGGATGCATTTTGTCTGTCAAAAGGTGTTATGTATAATTATAAAGTTTGTCTGTAACTAATGTAATTAATTTTATGTAATTTATTTAGGATGTTAGGAAAACTTCAATTATGAAATGAATGTGTTTTTTATCAAATCAAAATGTGAATTTATATGTATATACATTTAGTTTGTGTCTTTTAGAGTCTGGAATAGAGGATTGTATTATCCTGTACCAGAAATCTTTTCAATAAATTTCAATAAATAGATCTTGCGTATCACAAAGAAATTGTTTTTCCACCTCCACGAATGAGACGAGTGTTGTTCATGTCGCCTTGTTGAAGTTTTCCTTGATTTACCCCGGTCTTCACAGTCTTCAGATGACTGTGAAAAATAGTAGTACCGGTATATAATTAATGTATTTATGGTGAGATTACTACATTTTATTTAATGAAACCCATTTATGGTGAAATTACTACATTTTCAGGCATGTGAGTCAGCTGTTTTTTTAAGTTTTTTTTAAAATTTTTTATTTAAAATATTTGCGATTTTAATATAGTAAATATTTGACCACTTGCTTGAGCAACTTAATATAAGTATAAGTAATGCATGGAATAATAGCCCTAACTTACGTTGTTTAAATTGTGTTTAAACGTGCATACGTCCATTAAAGAGTGTATACAAGAGAATCGCTTTTTTTTAATAAAAGTTGCAGCATAACTTCTGGATTTTAAATTAACCCTCCTATTATCCTTGGGGTCAATTTGACCCCATTCAATGTTTAACGTCTGTAAATACATAATTTTTTATTTTATTTTTTTTGCTTCAGATTTAATTACTTTTCCTATTTTAATGGGGACAACTCTGTAAACATAAAATTAACCTGCTGATATTTTTTCAATGTCCTGTACACATTTTGTAGCATCGGTGTTCCTTGGGGTCAATTTGACCCCAGGCTCTTTTAGCTGTATAAAACATAAGAAATATTAAAATTTCACACACATTTGTTTTGGTTGTTTTATTGAGGTCACTATAACATGTTATAATTGTATAATGTTCATTATAATTTTACGTAAATTTATTCCCCCCATGCCGTGGGGGAGGGGAAAACATAATTCTCATGGTTTACCAAACAAAGGGGAGGAGCAAACATTATAAAAGCATGAACAGAAGCCTTCTAAACCATTTCTCTTTGTGCTCTGTGTGCTCTCTATGTTCTCCATCTCTCTCATTTGAAAATGACATCTAAACACCCTTGGCACCCTCGTCCTGATCTTTGGAACCTCCACGTGTGGCTCCTGGACGGGATGAGGTGGTGGCGTGTGTCTCCTACTACCAGCGGTGGTGGTTACCATCACTTCCGCTTAGCATCGTCCACGAGACATGTCTACGCGTTGAAGTGGAACCTCTTCATCAACTGGGCTCTTCTCACTAAGAAGACCCCCGGAGATGTTCGATCAGTGTCGTGCTTTCCTTCCTTCAAGAAAGGTTGGAGCGAAGGCTGTCTCCCTCCACCCTAAAAGTATACGTTGCCGCTATTGCCGCACACCATGTTACAGTGGAAGGTAAGTCCGTAGGAAAGCCTGATCGTCAGGTTCCTGAGGGGAGCGAGGAGACTGAATCCTCCTCGCCCTCCTCTTGTTCCCTCTTGGGACCTCTCAGTGGTTCTAAATGCCCTGCAGAGTGCTCCCTTTGAGCCTTTGCAATCAGTGGAGCTTAAGTTCCTGTCAATGAAGACAGCGCTCCTGGTTGCATTGGCCTCCATCAAGAGGGTAGGGGACCTGCACACATTCTCCATTGACGAAGCGTGCCTTGAATTCGGGCCGGCTTACTCTCACGTGATCCTGAGACTCCGGCCTGGATATCTGCCCAAGGTTCCTACCATTCCCTTCCGGGACCAGGTGGTGAACCTGCAAGCGCTGCCCCTGGAGGAGGCAGACCAAGCCTTGGCACTGCTCTGTCCAGTGCGCTCTCTGCGCCTATGTAGACAGAACGCAGTGTTTCAGGACCTCAGACCAGCTTTTTGTCTATTATTGTGGGAAGCTGAAGGGAAAGGCTGTCTCGCTGGAAAAGATAGTGGACGCCTTTGCTTTGGCATACCAGCAGCAAGGTCGACCGTGCCCCCTTGGTGTGACTGCCCACTCCCCAGAGTGTGGCGTCCTCTTGGGCTCTAGCGCATGGCGCCTCGCTAACAGACATCTGCAGAGCTGCAGGCTGGGCGACACCTAACACGCCAGATTCTATAATCTCCGAGTGGAGCCTGTGTCCTCTCATGTACTCGCTTCAACCAGCTAGTACTGGACCCACTCAGGTGTCTTCGCTTGCTCGCCATTCCACTCCACGGACTGGAAATGTGCGATATTCTCCTCAGGTGAGCTTCCCCGAAAGCCCTGAGTTCCTCCAGCACTCCTGACGTCTGATGTCGGCGCCAGTGTCTATTGCCTGCGCGTCGGCTAGGTGCCTCCCGTGTGCATGGTCCCTCCCCTGAGCGACCCCCACATGTGTATTTCCACTGTAAGCCGCTCTGAGCATGTGTCTTTCCCTTGGCAAGCCACCTTGCCACCCCTGGGGTTGAAATATTCCACCTGCGGCTGGACACCCCATGTTCTCCATATGCATCCCTCCGGGTCATATGTGTATTCTCGAAGTCCCCCCCACCCCCCCCCCCCCCCCCCTCTGGGTTGGCAATAATTGCATATTTCCTATAAAGCTATGGGATATGCTCCCCAGTGTACCTTGGTATTCCTGTGCTAAATAGGAGTCCTTCGTCCGTGCCAGTCTCACGACAGGGATCTCAGATTTACGCAGGGCACTGGAAGACGGCCTAGAAGGTGGCGTGATTAGACTGGTAACCCCATTCGTCGCCATCCGACGTGACTCGGAGTGACAACGGAAGGGAACGTCTCGGTTAAGTATGTAACCCTCGTTCCCTGCGTAGGGAACTGAGACGTTACGTTTCCTGCCACTTCCGCTGTACCGCGGGGATCGCCTGAGTTCAGTCTCGGATCTTCAGCGAAGAAACATATCTGCATGTTGCCGGCGTCCTCCTTTTATACCCACGAGGTAAGGCGGAGATACGCAATGCAAATTCCGCAGACCCATGGGATTTCTTTGGCTCGTTTTGTGTACTCGAAGTCGATAGGCTTTCTAAGCGAAACCCCATTCGTCGTCATCCGACGCAACGTCTCGGTTACCTGAGTAGGGAACGAGGGTTACATACGTAACCGAGACGTTTTTCTTTCCAAATGTTATAGATTACCAAAATCTATACTTAGAAATATTATAAAACAAATAAAACACCAAAAATATGTATACTTTTACAATTTTAGGTCAATCAGTAAGATTTTATGGTGATTTGTAAATTTGTCCATAGTCGTGCAATGGGTATTCTGGATGTATAAGGGGTGGGGAGGGGGGGTGGTGGGTGGATGTCAACTTAAAAGGTTATTTAAGTAGTCAACAAAGATATAAATTACCTGAGACACAAACCTTTGTAAAAAAAAAAAAAATCATACTCTGGAGGTTTAAATTACTGGGGTCAAATTGACCCCAGTGGGTAAAAGATGTTATCGGATTTGAGGGTAACAGGAGGGTTAAAAAAGTAAGTATGTGTTTGTGGTACAGCCGCGGATCAGTTATTCACTGCAAACGCATCATTTGATAAAGAAGCACTATAGCACGCGCTGCTCCTGCACTGCAAACGGAGTAGGCTATGTGTGAAACGGGCGTTAGATCCACCTACAGTTCTTAGAAACTTAGATGTGTTTAAGAACTCTTTTTTTCGTACAATAGCAGCACTCATCTTGTTTGTTTATAGCGGATGCGGATGAACAGTCGTAAACCGGAAACTGTTATGCCGACTTCTGACAATAGCAGAAGTTCGAAACTACGCTTGTGCATGTAGCCTATAGTTGAGCCTCTTTGTTTGTAACTTTTCGTTGTTGAAAAACAACAAAAACAGTCAATAGTGTGTCTAAAATGTAAGCGACTTATAATAACTGCTTGTATCTATCTTGAATAACTACTTGATTTTTTTTTTTATTTTTTTTTTTTTACGTGATATTTTGGAAAACCGCATTCTTGAGATATTGTTAATATAACGTTATATTAAATTTGAAAAATAAAAATATAAATCATTCTCTCAGTGTTACTACTTGTCTGGTAGGGCTAGTAAAAATACTCTTTTCACTTATCCCTTCAGAAAAATACACAGAAAAAGCGTTTATGTCGAGGCCTGTATTTTAGAATAGCTACATATAACATTACATTCAATAACAGAAATATGATTTCTATTGGAAATTGTAAAAGTGGTATTTTCCTCTGTTGTTTCTGTAAAATGTGGATCTATTCTGAGTAGTGTCAGGTCTTTATAAAGGCCTATCCTCTATTAAAATACTATATTATATTATTTTTCCAAAGTAGAAAAAACACATAATGAACAAAACATACAATACTGTTGTATGTTCACTGTTGTTCAGCAAGACTTAATGTTTTTGCTGTAGATATATTATTAACTCTTTTTTTTTAATTACATTAAAAAATGTTATTGAATGTCTACTGTTAAAATATATGAACTAAGCATTATATGCAAAAATATTTAATTTTGACCAGGTGAAAAAGACATACTATTAAAAATGTACTTAAGTATGTTTTTAGTACAATACAAATATAATTTAATGCATTTATAATACATTTAACAGTACGTCTTTTTCACCTTCTAATACAACATGTAGGGAAATGTCAAAACATCATACTGTGTTGTAATAAAAAACGTGTTACGACTTTACGACTGTAAGCTCTGTTCCCTGAGAACAGGGAACGAGACACTGTATGGATTATGCTATGGGGAACGCCCTCCAGGTGAACCGGTGTCTGAAAAGCTATAAAATCACGGCAATCAAATTTGGCGACAGCCTATGACTATATTAGTACGACCCAGAAGTATGACAGGGGCGCCTAGATATGCAGTGCAAGTTCCCTTTCAAAAGGGAACAGTGACTTTTTTAACAGAGGTTAATTTTGCTTTTTCCCTTTTCATAGATACTGTGATCAAACAGTTTCCGACCACGACAGTGTCTGAGGTGCGAGCACTGATTAGAAGAAAATGCAACAATGAGGCAAACTCCAAGACCAATCACTTCAATTCACTTGAAGGATGAAGGGGTTTTTTTTGCAGCTATTGTATATCACTTTGTTTGAGTTTTTTTTTTCTTCTGTTTAATACCTATGATGCTGTACTGATGTAGTGCATTAAAGTTTACTATCTTTAAAAGAGTGTTTGAGTGTGTTTTTACTGTGTGTTTTACTGAATTATAAGTTTTCACTGTATTTTAATACATTAAAATATATTATTTTCATATTTAATGGTTTTGTAAAAATATATGTTTAATATACTGTCTTATAGTGTTCTACTAATACATTATTAATAAGCTGATATTATATTTAAAATATACTTGGAACACATTAATGTGAAGCTAAAAATATACTTCAGCTGTATTTCTAAAGTAGATTTAAAGTGTATTAAAAATACAATTTAAAGAAGTGCTATTATATTACACTAAATGTACTTAAAATAGTTCCATTTTAACACAATTAAATATAATAAGATATATAACTATTACCTTAAAATTTAACTTAAATACATATTAACGTACACTTAGTATACTTAAAGTTGTTTCAAAATAACACATTTAATACATACTTGATACAGTAAACTTAAAATACATTAAGTATATCAAAATAAGCACAATTTAAATATATTTCCTTTTCACCTGGGGATACAATGCAATTGTACTGTAAGTGTGCTTAATTGCTCATGAATCTTGATTTTCATTAGTGTATTTTAGTGCACTTGAAGTTTAAAAAAAGTTGTTCAATTTTAGTATACTATTTACACTGGAAGTGTAGTCAAATAGATGTTAAGTTGAAGTTAATACATAATTTAATACACTTAACTATACTTGGATTTGACGAAAATACTACAAAATGTAGAAAATATACTTAGTACACTTTATTAAAGTATATTTTTAATAGAATTATTTTTCACCTGGGAAACACCACTTTTAATACACAATATTCACCATACTTTATTACACAACACTTTATTGGAGGACACAGCATAAAGTTGATAAAGTAGCATAAAGACAAATGCAATTCAAGATAAATAAAAATGGGTCTTCAAAAATATGTTAACATCATATTAATCAATTCATGAGT
This sequence comes from Gila orcuttii, assembly GCA_026230005.1. Classification (NCBI taxonomy): domain Eukaryota; kingdom Metazoa; phylum Chordata; class Actinopteri; order Cypriniformes; family Leuciscidae; genus Gila; species Gila orcuttii. The sequence continues at coordinate 30,543,994 of JAPDVR010000023.1, forward strand.
GCCACAGAATCCTATTCAGTCACCTTTGATACAGAAAACAGATTTGATATTGTGTTGGGAAATAATGATTCATTATCACAGCTAAACTGGTTTCTTGCTCTTCTCTGTACGTCTCTATCATGATCATGTTCTTCTTCCTCGTCTAAACAGTTTGTTCAGTTAATGAACAGAAGATGTGATCACTGATGTGGTGTACACCATAAAAACTAATTAGTTCAGTTTACTTAATTAAATTGTGCAAACTCGTTGCCTTAATTTAAGTAAGTAAGCATAACTTAATTACATCAAGTTCTTCTTACTTAATCTATTTAAGTTCTGTCAACTTAATTATATCTGTGATCTGAGGAAGTGTACTCCCAGAGTGCATTGCGGCATGAATAAATTAATTGCTTTGTTTTACCATTTTTGGCTTTATTTAACCATTAAAATTGTATTTGCCATCGTTATTGGGGTTATACTGACAAGAGACAGCAAATAAAATTGCAATGGTCTAATTAATTAAAGTACTTTAAAAAAAGCTTGTTACCATTGTTGTGGTTTGCATGCTGAATGTTGAAGTCTGTGTGTGACTCAAGCAAAATTGCAAGATATTGTCACAAATATAGAGGGATTATATCAACCCAATTAAAAGTTTATGCTATAAGTGTTTGCAATTAAAATGTAAAAAGATAATTATTTAACAAAATCATGTTATACATCATAAATACATTCTTTAAGAACATGGAAATAATTTAAGTATAAATACTGTATATATATAATATTTATTACTTCACTTCCTTTGAAATCAAATAACTGTGATTTCATGTTGCATCACTGCATCAATTGGAAGAGAATCAGAATGATATAAATGAAGTTCCAAGTGCCCAACCAAAGGGAACACTAGTCACAATAATGGTGAGGAATTTTAGGTTGATTTTAGGAAATCAACATGAATTTATGAAGTCAACTTATGTCACATAAGTTCTCCCAAAATGTTTAGTTGTATTGACAATAACATTCAACAAGACTGGAAAATGAGCGTATGCAACTAAGAAGAACGATGACTGCAGAAGTGGAAGAAATTAGTGAAAAGTCTATTAAGAATTGCCCCGCATCAAAAACCATTTGCCCCGCCTGCTTTTTTTTTTTTTTGTTTTGTTTTTTTTTGCTTTGGCAAAATGGTACTCAAACCAGTCAAGTAATGTTTAAAAGGGTTTTCTGAGTAATGAAGGCATAGCATGCAAACAGTACAGATTACTAATTTTTTTTCAGTAAGTTCAACACATTGCCGGAGATTAATTAAAGTTAACTAAACAATAGTTAGTAAGAACAATGTTAGATTTTACAGTGTAGATTTTTCTCAACCAGAGGAAGAATTCTCAACATCCAATTGTCAGGCGTTCTCCAGTGCTGGTCTGAAAGTAAAACAAAAAACACAAACAATTCAAATTAAGTAGTTCAATGGACAGTCAGGTCAGCTTATGTTCTGCATGATTTAAAGCAGTGATGGGCTACTCTGGCCCTCAGCGTCCACTGTCCTGCAGATTTAGCTCCGACCCCACCTGCCTATTGTCTAAAAGTAAACCTGAAGACTTTGGTTAAAATGTTCAGGTGTGGGAGGTAAACTCTCCACCGCAAAAAGGAGATCGCAAAAGAGCCAGAGTTGCCCGTTCCTGATTTAAATTTACAAAGCAACAGTCAGTCAGTACATTATATAATATACACATTGAAGTATTATATATATAAAATTGCAGCACATAATATAAGCTAAGTACTGAACAAAAACTGTTTTACCCATATCAACAGCAACCTGTTTTAAAAGATCTTTTAGAAAGGCATGGTCTCTTTTGAGCCTTTGCCAGTTATGCTTGATTTCTTTCAAGACAACATACTCTTCTGTCACTGGTTTCAAGAGCTTCACTTGGTCAAAAACCAAGTGATAACCTGTATGTACAACGTAACATTGTCAACATCAAATTATGTAATACATATTACAGCATTGTTTCAATACAAGACATACCAACGGACTTGACCACCTTTCTGTCTTCTTTGGGCACCGGATGTTCCTTCCTCACCCTAAACAAAGGACTGGTCTTCCTTCTCTGCTGTAAAACAAGAAAGTCTCTACTTAATTTATATGTTTCAAGAACAACAGTAATTGCACATAGAGTAAGACAGTTATAAATAAGTTAATTTACCATACGATTCAGGAGAGAGCATTTTGATGAGTAGCCTAAATACTGATTGAAATATTGTAGAAACTTTACCTGGGAAGGGCTGATCATGGCAAGATTCGCTGCCACTCACTAGTAGCTCTTGTGAGGGTTGGCTCTTAAAAGAACTGTTGAGTTTGATGTTGTAGAGATCTTAAAAAAAGGACCAAGTAATCCTGCAAGACAGAAAGGAGGTAATTTTATTACATTACATGCAAGTAGAAAGTTTATATATAACTGTAGGATTTATTTCTGTAAAGAGTTTTGGATAATTAAATGTTAAATGCATTTTTATGTAACATGAACAGACAGGGTCCAATTTGTAATAATTTGAAAGAATACAATGCAATTAATATAAACTTTCTGACAGTGTGTGGGACATCCAACTACTTTCAAGAAGGGGCACAACTGATTTACAAATATCGCAATAAATATGTACAGGAATTGAGGCAGTAGCCAATGACAGCAGTAGGAGTAAAAGCTGCAGGATTATGTACGAGTATACAAATATGTGCAAGTATCGATTATCGGATTATTAAGACTATGTTTGTACTGATTGGGCTATGGGTTTTGTAAGAAAAGGTTTAAGAAACAAATGCTTGATAAAATGTTTGATTAAGGGTTAAAACCAACACATACTGTACTTCTGAGTACAATAGATTGGTGCTGAATTCCGATGCATTGCAACTACCCCCCTTCGAAACACCTTTATGGCACAACTGGATAAATATGTTCCACATAAAATGTTCCACATATATTTTTTCTGGACAGAAAATGGTCAAATATTTTAGGATTTTAAAAATTATTGCCTGTCAATTCTGACAATCATCGTGTTAAGGTGGCAGAAAAATAAATGTGTGTGGTCACATGACCAAATTACCCAATAATGTTAGACCTGCCCAGAACTCTTGTAGACATCTTAAATTTGCATTATAAATGAACGTGCTTCATAATAAGATTTGCTTTTACTACCACACTAAAATATATGAGGAACAATTGTGCTCACAATTGTGACCAGTGGGATTAAATGGGTTAAGTACTTGCCTATTTAAAAGACTTTTTGGCCATTTTTTATAATTTTAACTTTAATTATAACTTTTTATAATTAAATATGGTCGGGTTTAAATCGGGCTCAGAATTACAGTTAATGTGTTGGCCGGGCCGGGCTCGGACACAACGTGCACGGGCTCGGGTCGGGTCGGGCTTGATTTTTTGGGCCCGATCTAAGCTCTAACACACACAAAGACACACACAAACAGTGATAACGTTGGCGCAATTTTTTGAAACCACAAACACAAATACTGTGATAACGTTTGCTACATACAAACGAAATTACATTTATGCGAGGGACCTGTTGCGTTATGTTTACATTACTTGTCGTACAGGTGCTTATGTGGCAAATGTGAGAAGAGGGCTACAGAACAAGAAAATATATGCTGCAGGGAGATAGAACAGATATTCATTTATTTACATTTGTAATTGTTGCAAAAAATAATACGTGACATAAAACTATCTGACGCTATTTGTTGTATCGAAGGTTACAATACGGATGAAACATAGCAATTTTGATGTCTTGTCTTTACAGAAAACATGCACAGTTTTTAATACAATATCTTTAAAAAAAATATTTATAAACGTGTGGCTATACAAACAAGGTTTAAATTATTACACAGACATCCTACGACGACGACAACAACTTTAGACGCATTTGTTGTTGAATTGGCTGACATCGACTAAAATGACTATTTGCTCAAAAATCATAAAATACACTTACTTCTACTGGAGGTGACGTTGGTTCGCGAACAGTAGGCAACGATCCACACTCGAGGATTAACTTTGAAGCAAGACCTGCTTTGAATTGACCCTCGTTCACAAAACAGTCAGTCAGAAAATGATTCGCGCAAACATAAACGTATTTTAGAAGTTTAAGTGGCGCCTTTCCTTCCTAAATAAAATCCATCCACTGCGTTTTCAGTGGCTCTGATGTCGGAAGTAAGTGAAAACTACTATGAACATTATACATCCCACAACAGAACAGTTATGTTTCTTAGGAGACATTTTTGACATGGCAGCACAAATCGTCAGAACACCGGCTGTCGTTGAAACAATGGAGGATGGTGTACAGATCACCGAGGGCGGGGTCTATGCCAAAACCACAGTGTCAATCAAACCACGTCGGTGGGGCTTGCTCAATTCTACGTCACATTGAGCCGAATCTTAGAACAGCTCGTTCTGAGACAGTGCTTATGATTTATTGAGATTGTAAAAAAAACACTGGGTGGATTTTTATCATTCTAGGGTGGTTTTGCTCACACACTGCCAACACACATGTATGTTCAAACACCATGTAAAAGTGAATTTTGCATAATAGGTGCCCTTTAAAAAAAGGTATATTTTTTATTATTATTTATTTTATCTCAGAATTCTGACTTTTTTTTTTTTTTTCTCACAATTTTGGGTTTTTACCTCACAATTCTGAGGGGGAAAAAGTCACAATTGCGAGATATAAACTCAAGTTATAAAGTCCCAATCTTGTGAAATATTTGCAAGGTAATGCAACGTTAAAACTACACTGGAAAAAAATCCTGCTGTTTTTACAGAAAAAAAAAAATCCTGTAAACTGTGGTTACCAGAAAAATTCTGTAAAAGTACTACCTGTACATTTTACAATTTAAAACTTTAATTTACATTACATAATTTTAAACTGGTAAATCCAACAGCTGAATCTGCTAAATGTCTGCTTACTATTAACCAATTTTTTTTTTCAGTGATTGGTAGTTTACCTCAGTTGATGGGGAGAATATACAGTAGAAGGGAGATACATTTCACTCTTGTTTCACATCAGGCCAACCTGTCTTCAGGTGTGACAAATAAGACGGCAGAACCATAGACCTCAATGCAACATGATTGTGACATCACAACAGACCGCACTTAATTTACCCACCATCCCACACAAATGTAGTGTATGATATTGGAGTTATTTTGACATTTAATCGCATAATACTTGTAGTTGTACCTTAAGCTTTTTTATACATTTATAGTTTGTTATTTTAATTTGTGTCATTTTTATTCATATCAAAGTGAAACTCCCTTGTTCAATAAACTCTCCTGAAATACAGTGTCACAGAAAATGACAACAATGTATTTCACCAAATAAGAGCTAACTGACATTATTTTTTACACTGACATTGCAGTAATCAGATAATAATGCTCAATGAATATAAACAAACAATACGCTCAAACATCATTGAGCGCATTGTAATTACAATCTATGACGAAATCAAACATTCTGTCACGTCCCAATCCCCCGCACAGCATCCACTACCGCTGCCGAGTTAGACGTATTCCAGCCATGCGTGAGCCGATGCAGTTATTTTAATCGATTTAAAGTACATCAAACAAACACGTATAATTCACATGTCTTTTGACATTATAGGTTTTCCACATGCCAAGTACTTTACTACAGAGCAAACAGAAAGGCTGCCCATCTTGCTCATTGACAGCAAACTGATTCTTTCATTCTTCCAGGGTACTCCTTCGCTGCTGATTCTACGACTCTTCTTGTTTGCACGTTTTCCTTTATTGGTATGTTCCACTTTTCATTTTTTTGTCCTCTAATATCAAATTTGTCCATTTTAATCCCTAAATTTACAAAAATAATGGCTACTGATACTATTGGAAATTCTGCCAAAGCGTGCGCTTGTAAGTGTTCGTTAACTGCATATGTCTAAAAATATTATATTTTCACCAAAATTATTTTATATGACAAAAAGCATTATAGTTCAAACTTATATTTATTTAATCCATTTTAATTTAATTGTTAAATGTGGTCGCCATATCGTGGGTCGTATTTGCATTCGTGACGGGGTGCATGCTGTTAAAGAATGAATAAAGCCAACTTGGGGTGGAGTTTGAAATCCCCGGGCCACAACCCCTGCCTCGACAGGAAGACTGCCCCCTCTTTGATCAGAGAGACCACCGACGTATTGTCTGTGAAAAATAGAACCTGATGGCCTCTCTGAAATCTCCTCAGATCCTGCGTTTCCAACACAGGTTTAAGGAGCAGGAACCATTACTTCCACCCCATGATCAGAAAACGAGGGCATATGCGCGTAACTCTGGTCATGCAGAGTGGGTTCCCTCTCGGAAAAAAAACCCACTGGTCCTGAGTCACTGCTACAGGGCCCCCACGTACAGCAGGCCAAAGGATAATATGTTGAACGCTGCTGCCAGCGAGCCCACTCTTTGTTAAGGTCATATAGTGGTGGCTTGGCCTAGCTTGATATTCATGACTATGGTCAGGAATGTGAATGTCCGAACTGGAGACAATAGTGCCTGCATCGTGACTATAACCTACACCGCCCCCAGGAAACGGTTTCTCTGAAGGGGATCTAGTGATTTTCCCTAGACTCTGAGCCATATTTCCAAGTACCTCACGAGACGCAGAACAACCCCTCGATGTTGAACCGTCTGCTTTAGTAGTCAATGGACGGGAATGAGGATGCCCTAAAGACTCCATGGAGCTAGGGCAGTGACCATGCATTCCAAGGAGGTGCGGGGATACAATACTAGGCTGAGTGGAAGAATCTGGAACTGATGCGCTTTTCCCCCAAAAGCGGATCTCGGAAACTTCCTGAGATGGGGTTAGAGAGGAACGAGGAGTTAAGGAGCTTGTGGATCTATCACGACAAACCAGTCCTCGGAGCTGGTCTGACTGACAGTCGGTAACTTGAATCTGAACCCCATTAACGGTTGATCCAGTAGCTTGAGATCCAAAACAATGCCTAACTCTCCTCCCCTCACTGGAACTATGAAGTACCGGCTGTAGAACCCGGGCTCCCGTAACCAAGGAAGAGCCCACTCTAAGGTCTCCTGTGTTAAGAGGGACTAGACTTCCTGTTCCAAGAACCGACCCTGCTCGGGGCTGGCCAACGCGTGAACCACCCCTAGTAGATAATATTTTTATATTAGCTCCACTGTAAGCAGGACCCCCTAGGCTATAATTTGAAGACCCCTTGAGGTGTCTAGATAGGCCATTACAGGGACCAGTCCCTCGAGACTGGCCTCGGCTATAAATTTCCAAGGGGCTTCGGTGACCTGAAGCAGCTAACTGGCAGGAACTAACCGAAATATGCTCTCTACAGACCTCCTGAGAGGCGGTGAACTCGACAGGGCCACAACGTCTTCGGGCGGCCACTGTGATTGGTGTTCGCTGGAAGCCAATGGGCGGGAAGCAAACATCGATTTCCTAAGGGCTGCATACTCCTGGGGGAACGCCCATAAGGGTCCGCGTTTTACAACAAGACCTCCTGGTCAAGGCCATCTTAACCCGAGAGACAGTCCTCAGACCTGTCTTCGGTTTGGATGGCTTTGTGCGAGAATATTTCCTCTGGCCCCAAGCCTTATACGGGGGGGCACGATTCTTGGCGCGTCGCCAAAGAGGCCAGAAGGCGAAAGGGGGGCATCGAGAAGGAAGGCCCTGTCCTTCTCCCCGATCCCCAAGCGATTTAGCCATAAATGTCTCTCTGAGACGACTAGTGCTGCCATAGAACCGCCAATGGCACGGGCCGTCTCTTTAATTATACGGAGAGATAAGTCAGCCACTCTACGAAATTCAGTAATACCGTGGAGTGAGACCTCCCAGTTATCATCCACCTCTTTGAGGAGGTCAGCCTGGTATGCCTGTAATAACCCCATCGTATGTAGGCATCCACTGGCTCGACCCACCGCCGTATATGCTTTCCCTAACAAATTCGATGTACGAGATTGGAGGGAAGTGTCTGAGCTATCAGGGGTGATGCAATGTCGGGGAGAAAATATTTCGCAAAATATTCCTCTACCCGAGGCATCACCTCATAACCATTCTCATTAGATTCCCTAATGGATGAGTAAATGTATACATGGGGGGAAAATAATTGAGATGAACATGGATTTTTCCACGACCTCGATACCTCAGTATGGAGATCAGTGAAAAAGGGAAGGCTCTGACACGAGGATTGTGACTGGGTCTGCAGGAAGCGCTCATTCATTTTATTTTTCTTAGTCGCTTCCTGCTTATTAAATGGCCATTCAACATTTAATTTAGCCACTGCCCTTGTTACAACCTCCAGCAACTCCTCAATAACGGGAATATGGGGTGGCGAATCCTCATATCCACGTGACTCGGTGTTGGGAATATCTAAATCCTCGAAGCCAGATAAACCAAACACCGGGTCTTTAACACGGTCGAAAGAAGCCGCAGCGCAGGCTTCCGAACCGTGCACGAGACCAATGGAGCTGGTTAATAAACACTGAGAAAGGGTAGTAACCGTCTCAGTATTATCTGCCAACCCCACGTGCGAATCCCGTGCATACAAGCGGCGCGTTGCCTCGACAGACGCAGGACCTGATGCACTGGAAACGCGAGCCTGATCTATTTGATCAAACAGGCTCAAACGGGAGCGGAGCTTCTTCATAGGTAACTGAAAACAGTTTGCACAGACAGCGCCCTCGAGCACTGCCATTGCATGCTCCACTCCCAGACAAACAACACAGAACAAGTGCGTGTCATCCTCGCTCAAATAACGTGGGCAATGGGACACACACTGCCTGAGTCGTTTCTCTATATTCGCCATATATATTGAGATAGACAGACAACACCAAATAAGACAATACGCAGAACGCTTGCTGAAGACAGAAAGCTGACGCGGCTATGTTCCGGTGTCCTTTTATAGCTTCCGGATCACCGTCACATGCAACGTCACGAGTGACGAAAGACTTAGTAGACTCCAATCATGATTGGAGTAGTTCCACTACAGCAGGTGTGCCCAACCCTGCTCCTGCCGATCGACTGTCCTGCACAGTTCATCTCCAACCCTAATCAAACACATCTGAAGCAACCAATTAAGGTCTTCAGGATCTGAAGTAACCAATTAAGGTCTTCAGGATCACTTGAAAATTAAAGGCAGGTGTGTTTAATTAGGGTTGGAGATAAACTGTGCAGGACAGTCGATCGGCAGGAGCAGGGTTGGGCACCCCTGCACTACAGACTTCAGACGCGTCATGCCGAAGGCATTCCCAAAGCGTCGAGTATCGATGAAGTGTGAGTTCCCTTACAAAAGGGAATGTCAATTTTTCTTTTTATTTATTTATTTTTTTTAAATACATTTGTATTACTTCAATGTGTACAAGGCAACATGCCTGTGTATGTTGAAGATTTATAATCAAAGCCACTGGAAGGCAAGCCAGGATTATTTAGTCAAAAAGCGTAACGGCAAATGCCAACGCTGCAGCTTTGGCGGTGGCAGGGAAGGAGACCAGAGGTCAAAGGAGAAGAGGCTTCACAACCGCTTTTGTGAGGAAATAGCTTATCATTTAATGAATCTGCTGCCTGTCTGCTAATCTTCAACATATTTTACTCTAAACAATACTTTTGTTGGGAACGATATGTAGATTTTACTATGATAAAAAGGTTATTTTATAAGGCAAGGCAAAGAAGAGAATGTCACGACAGGTAGGACTCATTTACGACATTACAATAGTATTTAATAGTAATATTGAGTGATATTGTATATTGTCTAATAAAAGTAAAAAATACAGATGTTTCTTTCTTTGGCTTTCGGATTTTACCAGTTGATAAGACTTGAACTGCAATGACTAACTGCATGTTTGCATGTGATGCTGAGATGCATTTTAATAAATAACGAGAAAATGAATAATTTAATTATAAATATTGTGTTATATTGTATGCTGTTTAATGAAAATAAAAAAATGAAGTGTTCCTTCTATCACTGCCTTGTGATTATTTATGATTGATGTTTGCCTAATGATGATGATATAAAGCTTTTTAATGAATGAAGGTATAAACAAAATACATGTAATTTTGTAATGAATTAAATATGTATTAAATTACAATTAAGTTTTAGTGCAATCGTAAATGTATTTTGATAAGCCCTGCAGTGACTAGTAATTTGCAGCTAATAGAGATATTCACACTCTTTTTTTTTAAAAGACATTCCACAATCAATGCAGTCCTACTGTACATTTAATAGCGATATAATACCAAATATCCACAAGAAACTGATTAACGAAAACTGTAACTGACTGCCATTACACAATAGGCTGAGGTCCCTTACGTGATCCAAGTTAGCCATTACGCTTTCTCCAATGTTAAAACCCCAGACCCCTGATCTCCCCAATAATAAGACAATCTCTGTTATAATCATCTCCTCTCCCCTCTTCTCTTTTTTTCACTCCAATCTGACTCCTCGTGCCTCCCACCCTTTCCCTAAACAGTTTTAATCAGCTGCCCCATTGATTAATGTTTTGCCAAACCCCCCAAAATGTAAACAGTTATTACTAATCAAGCAGACCCCCGGTAAACAGCACAGCCATGGCCTGGAGGAAACACTGTACTGAGATTAACGCAGAAAGAAGAAAGTGAGAGGAAAAAGATTACCAAAAAAAGAAATGATGGAGCTCATCTGTTGCTGCAAAGGGAACAAGACACAATAAATGTTTGTTTGTTTTTTTCGTTTTTCTTCACGCCATTTCTGTGTTGGAATGGCAAATTTCTGAAGATACAGGAGAAGGTTTTGACCCAAGATCAGCACCATTGTCATGACAGGTCACACAACGACATGTACATTCTGCTTAGTAAAATAAACAAGGTTGATGCTGATAAACAGCTCCTACTCCATCATTGGCAATTTCTATTCTTCCCAAATCAGTCTTCTTGAGCTCACAGATTGAACTGTTTAAAACTGCTTTCTTAGTTGGGCAGATGTTTACTGTAAATACAATACTGTGAATTATATCCGTGCTTGTTTAATTCTGAAGAATCATATTGATTGGCATTAATGCATTAATCAGCTGTCCTGTTATAAGTGGGAGAGAAGATATTGGAGAGAATAATGTGTTGTTGTTGATAAGTGGCTAGGTTAGGGTGTGGATTGAATAGGGTAAAAATATTAATAAGAAAGTATGTAAAATAATAATAATAATTATAATAATAATATAATTGAAAATTTTACTTCTACATTTAATTTCATAATAATGCCATTTGTGTATTGGGTCAATGGCAGCATCAACTATTGTTTGTTCTATGTAATTTTTATTTGGTAAACTCTGCTAAGAGTTAGATAGAGGGGTAGATAAGACAACCAACTCAACTGCAATTCAACTAAAATGTATTCTAGTTAAATTTTTTATTAAATGCAATTGGGTGTGTGTTTGCCTTTGAAATGTGGTTGCATTTTCCTGCTGAATGCACTGACAAGCATTTATGGTAAACTAAAATACACATTTCAACAGTAATGAAATTAAAGTATAGGTCATGTATTTAGGGGTCCAAGCACCAAAGGTTATATCTCTTCAAATATTCATATGTCTTTATCCATAAGGACAAAAATATTAATTCAGATTTTATTTCCATCAATAAAATCTTTCTGCTATTTCTGATTTTCAGAAAAAAAATGCTGTCAAACTCCTTCTAGGCCATTCATTCGATCTTCACCAAACTTTTCACCAAGCAGCTATGGACTATGCTGGCAAAAAAAAAAAAATAAAAAAAATAATGCATTGCAAAGACAGTGGTGGGCCGTCAGGGCCAGCAAGGCCTTCTCTGCTGGCCTAAACACTATCAGAATCACTGACTTCCACTTTAATCATTTTTTTCCATGAATGAGTATTAAATGATTCCTAATAGTCCATTCTCTTAATTTCATAACTTTTCTCTTGGTTGCGCTGCTTCCAGTAGTGTATATTTATGTTAGAGCTTTTATCCAATTATTTCTGCCATTATGTGTTGCCATGGCCAAAGAAATCTGCCTTGAGGCCTTAAGAATCAATAGTGCGGGCGCCTGTAGCTTAAAATGAATGGCAATAAAACTGTTGCTTTAACCAATCAGATAATCAGTCAGATTTAATCAGCCAATCAGATTGTGCTTTGACTGCACTGAGGCCATCTAGCAGGCGTACAATAACATCGGTATTTTCACCTCCTCTGATTGGATGGTCAGAGCGCGTACTTTTACTGGTAGTCAAAGCTAGCTAACCACATCTGTAGCGAACTGCATAAACTAAAATATATTCCTGTAGGTTTAATAGTTTTTCAACCCACAAATTAATGTTTATTTCCCTCCTCAACCCCCAGCAGGTTAAAACCTAACAGAAAAAATCCCTTATTCAGCCTTATCCAGCTTAACGCAGAGTCACGGAACACTACTCGATCTGTCTGGGTAAAAACAACTGACTGTAATGTATGCCAGGTCTGATTTTGAAGGCAAAAGTCACGCTGATCTCATTGATTTCGTTCAAAACTATGTGTGAGAGCATGGGGCAGCTGTACACATCCGTTTCTGAACTTATAATCAGAACGCAAGAACAACTGTACACTAACGCACAAGCCGAACTCACTTGCTCGTTTCTCTCTACAATTTCACAACAATTAAAGAGAGTCTGTGCACTGCTACATTATTACAAGTTATTAATTCAGGTAGGACACCACTGAAGGCCTATAAGTGTGAAATGCACGGCCCGCCACTGTGCAAATATATAAGCGAATTACTTTGTATGGCGTTGTGCATTTTCCAGAATTGACCCTTATCTGACAAACACAATGTCCCAACTTGGTGAAAGTTGATACACATAGATAACATGAAATTCTGAAGATATTTAATATTGTCAAATTTTGTACAAAAGTTAAGGGACAACTGAAAATGCTTGTAACTTGATAGCTTTACGAACAATCAAGTTTAAAAGGGCTATAATGTCATCTGAATGGCTGACCATTACAAAATTTGGCAGAAACTTAGAAGGTCTCAAGAATAGGCTGTGTATTAAATTTGGTGAGAATCAGTAACAAGGTGGCGCTTTTATCCTATGACTCTGGAACTGTCTTTTCTCTGAATTTTTCTGTGTCCCTAAATCATTTGATCATATACGTGTTCATTATCACATGAACATTTTTGCATTTAATATAATGCATAGAATAATACTTTCATAAAGAGACACTGAAAGACTTATTATATTTGAAAAGAGGGTAACACTTTATTTCGATAGTCCACTTTAGACATTCTTCTAACTATAAGTAACTTTGCAGTTACATGTCAACTAACTGTCATTAGAGTATTAGTAGACTGTCTGCTTAATATCTGCTAACACTTTATTTTGTTGGTCCCCCCAATAGATATTCTACTGACTATAAGTAACTTAGCAACTACAAGTCAACTTGTTCTCCTAACCTGAACCCTAACACCTAACCCTAACCTAACAGTTTACTGACAGTCTACTACACTCTACTAATACTCTAATGAGAGTTAGTTGACATGTAGTTGAAAATTTACTTATAGTTAGTAGAATGTCTAAAGTGACTATCGAAATAAAGTGTAACCGAAAAGAGACATGACAATTGTAATTGTAATCACCTTGCATCTCTGTGTAAATATAGTTGTTGCAATTTAGTATATTTCAAATATATTAACTTTAAATGTTATATCAAATAACACAAAGTTTTAATTATTTTACATGTACTTCAGTATGTTAGTCGACATCAAAATACGTGTACTTCTTAAAAGCATGACAAAAGATTAATTAAACAATTATCTAAAATGTGCTTTCTTTGTGAAAAAAGAGTGTTCATGAATGTGTAATTTTCTTAAGTACACTTAAGTGGCTTTTGTATTTAGTTAATATTATATTATCTGTTAGTACAGGTTTATTTTCTTAAGGTTCGTTGAAAGGACTAGATGTTGCAATCCCTAATGTTTGCACCACTTCTCATCCGGGAGTTCTTGAAGGATGGCTGCTATAAGGCTTCTGTAGGAGCCAAAATGTGTTTGTAAAGGTGAAAAATCCAAAATTGGACCTTATGCACGGTGGCGTTGTGGAGCCAATAAACTGTGTATAGTGATGCAACGAAAGAATGGTCTTCTCGTTTCTTATGGATGAAGTAAACAATGTAACACCAAAGCAAGAAAGTGAGTCAACCTAATTACTCCGGGGACCAAACAACTTAGTAGTTTAAAGTATTAGATTTAGCTCCTACAGCTTCTCTTTCCAAGGGAACCTGGTCATCAACATAAGTTATTATTTAATGCTGATCCATAGGGTATGATACTGGTGTCCCCTCACTATCCTAACCTTTATATAACTTTATCTCAAAGCTTTATTGAGCAATAAAGACCATGCTGCTTGACCATTCAAGTTTTGTTAGTGTCCAGCACCAAACCAGTCTAAACCAGAATGATTTTTTTTTTTTTTAATAATGCTGGTTTAAGCTTAAGCTTGTCTTCAGATGTCACAAAGAACCTCTGAATCTTTTTGTCTTCCAGCCAGAAGAGAAAAACTTGGCCTTGGCCCTGTTGGATCTGATTCAGCTGTTGTTTTCTATTGCAAGCACATCTTCATAATTTAAGACCCTGCAAAGTTAACAGATCCACACACATGAGTCACAGTCTAGTCTCTTTCAGCTGGATGTATTGATTTATTTGAAGCACCTCAACTAGCGTCTTGGCTTCAACAAATACTCAACTGGCATTTTCTGAGAGCGCACTCATGAAAAATTAACTTGTTCAGGAGCTTGTTCAGAAGTGTCACATATAGCCTATTATTATCCAAGCTTCTTGAGCCAGGCATTATTGACATGTATCTGGCAATAATTTATAAGTCCGCAGATGGTTATCATCAACATTGTGTGATCACATTCAAACATTATTGATTCATGGATTTATCATGGACAAAGGTAAGGCTAATGCTAAATCTGTCATCTTAAACTGTCTTCAACAGGGCTGCTTATGATAAGGTACCCTGAATAATCACTTAGCCATTTCTGTCTGCTATGCTACTGTTAAGGTATTCCTAGAACTGCCATTTGATTCTTAGTAATCATTATGAATTGCTGCCCTTATGTTTTTTCCGCATCGTAGATTGAATGATGGTAATCTTCATGGCCACTTTGTTGTGAAGTAATGATGCAATGGGATCTTTTGAAATTGTGGCATGGGTCTCCAAATAGCAAGTCACCCTTTACCACACGGGCAATCAAAGACTCTATCGGAATCAGGCCAGAACCAAACCGTTTCCTTACACTGCAATCAGTCTCAGATAAACACTTATGTGCCACATGACAGACTTAGTGTGAGATATTTTCATAATCACGCACTGCAGAGTACACACAAGAAGCAATCAGCCAGGCCGAGCACCTGACACAGCATGGAGCTCTCATCAGCTGAGCCCGCTTTGGCCTTTTGTGGAGAACCAGATGGACTGGCACTCCTGTTGCACTGAGAAAACGGATTTATCCAACCTCTGGAAAAGGTCTCTTCTGCTTTATTACATGGATATTTTAGAATTAGCAAATTAGGTTGTGCCTAAAGCATAACTCTTTGCATAAATTATTTTGTGGAACATCAGATAGTCGTCTGTGATTTTTCGTGACTCAGCAGCCAAAGTTCAGACCTCATGCATTCAGAGTCAGAGTACACCCCTTAGTTCTAGGAACGAGCCACCAGCGTGGCTTTTGTTTTTGCATAGCGTAACTCCGCCCCACCTCGTGGGTATATAAGGAAGTACGCTGGCAACACACAGTTATGTTATGGCGGCACCTAGCTGCCGGAGGCATAGACTCCAGCGTTGACGTCAGCAGTGATGGAGGAACTCAGGGCTTCTCTGAAATTTACCTGAGGAGAATATTGTACGTATCCAGTCCGAGGAGTGGAATGGCGAGCAAACGATGACAACGAGCTGGTCCTATTACCGGCCACTGGGGGCGAGTACATGAGAGGTCACTGGCTCCACTCGGAGATTGTAGAATCTCGCAAATGTGTTGGGTGTCGCCCAGCCTGCAGCTCTGCAGATGTCTGTTAGCGAGGCGCCATGCGTTAGAGCCCAAGAGGAAGCCACACTCCCGGTGGAGTGTGCCTTCACACCAAGGGGACATGGACGACCTTGCTGCTGCTATGCCAAAGCAATGGCGTCCACTATCCAATGAGACAGCCTTTGCTTGGAGAGAGCCTTTCCCTTCAGCTTCCCACCATAACAGACAAATGGCTGGTTTGAGGTCCTGAAACACTGAGTTCTGTCTACGTATGCAAAGAGGGTGCATACTGGACAGAGCAGTGCCAAGGCTGGGTCTGCCTCCTCCAGGGGCAGCGCTTGCAGGTTCACCACCTGGTCTCGAAAGGGAGTGGTGGGAACCTTGGGCATGTATACAGGCCGGGGTCTCAGGATCACATGAGAGTTAGTCGGCCCGAATTCCAGGCACGCTTCGTCAACCGAAAATGCCTGCAGGTCCCCTACCCTCTTAATGGAGGCCCAAGCGACCAGGAGTGCTGTCTTCATAGACAGGATCTTAACCCTCTGGGGTCGGAGGGGTTTTCTGGGTCCTGGAGGTGTTCTGACATGCTCTGACATTTGTGCTTTTTTCAGTTATTTATAAACATGTTAATGGCAAAGGTGTAAATTCACTCTATATAGCACAAACAGGGCTACCATAATATGTGAGCAAGATGTATGTACATGTTTGTATTTTTGAGAGAATATTGTTTATGCATGGTTATTGAAAAAACTAAAACTTAAAGTGTCTGAAATAAGGCCACAAAACACATACTAAATATGTGTCTACAAGACTTTTGACTAATGGGCATTGTTGCCTAGAGTTTTTGCTTCAAAATGATCTGAAAATCATCCTGCCTAATCATTTACACAAAACAATACATTGATTTAAATTTTATAAGACACCTTTTGTTTGGAAAGGCAATATGCGTGGAGGCGTGTTCACACCTGAGAAGACAAAGGCCGGATAATGTACCACATACATAATGAGCTGCATATTAATTAGCCCTTTCACACAGGAGTGTCACAGGGTCCCAAAGAATGCAAGGACAAAAGAAATTATCTATATATACATATTTTACAATTAGAAATTGTAACCAATTACAAATAGGTTACAATTACAACAACAATTACAATTTTAACAATATTTCAAGTGTATTCTTTCTTTGTAAAAAGTATACATTTTATCATACGTATTAAAAAAGGTAAGGATTCATTAGTTTGAATATTGGAACAAACACTATAATAACATCTTAGTTGATAATTCAATATACCTACTTTATTTTTGACAAAACATCATATAGTATATTTAACATGAGCAGAAATTGATGAACAAAAGCTTACCTATTTAATGTGACAGTAGTCTTTTTTTACAGTCAAAACTTTATAATCTATCCAAAACTAATCACAAAATATTGTCTAAACATTCATATTTAGTCTGTAAGATATTGTATATGATATATAAGCATATACATGTTAATTTGCAGTTTGTTGCTTATACAGACATTTTATTTCAACATATTTCAGTCTATTTTTACTCATCTTAGTAGGCTATAGCAATATAGTTTGGATGTGTTCATGTAAATTTAATAACATGTTTACTAATGTAGATGCGAGAGTGAATGAACAGCACAGACACGCGCTGTATAACTGTAGTAAACAAAGCGCGCGCACGCCTGTGCCGTTCATTCATCATTTAGCCTACACACAGACACGCAATTCATATTTAAACAGTCTTTTTGCGGTGTACAGACACTATTCAATATCGTGATTAGAATAAAGCACTTAAGAATAAATGACTTACTACATCAGCTGGATCTGTTGCTCCTCGAAATGAAACTACCAGCACTTCTGGTACATTTTCCAGGGTTATTAGATTTTAGATATTAGATAGTATTATTCCTCACAGGGTAGGGATACGCTGTGTTCACAGCGGTAGTAATAAACTTACTAAACATGATTTTATAATCCAGCTGGTGGGCGTGGGCATGTTTGCATGGCCTGCCTTAGATCATTTGCGTTTGAATACCGCGCGCTCTCCGTGGGCGTGGCACATTAACGCGTAATGAGGTGTAATGAGCTGGAAAGAAAAATACTGACATCTCTCTCTTTTCATACAGATTACATAAACTGAGAATATTTGTTTTTTTATATAAATTACTTTCGGACATTTATTTTTTATTTTTTATTTTTTCAGAATGGACCTCACTGACAGAGAGAAGGTAAAACGCGTATCATGTTTATTTTTCTTTATTTGACGAAAAGCACATCACTTTGTTTTTATTGTGAGTACCGACAAAAAAAATACACACTTAACAGGATGTAATGATGTACAGCACTTATATGTAAGATCAAAATCAACAGAGTAATTTGAGTCTCTTTTGCACTGATAAGGAAAAAAGTTAGCTGGTATCGCCGGCGATACCGTCGACCCCAGAGGGTTCAGCTCAGCTGATTGCAAAGGCTCAAAGGGAGCTCTCTGCAGGTCAGATAAGACCACTGCGAGGTCCCAAGAGGGTACGAGGGGAGAGCGAGAAGGATTTAATCTCTTGGCACCCCTCAGGAACCTGATGACCAGGTCATGCTTTCCCAAGGACTTACCTTCAACTACATCATGATGTGCAGGGATAGCGGCAACATACACTTTGAGGGTGGAGGGAGACAGCCTTCGCTCCAACCCTTCTAGCAGGAAGGAAAGCACGACACTGAGCGGGCATTTTCTGGGGTCTTCTCGGCGAGAAGAGCACCAGGTGACGAAGAGGTTCCACTTCAATGCATAGGCATGTCGAGTGGACAGTGCTCTAGTGGAAGTGATGGTAACCACCACCGGAGGTGGTAGAGTACTTAAACCTACCTCGTCCCGTCCAGGGACCACACGTGGAGGTTCCAAAGATTGGGACGAGGGTGCCAGAGGGTGTCCCATCTCTGAGAAAGGAGTTCCTTCCTCAGAGGAATTGGCCAGGAAGGTGCTGTCGCAAGGAGTACTAGTTCGGGGAGCCAGGTCCGGGTGGGCCAATGAGGCGCAACCAAAGTGATCTGCTCCTCATCCTCCCTGATCTTGCACAGTGTCTGTGCAAGAAGGCTTACTGGGGGAAACGCATATTTGCGGAGGCCCCGCGGCGAGCTGTGCGGCAATTCATCAGTGCCAAGCGTGCCCTCAGTCAGGGAATAAAACAGGCTGCAATGGAAAGAGTCGTGGGAGACAAACAGATCTACCTGTACGTCGCAGAACTGTTCCCAAATCACCTGAACTGACTGGGGATGGAGTCTCCATTCTCCAGGAAGAGGCTGAAACCGTGAGAGCTTTTTCAGGTCTCCCGGAATATAAATGGCTCGAAGCGACCTCAGATGCTTCTGACTTCATAGGAGGAGATGGCGGGCGAGTTGCGACATACGGTGGGAACGTAGACCACCTTGACGGTTGATGTACGCTACTGTGGCCGTGCTGTCTGTCCGGACTAGTACGTCTTGACTCTTGAGCAATCCCCGGAAGCGTTGCAGAGCGAACTGTACTGCCAGCAACTCGAGGCAATTGAAATGCTAAAGGCGCTGGGGTCGCAAGCATGTCGCTTGCACATGGCTCCCCAGCCCATGGTGGAGACATCTGTTGAGACAACAACATGCCTGGAAACTTGTTCTAAGGGTATTCGGGCCTGTAGAAAGGAGATTTTTGAACATGGGGTGAATGTCTGATGGCAGGCCCGAGTAACTGGTACATGCCCATCTCAGGACTCGATCGTGAAGCCAGTGCTGAAGCGGTCTCATATGAAGCAGTCCAAGCGGGGCTGCCGCTGTGGATGTCATATGCCCCAGGAGCCTCTGAAAAAACTTCAGTGGAACCGCATTCTTTCTCTGGAATTGACTCAGGCAAGTCAGCAGTGACTGCGCACGCTCGCTTGTAAGCTGCGTGCACATGGCGACCGAGTCGACCATACCGAGAAAAGAGATCCACTGCACGGGGGAGAGTTTGCTCTTTTCCCAGTTGACCCGAAGGCCTAAAAGGGCGAGGTGCCGGAGCACCAGATCCCTGTGTTCGCAAACCTGGTCTCGAGAGTGAGCTACGAGCAGCAAGTCATCGAGATAGTTCAGGATGCGAACCCCGTGTTGCCGGAGGGATTTTGTGACTTCACGACTTCCGTGAAGATGTGAGGGGACAGGGCTAACCCGAATGGGAGAACCATGTACTGGTATGCCTGCACCTCGAAAGCAAACCGAAGAAACGATCTGTGTCGAGGAAGAATGGAGACATGAGAGTATGCGTCCTTCAGGTCGATTCGCTGCAAACCAATCCAACGGACGAACACATTCGAAAATGCGTTAGACTGTCAACATCTTGAACGGAAGCCTGTGAAGGGTTCGGTACAAGATGCGCAGGTCCAGGATTGGCCGCATCCCACCGCTCTTCTTGGGTACAATAAAGTAGGGGCTGAAGAAGCTGGACTTCATTTTGGCTGGAGGGGTGGTCTAGATCGTACCCTTCGCCAGTAGGGTGATGACGTCCGCACGCATGACAGGGTCATTGCCACCCACCTCAGTATAGCGGATTCACTGGAAGCGGGGAGGAGACTGTGTGAACTGAATCGCATAGCCGAGCCTGATGGTTCTCGTGAGCCAGCGGGACAGATTGGAAAGCTCCAAAAACTGAACCAGCGGGGTCATGTGAACCACAGACGTACCCACGATGGGGCAGCGAGGCGGAATGAGCGGCCCAGACGTGGGAGGGGGAGCATCCCGGTGTGGGGGCACTGTCAAATCCTGCAAGGACCAGCATTCCACGGGGGCCTGCTCTGTCAGGGGTCTGGCGACAGAGGGGGATGAGAGTGGTGAGGCTCATGAGCGGCGCGCACTGCCATCTGTGTCCTCTGGGGGCTCAGAGATGGGAATGTCACTTCTTTGGAAGAAGATGTTCTCCCCCGGCCCTCTACCGGGGGAAGGAGTGGCCCTGCAACCACTTCCTGGAAAGAACCGCAAACCATCTTTGAGCTGACCTGTAATGGGGCTGGGGCGCCTTCCTGCGACTACCTCCATGGCGCGGCACGGGTGAAGGCTGCTGCTGGGGCCAGGCGGGAGGGGCAGAAGTCGCAGGAGGGCGCCCTCGGCGGCGAGCGGACTGAGGTGTCTGAGCCGGCGGCTGGGTGGCAGCAGCTGCCCGCGGGGTCAGAATATGTTTGATCGCCTCAGTCTGCTTCTGGGCAGCCGAGAACTGTTGGGCAGAGTCCTCGACCGTGCCGCCAAAGAGGCCAGCCTGGGATATGGGGGAGTTGAGGAGGGTTTGCTCAGCCTCGCGCATATCAACCAGGTTAAGGCAGAGATGTCTTTCCTGGACAACGCATGTGGACATCACCTGACCCATGGAGCGTGGGGTCACCTTCGTCACTCGTAGAGCAAGGTCGGTTGCGGCACGCAGCTCTTGCATGAGCCCTGAATCAGCCCTACCCTCGGAACCCCAGTGTACACTTTGGCCGTGGCCTCTGCGAGGGCAGAGAAGGTGGAAGAGGCCACTGAGCAGACGCGAAAAGTCAAAGGAGACTCCCACGATCTCATGACCTCTTCATGCACATCCGGGAAGAAAGGAATTGAGGGTGCACGCTCCGCCCCCAAAAAACAATCACATAGCCTTGAGCACTCGGGACATGGCGGAAGGTTCCACACAAAGGTTCCAAATGCTCGTGGCGTCCCAGGAAATCATGGCTGTCAACTTTGGATCAGACTCGGGCAATGCTGGCACACCTGAAGGCGGCAGCACAGCTGAATCTTCATCTCCAGAGGACTCCAGCCCACCATGTAATGCGGTGTGTGTGGACCGAGGAGAATTCGTCGGGTTGTTCCACATCAGCTGCCTCAGGTCACCCTGGCCACCAGCCCCTATCGTGGAGAGTATAGATTGGGGTGTGGATGAGGGGACTCTCGCTCTAGTGAGGTCATTGAGTCTCGACCACAACATTGCGATGGTCATGTTCCCGCAGTGAGAACATGACGCATCCACGAACGCTGCCCAGGTGTGATTTAAGCCCAAACACGCCAAGCAGCGTTCATGTCCATCAGCAGAATCAATCTGACTACCACACCCAGAAATACACAGGCTAAACATCTTTAAAAAGACGTGCTATGTGCAAGCTCTTTTTGTGAGAGGAAAGCTCGCAGCAGTGCTGAAGCGCCCAGGGAGAAACACACACACTACTGCAGACCACTGCACAGATCAGCAGGCAGGAATGTGAAACTCGCTGGAACACACCGTCAACACCAACACCGAATGGAAGCTGCTCGTCTCGAAGATTTTCGAAGATAATCAGAGAATAGGCTGCGGGAGTGAAGAGGACCTCTTGGCTCCGAAGCAGAAACATAACTGCGTGTTGCCAGCGTACTCTCTTATATACCCACGAGGTGGGGCGGAGTTACGCTATGCAAATTCCGCAGACCCATGGTATTTCCTTGCCATTGGCTCATTTTGTAATACTCGAAGTTGATAGGCTTTCTAAGCGAAACCCCAATCGTCATCACAACGTAACTCGTAGTGACTACGACATGGAACTAATGGTTCCCTTAGGAAACATATTCCTGGTTGCATTCGCACTGCCAGTGGGAACTCTGAAGTGACGTAAGCCACGCTTGTCGTTGTGACTTTTATTTTGACGCCATGGCGGACCTTTATTTTGACGGCGCTAAGAACGCTTGCTCCCCTCAAAGTTGTATTGGATTTTCTTCTCAGCATAAGGTTAAGAGGCCCATCTATCAGTTTTCCATGTTCGTAGAGTTAGTTTCTGGAGTAAATATATAGGCAATAATCTGTGTTTTTACACAGCCTTAATAAAAATGCCAGGTGCCAATGTTTCACATGTGTTCGGCCAATCAGCGTACATTAATGTCACGGATAGTTACTATAGTGCTGGTTAGACCCTACTCTGAAGTAGGAGCTAAATTAGTTCCTCCAAAAGGAGTTCCTAGAACTAAAATCGTTCCTAGTTCGCGCTATGCGAACACGCCAAAATCCGGGTACTTCCGCCAATAGTTATATGAACTATGAAAAGGTTCCACCGGTGCGAAAGCCCCTAAACTCTGAGTTGTTCACAGTCTTTGAAAGGACACACACTGTTTGATTAATTCTGACGCACCTGAGAGTGTGACCTCTGTAGCAACCAGTCATTTACACAAAACGTGTAGAGTGTCAGTTTGATTCACTTCTCGAGAGAGTTGACAATATTCACTTCTCTTCAAAAGATTCAGATTGTAAAAACGTGCCTGTGTTTTATCCAAAACAGATTAATGTAAATCTGGAAACGTTTTATTACATTGGTAGTTGTACGTATCGCAGCAGTTCTGAATCGAAATGTCTGGTGAGTAAGACTAAAAGGTAAATGCTCTGTTGGGTTTGAAAATAACGTAGCACCTACACTAAAACCTAAACATACCCAGGAGCAGTGTTGGGGGTAACGCATTAAAGTAACTAGTAAAGTAATGCATTACTTTAAACTTACAAAAGAATATCTGAGTCATTTTTTCAAATAAATGACGGAAGTTACTTTGTTTTTCCATTTATTGACTGACAGCTCTCCTGTCCCAGTGTTGAGATAAATCATGAACAAATGCACAGGCATTGTGTGCGCTGTGTGAAAATGATGGTTATTGTAGATTTAGAATAAATGTGAGCAGTCATTAACTCATCTCACATTTTCAATATTACTAAAAAATGTATAAAAACAGTGCAATGCAATCTCAGAATATGCAAACCTGAATAAATTAAATATATAAAATTACACAAATATTTAATTTCACTTTATTAACCAATGTCTTTGCTGCTGACCTTCAATGATCCACTTCAATCCTTATGACTTCAGATAAACATCACATTTGTGTTTCGTTTTGTATTTTTTTTATTGCTGAAGTAAGCGTGTTAACTTTTTTCTCCTGCATCATATTCTTCTTCAATCCAGAATGGCAGCACAACTGAGAATTTGGATTTTCATTTCTTTCAGCCTTCTATTCATTTCACGTTTGGCGTTGTAACGACTGAGACAAATCAGACACAATTGTTTGTTATATTTAACAAATAATATTTAAAACTCACTCTGGGATCTATGGTCCCATCCCCCCAACAAGGGCAAGAAGGGTCTTGGTTACCATGACTACAATCGGATAAGTTGGTTTTATTGCTGTTAAAAATGTGGGCACTTGGAAAAGAAGAGGCCATAGGAAAGACCCACAGCCCTTAAAACAGACTTTCCTGCATTAATTTATGGATGAACTGATCTGCAAATGAACATGCACCCCAGGAAACTGTATGAATGAATAACTGTCTTGTGTAGTGTCTTTTGATATTATTATGTCTTTGATACTATGTATTTTATGATAGAACCAACGGTCAATGTAACCCCACCTGTATCATGTCTCCTATATAATTAATCCTCATTTAATGACTCGCACTTTAGTGTACATCGTAGAAGTGTTTAAATGGCCTCTACACAACCCCTTTCCTCTCTTGGCCTTCTCAGTACATTCGCATAGCTGTCCTGCATGGCCACACTAGGCCCCAGGTCAGCAGGCCTTGACCCACAACCAACCATGTGCTCATTCAAGAGAGAGAGGACTCTCTCAACCAGAACAGAATCAAAGGACAACATTAGGAGTGTGGCACAATGTCTTCATTCAATGCGGAAGAAGTCCATTGCAACTCCAACCATCAACTCTTCCGACTTCCTCCCTTCTCCTGTTTGCTCTGCGTGTCCTCTCCGGCCCAGGGCCGGCAGGCCACAATCTGCACTCCAGCCATAGGAACAGAGTCAAACCAACCACGCAAGTTCATCACCAATTCTTCAGTCAACGCCAAAGAAATCGATTCATAGGCTCATAGGACCATCAAAATCCTTCTTTAGGAACTTATTACAATTATTATACCATGCAAGTATACATTTAATGAGGTGCTCTGAAAATGATAAGCTGATGGTTCTTTTCATAGTTAAATGGATCTTTTCCATAGTTCCATTTCCTGCTTCCGGTTTCATTCTGTCACTCACCATTTTACCTATGAATGTATGTATGTATGTGTGTGTGTTTAGATTAGTTGTGTTTGTGATTTAGTTAATACAACTTGTGCCCAATACGTATTTGGTTCTGATTCTCTGCTTGCAACAAAGTTTATTTTATGATTTAGATTTTGACTACAGGCTCTTAGTAGTACTGTACAGTAAGAAAGACATTTCCCTCCCCCGAAAATGAACATTTCTTAGAATTAATAAACAATTAACACTGAGTGTTCATGGGACGAACAGGTGGATTGATTGTAATATTATTTTTACAACATTAAGTTAACCCTCTGGGGTCGGCAATCATGCCGGCGTGATTGTCTCACTTTTTTTCTTATCAGTACAAAAGAGACTCAAATAACTCAGCCGATTTTTGTCATTTAGGCAAGTGTTATACATCATTCAAAACTGTTAAATGTCTTCTTTTATTTGTGTACACTCATAATAAAAACAAAATAATGTGTTTTTAGTAAAATAAAGAAAATAAACATGATGCGCGTTCTGCCGTCTCTCTCAATGTGAAGTTCATTCTGAGACTCGACAGAAAATTACCTGTAACTCAGAGAATGTTTGTCACATAGACTTGAGACATATGTCTTTACATAGCTTGAAGTCTCTACTTTTAAATTATGTAAATCATATCAAAAACAATTATTCTCTGTTTAAGTAATCCATATGAAAGGAATGAGATGTAGTTTCTCAAATGCTTCCTCATTAGCTCTAATGTGACCACACCCACGTGCGCACGAGCAATTGACATGCAAATCGTCCACGTGAAGGAACGCAGACCTGTAAACGCCCTCACCTCGATTGCTTCAGTAAATGTTCTCTGCACGCGCTGTGAGTTTGGGTCACTTGCGCTGTGCGTTTGAAAGGCAAAATGCGCCAAACAATAGGCTTCATGTTTTAACTCAAATCTCATTTCATAACGTCATAAGGAAAGGAAGCATTTGAAGTAACATAATAATCCATTTATATTTCTCTAGTGCAGTGTACCCTACTGAATTGTTCCTTTTTAACCATTTACAGGCTGCCTGCTATAATAGGCTATTGTTGTTATTATTTTATGCAGCCCTACAAGTATATGCCTATGGTAACTTAGATCAGCAGTTTAAGACATTAAATCTGTAAGCACATAACCCAAGAGAATTATCTTTAAAATATAAACAAGACTTTATTGATTATTCTAAAACATAAAAATAATATCTAACACAAACCCATGCACACACACACACATTCATACGAGTTGCGAAAAGAAAAATGAGTTCAAGAGTGAGATAGTGAAATCCCAAATTTCTATATGCACTTATAAGACATGACCTGAACGAACCATCAATCATTAATTTAACCCTTCTATCGTTTCTTAGGCGGGTTATTCAATTGTATCTTAATGCACCAGTTCAGCTAAGAGTCTGGAGGTATACTTGCGTTTGTCTGTGCGTTTCTTTGGGATTCCTTTTGTTTACGTAAAGGGATTTTCCCGGGTCGGTTGTTTGGCGGTCTCCTCGGTGCCTGGATAGATGTCTCTGGGCGGCCAATCACGTGGTGTGTTGGTGATGGATGAAAGTCTTAGGTGTTGGAAAGCGGGCTTTGCAGTTGAATCACTTAAACGAAACTTTAAACTTTTTAAACTCAGCTGTTTGTCCAGCCTCTTAGATGAGTTCTGACCAATTAGGCACTGTCTTTGTTTGGGAGGTGGCGTTCTCTTCACCTCTCATCGTAAATCATGCATTATCTGTGATCTCTTTACTCTCTGGCTCCAGCAGAGTACAAAAGTGTACAGTTTAGACATAATTCCTATTATAAGAACACAAAACATTTTACACAGATTTCAATCAAGCCATCTTCTGAATTAAGAACATATGATCGTACTGATAGGAAACAAGACACACTTTCATTTAAACATCTAATAGTTATAACAATTACATGACTTGTATGTGATCTAAGCATAATAGACGCATACAGAGGTGGTAGATACAATATAGGATTATGTAGTTGCACAATGTTTGATTAGAAGTCCGTCAATAATTGTTTTGGGATGATTTTATGTATTTTTATATGTAAAATCTCAGTCTCTGTGGTTTTCAGAGATTCCCACCCTGGAGTCGTCAAAAGGTCCTTAAAAAGGAGGTGGTCTGTTTTAAATCCTTTGTCTTGGGATCAAACAACCTCTGCCGTTATCTTGGTGGGTTCCGAGCAGTGCCATCACTGAACCAGTCAGCCTTTTCCAAACTATCTAACTTTGACCAGTTCTTCCTCTATTTAGGTTCGCCCTCAATTCCTACAATTTATATATATATATATATATATATATATATATATATATATATATATATATATATATATATATATATATTATTTTATTTTTATTTTTTTTATCGCAATTTTAACCAGAAAAATCTAAAATGTATTCCCAAAATCAATGCAGCCCTATAGTTTCTCTTGATATAAGCATGTTCACAGTTTCGGGCGTTTTTTTTTTTTTTTTTTTTTTTTTTTTTACAGGGACCAGATGCCACTGATGAGTCCTGCTTACTTCAACATTCACATGAGACTCTGTACATGAACATGGTAAAATGAAAAATCAAACAACTTGTAAATGACAGGTATGTACTATGTTTCAGGAATGGCACAAAGGTTTGTGACTGTTCAAGTCTCTGTCTTTAGATCAGTGTGTTCAATAATGTGCTTTGTGTCCTTTGTTGTGTATCTTTGGATTATGTTGTGTTGTAAATAAATCAAAAAGCCATTCTTTTTTAAATCTCTGCTCATTCTTTGTGCAAGGTTCCTCATAATGATAGGGCCTGATAGCACCTGATAGGGCCATTATGGGAGGGTCTTTGTCTTTCTCAGGTGTGAAACACATCAATATTCATGATGATTCACGCAACCTCACATAGAGCTTTCTTACACAAAACATGTCTTACAAATTTTAAATCAATATATTGTTTTATCTGAATACGTACGCAGTGAGTACGCAGGATGATTTTCACATAGTTTTGAAACAAATATTCTAGGTTACATGATACCATTTTCAAAAGTATAATCAGAAATAATCAGTATGGGTTTCATGATCTTATTTCAGTGACAATTTATTTTTTCTCAAACCACGCATAAACGTCACACATACATGCTGATTTTACATTGCAGCTTTTACTTTTACATACATGCTGCTCACATATTATTGTAGCAGAGTTTGTGCTGAATACAGTGTAATCAGACTTTAGCCATGAAAATGTCACAAGTAACAGAAATAAGCACAAATGTCAGAGCATGTCAGAACACTTCCAGGTCCCAGAAAACACCTCAGACCCCAGAGGGTTAATTCTAATAACTGTTTCAAATGTCCATAATCAATTATAACAAGTTATGATTGAGGATTAATATTTCTTTAGAGCTAATTTTCTACAGCGTGAAATGGCCCTTACATATGCCAAAAATTAAAAATATATATATATTTTTGTTGTAATTAATAAATGTAACATTACTTTCCATAAAAAGTGACTAAGTAACACAATTAGTAAAAATTTTTGTGTGTAACGCAATATTGTAATGTTTGAAAACGTATTAATCAATAATCTACCCATGTAATCATATTTTTGTGTGGAAAATGACCTCTAGTGTTCATTTTAGCTGGAAACTTGCATTGAACTTATTGAAGAAAATAAGAGTCTTCTGAGATGCTTAATTGCATATGTCCATTCACAACTTATTCTGGGATTGGCTTGTCATTCACGAAATGTATATTGTTAAATCAAGTGAAAAATGCTAATTAGAGTATTGTGTTGTTAACTTAGCAACATTGTTGAGTGTTATTGCATAGGTAGAGTGTTCCAAATCACTCACCTATGAGGTTTCATTTTGGTTAGGACTCTGCCTTAGAAGTCCACTGCCAATCTAGACAGCAAAGCATGAAACTAGATTTGGAACATAGTTGTTGTTCTTGTAGCCTAACAAGTAAAGTATGGCACTAGCAACTCCAAGGTTATAAATTTGATAAAAAAATAAATAAACTGATACTATTTATTCTCCCGCCTTAAATAAAGGTGTCTGGAATGAGTGTTGTGAAGAAGGATGAATAAATGGTTAATAAAATGATGGAATAATTATAAATAAAATAGCAAGAGTCATAAATAAATCACCAAGGCCTTGAAAGCACTGATTCAGAGCTGTTTAAAATAATCTGACAGATTCTCTACAAGAGCCAACACTTGCTACCATGAGAGCAGCACGTTTTTCAGCGTGCAGTTGAATTATCCTTTAATAAATCTGCAGACATTTCTGTGTGCCTGGAGCTGTTCTGTTGATGAGGCTCAAACAGGACTCGGTTGGCAGATACAGCAAGATTCTGAAGAGACAGATGACACTTTATTCCCTACTCACAATAATGAGACTCCTGCTGTGCTCTGACCCTTCAAGACTGATTCAGAGACATCAACTTCCTGTTCAATCAGAAACAATTTAACTGGATTTAACTGGGAACTCCAAATGATCTTAAAACGCCCCAACTATATATATAAATTATAGAATCATATATATATATATATATGAGTGATTCTATAATTGAAGATACATTTTGCTTTTCAAAAAGTTAAAAATAGAAATTATTTTTAGTATCTTGCTGAAAACATATATAATTTTAATAATTCAGTGCTTGCCAAACAGAAGTTACTTCCTTTTTTTATTTTAAAGGGAAAAAAAAAACTCTGTTACTTGTCAATTCTCTTACATACTGTCAACATTGTTACTCTACCTTGGTAACAGAGTTTGGCGGTAACAGAATTGCCCATTTTAAACTTTTTAGCAAAAAACTCTACTTGCATGCATAAATGTGTTTCAGTGTGTCGCTAGTCCCACACATATATGTGGACATACACTAGACTTGGTTTTAACATATGGCCTGCCTAATGGTAATATTGAAGTCTGTGATCCCAGATAGCATGTAATCATTGAAACAATGTTGACTCATGCGGAATCAATATTGAAATTAACAAAAATAATCAATGGTAATATTGTTGAATATACATCACTGCTGTTTGAATTAACACTGAAATTAACAAAAAATAATCTTTGGTAATATGGTTTGATCAATGTTACAATGTGATGTTGATTCTAAATACATTTTGTTGAAAGACTGAAAAGGAATGTCAAACAATGTTGCCATCTGATGTACCAATTAATGTTGAAACAACATTAATATTTCAATCACACTTCAATGGTGCGTCAACAAATTCCTGACCATTTCAAAATTTGTCGAAAACCTTTTAAAATATAAATGACACCTTTCCAGCAGTTGAGTCAATTTATTTTATTCAATCAATCAATGACAACAAATATATTAAAATATATTTTTTTTTAAAAAGAAAGGGGGAGAAATAGGACAAAAGCATTTCAACCTTTAAAAACAAAATTGGCTTCAGAAGTCTGATGTCATCATAACTACAGGTCCAGCGGTTCAGGTTTTTAAAAATCTGTCTTGCATCAGACTACTGCTTCTTTTCCTTTGGGTTCTCTGAAATCTGAAAAAGAAAGCATGATGTTACTCAAGAACGAGTCAAATCAGTTGTCATACATACAGTCACATTCAATAATGTTAATATACTAAACACAATATGATTCACTTTTTTTTAAGTCACTGAAAACAAAATAGTCTAACTACGATTATAGTATCGTAAAATTCTGTTTATTTATTTCTATGAATGCCTTAATATCAAAAGAAAGCGCTAGCGGGGGTGTCAGATTTATCTCCAGCCCTAATTAAACCCACCTGAGGCAGATAATCAAGGTCATCAAATCAATGAACACTTCCAGGTGCTGGAGCTAAACTCTTCATGAAGAGGAACGAACACCTCTGAGCTATAGCCATTAAATTTCTCAGTTCATTTTCTGTGAAAATACAGCATTCAAATAACACTTTTATCTTGTAGAATAAAAAAGATCTTAGTTTTTTTCAATGAAAATTTCTTTAAAGAGATAGTTCAACCCAAAATGAAAATTCTGTAATAATTTACTCACCCTCAAGTTGTTCCAAACCTGTATGAGTTTCTTTCTTCTTTTGAACACAAAATAAGATATTTTAAAGAATGTCGGTAACCAGAAAGTTGACGGTGGCCATTGATTTCCATAGTAGGAAATAAATACCATGGAAGTCAATGGCTACCATAAACTGTCTGGTTGCCAACATCCTTCACTCTATCTTCTTTTGTGTGCAGCAGAAGAAAGACATTCATACAGGTTTGGAACAACTTGAGGGTAAATAAATGATGACATCATTTTAATTTCAGGCTGAACTATCCCTTTAAAGCTGCAGATTCACCTTATGTAGACCCTAATCTCTTTAAATATCACAAAATAGCCAAGTCAGTCACTTTCTTAATAAACACTAGATGTTTTTTTTTTATTGTGTTTCAGTGGAAACAAGCTAAACTGAATGGAAATCAGTTATTTCTCAAATTTAATACAGATTCAGGAATATGAATGATTACCTGATTAAGCAGTGATAAGATACAGGATATCATCAAGTCCCAGGTCAGGTGATTATGCTGTCGACAACAACTCAGTGTATGATCAATGTCAGCATTATCAGGAGGGTGCTTTTTTAATTGTCCATCTTCATCTGCCTTCACTCCTACTAAAGGAGCAATGTGTTCTGCATGCAAACACTGACCGTTACAAGACATGGGCTATGTTAACATTCTTGCTCATGTTCATGTCTCTTGCACCTTAAGAAATCTGTTAAATGACATAACTTTATTCAGGAAATTCCTAATAAACTTTACTAAAGCAAGATGCATTTTTTAAGAATGTAGAAAAATAGATGCTTTATTCAAACACTTTAATAACTTTGTAATCTAATTACAGTGAGTAACAACACAAATCAAACGCAAATAAGCATGCAAAACAAAGGAACAGAGAAATAAGGTAGATGCACCATTCTTTGAAACTCTGCTAGTTGTGTAAGTATGTCAGGTGATTCAAAAAACAAGAGGTCTGTATAGGATGCACCTGTTTTCTCTCTAATGAGGAAGCATTAGACTACTGAAAAGTGCACATGCAAAGACAAAATGGGCGTTTACCAATCAGTGGCCAATTTCAAACTACAATTCAGGTAAATGTTTTTCAACCATTTTTCAACAGACTTGCTAAAATCATGAAGGCCCACCCCTAAACTAAGCCCACAGTGGATTACAGCAAATCGGGTAAAGCGGTTGAAAATGTCCATTGTGGTTTGAAAATGCCCCACTGATCGAGAAACACCCACTAGTGTTCTGCAGATATATGCCTGAATGATCTTGTGCTCATCAACTACAAATCACTGTTAGTTCAATGTCACTGTCTCCACTTATGTGTGTTGTTGGCATTCATCAAAATGTCAATGCTGATCCAGCACACTTTAAACATTGAAATGTCAATCTCAACCAAAATGATGGTTTAGATCAAAACTCAACATTGTATCAATGTCACCATGCTATCTGGGATTCCACTTTCTCTGATCATTTACCTGTTTTATTTGAGATATGTATTTCATGTGATTCTAAAGTGACTGTTCCAAACCGTCGCTGTCGGACAATTAAGCCTTCTACTGCTGAATTGTTTTCTGAGGCTTTTAATGGCATTGAGGATGATTATTCAATGTCCTCATATGGCCTTAACACTGACGACTTAACCTCATTGTTCTCTCTAACCTGTCAAAATATTTTGGATATAGTGGCCCCTTTTAGGACGGTCCGAGAAAAAACTAGAGTTCAACCATGGCTGAAGGCTTGAATGTAGAAGGGCGGAACGCCGCTGGAAGAAGGATAAATTACAGATCTAATTTGATATTTTAAAGGAGAATTTGTCCAAATATCAAAAAACTTTTAGATCTGAGAAATCAAAATATCTCTCTAATGTTATCTGTAATAACTCTCATAAGCCAGCTTTGCTGTTCAGTACTATTAATGCTGTCTTGAACACTCCCCAAGCTACTTGGTTAGAGCCTTCGGCTGAAATGTGTGAAAAATGTGTACACTTTTTTTATCAATAAGATTGATGCTGTTAGAGCTAATATTTCTCTCCCTGTGACTGTTTTACCTATTTTCACTGAGTCCTCTGCTGTTTTCAACCAGTTTGAGCCGGTGTCTCTTGTCTCATTGAGGGAGATCATTGTTGAAATTAAATCATCCTCATGTGGGATGGACGTTGTTCCTCCACGTCTTCAAAAAGATTCATTTGAAACTATTGGTCCTATAGTACTTGCAATTATTAATAGTAGCCTGACCTCGGGAGTTGTACCTAAGTCTTTTAAACATGCAGCAGTGGAACCAGTAATTAAGAAATCTAATCTGGATTCATCAGTCCTTGCTAATTTTAGACCTATCTCGAAACTCCCGGTGCTGTCCAAACTACTGGAGAAGGTTTTATTTGGACAATTGAATTCATTTCTAGATCTACATGGTATTCATGAAGTGTTTCAGTCTGGTTTTAAATCCCTACATAGTACAGAAACTGCACTGTTGAAGGTTTTTTATGACTTGTTACTTACTACTGACTCTGAGAACTGTGCTATTTTAATCTTACTAGACCTTTCGGCTGCATTCGATACTGTGGACCATGAGATCTTGATCACATGCTTAGAACATTATGTTGGTATTAAGTTTACTGCGCTGGCATGGTTTAGATTCTACTTGTCTGATAGAACTTTTTCAGTTCGTTTTGAGGACATTATCTCCTCAACTGCTATTTTCACGTGTGGTGTCCCCCAGGGCTCTATTTTGGGGCCTATTTTGTTCTCCATGTATATGCTCCCCTTAGGTCATATTTTTAGGAAATTTGGTATTTCTTTTCACTTTTAATCAGATGATACACAAATGTATCTGCCTTTGAAGTGAAAAGATACTCGCACATTAGCGCCACTATTGCAGTGTCTTGAGGAAATTAAGGCCTGGATGACACAAAATTTCCTTAGTTTTAACGAAAATAAAACTGAAGTTACTCCAGAGTACCACCAGAGTACCTCGTGGGCCGCCCCTCAGTCTACTCATCGCCAAGGGTGTCATCCCCTGCAAAAATAAACAACAACTCCGGCACAGCCCGCTCTACTGTGTCCGCTGCAGGAGGATGACACTGCCCGCCTCAGCCGCTGTTTAAGTGGTTGGTGAAACAATCACCCCTGAGATGGGTGACCCGGAGATGGGTGGAGCTGTTCTCTCCCGGTGGAGGTTCGGGAAGCAAATCTTTTGAGTCAAAATTCTGTTCCACCCCTGGAGTCACCCCCCAAAAAAAGAGCAGTACTTCTAACCCTGGGTCTGAAGAGGGCCCGGAGAGTAGTGGGAGGAGAGAATCCTCACCACTCTCATCCGCCTATTCTATCGCCAGTGGGCAGCAGTGTGCGGTTCGAGAATGTAACCAAGCTGCCTCCTGCACCTCCTGGCCCGTGGACCAGGTAAGTGTTGCACAGCACACTCCAACCCCGCTACGGGCCGCCTACCAGACAGAGCCTCCCGAGCCGCGTCCCTGTGTTCCACCTCGCTACGCCACTCCGGGTACGCCTACGGTCCACTACAGTGAGAGCAGCCAATGCCCATGTCTTGTGATCGGAGATCGCAGTCCTACTGGCGAAGGACGTGACAGAGCTGGTCCCTCCAGCCGATATGAGGTCAGGGTACTACAGTCCCTACTTTATTGTACCCAATAAAGGCGGTGGGTTACGACCGATCTTGGACCTGCGAGTTTTGAATCGGTGTCTCCACAAACTGCCGTTCAAAATGCTCATGCAGAAATGCATTTTTCGAATGCATCCATCCCCGAGATTGGTTTGCAGCGATCGACGTGTACTTTCATGTCTCGATTCTTCCTCGACACAGGCCGTTTCTATACTTTGCGTTCGAGGGTCGAGCATATCAGTACAAAGTCCTACCCTTCGGGCTGTCCCTGTCTCCCCATGTCTTCACGAAAGTCACGGAGGGGGCCCTTGTTCCCATGAGAGAACAGGGTGTTCACATCCTCAACTATCTCAACGACTGGCTCACAGAGGAACACACTCAGTCGGTGCTGAACTGCTTGAACACGTTCAAAGGCATGACGGCGGTCCCACTGAAATTCTTTCAGAGGCTCGGGGGGATATGGCAGCGTCAAAAGTGGTAACCCCGCTCGGACTGCTCCATATGAGACCGTTTCAGCACTGGCTTCACGTCAAGTCCCGAGATGGGCATGGCATCACGGCACTCACCGGGAGGCAATCACACCGGCGTGCCGCCAGACCTTCAGCCCGTGATCAGACCCCTAGTTCCTGCGAGCAGGAGTCCCATTGGAAAAGGTGTCCAGGCATGCTGTGGTATTCACAGATGCCTCTGCCTCCGGCTGGGGTGCCATGTACAACGAGTATGCAGTGTCAGGGGTGTGGACGGAGCCCCAACTGCATTGGCACATCAACAGCCTCGAGTTACCAGCAGTACGTCTCGCTCTGAGCTGCTTGAAAAGGCCGCTACAAGGCAGGGACGTGCTAGTCCATACGGACAACACTGCGACCGTTGCGTACATCAACGACAAGGTGGTCTACGCTCCCGTCGCATGTCGCAACTCGCCCGCCATCTCCTGCTCTGGAGTCAGAAGCATCTGAGGTTGCTTCGGGCCATGTATTTTCCCGGTGTGCTCAACCGTGTGGCCGACGAGCTATCATGAGCTGTGCTCCCGGGAGAATGGCGACTCCACCCCCAGGTGGTTCAGCTGATCTGGAGAGAGTTCGGGGAGGCTCAGGTAGACCTGTTTGCCTCCTCAGAGTGGCCCCGCGACCTCCTCAAATATGTGTTTCCCCCAGTGAGCCTACTTGCACAGACCCTGTGCAAAGTCAGGGAGGACGAGGAGCAGGTCTTTCTGGTGGCTCTTTATTGGCCCACCCGGACTTGTTTCCCAGAACTCATGGCCCATTCCTCTGAGGAAGGATCTTCTGACTCAGAGATGGGGCACCCTATGGCACCCTTGCCAGACCTCTGGAAACTCCATGTCTGGTCCCTGGACGGGATGCGGAGGTTCTAGGTCAGCGGTTTTCAATAGGTGAGGCGCGCCTCCTCTGGGGGGTGCCAAAGAGCCACAGGGGAGGCGCGACAGGCGAAGAAGAAATAACTCTGTATGCAGCTCTATTAATATCGCAGGGCTTAAAGTATTCTGGCAATGCATGCACTACATTTTTGTATATGATCTTATTCACGCAAATGCTTTTAAACCATTCATTCGCGACAAAAGAGAACGTGCTGTCAGTGAATGTCCTCCTGGACACACACATGCGCATGACGCACAGAAAGACGCGCGCCAGTATCGAGTTCTCTTTCGCGTCTGAACGAACAATAACCCACACATGTATGCCAAAATGTCCGTTTTGTTGAGTATCCTCACAAGAACAGTCTTAAATGAGTTAAATAAAATCTTAAATAGTAGTAAAGAGTAGTGAGAGAATGAGATGCAGCAGATCTTAAAGTGACAGCAGCCGCTCATTCTCTCTGTCCGTAAAGTTAACCAAAGAACAAAGGGAACAGAGAAAATTAATCACTGCTCTTGACTAAAGAACGCTTGTAGCTTTAATAAGGATTAATCTATATTTCATTTATAATTTATGCAGTGCAGACTATTTTATAACCTTATTCAATTTCTGTATATTTCATACCTGTTAGACAGGAAAGGTACAGGTAAATAAAACAATCCTCACTTAAACCCATAATAAATGTCATAAGTTCACTTAAATTAAAAGTTATTTTTTTAAGCCTAATAAATGTTTAAAATTTTGGGGGAAATCATTTTCATGGAGACATCAGTAGCTATATTAATATCAGTGATACTGGCCTTCATTCATGAAAAGATGGCATAAAAAAATTAAGACTCAGGACTTCAGCTCCTGATATCGGTAATTGTGCGTGCGTGTATTAGCTTTAAAATGCATCGTTTTCTTGTCCCAAGTCAACAAAAGTCAGCATTAAGGAAGGAGACAGGACCCATAAAAAACTTAGGAAATATGATCCTGAGTACTTAAAGTTATGTTTCACCTGGTCGGGGTCCGAGGCTGCACCTCTACCGCAGTGTGTGATCTGCAAGGAGGTGCTAGCAAATGATAGCATGAGACCATGCAAACTTCGGCGTCACATTGAAACTAAGCACACAAATTTAGTGAACAAGCCAGTTGAGTTTTTTGAGAGGAAGCGTGATGATTTGCAGTCACAAAAAAGCATAATACAGTTGTTTGGCACTATTAACATGAAGGCGACAGAAGCATCTTATTGTGTCACGTAGCGAAGGCAGGCAAACCCCATAACATCGGCTAAACATTGCTACTCATTGCATTACACATGTTAAGCATGTCGGCTGCTTGGCTGTCCTAACCCACTGTAAGGGGAGGCTCACATTCACCCAATTTGAAAACCCCTGTTCTAGGTGACTTACCCCCTGAAGTACTTAACACCATCACTTCTGCACGGACGCCATTGACGAGACGTGTGTATGCCTTGAAGTGGAACCTGTTCATGGAATGGTGTTCTTCTCGCCGAGAAGACCCCCGAAGATGTTCGATAGGGTCCGTGCTTTCCTTCTTGCTGTCTCCCTCCACCCTCAAAGTACATGCTGCCGCTATTTCAACATATCAAGACCACATAGATGCCAAAACAGTTGGAAAGCACGACCTGGTCGTCAGGTTCCTTTGGGGGGCGAGATGATTAAATCCTTCTCGACCCCCCTTCATACCCTCTTGGGACCTTTCCCTGGTGCTTCGAGCACTTCAGGATGCTCCCTTTGAGCCCTTGCAATCAGCAGACTTCAAGCTTATCTCCATGAAGACTTTGCTGCTGGTTGCATTGGCCTCTGTCAAGAGGGTAGGGGACCTGCAGGCATTTTCGGTCGACGAATCGTGCCTAGAGTTTGGGCCGGGTGGCAACCACGTTGTACTGAGACCACGGCCTGGCTATGTGCCCAAGGTTCCTACCACTCCCTTCATGGACCAGGTAGTGAACCTGCAAGCGCTGCCCCTGGAGGAGGCAGACCCAGCCCTGGCTTTGCTCTGTCCCATTCGCGCTCTGCGTTTGTATGTGGACAGAACTCAAAGTCTCAGGACCTCAGACCAGCTCTTTGTCTGTTACGGAGGCCAGCAGAAGGGAAAGGCTGTCTCCAAGCAGAGGATGGCCCACTGAATAGTGGATGCCATCGCCTTGGCTTACCAAGCACAAGGTTGCATGCTCACTCCACGAGAGGCGTTGCATCCTCCTGGGCGCTGGCATGTGGCTCCTCGCTAACAGATATCTGTAGAGCTGTGGGCTGGGTGACACCTTACACGTTCGCTAGATATTATAGCCTACATATTGCCTATCCTAAACGGGTAGAACCACCGAGAGGTCCGGCTCTGTAGGCTTGCTGCACCCTACTGTGCACCCTTATTACTCCAGAGTGAAAAACCTGTTGAGTCCTCCAACACCCTCTTCCCGGACATGGCGGAGCGTCTGGTGCCAGGCCTTTATCCACTGAATCCTTGAGAACCAGGTCTAGGCTGGGTCTCATATGTGTGACCTTACGGGGATCCCATATGTGTACATTTTCTCCACGGCTGCTCCTAATGGAAGCCTGTGTCTTTCCCTTGGGCTAAGTCACCCAGAATTTCATATGTAGTACAACCTTCGGGCTAGTCCATATGTATTTCCCACATAACTCCTTTCGCAGCGTTCTCCTTCCTAACAGAAAGAGCACGCTTCCCAGTGTTATCCAATGTCTCACTGTATGGGTTATCACGGAACAACAGTGACAGGTACACTCTGTGTAAGCCCTCTCCTATCGTCCTTCCAGACAAGAAGGAGTAGAGGCTTGCTGTAAGAACTTTTTAGATTAAAATATTTTCTCAGGGAGAGCACACATAACTTTCAGGTACCAAATGTACCTGCAATTATAGAATAACCCTTTATATATACAGAAATATTAAGGATTTTTTTTATCAAAATCATAGAAAAGAATCCTTAAAAGGTACACTGTAGAGAAGTTCTCTTTTTTTTTGTAGAAATTAATTATAGAGCCAGTACAAAAAAAAAGAAAAGAAATATTTACCCCAAGTCATACATGGCCTACAGTACAATGATTTAGATTTAGAGCTAATATTCAGTAGAGTTCGATTTGGCTGTATTTCTGTATTTACATGATATTTCTACGGGAAAAGTAAGCAAAGAATATGTTTGGCTAATATGCCAGTTGAAGTATTTACTTTCTAGGATAATATTCTGGAAATACATATTGTAAGACTTCTGTTCTTACCCTGAAAAAAAGATCAAATTAAAGCCTTGGACCAACTTAAAAAATATCATAAATTGTTATAGCCAAATTTATTAGTTTTTCTCAAATTATACTAATGGTTTAGTTTAAACCTTCAATTTTGAATGCTCGCTAACAAAGATGTCAAAGACCACAGTCGCTATCGCACCTCTTGAGGTCAGGGGAGTGAGGTTTGCACAGACAGCTCTTTACTGACCTACGCCCGTTACACACATCTACCTAAACCTCACTCCCATCCGGGTCACGGCACCAAATGTAACCAGTCCTATTTGATCCACTCCGAGCTGGATTCGAACTGTGGTCAGCGTGGGAGGCGGGCACGCTAGCAAGGACAATAAAGACCATTGCCTCTTTGAGATTGAATCAAAAAGTGTAAAATGATTAAAATGATTAAAATAAGTACACAGGTCAGTAAAATAACATGATACATACAGTGCTGGTCAGAATTATTTGCCCCCTTGGTAAATATGATCAAAGATGGCTGTAAAAATAAATCTGCAATCTTTTGATATGTTATGTAAAAAAAAGTCAAAAATCTAACCTTTTATTGAAGTAAAAGAATTGACAGTGGGGGTAAAATCACATTATGAAATAAATGTTTTTCTCCAAAACACATTGGGAACAATTATTTGCCCCCTTTTATCAAATACTTTTTGCAACCTCCTTTTTCCAAGATAACAGCTCTGAGTGTTCTCCTATAATGCCTGATGAATTTTGAGAACAGCTGACAAGAGATCAGAGACCATTCCCCCTCTCCAGATCCTTCAGATTCCCAGATCCATGTTGACGCTTCTTCTCTTCAGTTCAGCCCACTCATTTTCTATATGGTTCAGGTCTGGGTGAAAATATAGATATAAAAACAATAATTACAACAAAGATTAAAGAGATTATTAGAAAGTCAAAAGAAACCTACCTCTCCCATGCAGTTACAATGCAAAAGGGATAGAGGAGGAGACAGAACAGGAACTATGCATTATATGAAAATGCATAATTTTGTGTGAATTCTACTCTATATTTAACAGTATATAATTTCTAGTATAATTTCACTTTTACAGTGGCTCTTTTTTCCTACATCCTAAATGACTTATGAAATAAAGAAATAAACCCTGTCATGTTATCTTGCATTCAGATGGCTGGGAACTGTTTGGGAACGCAATCGTGAGAGACAAATCTGGGAGGGAATAAACCAAATCATTTTGATGACAGACTTTGGCCCAGGCATTTCAGAATGATCAAACCAACATTTGAGATGCTGTGTAAAGAAATTGGTCCACTGGTTAGTCCCATTATCCAGTCACATCCACTGTTTAGACAAAGTCACGTGAATTTGAGCATTGAGGGATTTATTCGGAAAAAACGTTACTATCGTAGGTTTTGTACATCTTCTTTTTGGATAAAAAATGTATCTGCCTCAATTGAGCGCATACGTTTTTATGTGCGTTTTTAGAATTTATGCACATCTTGTCGTTTCCATCCATTTCCATTTGTATGCAATATCCCAAAATGTGCATCAAAATAGGTGGATGGAAACAATAGCTATTAATCCACCTTTACAACACTAATGACAGTTCTAACCAATGTGGTTCAGATGACGGATATGCAACAAAGATCTTACGCTTTCAGGAAACAGTTGTGACTAGCTTAGTTTACAACAATACATCATAATAT
Organism: Gila orcuttii; assembly: GCA_026230005.1. Lineage (NCBI taxonomy): Eukaryota > Metazoa > Chordata > Actinopteri > Cypriniformes > Leuciscidae > Gila > Gila orcuttii. The sequence continues at coordinate 30,584,960 of JAPDVR010000023.1, forward strand.
TGTAGTTCCCTTTCGAAGGGAACTCAACAATACGTCAACGACGTTATGGGGAACGCCTCAGGCGTGACAGGTGTCTGAAATCACTATCAAATCACGTCAATCATATTGACCGGCGACAGCCCGTGAATCATTAGCGTGAATGATTAACGTGCGACCTGGAAGTATAAAGGGGCGCCTTGCACACATGACAAATCATCTCATCGTCTTCAGGGACTGTTTGTTTGAAACGCTATTCAAGTTACGAGGTAAGAGAAAGATGAAACGCACAGCTAAGGCAGATTGTTTTCGTAAGTGTGCCGACCCGTGTCCGAGGTTTCTGGCACCGGCGGACACACACGAGCTGTGCGTTTTTTGCTTGGGTGAAGAGCACGCACGGGAGGTTCTCGAGGGAACCATCTGTGCGAACTGCGAGCGTTTTTCTCTTAAAACGCTCCACTCTCATCTGGCCCTCTTCTCGAGTGAAGGGGGTCCGGCGTCTGGACCTCGTGGTGCGGGTCCCGCTCGTGCTGAGGCCGATCGGCGACTTACATCATGGGGCTCCCAGATGGAGCTTGTCGATCGTCTCGAGAGGGCTGTTAACCTCTCAGATGATTCGACGGCTGTCGAGGGTGAACTGCAGGTCGATGGGGAAGGTTACTCACCGATTGTACCTGCAGTTGATGCTCTTCAGGACGCGCAGGAGATGGCTGAGGAGGTTTATGATCAGGTAGATCCTGAACCTCCTCAGCCATCCTGCCCCGTGTATGCAGAGCTGGTGGATGTGATGGAGCGCGCTGCCAACAGGCTGCAGCTGCCTTGGCAGCGCGCTAGAGGAGAGGTCGCTCGCGGTAGGCTCGACGATCGGTTTCTCCCCGGCCATACACCACCAGCTCAGGTGAGACTTCCATTTCTTCCTGATCTTCATACGGAGATCGAGAGGCCATGGAAGAGCCCATACACTGCCCGCATTCACCTACATCAGCGGGCCAGTTTCGCTGATGTGGAGGGGATCGGAGAGTATGGGTACGTGTCAATGCCGCCCATTGACGAGACGTTCGCGAACTATCTCGTGTCTGGGCGGGCAGCGACACTGAAAGCTCCAACCCTGCCATCCAAACCGCTGAAAACAACGGCTCGTTTGAATGGCAGAGCATACACGGCAGCAGGTCAGGCCGGTGCTGCACTGCATACCATGGCAGTGTTACAGGCGTACCAGGCCGACCTGCTGAGGGATCTCGACCAGGGGGCAGGGTTGTCCCCTGAGGCAGTCGCTGAGCTGCGCCGCACCACAGATCTGGCTCTCCGGGCTACCAAGCAAACCGCTGCTGCGATCGGACGGTCGATGGCGGCGATGGTGGCCACGGAGAGGCATCTGTGGTTAAATCTAGCCGACATCGGGGAGAAAGAAAAAGCCTTTCTCCTCGATTCGCCGGTTTCGCCTTCCGAACTCTTCGGCACCTCCGTAGAGGCGGTGGTGGAGAAGTTCAGGGAGGCGAAGGCGCACTCAGCAGCATTTAAAACTTGTATACCGCTGAGATCCGCGTCCGTACCCCGGCAGGCGGGAGGGCCTGGCCCGTCACGGTCTGAGGATCGTAGGCAGGGCTAACGAGCCAGTGTCGCCTCTCGTGCACCCCCTCCCGCAAGGAGCAGGTCGCAGAGAAGGCGTGACTCCCGCAACAGGAGAGATCTGAGGGAGGTTATCCAGCGCAAACGTACACAGCGTCGGTGATGGATAGCCTCCCCGGAGGGTCATGACATCTGACCTCTCCTCTCTCCTGACCCCCAGGCGTTCATTACATCAGGCCTGGGGATGGGCCTATGATGAGAACTATGTTCTGACGGCCCACCTAGGCTTGGTTTGTGGAAACGCCCCTTTCAGGCTCGTGAAGTGGCGGATCCCAGGTTCTTAAAAGAACTATCTGGCTTTACTTCGCACGCCGCAGGTGAGCTGTCCGGTCTTTGAGGGGTATTTTTTATGATTAAAAAATAAAATGTCTCTCTTTACAGACCGCGTTCCCTGTATAGAGTTATGGGGTCATGTCAAAGTACTAAGGTAAGAGAACTTTTTTGGATTATTAGGGCCCTGAAGTTCCCTGTTAGGTGGCGGTAACTGAGTTTGGCCTTCGGACTGCTAGGCCACCTTAGGGTAGAGTAGTTGGTCTCTCTCTTTTAGAAGTTTTTACTTAGAGTGTTGACTGACGCTAGTGCTTCAGTTAGATCTTATGTCCGGCCCACGGGGCCGTTTTGACTTCTCTGAGCGATTTTACAGCCCTTTTGTACGGAATAATACATACTATATTCTTTAGTGGCTGTGGCTCCTCCGAGCCCTCAGATAGATCTGTGCTTGCAGGCTGGCCCTCAACAGGGCCGCCTCTGTAGCTGGCCTAGGCTGTACCTGGGATATTGAGGCGCTCTGCTTGGTTTAGCATTTCTTCCTCTGACTCTTCACTTTGTGAATGTATGTTTCTAACATCCCTGAATAACAGCCTCCTCCCACGGGAGTCGTTAGGCCAAGGCCCGCCCCCTTCTCTGCATTCTGGGGCGACTAGAGTAATGCAGCTTGGTGCAGAGGTGGTTTATAAGGATGTGGTAGGCCTCAAACTGGCCTCCATGTGTTTGTCTTTATTGAGCAGAGTTAGGCCGTCTTTTCACTTCAAGGAGAAGACTGGATTTGTCTGCCCGACCCTGCCGTGCAGAACTGGCATACGGATTAGGCCGCCGGTATAGGCTTTAGTTACCTCGCTGAGCTACTGCTCAAGCGCTGGGTCGTAGGTGGTGGCTTTCAAGCAAGCCCCACTCCCCTAGGTTGGGCACAGATACATTTCTGTTACCCCTAGAGCCGCTGGCAGGCCCGCACCCTGGTAACCTCAGGGTGAGGTGTGAGTTTTCCCCTGTGATTCAGGGTAGGTCTGAGCGCTTCACTCCCAGTTCTGTTTTATCCTACCTCGCACCACTATGGCTCGGGTCGAGTATGAAGTAAGCTTCACTTCTTCTTTGGTCGAAGTACGCTCCCCTGAAGCCAGAGCATTGCCCTGAGCTGACGCCCATGCATAGATGGTAGGCCCTTGACTGATTGGGGCCTCCGTTGAGGCAGAGTGGTGTATGTTGTACTCCCCTTGTTTTTAAGGGTGCTAGCTTTCTTGCGGAGTACACTGCCATGGGCAATGTGATTAGGCACCAGGATGCTGTAGGCGCTGTGTAAACAGCTTTTCTGCCAACGAAGGCTGCGCCATTAGGTAGTAGGGCTCAGCAGGCCTCCTTGATTGGACAGCCCCCTAGAGGGCACTGTAGGCCAGCTCACTTTACGTGGTTGGCCTTGGTGGTTCGGGCAGTTGACTCACTGATGGGTAGTAGGCCTTTAAACAGGCCTCCTCGGAGGTGAGTCCCAACATTGTGGGACAGCTTGTGTAGTATGGTTCCCAACAGTGTACTTTATGGCAGAATATGACTTGCTATTAGCTAGTAGGCCCGACCAGGCCTCCCTGTTAGGCAAGTCCCCAGCTGGCTGGCCTAGCAGGCCACCTTATACTATCACCCGGACTCAGGGTTCAAAGCTACCAGTGGTTATCAGGTAGTAGGCCACTCAGGCCTCCCTGAAGGTGAATTCCCACTTAAGATGGTTATCAGGTAGTAGGCCTCACCCGGCCGCCCTGAAGGCGAATTCCCACTTACGTTGGCTATCAGGTAGTAGGCCTCTCTGGGCCTCCCTGAATGTGAGCTCCCAAATATTGTGGCTGTCAGGTGGTAGGCCGCTCTGGGCCTCCCTGAATGTGAGCTCCCAAATATTGTGGCTGTCAGGTGGTAGGCCGCTCTGGGCCTCCCTGAATGTGAGCTCCCAAATATTTTGGCTGTCAGGTAGTAGGCCTCACCAGGCCTCCCTGAAGGTGAGTTCCCACATGCTGTGATTATCAGGTAGTAGGCTCCTACCAGGCCTCCTTGAATGAGAACGGTCAGGTAGTAGGCCTCACCAGGCCTCCCTGAAGCTGAGTTCCCACATGCTGTGATTATCAGGTAGTAGGCTCCTCCAGGCCTCCTTGAATGAGTAAGGTCAGGTAGTAGGCCTCACCAGGCCTCCCTGAAGGTGAGCTTCCCACATACTGTGGTTGTAAGGTAGCAGGCCTCACCGGGCCTAGCTAACAAGGGTTGGAAAGCACTTTGCTGAGTCATACTCTCCGGGATATCCCGTCTCTGAGATCCGGGCCTAGTGGTTCGCTGCCAGCTACGCAGTCCCTCGGGTTGGATGCCTTACCTAAGGCTTTGTTGTCCAGAGGCTCTGTCTTCAGACAGACAGGATTTGGCCAGACTAAGTGTCTATGTTCTGACGCCAGGTCAGGCCGTCCTGGTGGCATTTTGGTGTGAACGTTCCCCTGAATAGTGACTGGCTGGGGTTCCTTCAGGTTCCCTAGCCACATTCCCTAGAAGGGACCCCTTCTAATTGGAAGCTGTGGTTCCAGGCCCAGAGCCGGCCCAGGTAGACCTTTCATTTAACCATGTTTATGAAGGTTTTTCTGTGAGGCTGTAGCTTGGGCTATGACCGTAGGGAATGCTGTCACTGACAGCCCAGTGTGACCTGAGGGTGAGTGGTTCTAGCGTTTCATTTGAATTTCCTGGTTCTGACAGTTGTCACTGCCACTTGGCATGCACTCCCCTTAGCATGGCGGAGTTGGTATATCGTTCCCCATAACGTCGTTGACGTATTGTTGAGTTCCCTTCGAAAGGGAACGTCTCAGGTTACGACTGTAACCTATGTTCCCTGAGAACATGGAACGAGACAATACGTCTCCCTGCCATGCCTCGGGGCTTGCCTACCGTACAGTCCCTTCAGACGATAAGGTGATTTGTCATGTGTGCAAGGCGCCCCTTTATACTTCCAGGTCGCACGTTAATCATTCACGCTAATGATTCACGGGCTGTCGCCGGTCAATATGATTGACGTGATTTGATAGTGATTTCAGACACCTGTCACACCTGAGGCGTTCCCCGTAACGTTGTTGACGTATTGTCTCGTTCCCTGTTCTCAGGGAACATAGGTTACAGTCGTAACCTGAGGCGTTATAGGGAGTTATAAATACGCCTCCATTTCGTATTTCAAGAGCACCAATTGTGTGTAAGGGATTAAAAGTGTGGATTTCCTACTTTGATAAACGCATGTTAAAATCATTTGTTTATTTTTTGAGATGGTCCGAAATTAAAACAAAGCCGAGATATTTAAAGTTTTCCTCCGTGATTTAGTTGCCATGACATCCAGTGAGCGTATGACTTTTGACGTAATCGGGCGCAACGCAACACTTCACCGCAGTAAGCGTTTGAATGGGTGTGGAGGATGTCATTGTCCAGGAAAAGAAAAGTTGATGAAGAAAATAGTTTTCAAAGATGATTGTTCACAGATATCCCAAGTCACCCGGAAGTTCCAGGAGTCTCCCGCATATTGATAGCAGCTCCCTGATGCCCGCAAATTAGTTCAAAGCTCCCGCAATGTAGAGCTTGGGAGCTCCAAACCGTGTAGCGCGCGCACGGCAGTGAGGGAGAGAGCGACTTTACGTGTGTGTGCGCAAATGTGTCAGATGGGCCGTTCCAGGGGCGGACTGGCCATCTGGAGCACCGGGACTTTTCCCGGCCAATGTGGGCCGGCCCGGTACACATATAAAAAATTATATATAAAAAAAATGACGGAAATCATAATATTACATTTCTTTTCTTCACAAATGGATGAGGGAATCGATCGCGCGGGCGCGGCCGACAAGGAGTGTGTTTCGTGTACATGCATGTGAGTGTATTGCCCTCCCTCCCTGTTAAGTTTGGTCTACTCCATTGCATATCTTGAAACACGCCCTCTTTCACGTCCTGGAAACACACCAAGCCAACGCCGATGAACTACCGCAGAATCAGATGAAAGCTGACTGTGTTGTCGCCTCGCATCGCCGCCTGTGTCGCTGGAGAAAAGCTGCACTTGAACACACCGAGAGAACTACAGCCGACTGTTAGCTAGAATGCGGCAATGCGCGTTCTGCGCCTGCGTGTAAATGAGACAACTGTCTATTTCTGCAGATATATTCGCCTATATTCTTCATTCAAAAAGAGAAACCGACGCTGCCGGCTGCAGATACACACCGTAAACAAAGCAGTGCGTGCTTATCGTTCTGAATATCAATCCTGCTAAACACTTTCTTTATTCCACTCCTCTCATGTTAATATTTAAATATTCGCCAAGGAACACTGAGGTAATATGACGTAACATTAGAACAGCCTTCTATCTGTGCAGTTTTGACTTCTTTGCTCGCTGTTTTGCTATTATTCTCGTGCAGTGCACTGACTCGTTCACTAAGCTGAACAGCCAATCAGAGTTCCCTCTTTCACCGACATGTCGAATCGGCCAAAAAAAAGCAGACGAGGACCAATTTCAGCCGACGGTTAAAAAAAGCATTAGAGGTAGATGCTGTGAAATGCTTCAAATTAACAGATTATACATTTGGCGCGAAGAGTAGCAGTTCAACAGGCTCTGATGGCTCTAGCTCCCCCTGACTAGCTGATATGCTGTCTTGATAGTTTTATATGTTGTCTTAATGTTCTTCTGTTTGTTTCCCTTTGGTTTTACAAATATGACCTAATAGGCTATATGTTGTGTTACTTAAAATAAATGTTTAAATAGTATTTATTTTTGTATTGTGTTATATTTTTATGCTATAAGTGGTGTTAAAAAAATATTCTGCACATTAATGGGCCAATGTGTTATGATTTGGGATGTGGTGGGCTGCTGTGGGCCAGAAAGTCCAGGGCCACTTTTCGGTCCCAGTCCGCCCCTGGGCCGTTCTCACCCTCCGCTATTATCTCTTGGGATGGGAGTTCACCCTCTGTTCGGACCACGCTCCCCTGCAGTGGATCCACCGCATGAAGGATACCAAGGCACGGATCACCCGTTGGTATCTAGCTTTATAGCCTTTTAAGTTACAGGTGATCCACAGGTCGGGTGCACAGATGGCTGTGGCACGGTGATGCGCTACTGAGTGCCTCCTTTTGTTTTATTTATTTTATTTATAAATAAACGAGAGTCACGCCGACCCCTGACTTCTTCCTTCCACCCACACGCTGAACCTTACCACAATTAACTTTGTGACTAGACACCAACAGATCACTAGTTTTCATGAACAAAATCATATTGCAGTTTTGTAAGCATGAATGTGATACATAATTCATGTCAAATTTTACTTAAAAACCCCTGTTTACTTCGATGCAGAGCATCAAACAGAGCAGAATAATTTTTCTCAGTGGAGTTTGTTTATCTCAGAGCTCCACTGATCAAATCTGATCAAATCAAACTGATGGAATGATTAGTTAGCCAGTATTTTCCCTTTGATATTTCAAACAGCCAGCCAGCCCCTTTCATTTCTCTGCGATGAATGACAACATTAAAGAGAAACCGACAGAGTTAGTTATCAAGCACCTACCTTGAAGGGAGACATCTGTTGAGTTTATTTAGTAGGCATAAAATATGAGCAAAGCCCTTTGTGTCACATACTCAGAGGGAGATCAAGGTTTGAGCTCAGCTGCTCAGAGAAGGAGCTCAGGCACTGAAATCTGGTTTATTGTTGCAATGCCTCAAAAGACAACAGATGTCAATGGTGGGATAAATTTAAACAAGAGCTAGAATAGTTCAATTTGCATACAAAACACTTGAAGGTAAGGCTGCCTTTACTCTCCTTCTTTACATTCTCAGACTCAGAAATTGTTTATATGGCTATGTTCATAATGCCAATTGAATCATGTACATTGGTTCCACATGAATCAGTTGATATTGTATCAAATTTTGTTCCCTCTTTAATTTATTTTATTTAATTTATTTATTTTTTGGTCATGAATTGGTAAATTCAACAAAAGTCCTTATCAAGTGGGTTAAAAATGCAATTCAACTAATAGCATTTAATGTAAATGTATCAGACTAAAATGTATACTATATGTAACCAGTGGTTGAATGAAACAACACAGGATACAAAAATTACTTTTTGGGCTTTATTCTGGCTGCTGTCTCTATAAAGGACAGCGATCGAGAGGAGCAAATACTTAGAAACAAAAATAATAAAATGAAATAAAGTCTTTCACATTTCTTTGGTGCACTTGTTTGGTATAAAAGATGATTATGACCCAAACTGAATGAAATCAAATTGAAATGAAAAACATTGGAATAACGAAATAGACTAGTACAAATACAGAATTTAAATACAGTTATGAAATACGGTAGAGGCTAATAGTCAAATGAAAAACAGTACATTAGTCTACCATCAAACTTCAGTTATCTGCATACAGTTTTAAAGAAAGAGAAATTAGTACACTGTTCACACAGCATTCAATACGTTTAAGTAGCTCTTAACCATATATTCAATGTTAAAATAACCCACTGTTTTCTAACATGCACATCCAATTTAAACATTCACAAACACTGGGCTTCAAATAAGAGGAACAATTAAATTAACATTTATTACAACACATACCCAGTCTTTGCATGTGTCCCACGCGTGATCAAACCAGATCCAGCTCACACATACACACACAGGCGTCCTAAAAGGCGATCTATAAACATTTCCCAATGAGCACACACATATGTAATACGTAAATATAACATTTAAACATTTTGTTCACGGAAATGAAACTGTATATTTACCTCACAAAGCCTTAAATGGGTGTATATGAACAAAACCAGCAGCTCTCACGTGCAATCACTGCTCTCTCTTCGCTGAAAACTAGCGCATGCACACTACACGAGGCAATGCCCTAAAGTGAGCGTCGCAACACAATCTCTTAAAGGAACCACGACCAATTTATGTCTAGTGTCATATTTTGTGATACTCATCCCACTTGGCTACATATAATACATTTTCATTTACGTAATTGCAAATAACATACATTTAAGTGTCCAAAAAAAACATAACATTCAGTTGAAGGATAACTTACGATGTTTTGCGTAAATGAATTATGGATGAATAAACCATCGTTTGTCATTCTTATATTTATTGTTCAGCATTTTCTATCTATCTGTCTACCAATTGTATTACCCCAACCCCCACACCGGGTTTTTGCCTTACACCACGTGTCTACGTTATAACAGTCAGAGGCTTTCTATATTGGACACATTGAAGCGACCGGGCCATAACTGCAAAATGCAAACCTGTTTGTCCCTTGTCAGAAATAGCGCGAGCGCTTGGACTCGGAGTACCGTACGTCAGAAATATAACAGCGCATCACTATACACTGTCTGGGATTTGTCGTGTCGCACCGGACCATCCAGTGTAGCCTAATATCACTGGGTTCTGACTGTCTTTTGTTGGACCGCGCCGTTTGTGTCTGGCCCGGGGAAGAGACGGAATTCACTTCACCGAGAGAGAGACCAGAAAGCAAGGTAAAAAACATTCTGTGTGTGTTGACAGGTTTGTGCAGTGCACCCTAGTTTAACATTATACTCGTCAACGTAACAAACTTTACCACGGCAAACTGCGCTAACGTTTCATTTTACAGACCTTACTAGATTATTGAATTGAATTGTTACATTATTGAATTGTTAAAATACGCCAAGGAGCAAAGCTTAGTTTACATTAACATTAAATTAAAGGAACACACGGTGTGTCTCAGGTGCTGCGGTTATCACTCCGCCCAAGTAGCAGTGCTTCGCCTTCTGAGAATATAGTTCCCAATATTTATATACAAATATGACTATACAAATCACAACATGTAAATAGGTTTCATGTTGTGATTTGTATAGTCACAGAGTGTGCAAATAACAAGGTCACATGAGAGACAGACATCTTTTTACCGAATAAATATTGGGAACTATATTCTCAGAAGGCGAAGCACTGCTACTTGGGCAGAGTGATAACCGCAGACGCACCCATGATTGTAAACTATGATTTTACTATCTAGTAATTGTTGACTCTATTACTCCAACTCTGAGCGAACTCTTTGCTCCTCAGCACGGTGCGTCTCAGGTGCTGCGGTGATCACTCCACCCAAGTAGCAGTGCTTCGCCTTCTGAGAATATAGTTCCCAGTATTTATACGGTTAAAAGATGTCTGTGTCTCATATGACCTTGTTATTTGTACACTCTGTGACTATAGAAATCACAACATGTAAATAGGACAATGTTTGCGTTATTTTGTCACTTATTGGGATTAGTATGCTAGCTGTAGCCATTTACATCCAGTCGTTGTGCTAAGCTAGGCTAGCGATGGGTGCGTCAAACAGAGTTAAAGCACGCACGGAGATGAAAAAGGTATATATGGACTTATCTAACTCTGGGGGATACGGTAAATAAGCTAAATTCCAAAAAAGTCAGCGTGTTCCTTTAACTAATGTGAAATTCTGTCTTGGTTGTAGCCAGTGTTGGCCTACTGTTGAGAAAATAACCTTGTATGGCTAACAAGTTTTATGGTCAGCGGCCACCTTTCTAGTTTTAGCATTAATTTGCAAACTATAACATATTATATATTAATTTTTTTAATGGAATTTGATATTTACTGCAATTTTGTATGTGTTTAAAAAGGCAACTGCAACAAAGCACCAATTCGCAACGTCTAGCACGATTCCTGAGGTAAGCCTAAACTGTAATTGAAATCATTTTTTGTTTTTTATATATTTTGACATAAGTTTGCTAAAATGATTAGCATTATGTGATAAGTGCTTTGGAGCCACTTGTGCAGGTAGCATACAATAGCTTATAAAATCTCTATAAAATTGGCTAACTTTATATCAAATAGACTAACATGATCTCATTTCATGTCTAACATTATATTTATTACACAGCAAATTAACCAATCAGAAGATGGACCATTTTCTATGTTCAGTCTCACCAGATTAAATGTATCTTGGTAAGCATTGCAGTAAAACTCTCACTAATTCATTCATACCGAATCTAGCATTTTAACAACTCAAGTTTATATTGGCTATATTTACATTATTTTGATATTTTATTAGGCAGAAGACTCTACCATTGCAGTCCCACCTGACCAGGAAGGTCCTAGTATCAGCGCACAGGTGGATTAACTACTGGAAGGAGAACGATCATCACTCAGTGATTTCTTGCATGTGTCTTACTGTGTATTTGTCTCAAACAGGAACCCCTTCACTGCAGACAAGCTGAAATGGGCTAAAACATCGATTTCAGTCTTTCTCTCTATGGATCTCAGCATTTTTGGACAGAATTTAGGATATGTAAGTATTGAAATTTAATCTAGCATAATTTAATTTAGTTAATCTGAAATGTTTGAAAATGTAATTGAAAAAAAGCTTAAGTTTTAGTAAACAATAATAAAAATGTTTAAAAAAAATTAATATGGAATTCTCTCTCTCTCTCTCTCTCTCTCTCTCTCTCTCTGTTTTATATAGTGTTGGAACCGGGATCTCCTCTGAAGGACTGAGTACATTTGTGTTTGTGGACACGCATACAGACCAGGGAACATTCTAATGTTGTCAGTCAAGTTCTGAACAGGAACCAATCTTTGGAGAAGTTCATTTATTCACAAAGGTGGACAAAAACATTGTGTTGGCTTTTTAAAGAATATTTTGATGATGACTTTTACTTTCTGATGCTGTGGAAAAGATGGAGTAGACAGTCAGACATTGATAATAATAATAAATCTTTCTTGAGCATCAAAGAGACTTCTTTCAAAAACATTAGGACACTTAAATATTTATTTTGGCCACCAGTGTACATGAATCCAACAAATCTTTGGAAATAATTATATTGAAGGTGGTGTTATGTGTCATGTATTGTGAAAAGAACTGTGTTTTGCCCTGTGTTGGACATTTCCTTTTTGACTGCTTAATGTATTTATATTCTGCAGTTTTATGAATGTAATGGGTGCTATTTCATTATAATAATTGTATAAGCTAAACAACCAATGCCTCTACAATCATTTTGTCAAATGCTAACGTTTTGTTTAGGATCTTTTTTTTAACAATGTGTGCAGTGATGGACAGCACATAATGTGTTCATTTAACATGTTTACACATCTTTGTGCTAACCTTTCTGACATATTTACTTTGTTAAAATTAACACAAAACCCTAAACTCACCCATTAATGTGTAAAAATGTAACACATAATTTCCAGCATTGGCAGACTGTTTATTTTGCGATGTATATGAAATGTTAAAAACAACAAAAAAAGGTATTTTGTAATAATTTTGTCTAATTGATTTGAATGTCAGTAGTACTTATGTAGGATAAAAATTAAAATTAATTCTATATATCAAAATTATGAAATCTAATCCATATTTAGTACAAATAAAAATAATTACAGTAGTGTACTGATTAGCTTGATTTTTACAGTAATGCACTGTATTACACAATTACAGTACCATGTAGTTACTGAAATATGGTATGGTACTGTAAATCTTAATTACAGTAACTTACTGGCAACAGTGTTGCTAGTAAGTTACTGTAAAAAAACATTGAAAAGTCTAACAGTGTTGTGTGACAATGTGGTCATCATGTGTACTCCCAAAATTAATAAATAAATAAATAAATAATCCAACATAGGGGGTCAAGACAAACATACTGTTATAAATACTAATCAATTAAATTACATATAATTAAATTTAATTCAATACTAAATACCAGTCAGATTACCTAAATACAAACTTTTCCATATAAATGTTATGTTAACAAAAAAAAAAAAAAAATTGGTTATTGTGTTATGGTATAGTTGTTTTATTCGCTTAAAACATGCTAACATTAAACTCTTTTGGAATCAGCAGTAAGCATCATGTGTGACTCGTACTTGTGTGATGCACATGACCATTTCAACTGTCTCAGTTATGGTGTTTCACACTTGTTAGAATGAAGGTTTCTGCCTAGGCATCTGACAGTGAGGCAGCTCACTACATTTTTGAACAGAGCTAATGTCTCCCCCTAATGTCATTTCTTTATAAACCCCTCATGCCATGTCTTTATCTTTGGGTTGTTTGTTAAATTTTAGTGGTCTGGCACCAGAGTGTAGATAAACGTCGTAAACAGATCTTTATGAATGAATAAATTCACCTCCACTGGCATTGTGCCACTGGCAGACGTTAATAAACTGATTCATGGTGTAATGCACTCTCTCTCGGGTGCGGCCGTAGCCCTTTTATGCTAGCTATTTATGTGCGCTGTTATTTCATAGAGTCAGCTGAAAAGGGCTATCCGCAGGCAGATGATAAATTATGTTTTTCACACTCTAATTTATAGAGGTGGGCTTGTGTTGCTTGAGCAATTTTTATTTTCCATTTCCAGTAGCAAAGAGAGTCCTGAGAAGTCTTCAGCCTTCACGGCCATCACTCCTGTTAGTGCCGCGAGGAAGAGTAAGATTGTAATTTCTGATCCTAAGGAGAGTTTTGTTGTAGCAAATAGAGAGTTACAGAAATTGCCAGAGTTTAAGGAAAAATAATGCCACCTTTGCCACAGTCAAGAATGTATTCCATCATAGTGAAGGCTGGTAATGATAAATTATTGCCTTCAAGCTTCATGCTTTGTGTATGTGTTTTTGTGTTTAGGGGTGTAAATGATATACTGTTTTGAAAATCCTGAGTAAAATTGAACAGACTTTATTAACAAAATATAAAAATGAGTTATGTTGCTTTTCTGTAATGAAAACTAAAACCATTCCTACAAATAATGTGGGGGAAAAAAAATCTAAAATGTCTAAAAGTCTTTACTTTCTCTTTGAAGGTCACACAAATATTTCACAAGTATTTCAGAATTCAGAACATTTGTTTATCATTATTACATATCAACAAAAAGCAATTAAGAAATTCCCATTAGCGTTTGTTTTTACCTTGCTGTAGCTCAAACAATAAAGCATGGAACTGCCAAAGTCATGGGTTCGATTTTCAGGGAAAGCAAAAACTGATCGAATGTAAATGTCTATATTGAATGTAAGTCACTTTGAATAAAAGTGCCAAATGCATAAATGTGTACCTGTTTGTGATGCTATTTATTGCCCCAACCATCTCTGTAGTCACATTTAGCAACTGCCTTTTTCAAGACATTTAAAACCTTAAAAAAGTCACACATTTATGTATTTTATGTAATAGAATTTAACATGAGAATATCCATTGAGCTTAGGGTTAGGTTAGGTTAGGGTTAGGTAAAACTTGATAAAAGTGTGCAGAGAGGACCAACCTGCCGCAAATATCTTCCACAGGAACTCGTGATACTCCTAGTAGAGTGAGATCTGACGCCCAGAGGTGAAGGGAGCTTCCGCACCTCATAAGCCAAAGAAATTGCGTCTTTCACCCAATGAGAGATCCTGTGCTTAGAGGCGGCGAGGGATCGCTGATCCTGCAGGGATTAACTTGACCGGAGGGAAATGCACGTAGTCTCAAATCTGGCTGGACACCAAAAAAAATGATCTGCTGAGAAGGTGTTAAGACGCTCTTCTAAGCATTCAGCCTGAGACCAAGAGATCGGAGGTGGTGGAGAAGGACATCCCTGTGACGACACACTAACTTTTTGGATTAAGCTAGTATGAGCCAGTTGTCTAGGTAAATAGTACACGGATGCCCTGGAGCCTAAAAAGGGCCAGAGCTGCATCCACGCACTTGGAAAATGTCTGGGGAGCCAAAGACAGACCAAATGGAAGGATCCGATATTGTTATGCCTTTCTACCAAAGGCGATCCTGAGGAAACTCCTGTGCCGTGGAATTACCTGGATGTGGAAATAGACGTCCTTCAGGTCAACATTAACAAACCAGTCCCCTGCTCGGATCTGGATTTTCTCGGATTTCCTGAACCCTTTGACGCGATACGATCATACTGGTGTGATTAGAACATTTAGTGCATCACTTGATCAACTGCTAAATTCAAATGTGCTTTTGCGCTTTGGCTGAAGCTGAGCCAAAGACAGACACGTTCAGCTGTTGTCATATATGACATCTATTCAGTGTTTTCATCCACATAAGGTTTTTATTTTAGGTTTCAGACATTTAAATACACATAAGTACTAGCAAAGCACTACATATATGGTTTGTAAAATACACACTGATGTTTATGGAAGCGGCAATAACAATCCATTCAAATATAAATTGACAAGGTCTTTAAGGTCTTTTGTGGCTGCTTGTTTCACGTGACAAGCATGACACGTCACCATTGAAATAATAAGGTGATGTATTCTAAAATATTGGTCGCCTTAAAAAAACTCACGCTGGGAGGTCAGTTGGAATATTTTAAACTTACGTGTGAAAGGGTAAAAGGACATCCGCTTGGTAGGCCTGAAGAATGGCCATGGTATCAAACGCTATACCCGCCTGGCCAGCCACCATGTCGGAATTGCTCACGAGGGTGGAAGTAGTCCTACAGGGCTTAGAGGGGAGAAGAGGGCAGAACTTCCAAGAAGAATCGTAAGAAGTTGAAAAGAGAGCAGCCAACGTGTCCTCAACTGCTGGAATGCTAGTGTAGTCCTGCTCCACAGAACCAACCAGGTTAGTGAAGTCAGAGGCCGCCTTATTAGTAAGATGAGCAGAAAAGGGCTGCTTCAAGGGCCTTGAGATTTTGCAAAGAAGATCGCTGAAAAATGGCATCTTCCTTCTAATGGGGTGCAAATTGTCGAGCTTGGAGGACTGAGAATCACGAGGCTCGTCAGGCCACTCAATGTTGACCTTCTCAGTAAGGCAAGGCAAGGCAAGGCAAGTTTATTTATATAGCACATTTCATACACGGTGGTAATTCAAAGTGCTTTACAAAGAAGAAATTAAAATAAAAGAAATCAGAGTAATTAAAACAGTTTTGAATAAAAAAATAAGATAAAATAAAATACAGTACAAACAGTCGGACGAACAGTGGCACAGTGCTCATTCAGTAAATGCACAGCTAAGCATATCTGTAATGTATTGAAGTCCTAGGCCATTTAGTGATTTATATACCAGTAATAATACTTTAAAATCAATCCTATATGTAACTGGCAGCCAGTGTAAGGACCTGAGGACTGGTGTGATATGTTCATGTTTTCTGGTTCTGCTCAGAATCCTAGCAGCAGCGTTTTGTATGAGCTGCAACTGTCTTATGGTCTTTTTGGGAAGGTCAGTGAGAAGTCCATTACAATAATCCACCCTGCTGGATTCTAAGTCTTGACTGGAAACAAAGCATCTAATTCTTGCAATATTTTTTCAGATGGTAGTATGCCGATTTAGTTATTGCTTTGACATGACTACTGAAACAAAGGTCTGACTCTAGAGACACACCAAGATTCCTGACTTGATTTTTAGTTGTTTGACCCCTAGAGTGAAGGTATGCATTCACCTTGAGAACTTCATCTTTGTTTCCAAATGCAATGACTTCAGTTTTGTCTTTGTTTAACTGAAGATATTTTTGGCACATCCAACTGTTTACTTCATCAATGCATTGGAACAGGGAGTTAATGGGACTGTAATCATTAGGCGATAGGGCTAAGTAGAGCTGTGTGTCGTCTGCATAGCTATGGTAAGCGATTTGGTTCTTTCTCATTATTTGGCTCATTGGGAGCATGTACAGGTTGAATAAAAGTGGCGCAAGAATTGAGCTTTGAGGGACTCCGCATATCATGGATGTCCATTCAGACTTATGGTCTCCTATACTCACATAATAACCTCTCCCTCCTAAGTATGACCTGAACCATTTTAGGACTATCCCGGAAAGCCCGACCCAGTTTTCCAGCCTGTCAAGAAGTATGTTGTGATCGACAGTGTCAAATGCAGCACTGAGGTCGAGTAGTACCAGCACTGATAATTTGCCTATATCAGAATTTAAGCGAATATCGTTTATTATCTTTATGAGCGCTGTCTCTGTGCTGTGATGCGATCGGAAACCAGATTGAAAATTGTCAAAGTAGCTGAGTACCTTGAGCTTGAGAATTTGTTCAGCTGATTGAAAACAACTTTTTCAATGATCTTGCCTATGAAAGGAATATTTGAGATTGGTCTATAGTTGTTTAATATAGTCTTATCCAGATTGCTCAAAGGGGCTTCAGGAGGGGCTTGAAAACTGCAGTTTTCAGGGAGTTTGGAAAACTCCCAGAGAGAAGTGAGGCATTTGCCACTTCTAGGAGATCTGCTTCTAAATAGGTAAACACACTTTTGAAGAAAGATGTGGGAAGTGCGTCAAGAGCGCAGGTTGATGTTTTAAGGTGCTGTACAGTATCTTCCAAAATGTTGCCATCAATTTCTTCGAAATCAGACATAGTAACTACTTTCTCAGGTTGCAGTATGATCTGTCTGGCCCCAGCGCAACTCAAGGATGAGCTGATCACCTTTCTGATATTATTGATTTTCTCAGAGAAGGAGGCAAACTCACTGCACTTGCTGTCTGAGAGCATTTCACTGGGAATCTGGCTTGGGGGGTTTGTCAGTCTCTCTACAGTAGCAAAAAGAGTGCGTGTGTTGTTTAAGTTACTGTTTATAATATTTGAGAAAAAAAGTCTGTCTAGCTTTGCCTATTTCCATATTGAAAGCATGGATGCTGTCTTTGTAGATGTTATAATGGACTACAAGTTTTGTCTTCCGCCACATGCGCTCTGCTTTTCTGCATTGTCTTTTCATATTTTGCACTGCTGTTGAGTTTCTCCAAGGTGCTTTTTGTCTGCCACTCTTCCTGACTTTTACAGGAGCAATATCATCAATTACACTTTTAACTTTTGAGTTAAAAGAATCAAGGAGAACGTCTCGGTTACGTATGTAACCCTAGTTCCCTGATAGGGAACGAGACGCTGCGTCAAGCTGTGGGAACGCCTCTGCGTGTGTGTGTCATGAAGCACAAATGGAATCAGTCCAATGGAGAGATGGAACGTCATAGGCGGGTGACGTCATCGACCAGGAAACTATAAAGCACCCCCAAAACACAAGCGCGACAGCTTCTGATAGCCCTGAAGGAAGCGCTAACGGGCATGCTGGGAGTATGGCAGAACGACGCAGCGTCTCGTTCCCTATCAGGGAACTAGGGTTACATACGTAACCGAGACGTTCCCTTTCAAGGGAACTCGAGCTGCGTCAAGCTGTGGGAATGCCAATACCCACGTCGCCATAGGAGCAAATGACCGTCATGTGGGAACTAGCGCACAGAGGACGAGAGCACCTGCGCCCCAGGAGTGGAACTTAAGTCCAATTCATAGAACTTAACAAATGTATGCGGTGAGGACCACCCAGCCGCATCACAAACATCACTTAGCGATACTCCTGACAACAATGCCTTAGAAGCAGCCATACTCCTAGTAGAGTGGGCTCGTACAGCCAAAGGTGAAGGCTGACCAGCCGACTCATAAGCAAGTGAGATGGCCTCAACCACCCACTTGCTCATTCACTGTTTAGACGCGGGACACCCTTTCCTGGGTGGCCCAAAGCACACAAATAACTGTTCTGATTTCCTCCACATGGCAGCTCTGTGGACGTAAGCATCTAACGCCCTAACCGGGCAGAGAAGGTTAAGTTTCTCCTGATCTGATGACACAAAAGGAGGAGGATAGAAAGCCTGCAGCACTGTAGGTCTAACAGCATTAGTAGGGACCTTAGGGACATAACCTGGTCTAGGGTATAGAAAGGCCTTAACCATACCAGGCGAAAACTCCAGGCACGAGGGTGCAACCGACAGAGCCTGCAAATCTCCGATTCTCTTAAGTGAGGAGATTGCAAGCAGAAAAAGAGTTTAATACGTGAGAAATTTCTCAGAAAATTCCTCAATAGGTTCAAAGGGGGCCAAAGAAAGGCCCTCTAGTACAATGGCCAAATCCCAAGTCGGCACCCTCATACGAACTGCAGGCCTCAGCCTCAAAGTGCCACGAAGGAAGCGAGTTATAAGTGGGTGTCTCCCAAGAGAAACTCCACTGAAAGGGACATGGTAAGCAGCTAGTGCCGCCACATACACCTCTAGTGTGGAGGGGGATAACCCTGCAGAGAAACGATCCTGCAGAAACTCCAGCACTGCACCCACTGGGCCGTTAACTGGGTCCTGCCGGTGTTCTGCACACCAAGAAGTGAAAAGTTTCCACTTCAGGGCATATAACTTCCTCGTGGACGGAGCTCTGGAGTGAAGGATGGTCTCAACAACCTCAGTTGAGAGACCAGATTCTATGAGCTGGGCCCCCTCAGAGGCCAAGCCCACAGTTTCCACAACTCTGGGCGGGGGTGAAATATCGTACCGCCCTCCTGAGAGAGTAGATCCCTCCTGATCGGAATCTCCAAGGGAGAGCCGTCCAGAAGAGATATTAGGTCCGTGAACCATACTCGGGCCGGCCAGAACGGGGCTACTAGAAGTAGGCTGACCCCGTCCCGGCGAACCCTCTCCAGAACTCCTGGTAGCAGAGCAACCGGGGGAAAAGCATACAGACGTGACCTCGGCCACGGCTGTACCAGAGCGTCCAACCCCAAAGGGGCTGGCTGACTGATGGAGAACCACAGATGACAGTGCGTTGTCTCCTTGGAAGCGAATAGGTCCACCTCGGCGCGACCGAAACTCAACCAAAGGAGCTCCACCACCTCGGGGTGGAGCCTCCATTCCCCCGGCCTCGGCCCCTTCCTCGACAGGGAGTCTGCTACCACATTCAAATAACCAGGAAGATACATAGCTCTCAGAGACCGTAACTTCCCCTGGGACCACAGGAGGATCTGACGGGCCAACTTGTAAAGTGGACGCGACCGCAGGCCCCCCTGATGATTTATATTCGAGACCACCGACTTGTTGTCTGACTGAACTAGCACATGATGACCTCTGAGGTCTGCTAGGAAGTGTTTCAAAGCTTGGAACACCGCCAACATCTCTAGACAATTTATATGCCATGATAGATGATGGTCCTGCCACAGACCTTGGGCTGGACGACCACTCATGACCGCCCCCCACCCTGTGAGGGAAGCATCCGTCGTTAGCGTTACGCGACGACAAAGAGCCCCCAACACAGGCCCTTTGGATAGGAACCAGGTTTCTTTCCACATGACCAGAGCACGAAGGCAGCGCCGCGTGACTTTGATCGTGCGGAGGGGATTTCGCCTCGGGGAGAATCCCTTGGTCCGGTGCCACCACTGCAATGGTCTCATGTACAACAGGCCGCAAGGTATAACGTTGGACGCTGCTGCCATCAGACCCAATAGTCTCTGAAACTGTTTTACAGTGAGTAGCTGGCCTAGCTTTACTTGTTTCATAGCTGAAAGAATCGAAGCGATGCGGGTCGGAGAAAGTCGCGCCCGCATCGAGACCGAATCCCAAACGACGCCCAGAAAAGTGGTCTTCTGAGAAGGAGATAATACACTTTTCTTTGCGTTCATCCTCAACCCCAACTTTCGTATATGAGCGAGAACGACATCTCGATGCTGAACCGCCATCTGCACTGTCTGAGCTAAAATCAACCAATCGTCAATGTAATTGAGGATCCGAATGCCCTGAAACCTCAGGGGCACTAAAGCTGCATCCATGCATTTCGTGAAAGTGCGGGGAGATAAAGCTAGGCCAAATGGAAGAACCTTGTACTGGTACGCCTCGCCCCCGAAGGCGAACCTCAGGAACTTCCTGTGTTGTGGAAGGATGGAAATATGGAAGTACGAGTCCTTCAGATCTATCGTGAAAAACCAGTCCTCGGATCTGATTTGTGACACGATCTGCTTGATAGTGAGCATCTTGAATTTTAGCTTCCCTACCGAGCGATTCAACAGGCGCAGATCTAAAATTGGACGCAACCCCCCATCCTTCTTTGGAACGATGAAATATCGGCTGTAAAACCTGACTCCAAACTGGGAGGAGGAACCCGTTCTATAGCCTCCTTTTGAAGGAGCGCTTTCACCTCTTGTTCCATTACCAGAGCCTGCTCAGGGCCCACCACTGTGGGCAGAACCCCTCTGAATTTTGGTGGACGACACCTGAATTGGATAGCATAACCCTTTTTTACTGTGTGCAGAACCCACTGAGATATTTTTGGAAGGCTTTTCCACTCTGCCAGAAATACTACTAAGGGTACCAGTCTCTCGAGACTGGCCTCTGGTGTAACTTGAGCAGCAAACACAGCGCCCTGTAACGGCGCACCGGCAGGGAACGACTGTCTTAACTGCTCTGAGACCCTCCTCAGAGGGGGCAAGCGTCCCTCGGGAAAGCGCACGCTGGGACCGTCTGTGCCCCGGCATGAAGGCGGGGTTGGCAGAACGGGCCCCTGAGGTCACCGACGAAGAGCGGGCACCGTGTAATGCGGTGAACACCTCTCTCCAACGGCAGGGACCACCCTCAGCATCCTGACGCCACTGGCGTCAGGACTTCTTCTTTGCCGAAGCCTTCTTGGCCATAATAACTGTCCTCAGATCAGTTTTGCCAGAAGACTTCGGCTGAGAGTGCCGCGTCTGGTCCCACTGTTTGGAAGGGGACACTCTAACAGACACTCTGCTTCTGTTGCGCCCTATGTGAGGAGCTGACTGACGGCCTGGACTGCTCCCGCCCAGCAGTACCGGGGACATGAATTTTAAGAGGCATACATTCCTGAAACGCTGCTGACTGTTTCTTCTCTTCCTGAAATCTATCTATGACAGTATTGACAGAATCACCAAAAAGACCATGAGGAGAGAGCGGAGCGTCCAAAAGAAAAGCTTTGTCTTTTTCTTTCATGCCAGAGAGATTTAACCATAAATGCCTCTCTGCGGCCACCAGGGCTGCCATAGTACGGCCCATTAGCTTGGCCGACTCCTTGGTGGCACGCAGAGATAAATCTGCAGCCTGACGCAGTTCGCGAACTACGTCAGTGCTGACCTCTTGAGTGTGACTCTCATCCTTTAATAAGTCAGCCTGGTATGCCTGCAAGATGGACATCGTGTGCAGGCACGCCGAGGCTTGACCGGCCGCCGAATACGCCTTACCCACTAAAGCTGATGTACTTCTAAGGGGCTTAGAGGGTAAAAGTGGTGCTTTAAAAGAAGATGCAGCTTCAGCAGAAAGATGACTAGCAAGCGCCTCTTCTGCTTTCGGCATCGCCCCATAACCATGAGATTTAGCCCCCACAATGTTTGAATAAGTGGACGTTTGAGGGCTAAAAACACGATAAGAGACCGGCTTTTTCCACGATCTCGAAACCTCACGCAGAGCGTGCTTCCGAACCCGAGACTGAGGCACTGGATCTAACAGGTAAGGGCTGAGATAGGGCAAAGCCCGTCTCAAGCCCCGCTGTTAGATCCATCTGCGATCCCCACGAATGACGTCACCGCTCAGCCTCGGCATAAGTGGGACCCGATCCGCGGGGATCGCGAACCGAACCACTCTCCTCAAAGAGTGATCGGCGGGAGCGGAGCGTTTTAAGAGGCAAACGCTCGCAATGCTCACAATCAGCCCCCTCGAGAGCTGACTGGGCATGCTGCACTCCCAAACAAACAACACATAAGCTGTGTGTATCCACGCCCGTTAAATAGCGCGAGCAGGGAGGAACACACTTCTTAAATTGCTGTTCGCTCGCCATTGTCTCTCAATATAATATATATATATATATATAGTTTTTTGAAATAGTGAAACTCCTGCTTAGTGACTGACAAAAACACTTGAGACAGATCCACATATAGCGCTTTCTGAAGGCATAGAAGCTGTCGCGCTTGTGTTTTGGGGGTGCTTTATAGTTTCCTGGTCGATGACGTCACCCGCCTATGACGTTCCGTCTCTCCATTGGACTGATTCCATACGTGCCTTATGACGCACACACGCAGAGGCGTTCCCACAGCTTGACGCAGCTCGAGTTCCCTTGAAAGGGAAAATCAACAGAGTCAGCAGATATGCTTGGTGTTAAAGATATAGCCTTCATAAATAGTACACTAGTGTTCTCATTTAAGCATCTCTTCTTGACAGACACAGATCTAGCTTCAATGGCAGGAGAGATCAATATATCAACGAAAATACAGAAATGATCAGACAGTGCTACATCCTTAATAACAATCGATGAAATGTTTAGACCCTTACTGATAAGTAAATCTAGAGTGTGTCCACGATTACGTGTGGGTCCATGTACATGCTGAGTCAGATCAAAAGTATTTAAAACAGTTATGATTTCTTTTGCCATATTGGTTTCTGCACTATGGGAATGTTAAAATCTCCAACAATGGCAAAACAGTCAAACTCAGAGGAAATTGTTGATAACAGTTCTGTAAAGTCCTCAGCAAAGGCTGGAGAGTATTTTGGAGGCCTGTAAATAATGATAAGTAAAATTCATGGAGCACCTTTTAACACAATGCCCAGATATTTCGAAAGACGGGTAATTACAAAATGATATTTGCTTACATTGATAGACATCTTTAAAAAGAGCAGCTAAACCCCCACCTCTTCTAACAGCTCTGCAGACACTCATAAAAGTAAAGTTAGGAGGGGCTGTTTCATTGAGGACTGTTGCACTGCAGCTGTCTTCTAGCCAAGTTTCATTTAGCAACATAAAATCCAGGTTATTTGTGGTTATTAAGTCATTGACTAGAAGTGATTTATTTTTAAGTGAGCGGATGTTTAAAAGTGCTAACTTAACAGTCTTACTTTTTGTCCCCACAGCAATCTTAGTTTGGCGTGTAATAGACACCAGATTAGATGGGTTTGCTGTACGGCTTTCGAAGGCCTTAGACTTTCTATCATGTAATCGAACAGCAATAGCGAAAGATACAGGCACACTGGGTTCCCGCTTGTTCTGTAAACATTTGAGAAAATTAATGTTATCATAGCGGGGACACGACACATATCACTGAGAGCTGGTATCAGTTGTTTGTGGTTCACCTCGAGCCGCTGGAGGAGGGTGTGGGCCCTGGCGTTGTGGCAGAGGCCGAAGAGGTCTCACGGGAGGAGGGGGAGGGCGGGCTGGGCCCGCAGGCTTTGGTGGTTGCGGGGCCTGCCGTTTTTTGGTTGATATCTGGGGGCTTGCAAAAGAGTGGGATAGTTTGGTTCCAGCATACACCAGTTGTTCCATTTTCTCTGAGAAGCACAGAAGTGGAGATGCTGGAGAGAGGGATAATGTGTCTGGTGAGAGGGGCTGTTGCTCTGGTGTTATCGGAGGCTGTAATATGCTGTCCTGGTTTCCCTGGCTGTTTTCCAGAAAGCCGTCCTTGGTTGCTGAATCTTGGAGCAGTGCTAGTATGTCACAGTCTGTCTGTGGTGAGCTCTGTGGGCAGGGCTCAGCTGAGATTGTGTCCGTGAGCAGAGGTTGTTGTGGCTGAGTGGTGTTATCATTGTCCTTGTGTGATGTGTCAACCGCATGTCCATTCAGGTGCTGAAGTGAAGTCCTGTGGTCATTCATACTGGATCCAGGTGTGTGTGTGCCATTCAGGTTGAGTGGATTGGCACACACTGCAGAAGGATGACGGAGGGAGAAGTAGATATTGTCCTTTAGCACTCTTGAACCAAGTTTGTTTGGGTGGTGGCCATCCTGTTGAAACAGTTGCCTCTGACTCCAGAAAAGATTGAAGTTGTCAATGAAGTTCACTCCTTTTATATTGCAGGTTTTTTGCAGCCATGTATTAAGCCCAAGCAACCGTGAAAACCTGTTTGTTCCTCTTGCTGGGAGTGGTCCACTGATGAATGTTTGAACTTTCAGTCTTTTAAGCGTTTCAAAAAGTTAATTGAAATCCTTCTTAAGGAGTTCTGACTGCTCTTTATGAATATCATTCTTCTCAACATGAATGATGAGTCGATTTGCAGTCTTATGTTTCATCAGAATGTTCTGAAGCTCCCTGTTTACATCAGAAGTTGTTGCTTGTGAAGGCAGCACGTAGTTGTATTCCTGCTACTAATGTTTCTGATTATGGAGTCATCCACTATCAGGCTCAGCTGCGCTCTGAGTTGAGTGCCGCTGTCTGCTCGACCTTGAGCCCCAGTTAGCGTCAGTGTTAGCTACTGGCTTATTCAGTCTGTGTTCAATCACATTCATCAAATTTGGGGATTCCTCATTCATTAATATTTCAAATCTGTTCTCAAGATGTATAGGCGGTGGTAGGAGACCAGTGTTTGCAATCCTTGTTTGTTTATTTGTTTTGTTTTATCGGCTTGTTTCTCTACACTCAGTATAGCCTGTCGAGGAGCACTAGATTCGTGGGACTCACCGGCTGTATGCTGAGGGCGTCCATGACGAAGCTCTGTCGTCCGGTTTGGTGGTCCCGCAATTAACTTTGTTTCAAGAACTGCAATCCTTTGTAAAAGTCTGTGGCAGTTAGAGCAGCAAGTAGATTTCAGAAGAGGCATTTTCTTATCCCTATGAATGTAGGCAGTTGTGTTTTCTCTTCCCCGGAATGTAAGCTTTTAGTGGGAGGCTGGTCGAATAAAAGAATTCTGCTTTTTTTGTAGTAATCCAAGCGTTTGAGCACTGTGCTGATTTGCTGAAGTTAAAATTAGGTGATAAAAGGAGATAAAATATAAAAATATAAAAGCGATAGAGCAAAGCGCGGAGCAGTAAGCAAGAGTGTCTGAACAGTAGCTGAGCAGGAAGTATATTACGAGTAGCAGTAGCACGAGTTAGCATGTCCACGAGCTCAGTATAGGCAGCAGAAGGCTGCTAGGCTAGAGAGCGTCGGCTACGAGCACAAAACCATCAGAATCAGACGCCGCAGTTAATAAAATATCCTCAATTCCAACGGAATCGCGTGCCTCTGGATTGGGGCATAAATAATCATGGAGAAATTCCACAGGAGAATCAATGCAGCACGAGCTCTCGGGCGAGAGAGAGAAAGAGAGAGAGAAACCGGCCTGCTCGCTCTCCGTAGCCTTGAGCTCGACATCCGATCCGCATGGCTTGGATTCATGAAAGGCCTCGGCCACTTCATTGGTCACAGAGCGAAGGGGAGAGCAGACAAATCTTTTTCAAAGCAAGTGTAGCAGGAATAGCTGCCTAGTTAATTTGGGAAAAATCACCTAATGAGATCCAGGTGCGCTAGAGGTGCGTGTGTGTACAAGGAGTGTTCCTGCGTTGTTGGGGAGCGTGTTGACTGCTGCAAACTTGGACGCTGACTTTCTGAACTTTCCCTGCATTGGGATCTTTGAGCTGAGCCGTACAGCATCTAGGTATGTTACTACGGAGAAATAAATATTTAATTTGGGGTGAGCTGTTGGCTGTTCGCGCTCTGTTTGTTTATTTAGTATGAATCCTGGGCTGTGTTTATCAACCATGGTTTGACGTCGGAAGGGCTGATTTGCTAATAATCAGGTGGGTAAACTTGATTTAATATGTGAATATCCACGAAAGGACTTGCCGTTTTGTGGGGTTTGTATGGTACATTTATTGTTGTGTGAATGAACTCATAAGTTGATGCGAGATGTTTGAGTGTATTGGGTGTTTGTTCACCGTTGGAAGTGGCTACGTGTGTGTGTGTGTGTGTGTGCGCATGAGAAAATAAGTGTTAATGCTTCTGAGTTTGCATGATCTTATGGAATGTATATATTGTGTTTGTGTATATGGTCAATGGATCATGGTCTCATATGTCAGTGAATGTGTTATGTGATTGCATTTGTTATTTTGCTTTTGCATTTTGTTGGAGGTCCTGATATAACATTGATATATGACTATTGATAATAGTCAACTTTGTTTTTTCTTTTGTGCTTATTGATTTGATTTGTGAAAATTTGATGTTTAATTTGTTAACTTTGTTAGAGTGGTCAGCACTCCTTAGCCAGTCTAAGCCCAAGCTAATGGGTACCCTTGTTCACTGAGTGATTTGATTCAAATTTTATTTTGTTTGTTATAAGTTTGTTATTTCTCCCTGCCATCTGACATGTTATCCTTGATTGTCTTATTGGTTTGTTTGTTTACCTTTAGTTTTGTTTTTATTTTGAAGCCAGATCCATTCCTCGTGTATGAAACTTTTAATTCGATTTATAAATAAAGTATTATTGTTATTTTTCTTTATATTCACGTCTCCACTGTATCCTTGTGGGAACGAACCTGTGTCCTTGGAAATCCTGATCCACCTCCTTTGTAATTATAATTGAGTCCAAAATAACGAAAACCACCCCTTCGGTGCCACACAAGCAAGCCTCGCGTGGAGAGTTTCAAGCTTAAAATTCTCACAAAACTTGCAGCTAGGTGCGCCATGAATAGCCTTGCGTGCATGTGACAGGCCAAGGCATTTCACACGCTTACCGTGCGGATCGTTGCTTGCAGCGAGAGCACTGCGGCTGGCAACGACGCAGATCCATTGTGCTTCACCGAGAGGAGAACGAAGCAAGTTCCACTATATGCAGTTTCTGAAGCACAAAAAGTGAATATCCAATCGAAAAATACTTAACTAGTATGGGCCAGATAAACCACTTGTTCTGATGAAGAAAATCTGATGAGCAGATGGTGCATTCTCCGTATTAAGATTGAATACGCCGTGGATGGCTGCCTCGGTGTGGAGCTCTCCAGCTATTATGTTGTTTTTGTTCGTTTGTTCTGCGTTTAGTCATTCTTTTCAGTTTCACCAAAGACGAACTACTGGACATTAGGAAACACACACCAGATAACTTTTCTACAGTTTTTGATTATTCGGACGTCTTGCAGGACATTCTCGTCAGAGGGGCAGCGTTGTTGTTCAAACGCGCGGTCAACCGCAAACGCGAAAAGCGCGCCACCGCGCTGGTCAAACTCCGCAAGCGCAGCCTCCGCACTGTACTCCCCAGTATTCATCTTGCGAATCTCCGATCCCTTCCTAACAAAACGGACGAACTTCTTCTCCTCACCCGCACTAACAAGGATTTTTTAAACTCTGCTGCTCTGTACTTAACTGAAACCTGGCTGAATGAAGCCATACCAGGCAACGCAATACATCTGCCGGGCTTCCAGCTGTTCTGAGCGGATCGCATCGCGGAGCTAACGGGGAAAACGAGAGGTGGTGGATTGTGTTTCTACATTAACGAAAGTTGGTGTTCAGATGTAACAACACTGAAGAAGATGTGCTCTCCCAATTTAGAGGCATATTTCATAAACTGTAAACCCTTCTACTCGCCTCAGGAGTTTTCCTCTTTCATTCTCGTGAATGTATACATCCCTCCAGACGTGTGTGTGAGCGCGGTGCTACAACAGCTGGCTGAACAAATAGCTGAAACAGAACAAAGGTATCCTGACTCTCTTTTAATCATTCTTGGGGATTTTAAAAAAGCAAATCTTTCCCGTGAACTACCAAAATACAGACAGCACGTTACATGTCCCACCAGAGACAGTAATATATTGGACCACTGTTACACCACAATAAAGAATGCGTATCACTTCGTCCCACGGGCAGCTTTGGGGCTCTCTGATCACTGTCTGGTTCATCTCATACCGACCTACAGGCAGAAACTGAAATCAGCTAAATCTGTAATAAGGACTGTAAAAAGATGGACTAATGAAGCAGAGCAGGATCTACAGGCCTGCTTTGATTGCACTGATTGGACTGTTTTTGAAGCTGCTACCAACGATCTGGATGAGCTCACAGATACTGTAACATCATATATAAGTTTCTGTGAGGATACATGCATTCCTACCAGGACATTCTTATCATTTACTAATGATAAACCATGGTTTACTGGGAAACTCAAACACCTTTGTCATGCCAAAGAGGATGCATACAGAAGTGGGGATAAAATCTTGTATAACCAGGCCAGAAACAGACTGACAAAGGAGATCAGAGTTGCTAAAAGAAGCTACTCTGAAAAACTGAAAAAACAGTTTTCAGCCAACGACCCATCATCAGTCTGGAATGGCCTGAGGAACATCACCAACTACAAGTCACCATCCCCCCGATCTGTGGACAATCAACACCTGGCTGATGATTTAAACTCATTTTATTGCAGGTTTGAAAAGCCCTCATTCACACCACACACCGGCTCTGACCTGCACTTTCACACATTCACCATCACCTCCTTCACTCCCAAAATTACTGGACTTAATGACTACAGACCTGTCGCTCTCACGTCTGTAGTCATGAAGTCATTTGAAAGACTGGTGTTGGCCCACCTGAAGGACATCACTGGACCCCTGCTGGATCCCTTTCAGTTTGCTTACAGAGCAAACAGGTCTGTGGATGATGCAGTCAAAATGGGACTGCATTATATCCTGCAACATCTCGACAGACCTGGGACTTATGCAAGGATCTTATTTGTGGACTTCAGTTCGGCCTTCAATACCATCATGCCTGATCTTCTCACAGCCAAACTGACCCAGCTCTCCATGCCATCCTCGATCTGTCAGTGGATCACCAGCTTCCTGACGGACCGGCAGCAGCGAGTGAGACTGGGGAAACACACATCCAGGACTCTCACAATCAGCACTGGCGCCCCCCAAGGGTGCTCTCTCTCCCCACTGTTCTTCTCCCTGTACACTAATGACTGCACTTCTAAAGACCCCACTGTCAAGCTCCTGAAATTTGCCGACGACACCACTGTCATCAGTCTCATCCAAAACGGTGACGAGTCTGCTTACAGACTGGAGGTTGAACAGCTGGCTGTCTGGTGCAGTTATAACAACCTTGAGCTGAACACGCTCAAAACAGTGGAGATGATCGTGGACTTCAGGAGGAACAGCCCAGCACTCCCCCATTCACCATCATGAACAGCACTGTGGAAGCAGTGGAGTCATTCAGGTTCCTGGGCACTATCATCTCTCAGGACCTGAAGTGGGATAATCACATTGACTCCACTGTGAAAAAGGCCCAGCAGAGACTGTACTTCCTTCGCTAGCTGAGGAAGTTCAACCTGCCACAGGAGCTGCTAATTCAGTTCTACTCAGCCGTTATTGAGTCTGTTTTATGCACTTCCATCACTGTCTGGTTTGGTTCAACTACCAAATCAGACATCAGGAGACTACAACGGACAGTCCGGACTGCGGAGAGGATTATTGGTGCCCCACTGCCAAACCTCCAGGACCTGTACTCTTCCAGAGTGAGGAAGAGAGCAGGTAAAATCACCACAGACTCCACTCACCCTGGACACCTCCTGTTTGAACTGTTACCATCAAGACGGAGACTCAGATCACTGGCCACAAGAACATCTAGGCACAGGAACAGTTTCTTCCCACAGGCCATTTCCCTTCTGAACAGTTAACATATCTCCCAAGGCATATGCCTGTAACTGCAATACTCCCACTGTTTAGTGCAATATCTTAAAAATTCAGGTGATATTTATATTTATATTTATTCATACTATTCAAAATACTGTAAATATGTTCATAATCTGTAAATGTTTATTCTGACAAAACCCAACTGTGACCATATATTTTTATAGTATTTTCATATTTTTTTATAATTTTATTTGTAGAATTTGTATCACTATGTTTCTTGTTGTATCTGTATTTGTATATGTGCACTGGAAGCTTCAGTACCAAGGAAAATTCCTTGTGTGTGCAAGCACACTTGGCAATAAAGCTCTTTCTGATTCTGATTCTGAATGGTGTTGCGCCACTAAGGAGGCGCCCCTCGTCATCAGACAATGAATTGGCATGATTCTATACGGGTTCAAACAATCAGCACCACCCCAAGGTTGTTTCCCATTGCGTCATCGCTGTTGAGTGAACCTGTGAAAGAGAACAGTTACTCTTGTGCAAAAGCGAGTGGGCGTTGATACTGTTTCCTATGCAATAATGTTAGCCAATCGTAACAGTGGCCATTTCAGAAAAACGGATCATTTCAGACAGAAGGTCAGAATGAAAGTTTCCATATATATACAGGTCCTTCTAAAAAAATTAGCATATTGTGATAAAGTTCATTATTTTCAATAATGTAATGATAAAAATTAAACTTTCATATATTTTAGATTCATTGCACACCAACTGAAATATTTCAGGTCTTTTATTTTTTTAATACTGATGATTTTGGCATACAGCTCATGAAAACCCCAAATTCCTATCTTAAAAAATTAGCATATCATGAAAAGGTTCTCTAAACGAGCTATTAACCTAATCATCTGAATCAACTAATTAACTCTAAACACCTGCAAAAGATTCCTGAGGCTTTTAAAAACTCCCAGCCTGTTTCATTACTCAAAACCGCAATCATGGGTAAGACTACCGACCTGACTGCTGTCCAGAAGGCCATCATTGACACCCTCAAGCAAGAGGGTAAGACACAGAAAGAAATTTCTGAACAAATAGGCTGTTCCCAGAGTGCTGTATCAAGGCACCTCAGTGGGAAGTCTGTGTGAAGGAAAAAGTGTGGCAAAAAACGCTGCACAACGAGAAGAGGTGACCGGACCCTGAGGAAGATTGTGGAGAAGGACCGATTCCAGACCTTGGGGGCCCTGCGGAAGCAGTGGACTGAGTCTGGAGTAGAAACATCCAGAGCCACCGTGCACAGGCGTGTGCAGGAAATGGGCTACAGGTGCCGCATTCCCCAGGTCAAGCCACTTTTGAACCAGAAACAGCTGCAGAAACGCCTGACCTGGGCTACAGAGAAGCAGCACTGGACTGTTGCTCAGTGGTCCAAAGTACTTTTTTCGGATGAAAGCAAATTTTGCATGTCATTCGGAAATCAAGGTGCCAGAGTCTGGAGGAAGACTGGGGAGAAGGAAATGCCAAAATGCCTGAAGTCCAGTGTCAAGTACCCACAGTCAGTGATGGTCTGGGGTGGCATATCAGCTGCTGGTGTTGGTCCACTGTGTTTTATCAAAGGCAGGGTCAATGCAGCTAGCTATCAGGAGATTTTGGAGCACTTCATGCTTCCATCTGATTTAATTTTTCAGCACGACCTGGCACCTGCTTACAGTGCCAAAACCACTGGTAAGTGGTTTAGTGACCATGGTATTACTGTGCTCAATTGGCCTGCCACCTCTCCTGACCTGAACCCCATAGAGAATCTGTGGGATATTGTGAAGAGAAAGTTGAGAGACGCAAGACCTAACACTCTGGATGAGCTTAAGGCCGCTATCGAAGCATCCCGGGCCTCCATAACACCTCAGCAGTGCCACAGGCTGGTTGCCTCGATGCCACGCCGCATTGAAGCAGTCATTTCTGCAAAAGGATTCCCGACCAAGTATTGAGTGCATAACTGAACATAATTATTTGAAGGTTGACTTTTTTTGTATTAAAAACACTTCTTTTATTGGTCGGATGAAATTGTTTTGCCATTGAAATTGCCATTGTTACCACTTTTCTTACTGATTTCTTCAGTACCTACAGTTCCATACCAACAAATAATACAGAATATCATAACACTTCCGATGAAAGCACTATAAAACATCAGAATATTTATGTTGTGGACATTACAGGAAAGTTATTGGTTTAAGAAATTAATTCTCTGTGGTGGCTTTATACTTTATATGATCGTTCCACATTTAAGCTTATTGTCAAGAACACCAAGATATTAATAATTCGGATAGTATTGGCTGCCTATTAATTAAAACATAATTTCTACTTTAATAAAAATCAATAGACATGTCCTTTTTTTTTGTTTTCCTTTGTTTCTAGGATGTTGATGTACAGAGATAGTCAGTGTTTGAAATATTGCTCAATTTAATTACAACCAAACATATGTCATTCTTTACCATCCATCAGTGGACCTTTCTTGAAGACCAAATTCAAAACTTTTAAGTTGACATGCTGCATCTGGTCATATATATATGTGTATATAAAAGATATATAATGTAACTTTTATATATATATATATATATATATATATATATATATATACAGGTCCTTCTCAAAAAATTAGCATATTGTGATAAAGTTCATTATTTTCCTAATGTAATGATAAAAATTAAACTTTCATATATTTTAGATTCATTGCACACCAACTGAAATATTTCAGGTCTTTTATTGTTTTAATACTGATGATTTTGGCATACAGCTCATAAAAACCCAAAATTCTCAAAAAATTAGCATATCATGAAAAGGGTCTCTAAACAAGCTATTAACCTAATCATCTGAATCAACTAATTAATTCTAAACACCTGCAAAAGATTCCTGAGGCTTTAAAAAACTCCCAGCCTGTTTCATTACTCAAAACCGCAATCATGGGTAAGACTGCCGACCTGACTGCTGTCCAGAAGGCCATCATTGACACCCTCAAGCAAGAGGGTAAGACAGAAAGAAATTTCTGAACAAATAGGCTGTTCCCAGAGTGCTGTATCAAGGCACCTCAGTGGGAAGTCTGTGGGAAGGAAAAAGTGTGGCAAAAAACGCTGCACAACGAGAAGAGGTGACCGGACCCTGAGGAAGATTGTGGAGAAGGACCGATTCCAGACCTTGGGGGACCTGCGGAAGCAGTGGACTGAGTCTGGAGTAGAAACATCCAGAGCCACCGTGCACAGGCGTGTGCAGGAAATGGGCTACAGGTGCCGCATTCCCCAGGTCAAGCCACTTTTGAACCAGAAACAGCGGCAGAAGCGCCTGACCTGGGCTACAGAGAAGCAGCACTGGACTGTTGCTCAGTTTTGCATGTCATTCGGAAATCAAGGTGCCAGAGTCTGGAGGAAGACTGGGGAGAAGGAAATGCCAAAATGCCTGATGTCCAGTGTCAAGTACCCACAGTCAGTGATGGTCTGGGGTGCCATGTCAGCTGCTGGTGTTGGTGCACTGTGTTTTATCAAGGGCAGGGTCAATGCAGCTAGCTATCAGGAGATTTTGGAGCACTTCATGCTTCCATCTGCTGAAAAGCTTTATGGAGATGAAGATTTCATTTTTCAGCACGACCTGGCACCTGCTCACAGTGCCAAAACCACTGGTAAATGGTTTAGTGGCCATGGTATTACTGTGCTCAATTGGCCTGCCAACTCTCCTGACCTGAACCCCATAGAGAATCTGTGGGATATTGTGAAGAGAAAGTTGAAAGACTTAAGACCCAACACTCTGGATGAGCTTAAGGCCGCTATCGAAGCATCCTGGGCCCCCATAACACCTCAGCAGTGCCACAGGCTGATTGCCTCCATGCCACACCGCATTGAAGCAGTCATTTCTGCAAAAGGATTCCCGACCAAGTATTGACTATTGAGTGCATAACTGAACAGAAATATTTGAAGGTTGACTTTTTTTTTTTGTATTAAAAACACTTATTTTATTGGTCGGATGAAATATGCTAATTTTTTGAGACAGGAATTTTGGGTTTTCATGAGCTGTATGCCAAAATCATCAGTATAAAAACAATAAAAGACCTGAAATATTTCAGTTGGTGTGCAATGAATCTAAAATATATGAAAGTTTAATTTTTATCATTACATTATGGAAAATAATGAACTTTATCACAATATGCTAATTTTTTGAGAAGGACCTGTATATGTATATATGTGTGTGTGTGTGTTCACACATGCATCAGAAATCACAATATGCATAGATAAACATATACAGTATACAATTAAAGAAAAATGACCCCATCAGTTATCAAAAAAAAAATATTGCTTGAGGAAAGACCATTTAAATCTACAACGGGGTAAAAAATACCGACGGCAACAGTTCAAAAGCAGAGGCGAGAAGACGCTGCTTATCATTCATAATATTATTTCTCTTATTTAATGCTCTCTCTTCATAGATACTTTCTATTCTTGGTTATGCAGTCCCTAACAATTTTTTGCCATTGCTATGTGCCATTGTACACACACACATTCATTTCTATATTACTAACAGAGCGCTGTCGCTCTACACTGGCCAAGTGGGGACCTGAACAATGTTTACCTATAAAACAGGGGACTCCCATAGCCTACAATGGAACTGTGTGTGTGTGTGTGAACAGTGAAGTCTGTCTTCATTATGTAACTTGTGTATATATATATATATATATATATATATATATATATATATATATATATATATATATATATATATATATATATATATATATATGTACATGTACTTGTATACATGTGTACAATGTACATGTGACATTCCTGGATTTGGCTAATGCATATGGTTCAGTGCCACATGAGCTTCTTTGGGCAGCATTTGATTTTTTCAGAGTACCAATGTCAATAAAAAATTTAGTGAAAGCCTATTTTGGAGATTTGCTATTTAGTTTCTCAACTCCAAAATTCAGCACTGCATGGCAATGCTTAGAGGTTGGAATTATGGCAGGATGCACCATTTCTCCACTGGCTTTTACCATGGCAATGGAAGTAATCATTAGGGCATCAAGATGGGTAGTAGGAGGAGAGTGCTTGGCTTCTGGGATGCGACTACCACCAATCAGAGCAGACATGGATGACATGACAACCATGACTACAACAGTAGCCTGCACTAATCGGTTATTGGGGAAGTTAACAGATAATATTGAATGGGCAATGAATGCAATTTAAGCCCTCTAAATCAAGGAGCATCTCGATAGTTAAAGGAAAGGCAGTAGATAAAACATTCTTCATTAATGGTGAGGCAATACCAACAGTTTCTGAGAAGCCAGTGAAGAGTCTTGGGAGATGGTACGATGGGGATCTAAAGGACACAGTTCGAGTGGGAGAAGTTAGACGACAAGCAGTGGAAGGGTTGAAGAGCATAAACAGCTGTGCTCTACCAGGCAAACTAAAACTCTGGTGCTTTCAGTTTGGTCTACTGCCGAGGTTGCTGTGGCCACTGACTGTGTACAAGGTTTATTTGACAACAGTGGATAAGCTGGAAGCGTTAATAAGTTCATACATTAGGAAATGGTTGGGAGTTCCACGCTGCCTCAGCAGAGTGGGACTTTATAGTAAACGAATATTGCAGCTGCCAGTCTCTGCTTTAACTGAGGAGTTTAAATGTGCCAAGGTCAGACTGGAAATTACCTTAGTAGAGTCACGCGACAAATGTGTAAGGGAGGCAGCCCCCGTGTTAAAAACTGGTAGAAAGTGGTCAGCAAAGAAAGCTGTAGTAGAGGCAAAGGCTGACCTTCAAATTGGGGATATCGTGGGACAGGTACAGCATGGAAGAGGTGGTTTTGGGCTCAGTTTAGCTCCTCCTAAATGGCACAAGGCAGGCCCAGCTCAAAGGAGGAAGCTGGTAGTCAACGAGGTGCGAAAGCAGGAGGAGAGGATGAGGTGTATAAAGGCCATTTCCCAGGCCAAGCAGGGAGAGTGGATGAGATGGGAGAGTGTGGAACAACGCAAGATGGGCTGGCAAGACCTTTGGTCAATGGAAGAGAGTAGGATCAGTTTCCTTATTAGGTCAACATATGATGTTCTCCCATCACCGCAGAACCTAAACCTCTGGGTAGGAGAGGATCCCTCTTGTCCTTTGTGTTCATCACCTGCCACATTAAGGCACATTTTGACAGGATGTAAGGTGGCTCTTAGCCAAGGTCGGTTTACTTGGCGCCATGACCAAGTACTGCGATGTTTGGCTTTAGCATTGGAAGGCAAGCGTAGTATGACCAATAAGTTGCCGCCTGTTCTAGCAAAACATTACACGCAGAAGACAATATTCCTCCGCCCAGGTGAGCAACCACCAAGAAAAGGTGTTTACACCAATTCTCGCCCAGGACAACTGGAAGCTGCTAGGGACTGGAAGATACTGGCTGATCTTGATCAACGGCTTATTTTTCCACCTGAGATTGCCACCACTAACCTACGACCAGATATTGTTTTGTGGTCTGGAGCAGCACGCATTGTTCAACTGATAGAGTTAACAGTGCCATGGGAGGATGCGGTAGATGAGGCATATGAGAGGAAGAAACTGCGGTATGCTTATCTGGCCACTGAAGCAGAACAGCGAGGATGGAGAGTCCAGGTTTATCCAGTGTTGTCGAGGTTTTGTGGCACACTCTACAACCCGGTTCCTCAGAGACGTCGGATTCAGTGGCCAAGAGTTGCGTCGCACAGTAAAGAACTTATCTGAAGCAGCACAAAGGAGCATCAACTGGCTGTGGTTGAGACGGAAAGATTCTAGCTGGCTGTGTACAGGCCGCCATGCTACGGTTTCGTAGAATTCTTGAAAAACTTGAAGAGTCTGTTGGTTTATTTGTATAGGTTGTATAGTATTTACAGTCATTACGTCCCTGTGTATATTGCATGAATGACGGGTGGTTGGGCAGATATTGTGTTTTTGGGGTAGGTGGTATGCCATACGGAACCGTTGCCACTGAAACTGCATATTAACGCACCAGTGGGGCTCGACAGCCTTATTCAAACGGGTTGGCGCGTATGGTTGGGTTGCGGAGAGATTGTGGTTAGGTCTCAGCAGCAGGAGGGATGTAGAGGTCAGTAAGCTGGGCTGAGTTGAGTGGGGGACGGAGGGGGGTGACTCTGGGACGCCAGAGTCACTGTCGAGCCCTCTTGAGGTGTCGTGGGCTAGTCGACGAAACACTGAGGACGGAAGGTGCCCACTTGAAGACCCTAGAGATGTCCCCTACTCGGCTCAATCCAGACGGTTGTCGTGTTGGTCCACTAGGGAGACCACACTGTAGTTGCAGCCGTCGTGTGTGCTAACGTGCCAAGTACACTGCAGCCGTTAACTCCGGACAGATGGGGAGTCACACCACCATATGGAAAGAAGCGTAAACGGATGGAGAAGCATAGTTTACTGTAAAGCTACGTCTTAGTGTTGCTTATCTTGGCGAAAGCCGAGTACAAATCAGCATGAAGTTTTAACATCTACTCTCGTGTAATGGAAATCATGTGTGTGTGTGTTCATACAGGCATCAGAGATCACAATATGCATAGATAAACATATACAATATACAATTAAAAAAGAATGACCAAACCATCAGTTGTAAAAAATTAAAAAAATTAGAATTTGAGGAAAGACCATTTGAATATGTTTTTTAACGGGGTAAAAAATACCGATGGCAACAGTTCAAAAGCAGAGGCTCTTATCATTCATATTATTATTTTTCTTCTTTAACGGTCTCTCTTCATAGATACTTTCTATGCTTGGTTATGCAGTCCGTTTAGGGTTTATGGGATAAATCAAACAGAAATAGCTCTTTGAGGTAACAATTTTAGGTCACTACTTTATACAGTCAATAATGATTATATTAATCAAAATGAACTTCGCGTCCCCAGTTGGATGGTAAAGAACGACACCAGTTCTTCTGCTTTGTACATTTCTTGCCATCACAAACACACGGTAAAGATTTTGGAGGTCAATCTCAAAATGTTATGTTGACTTGCTGCACTGAACATTTTTACTTCATTCAGTTGAAATATATGAAGTAGGGATGTTCATTTAACATTTTGTTTTCTGACTGACAGCTGATGCTTGTTAACCAGTCATCATCAGTTAACTGAGATTATTTTAAGGTTAGATTAGAATTAAATGAAATTAGAAAAGATAAGTGTCTGTGACCCATTCAAATACCTCAAAAATGTAGATTTACATGTGCAAATAGCAGCATAAACAACAGAACATGAGGATTCACACACACCGTCACATCGAGCACCTGCAGTTCTTCTGTGAACACAGTAAACCAGAATAAAAGTGTATATATAACTGTATATATATATATATATATATATATATATATATATATATATTAGTGCTGTCAGTTTAACGCGTTATTAAAGG
Organism: Gila orcuttii; assembly: GCA_026230005.1. NCBI lineage: Eukaryota > Metazoa > Chordata > Actinopteri > Cypriniformes > Leuciscidae > Gila > Gila orcuttii. Next base: position 30,623,248 of record JAPDVR010000023.1, read on the forward strand.
CGTTAACGCAAACACATTTTAACGGCGTCAATTTTTTTAACGCGAGATTAACGCCCTTTTTGGCCTAGCAAACATTGTAGTTTTTTCACATGCTGTTGCAACAACTAGTAACGTTAGAAAAACTACAACATCACACCGGATAGCTAGACCGGAAACAAAACAACAGGCATGCCGCCCACACTTGTTTGGGCTTGCGCGCCGGCCAAAAGTAGTAAGCTAACGTTACGTTTTGAGTGGATGGCGCAAGCGCAAGACGCTGATCTAGAGACGAGCACACTCAACGCAATAGAGTGCGGCGCGGGACTAGATTTGATGGCCGAGTGCAAGCGCGGGCGGTAATGCACTCACTCTGTGTGTGCGGGTACGGGAGAATTAAACGATTCGGGACTCCCACAAACTAGAAATATCTATGAATAAAACATAAAAACTAATACATTTTTATTCATTTGTTGCAGAAAAGCAACAAGAACAACTAAAACAAAATAGAAACGATTTACAGGCCAGAGTTACTTTTTATAACATGTTTGCAGCGTTGAGCGATGTAGCCAATCACAGACTTGTGTTGTTTTCTTGAACGCAATGGCCAATCAGAAGTATTTAAGATAGACTCCCCTCACTGCTCAAAACTGACTTTTTGTTCAGTGCTGAATTCTGTATGCTGTCAAATCCTCTAATTATAACAAACAAAGTGTATATATTATGAAAGATTCATTGTGCAGTCAGCTTCATTGATAATAACAGAGATGTGTGAGATTGCGATGAACTGATGTCAGCTTTTTAGGAATTTTTAAAGGATTGCACTTTGTGCGCATTCAGTCATCCCAAACCATGCACTCAGTAGCCTGCTTGCTTTTTTATTATAACAGTGGTTTGTGTGTTAATGCTTTAATAAACAAATAATTTATCAGGAGCATTTATGCTGATGTGTATGGTGGCGACACGTAGGCGAAGTAGCCTACAAATAAAGTCTATTTGCGGGCGGGAGGGGGACAAAAATGTTGCGGGCGGGAGAAAGTAACATAGAAAGTAGTTGAGAACGTCAGTTATAATGACCCACGTATTAAAAAAAATGGACGGTTTTAAATCGGGCTCGGGACGGGCTCATAATTACAGTTAATGTGTCGGGCCGGGCCGGGCTCGGACACAATGTTCATGGGCTCGGGTTGGGTCGGGCTTGATTTTTTGGGCCCGATCTAAGCTCTACAATGGATGACTTCAGACAGAAGCACATGGATACCACAGCTAAGAACAAACTTACTGCTGATCCACTTTTCCTTGTTGATAAGAGCATTAAAATTAGAAAAAATAATGGGACAAATAGAAATCAAGGGACATTTAGAATAGATAAAAATGTGCGATTAATGAGCTAAACTGTGGATCACTGCTTTGAACAATGTCATCGGATGCATTTTGTTCCATTTACATGAATTATTTTCTCTCTTAAACACAAACACTTACAGAATTTTATGTTCTATACAGGATAATTTGCACGTTTACATACTCTTTTTAAAACTGTTAAACTTATTTTCAAAACCTAACAACAAAAAATGATAAGAACGAGATTTGCAACATTTCCACAGTAATATATTGAAATAAATATTCTAATTCTAAAATCTAATATTAAACTGCAGTGAATTAAAAACAGTAGAGTAGTGTCATTCTTGTTTTGTAAAAGCAATTTGCAAAAGAAAATATTGTGTAATGCTCCTGTTGTTTGTGTTTTTTCTGTTTTATGAGTGACAAACTGTGTTTGTTGGGTGAAACCTTTACTAGTGTTCTGGAAGATTGAGTTGGGATTTGAGACATGAAGGAAGTGTCAGTGCATTTTGAATGTGAAATGAAGAACTCAGTGAAGAGTTTTGAAAATGTACCTAAATATTGAGAAATGTGTCCTAGCGACTGTAAAAACCTGTAATTTAATTTGTCAGAGTAAATCCCAGCGTTTTCTCTAGTTTATTCGAGAAGTTCCACAGATTCTTGGACATTGGTAACTGTATTGTTAGAGTTGTGAGATCTGTAGGCCGGTTTCTCAAGCTTTCCTGTATTGAGATGTAAATTGCGTGTGGGGGGATGTGCAGCAACTCAATCCACACAAAAGAGTCTACATGAAACTACCTATGTTAGACTATCCATTTACAGCTGCTAATACAGTTTTGTTTGTTTGGATTTTTTTTATTTCTTTTTACAGTCGCTAGGACACATTTCTCAATACTTTGGTAATTTTTTCAAAACTCTTCTTTCAGTACTCATAACCAGCCTTAAGCTTCACTGCAGTTAATTTCACATTCAAAACGCAATACAACGCTCAAAACACTTGTCATGGCGGGGAACAGAACACAGGAAGCAATAGCAAGTTTCACAGTTTAATGGTAGATAAGACAAACAATGACACGGGCGTGGAACGATGGCGCAGGGACTTCGATGGTCAGTGGTGAAGACAGGAACCGTGAAGTGGTGAAACACTGAAGACGGAATCCACACAACCCAAACGATAATCCACAACGAACGACGAATCCACGAAGAACACGAACACCGGACAAGCGGGATGACAAGACTGGAACACCGACACAGGAGACATCAAACAACGATCTGACAAAGAGGACAAAAACCGGTGAGTATAAATAGGGTGAGGAAATGGACTGCAGCTGGTGGTGATAATGATGATCAGCTGGAGCGGATCAGGTAATGACACAACACTCACGCCCGCTACACACGTGCATTCATACAACAACATAAACACGAGACGAGAAGGAACCAGAGAATAGTATACCGTGACAGTACCCCTCCTCCTAAGAACGCCTCCTGGCGTTCTCAGAACTCCTTACCTGTCGATTGTAATCATCGATAAGGGAGTGATCCAGGATGTCTCTAGCAGGTACCCAACTTCTCTCCTCCGGACCGTAACCTTCCCAGTCCACCAAGTACTGGAATCCGCGTCCCCTCCGCCTAGAGTCCAGAATACGGTTGACCGAATAAGTGGTCTCCCCATCTACGAGTCGTGGCGGGGGGGGAACCGGGACTGGCGGATTAATGTGCGAATGAAACACGGGCTTGATTTTGGATACGTGGAAGACGGGATGAATTCTCCTGTACGCCGGAGGTAAATTGAGGCGGACTGCCACCGGACTAATGATCTTGGTGACAGTGAACGGGCCAATGAATTTGGGAGCAAGCTTATTGGAGACGGAGCGGAGAGGAATGTTTCTGGTAGAAAGCCACACTTTTTGACCGACGATGTATACGGGAGGCCTTGACCGGTGGCGATCGGCCTTGGCCTTGGTGCGCGCCCCCACCTGGAGTAGAGTCTCACGGGCTCTAGTCCAGGTACGGTGACACCTCTGGACGAAGGCGTGAGCAGAGGGGACCGCAACCTCGGATTCCAGACTAGGAAAAATAGGTGGCTGGTAACCTAAACTACACTCAAACGGAGAAAGGCCCGTGGACGACACCGGTAACGTGTTGTGGGCGTACTCCACCATGGATAGTTGTTGGCTCCATGAGGAAGGATTCTTGGAAACCAAGCACCGTAACACCCTCTCCAGATCTTGGTTGGCTCTCTCAGTTTGGCCATTGCTCTGGGGATGGAACCCTGAGGACAGACTAACCGTCGCACCCAGTAATCTACAAAATTCTCGCCAAAATTTGGACACAAACTGGGGTCCCCTGTCGGAGACCACGTCCATCGGGAGGCCATGTAACCGAAAGACGTGATCTACGACAGTCAACGCTGTCTCCTTAGCTGAGGGTAATTTGGGTAAGGGAATAAAGTGAGCTGCCTTCGAGAACCGGTCCACCACGGTCAAAACGACTGTGTTACCCTGGGAGGGCGGGAGGGCGGTAATAAAATCTAGCGCGATGTGGGACCAGGGTCTCGAAGGGATTGGCAGCGGTTGGAGTAACCCGTCTGGGGGTCGATTAGAAGTCTTACCAGTGGCACAAACTGAGCAACCCAAGACAAAGCTGTGAATGTCACGAGCCATAAGTGGCCACCAAAATCGTTGCTTAACCAAGAAACTGGTTCGGTTGACTCCTGGATGACAAGCCACGTTGGAGCAATGACCCCACTGAATGACGTCAGACCGTAATCCCTCCGGCACAAATAAACGATTCGGTGGGCAACCGGGCGGAGGCGTTACCCCTTCTAAGGCCGACTTGACCTTCGATTCGACCTCCCATGTGAGTGTGGAAACAAATATGGTTTCGGGTAAAATGCACTCTGGAGTAGACGGGCGTTCGGAAGGCTCAAAAATACGAGATAATGAATCGGGTTTGATGTTTTTGGAACCCGGGCGGTACGAGAGAGTAAAATCAAAACGGCCGAAAAAAAGTGCCCACCGAGCCTGCCTGGAGTTCAGTCTTTTAGCCGTTCTAATGTATTCTAGATTCTTATGATCAGTCCAGACGATAAAAGGTACCCCCGACCCTTCTAACCAGTGACGCCACTCCTCCAACGCTACTTTGACTGCCAACAACTCCCTGTTACCGATGTCGTAATTACGTTCGGCTGGGGACAAGCGATGAGACAAAAACGCGCAGGGATGCATCTTGTCGTCTGTAGGAGAGCGTTGGGATAGCACTGCACCTACCCCCACCTCTGACGCATCAACCTCCACCATGAACTGACGTGAAGAATCAGGGGCAATAAGGATGGGGGCTGAAACAAAGCGGCCTTTCAGTTTGGCAAACACAGCTTCCGCTGTGTCTGTCCACCTGAACGCAGTTCTGGGGGAGGTCAAGGCAGTCAGAGGCGCGGCTAGTTGGCTGAAATTGCGAATAAAACGCCGGTAGAAGTTGGCGAAGCCCAGAAACCTCTGTAGGGCCTTACGGGAATCTGGGCTTGGCCACTCGACCACAGCCTTAACCTTTTCAGGATCTATACGCACTCCTTCAGACGAAATGATGTGCCCTAGGAAAGGAACAGACTGTGCATGAAATTCGCATTTCTCCGCCTTGACAAAAAGCCCATTCTCTAGCAACCTCTGAAGCACTCGTCGGACGTGCTGCACATGTTCCTGGAGAGAAGATGAAAAAATCAATATGTCATCCAGGTAGACATAAATGAACTGATCTATCATATCTCGCAGCACATCATTGACGAGTGCCTGGAAGACCGCAGGGGAGTTGGACAGCCCGAACGGCATGACCAAGTATTCAAAGTGCCCCCTGGGGGTGTTAAACGCAGTCTTCCACTCATCCCCCTCCCTAATGCGAACCAAATGATATGCGTTACGTAAGTCCAATTTCGTGAAGACGGAAGCTCCCTGCAACCTCTCGAAGGCTGAAGACATCAACGGCAAAGGATAAGTATTCTTTACCGTGATGTTGTTCAACCCCCGGTAATCGATACAAGGTCGCAGAGAACCATCCTTCTTCCCCACAAAAAAGAACCCCGCCCCCGCTGGAGAAGAGGAAGGGCGAATGAACTTGGTTGCTAGAGAATCAGAAATATATTTCTCCATGGCCTCCCTCTCAGGAACAGACAGTGAGTATAACTTGCCCTTAGGCGGAGACTTACCTGGCAGTAAATCTATGGCACAGTCATAGGGACGATGCGGAGGAAGAGAAGCAGCACGAGACTTACTAAACACTTCCTTCAGGTCCAGGTACTCCCTGGGCACGTTAGACAAATCCCCCGCTTCCTCCTGAAACATAAAAACAGGCACAGACGAACAAGCAGACACAAGACAGGACTTATGACATTCCTTGCTCCACTCCAGCACAGTTCTTAGCTGCCAGTCTATTCGGGGGTTGTGGTGAATGAGCCAGGGGTGTCCAAGAACGAGGGGTGCGAGGGGTGAATCCAGTATGTAAAAAAAAATAGTCTCAGTGTGATTGCCAGATGTGATGAGGGTAATGTTATCAGTCGTGAAAGAAATAGTGGGAAGTTCTTGACCGTTAAGTGCATGTACTGCAATCCTGTGAGTGAGGGGCTTGAGGGGAATCTGAAACTTGAGTGCAAATGATTTGTCCATAAAATTACCTTCCGCCCCGGAGTCCAAAAGTGCTCTACAGTCGTGCTGGTGGACTGACCATCTTAGTCTTACCGGGAGGAGGGTAGATGTGGATGAGGTCTTCTTGGCGGAGATCCCACCCGATAGTAGCCTCATACTTACTATCGGGTTTGACCTTTTACCGGGCAGTTGTATGCGAAATGTCCCGTACCACCGCAGTAGAGGCAAAGGCCCTGGGACCTCCGCCTTTCCCTCTCCTCCCGGGAAAGCCGAGCTCGCCCCACCTGCATGGGTTCGTGATCGTAGACGGGACTGACCGCGTCCCTGCCGCTGGACCTTGGACCCTCGGCTCCTTCCGGTGTGCGGGTGAACGCCCCTCTTCAAAGTGAGAAAGTGAGAGTCGAGCGTCCACCCGCAGTGCTAGCTCGATCAGTCCATTTAAAGATGTGGGGAGGTCCAGGGCGTAGATCTCCCTCTGGACGCGGTCAGCCAACCCATGCAGGAACATGTCCCACTGCGCCTCCTCGTTCCATTGGCATTCGGCCGCCAGGGTCCGGAACTCGATGGAAAAGTCCACGACCGACCTCTCTCCCTGATGCAGGTCGGCCAATACCCTGGCGGCCTCTCTCCCCGCGACGGCGCGATCGAAGACTCGTCGGATTTCGGTGGAGAGTGTCTGGAACGAGGCGCAGCATGGGTCTTGGTTCTCCCACACCGCCGTTCCCCATAGCGCCGCCTTTCCCGTCAGAAGAGTCAGAACGAACGCTACCTTTGCCTGTTCGGTCTGAAAAGTTCTGGGTTGTAGAGCAAAATGCATCGAGCATCGTGTCAGAAAGGCTCTACAGTACCTGGACTCCCCGGAGTAAGCCTCCGGAACCGGTAGGCGGGGCTCAGACTGATGATGGACCTCTGGTGGTGTGGGGGGAACGGCTGGTGCGGGTGGCGCAGTGGGAGCTCGTAGTTGTTGGATCTGCTGGGTAAGCTCGGACACCTGCGCCACCAAAGATTGTACCGCACGACCCGTGTCATTCAAATTCCTCTCTTGGGAATCCATCCTTCGTATGCTGTGCAAAATGAAATCCTCCAACGAAGTCGATGGCGCACTCGCTGCTTCCATGGTTAGGTCAGATCGTTCTGTCATGGCGGGGAACAGAACACAGGAAGCAATAGCAAGTTTCACAGTTTAATGGTAGATAAGACAAACAATGACACGGGCGTGGAACGATGGCGCAGGGACTTCGATGGTCAGTGGTGAAGACAGGAACCGTGAAGTGGTGAAACACTGAAGACGGAATCCACACAACCCAAACGATAATCCACAACGAACGACGAATCCACGAAGAACACGAACACCGGACAAGCGGGATGACAAGACTGGAACACCGACACAGGAGACATCAAACAACGATCTGACAAAGAGGACAAAAACACGAGACGAGAAGGAACCAGAGAATAGTATACCGTGACAACACTTCATTCATGTCTAAGATCAACTCATTCTTCCAGAACACTAGTAAAGCTCACCCAACAAACACACTTTGTCACTCATAAAATACAAAAAACAAAAATACCTGGAGCATTATAAAATATTCCTGCTGTTTTCTGTTGTTTCGAATTCACAGCATTTTATGTTACATGGTCAATATTTACATTACAGTACACATTTTTGTTTAAACTGAAAGATTAATACCTTCTCAAGATTAATTAATACCATTCATAGAAACTCTTCACACAGTGATCACAAGATCAGTCTCCGGCTAAACTGAGATCTTTCAATTTACATGAATTAATTTCTCACTTAAACACAAAGACCAGCAGAACTTGATTTACTGTACAGGCCAATTTGCACATGCTTACATATTTCCAAGACTGTTATATTTAAGTTAAAAACATTTCAACTCAAACAAAAATGAATAAGACTGAAATTTGCAATATTTTTATACCGTATACCACATTGAAATATATTCTGAATCTAAAAAAAACCTATCAGAACAATTAAGATGTAACTAAACACCTACACTAGTCTTAGTCTTTCATTTTCATCACCATCTATACAAAAGGAAATAATTTTGTACATTAATGTAAACATGAACCATGTAAAATAAACTGCCTTGAATTCTGAACAGCAGACAATAGTGCATATTGCTGCCTGTTGTTTGTGTTTTTTGATTTGTATTTTTAATTTTGTTTGTTGGGTGAAACCTTTACTAGTGTTCTGAAAGAATGACTTATTTTGAGACATGAATGATGTGTTTTGGTAGTTTTAATGCGTTTTGAATGTGAAATTTACTGCAGTAAAGCTGAAAGTTGGTTAAGACAACGGAGTGAAGAGCTTTTAAAACAGTGATAAGTATTGAGAAATACATACATTCTAATTTAATTAGAATATAACATTCTAATCTTGTCGGCTAATGGATTATGGTCGGGTTGCAAGCATCACCTGTCTAAAAGTGTAAGGATGTAAAAAAAAAAATCTGGTTCATTTAAGCCCTAAGGGAAACAATGTTTTTTTTTTTACTGATATTGGCCAATGTCTGAGAGACCACAACCCATAAGATTGGTCTTTCATTACAGAAAAGAGGGTCTCCACTTTGTTGCTAAAGTGAAAAACGTGTAATTTCTGCTAATATACAGTATCAAATCATGTTATATAATTTTATAATTATATCAAAATGTATACCTTTTTAAAAAGAACTGCAACATGTTCAAAATTGAAACCAAAGAAATAAATATAAGCATTCCCCTGACTTACTGCTGCGATTGCATTTCATTTATCTAGAGTCTAGATCATGTACAGTTTAACTTGTGTAGTGACCTGCAATTGTTACCTTGAAGTGATATTTCTGCTTGATTTAACCCCCCAAAAAATGTAGTTTTATTGTATGTAGGTTGGTTCATTAATGTTAAGTAATATTTTTGACTTGAACAAAACCACTTAATGTACCATTTTTAGGTATTTGAAATGTACTGTCATTAAATTTTGTAATGTTAAATTTTTTAATCTCTTTATATATATATTAGATCATATTTACGACTTTTGCGAATAAATCTTGCTGCAGCATTTTTGACCAGTTGAAGGCGAGCGATTTGTGACTTGGAAATACCGCAATACAATGAGTTGCAGTAGTCTAAACGGGAAGTAATAAAAGCATGAACAGACATCTCGAGAGTTTTGTCAGATAGGAAGTGTTTAATTTGATACAATAGACGGAGTTGATAGAAACTAGATCCAATTACCGAAGATATTTGTTTGTCATGCGTAGATCTGAATGCAGATAAGCTCCTCAAATCGATGCTGGTGGTCTTAAAATTATCAGTGGGGCCGAAAACTATCACCTCAGTTTTGACTTCATTTTAAGACAAAAAGTTTTGAGCAAGCCAAGATTTCTAAGCATAATAAAAGAGAAATTAATGCAGACGGATCATTTCTCTTGACAGGTATATATAAATATATATGTGTGTGTGTCGTCAGCATAAAAATGGAAGGAAACACCATGTCTTATTAAAATAGAACCCAATGGTAGCATGTAAAACGAGTAAAGGGAGGGATGGAGATGATCCGTGTGGGAGGCCACAGGAGAGGTGAGCGACAGAAGAGGAAAATCACCTATCTTGACCAAAAACTTTCTGTTCCATAAATAAGATTGAAACCAGTTTACAGTTAAAAAGATAACTCATTTTCAAACTAAAGTAACACACTACACATATCAGTCAAAACTGCACTGTAAAAAGTAATACTTAGATCTAACTTATAAAAAGTGAGGCAAGTGGCTGCACTGGATGTTTTATGTTGATTCAACTTGCAGCCTTTAAGTATATTGAACACTTTAACATTACTTTATACAAACGCAACAAAATCAAGTTGAGTTAACTAATAGTACTAGTATTACTCAGTTAGATAAACCTACTTTTCTTGGTACAGGTAACTTATTTATGGGTTGCTACAAGTAACCTGTACTCATTTTAATTAGGTTTTATGAACTTTATTTTCTTAGTAAAATTTAACTTAATCATATGTGAATAAACATTTTAATATATTTTTTTTAATTGTCAATAACAATTACAAATTCAATTGAAGAAGAAAAAGATGAGAAGATAGATTGAAGACAATATTCAATTTATTCAATGTCAACCTGTCACTTTTAACAGTGACTACAAAACAGCAAATAAATGTGCCCGCACATGTAAACTCTAATATAAAACAAACACTGTAGAAGTGTATTTTCAACCTGTTCTGAACAGTACAGTGAAATATCCAAACTGCCCAATCTGAAATGTTTGGATCAAGGTAAATGTGTGCCATAACATCACATTGTATCACACTGGAACTGCAATGTCAAAAATGACGTGATGGTGGTTTAGGACGCACAGGGTCCAATCCTACAAAAAGCCTCTGATATATCTCAAGTATACACCAGTTTTGAGGGATACTTGAGGTCGAGAGCATAGGTAAGTTCAAACAGGAGGCAGCATGCTTTCGACAGGTTTGGCACACCTCTGACCACTGGCTTTCCTTATATGATAATCCCAATCGTGTCGGGGTGATGGCACATGTAAATTTTCAGTGGGCAACTGCCAAGCTCAGCGTGCACCTCTGTTTCAGCCAGACTCTATTGGTGGAGACAAAAAAGAAACAAGAGTTTGGTCAGACAAATAGGAAATGAGATGAATATAGCAGACAGGTAGAACAGATAAGACACAAAGTCCAAATTGTACTTTTGTTGCTAAAGGTGGTGGATACAAGATGGATACTGTGACTAGAACATGTGACCAGAGTGAAGTCTACCATGACAATGCCAAAGAGTATGGGTACTAAAATATCATGATCTACTCTAGCATGAGTGTTGTATTTTTCTGGTTCAAAGGATGCATTACAATAAAACAAATGCAATTGTCCTTGCCTGTACCTGATTGGTCATCACATTACTGTTAATTAAGCTACAGAGTTTAAATATCTTTCAAGAGCAAACGTAATCACCCCATATCATCACAATATTAATAAACCCACTAAGCAAAATTATGTCCAAAAGACATCTTTTCAACATCTTTGTCACAAAGACGTACATTGAAAAGACGTCCACTGAGGAGCCAGAATGAAAGTTTTTACGTCTTTTTTTTAGGTGTTCTGTAATGAACGTTCACGGAAGTTCCATTCAAGGTTGAAAACTAGTTCAGATGTGGACAATTTTCAACACCATTTAAGGTCTCATTTGGACAATTTATACTTATTCTAGACCAAATAAAAACTCTCAGGATATATTAAATTAAAACTCACATTTATTTCAATGTAATTTCCATGTGTAATTGCAAAGCAATTCACAGACAGTGAAGTTTCTTTTCATGATTTTTGGACAAACACGCACTGATCTATTGGACTTACAGAACACGTAAAAGACATTCACAAGACATTCATAACATTCACTCTGGCTCCTCAGTGGACGTCTTTCAACAACTTTTTTTTGACAAAGATGTTGAAAAGACGTCTTTTGGACATAACTGTGCTCAATGGGACAGACGTAAAAATAGACAAGTAGCTTTAAGCCCAATACTTACGTGGTGGACACTGATGAGGTCTTCCTGTCTCTTCCCCATATACTCAATCAGGCATCTCAGGACCAATTCTCTCCTTTTCTCCACAGAGGCAGATGAATCCTGTCAAAAAGTATAATCTGATCAAATTGTAATTGAATCTATTCTGAAGTTTGTCTTACCTGGATGTGAAGCTCGAAGACCCCAGGTAACAAAAGTGCTTGGGTGTCTAAAGACCAGGAAAATGTTAGATGTTAGAAATAAGGTTAAAAAAACAGTTGTAAATGTAACTTCTTTAAGTAATAGGTTAGAAATAGTTTAAAAATCTAGACCAAAAATCTGTCATTAATTGACTATGCACAGGGGTGGTAAAAGTACTCAAAAATTATACTCGATTAAAAGTATATATACCTAAATAAAAAATGACTCCAGTAAAAGTAGAAAGTCCTCCATTCAAACATCACTTGAGTAAAAGTACAAAAGTATCCGATTTAAAACGTACTTAAGTACCGAAAGTAAAAAGTAAATATTCAAACTGTAAATATCAATAATTAAACAGATCAATTGTTTTGGGAGTGATATGCAATGTTTTAATTGAACAAATTATTAGATACTGCAATTAAGAATTTGTTAGATTTGCAATCATAAGAGACAATGAAGTACCTTGCATCAATTTTAAACAATTTCATTAAGTTTAGTGACAGCATATTATGGTGCAATGACTGGTAGGCCATTCTTTGATACAAATTTTACAATTTCAATTAAATTATTGTGGTTTGATTCCAATCTTGATTCAATATAGATTCATTTTGATAAATATTTGGTACAGTAGATACATGTTAATTTTTAAATTAAGAAAATCTCACCTAATTCTGTAAACATAGGCTAGAGTGCCCTGTCAGCTGGTATTATTAAATGTTAAAAATACATGTGATTTTTATTATAACAACTTTATAATATTTTAATGATAGCTTATAAGTAAAAATATAATAAATATATAGTGCACATATTTAGCAAAATACTAATTTATACTAATATTAAATATATTATAAAATACTAATTTTTCTAGCCAACTAACGTGCTATGGTCATTAAATGTTTTTTTTCCCCTGAGGTAAATGTAACGTTATGTGACATTGTTCTCCAGCTGTTTTATTGACCTCTTTCCGCGGTTGAGAACACTGATTTATTGATATTATGTATATATATATATATATATATATATATATATATATATATATATATATATATATATATATATATATATATATATTATGTACGATATACATTTCGGGAAGTTGTACTGTATCTTTCAACATAGGCTACCTATTATTGTTAATTTGTGTTTATTTACAATTAACTAGTAGTAAAGAGATTAACGGCACCCCATAGCAGGTGCTAGCTATCTGTCACGTCACATTTAAAAGCTCCAAAACGGTATTTATAGTTTTAATTTCGTAATAAAATGGACAGAATCTGAGAGCTGAGAATTTGTTTTATATCAAAAGTAACCTTCTCTTTCTTGTCTGTCGGTGTCAATGTCCTCTATGCTTCACGATTTTTCTCTGCGTGAGAAAATGGATGTGTGTCGTGAGAGCTTGTGGAAAGTGTCAATTGCGTGAGTCTCACACTGAATGAGTGAGAGTTGGCAGCTCTGCAATAGACATGTTCCATAATATTAGCTGCATCAAACAGAAGATGTGCAAGAAACAAGGTAAGCGGGAATCTCGGGATCATTGCTGGGCAGAGCTGCACCTTCACCAGTTTCTGCGGTCATCTTCCACAATGGCGAACTAACTGCTATGTGAGCGTATCCTGGCAAAGAGCTCGCGCGTATTTTTTTTCCAAATAAAACCAAGTTTTTCATTGGTTTGGAAAGCCAGTGTAATAAATACTTGGAGCGGGCATGGGGAAATGTAACGGAGTAAAAAGTAAACTTTGTCTTTAATATTGTAGTGGAGTAAGAGTAAAAGTAGATGCAAATAAAATATACTCAAGTAAAGTACAGATCCCCGAAAAAAATACTTAAGTAAAGTAACGAAGTATTTTTACTTCGTTACTTACCACCACTGACTATGCAGCATTAAAATAACGTGGATCAAATCTCTAAAATCAGACAGACTACTAAACATACATCTCTACAGTCTAATCTGTGCATCTGCTTTAGTAATGCAAAAGTATAATAACATAATCTCTGAGTCCTGTCAAAGACACAACACACAAAACAAAGTGTTGTCCATAAAACACCACATCTTACTTTCCCTTATTTGCCCGCACAACTATTGCCTGAAGGCTCGAAATTGCGACCGTTTCGATCACATATGATCCCGAAATTTAATCTGTGCAATCTAAAAATATAACTGAGGGCATTTGTGCAACTAATTATTACATACGTAACTTGTATGTGTTTTTAAACACTGCTGTTGTCTGCCGATCGACCACACTGTGCAGCCATCTTGGCTTACCATGTGTGCAGGATAGCTAGCTATACAATTTGCAAACCTAACCTCAGCTCCCTAGTGGAGTAAGCAATTTTGCATGACTTTGGTTTACATCACCAGTCATTAGCTAAATTTGCTCAACTTACCATGTCAATCAGACCCTGAAATTCAGATCCGCTGCAGCGACCAAACAGTTGAAGTGCCGAGGAAGATTTTGCATCTGCCTGGAGTCCCCGCCAGTGAAAAAGGGATAATGCCAACTTATAAAATTTAAAATATTTACGCTTGATGAACACACCTGTCACATCGACAGCTGCTCAAATAAATTGTGCATTGTCAACTCACTTTTATAACATTTATTGTACACAACAACCACATACAAATAACTACCCAAATAAATTGCATGGGTTTTATCTAAAATATATTGTTATATAAAAACTGATATATTTTAAGTAAAGAGGAAGTATTTTGATACTTTTTTGTATAAAACCAATAAAATAAACTAGATTACAAATATTTAAAATATATAAAACCTACTTTGTGGGTGTAGCACTTTTTGCGTGTAAAATATAAAATATTGTTAAATACATTTACAACATTGTTTACAAACAAACCCTATAAACACTGAAAGGGCTGTATTATGCAAGCCAGGCCAGTAGTTGATGTCGCTTTGTCAAAAAAACCCCGGTGAACACCTGATCATAAGTACACATGTGAACATGTTATATGCTTGTGCATGACCAGCCTGATCTCATGAAAATGCATCTCTATAGCACGCATTGTGCTTATCGTGCAATTTACATGCGGAAATTAGTTTTTACATGCATATGGTACGCACTTTATTGCATGTAATACACACACACCCCACAACACTAATCCTAACCAAACGTACTAATACATGCGTACCCCACACCACTACTAAACCTACCCTAAACCTACCAATGCGTATCATATACACGTAAAAACTACTTTTCACGTATAAATTGCATGATAAACACAATGCGTGCAATAGAGACGCATTTAGTATGACCGGGTTGGAAAGTTTGCATTGTCAGGCCTCCAAAATGGCATTTTCGTGTAAATGAGCGGCCAAAACACATGAAAAGCTTACAATTTTCAGTTGAAAATAAAGTTGTGTAAATATATATATATATATATGTATATATATTAGTGCTGTCAAACGATTCAAATATTTAATCGCGATTAATCGCATTAATGCCATAGTTAACTCGCGATTAATCACACATTTTTATCTATTCTAAATGTCCCTTGATTTCTATTTGTCCCATTATTTTTTCTAATTTTAATGCTCTTATCAACAAGGAAAAGTGGATCAGCAGTAAGTTTGTTCTTAGCTGTGGTATCCATGTGCTTCTGTCTGAAGTCATCCATTGTAGAGCTTAGATCGGGCCCAAAAAATCAAGCCCGACCCCACCCGAGCCCGTGCACATTGTGTCCGAGCCCGGCCCGGCCCGACACATTAACTGTAATTATGAGCCCGTCCCGAGCCCGATTTAAAACCGTCCATTTTTTTTAATACGTGGGTGGTTATAACTGACGTTCTCAACTACTTTCTATGTTACTTTCTCCCGCCCGCAACATTTTTGTCCCCCTCCCGCCCGCAAATAGACTTTATTTGTAGGCTACTTCGCCTAAGTTTCGCCACCATACACATCAGCATAAATGCTCCTGATAAATTATTTGATATTATAGCATTAACACACAAACCACTGTTATAATAAAAAAGCAAGCAGGCTACTGAGTGCATGGTTTGGGATGACTGAATGCGCACAAAGTGCAATCCTTTAAAAATTCCTAAAAAGCTGACATCAGTTCATCGCAATCTCACACATCTCTGTTATTATCAATGAAGCTGACTGCACAATGAATCTTTCATAATATATACACTTTGTTTGTTATAATTAGAGGATTTGCCAGCATACAGAATTCAGCACTGAGCAAAAAGTCAGTTTTGAGCGGTGAGGGGAGTCTATCTTAAATGCTTCTGATTGGCCATTGCGTTTAAGAAATCAACACATGTCTGTGATTGGCTACATCGCTCAACGCTGCAAACATGTTATAAAAAGTAACTCTGGCCTGTAAATCGTTTCTATTTTTTTTTAGTTGTTCTTGTTGCTTTTCTGCAACATATGAATAAAAATGTATTAGTTTTTATGTTTTATTCATAGATATTTCTAGTTTGTGGCAATCCCGAATCGTTTTATTCTCCCGTACCCGCACACACAGAGTGAGTGCATTACCGCCCGCGCTTGCACTCGGCCATCAAATCTAGTCCCGCTCCACACTCTATTGCGTTGAGTGTGCACGTCTCTAGATCGGCGTCTCGCGCTCGCGCCATCCACTCAAAACGTAACGTTAGCTTACTACTTTTGGCCGGCGCGCAAGCCCAAACAAGTGTGTGCGGCATGCCTGTTGTTTTGTTTCCGGTCTAGCTATCCGGTGTGATGTTGTAGTTTTTCTAACGTTACTGGTTGTTGCAACAGCATGTGAAAAAACTACAATGTTTGCTAGGCCAAAAAGAGCGTTAATCTCGCGTTAAAAAAATTGACGCCGTTAAAATGTGTTTGCGTTAACGCCGTTAATAACACGTTAAACTGACAGCACTAATATATATATATATATATATATATATATATATATATATATATATATATATATATATATATATATATACAGTTATATATACACTTTTATTCTGGTTTACTGTGTTCACAGAAGCACTGCGGGTGCTTGATGCGACGGTGTGTGTGAATCCTCATGTCCTGTTGTTTATGCTGCTATTTGCACATGTAAATCTACATTTTTGAGGTATTTGAATGGGTCACAGACACTTATCTTTTCTAATTTCATTTAATTCTAATCTAATAATGTCAGTTAATTGATGATGACTGGTTAACAAGCAACAGCTGTCTGTCAGAAAACAAAATGTTAAATGAACATCCCTACTTCATATATTTCAACTGAATGAAGTAAAAATGTTCAGTGCACAAGTCAACATAACATTTTGAGATTGACCTCCAAAATCTTTACCGTGTGTTTGTGATGGCAAGAAATGTACAACGCAGAAGAACTGGTGTCGTTCTTTACCATCCAACTGGGGACGCGAAGTTCATTTTGATTAATATAATCATTATTGACTGTATAAAGTAGTGACCTGAAATTCTTACCTTACAGAGCTATTTCTGTTTGATTTATCCCATAAACCCTAAACGGACTGCATAACCAAGCATAGAAAGTATCTATGAAGAGAGACCATTAAAGAAGAAAAATAATAATATGAATGATAAGAGCCTCTGCTTTTGAACTGTTGCCATTGGTATTTTTTACCCCGTTAAAAAACAGATTCAAATGGTCTTTCCTCAAAAAATTCTATTTTTTTTTTAATTTTTGACAACTGATGGTTTGGTCATTCTTTTTTAATTGTATATTGTATATGTTTTTCTATGCATATTGTGATCTCTGATGCCTGTATGAACACACACACATACACATACATATATATATATATTAGGGCTGTCAGTTAAACGCGTTATTAACGGCGTTAACGCAAAACCATTTTAACGCGATTAATTTTTTTATCGCGAGATTAACGGTCTTTTTGGCCTAGCAAACTTTGTAGTATTTTTTTCACATGCTTTTGCAACAGGACGCGGCATGCGTGGCGCTGCGCTATGAAACCCATTCATTTCAAGGGCTTGCGCCGTGCGAGGACGTTTTGTTGCTTCGTCGACCAAAACGCAAGTGGATCTAGCTAGACCGGAAACAAAACAACAGGCACGCGCACACACTTGTTTGGGCTTGCGAGCCGGCCACATAGGTTAAAGTTACGTTTTGAGTGGATGACGAGCGTGAGACGCCGAAATGGATGCAAATAAGATTCTGAATGGAAAGTTTACTTTTAAAAAGTTGCCAAATGGTTCCATTGACTAGACCAAAGTGATCTGTGTGTTTTGTCGTTATGAACTGAGCTATCATCATCGCAGCACGTCCAGTCTGAAATACCACTTAATGATGGCCAAGCACACACACACAGCTGATGCGAATTCTCCGCCCCCTCGTCAATATCAGTACCTCGTCAGTATTTCTTTCACCCTTTTATTGATGGACAGTGTTACATTGTGTTACAAAGAAATGATTTGCTCCAAGTGAGAATGTTAGTGTGAAGTTGAACACAGTATTGCCAATGTTGTTTTCAATAAAAAAAATAATTGCACAAAGCAAGCAATCCACTTTTTTCATGTTGATAAGAGCATTAAAATTAGAAAAAATAATGAACAAAAAGAAATCAAGAGACATTTAGAATAGATAAAAATGTGTGATTAATCGCGAGTTAACTATGACATTAATGCGATTAATCGCGATTAAATATTTTAATCGTTTGACAGCACTAATATATATACACAAGTTACATAATGAAGACAGACTTCACTGTTCACACACACAGTTCCATTGTAGGCTATGGGAGTCCCCTGTTTTATAGGTAAACATCGTTCAGGTCCCCACTTGGCCAGTGTAGAGCAACAGTGCTCTGTTAGTATTATAGAAGTGTGTGTGTCTGATGCTTGTGTAAACATTATATAATTACATATCTAATATATAAACATTATATATAATATATATATATATATAAAGTTACATAATGAAGACAGACCACACACACACACACACACACACACACACACTTCCATTGCAGTCTATGGGAGTCCTCTGTTGGTAAGGTAGACATCGTTCAGGTCCCCACTTGGCATGTTTTTTTTTTTAAATAAAAAAATGCATATTTAAAGTTGTATTATGAAAAAAGACCTTAAAAGAAAATTTTGTATGTCATTTTTGTTTCTTCAAAATGACTAGAAACACTAGTCCCCTCTTGGCCAGTGTAGAGCGATAGTCCCCTGTTAGTAATATAGACGTGTATGTGTGTGTGTGTGTGTGTGTGTGTGTAAAATAAAAAAAGCTGAATTAGTTTGCTGTTGTAGAACTCATTCCTGGAGTACTCTATAAACAGAAATGCATAGTACAGGTAATGTAGTTAATTTTTAATTTAACAACTTGTATAGTTCCCAGTATTGTGTAAAATACCGATATACTGTAGATGTATATTTATAATTAACATTTCTTTTTTGTTATTTTGTTTACTCATGTATAGTTCTCCTATTACATGTGGGAATGGGACGCACATCGAGTTCACCTTGCTTAACTTTTCAGTCAATCAAATGTTTAGAACAAAACATTAGGGAAAATGTAAATCCCTGAAATCAATTGTTAGCACATTAATTAACCTTGCCCTGATAAGCAGATGCTGGGTTCACCTGAATAGCACGCTTTGCTGTGGAGAAACACAGCCTGTTTCTAGGAATGGAAGGGCTGGACAACAACTTGGTGACTTCCAACATTTGCCTCCATCTTAGTCAAACATGCTGCTTCTTTTGCAGCTCTATATCCTCCTCCCACTGACCACAGTGAGGTTAAAGGGTCATGCAAACACTTTAGGAAACCTGTAAAACTGTCTAATAGCCACTAATAAAAGAAATAATCATTATTGGCTACATGGTTCCAGCGTTGCCAGATTGGGTGGTTTTGAATTTAATTGCGTGGGTACAAATTGTTGCGGGTGGACAAAATTTGGGCTGGGTTGGGGTCAGTTCAGCGGTTTTCAAACATAAAAAATTTTATAGACTAATTGGTTAACTAACAAAACTCAAGTATACATGTACTCTATGAAATCAGTCACATGACGTTACTAAACACACTGCAGAGTTGTCTGGTTTTGGTGTTTACATCACAGACGAGCACACACTTTTAGCCAATCAAGAGCTAAAGCAGATTGACGTGATGACTCATGAGCGATAAGAAATCAGACTTTGAATCCTTAGTTATATATTCAAGTGATCATTATGCCAAAGTGGCATAAATATACAGTAAGTTGAATCTTCAGTAAAGAGAGGGAGAGTGACCCAGCATTTTGTGCAGCAGCATTTTGGACATAGGTCTAATTATTTTTTCAGACAATTTAATGTTCCTTCTCATTTGACTTCTACTCAGCCAACAGAAAGAAGGCAGAGGCTCGCAAAACATTGGGGAGGACCTGCACCACCACCTCTGACAAATGCAGAGGAGATGGAGATGGCCCTGAGCCTGAATGCTGGAAGGCCAATGTCTGAGGGAATTCCTGGAGGGACTTCATCAGAGCCAGTCACTCCCGAAGATTCAAGGGCCTTCATAAAATGTAAGAGGTCTACATATGTGTTATTTTTCATATAGGCTATTTTTGATATTTCCATTCATTTTACTTTGGGTTTTTCGTTGGTCCCAACATATTCTACATTACATTTTACATTTATTCATTTAGCTGACGCTTTTATCCAAAGCGACTTACAATTGCTATACATGTCAGAGGTCGCACGCCTCTGGAGCAACTAGGGGTTAAGTGTCTTGCTCAGGGACACATTGGTGTCTCACAGTGGATTCGAACCCGGGTCTCTCACACCAAAGGCATGTGTCTTATCCACTGCGCCATCACCACACCAATGGCGCCATATTCCATATTCTGGAATACCATATGCCATATTCTAATATCTGTCTTTTGGAGCCTCCTGTCCCAACAGAACCCCAGGCAGTTGTAAGTAGCCTACTCAATACACCAGAAATGATGACAAATAGTATTATAAAGTGTTCTCAACCAAATGCTCATCCTCACAGGACGATGGGGATGAAGAAACGGTTTCTGATACCACAGAGAGGCCTACAGAGGTAATGTTAATATTATGTGTCTACACATCAAACAATCTACACATTCACATTTCTTCACATTTTTATGTGGAGTAGCCTATAGAATCTAAGTTTATATCTAAGTATAAAAGGACATTCTTATTTCTCCCCCGTCCCCCAGAGTGTGGAAGAACAGCAGAAGGAAGGTCCATCAACTTCTGGTGCACAGTAGAGATGCGCGGATGGGCTATTATTTCCTCCGCAACCGCATCACAAAACTCATCATCCGTCCGCCATCCATCCGCATCAACGTTTTTGACCAATTTTCAAAACCGCACCCGCCCGCAATCCGCTGATTGGGCGATACAAGGCGCTGCTGATGACAGCCGCGAGACTAGAAAGCTCTCAGAATATCAGCAGTGAACTCCGTCTCCCATCGGCGCGCAGGGACAAAGATAACCATATTTAACAATGTATATATATTTTTCATTTGATTGGTTCAACCGCCCGCCACCCGCCCGAATTTAATTAAAATATATTCTTTTCGTCACGTCATCCGCCCGAGTCCGCGGCTGTAACCGCCAACCGCGCATCTCTAGTGCACAGATGAACACAGTTCAGTGAATTTTAGTAAATGCCACAGTTAAATTCTGTAGAATTTGTTTAGAACTACATGATGTAATGCTAATCTACTGTATTTTTAGTTGGCAATTAAGGAGTTATATATATATATATTTTTTTTAAAACAGCAATGAATAAATGTACAGAAAGAATGAATGAGGTGTTTAAACACCGCTTCCTCTTTAAAAAAGGGGAGGAGACCAAAAGAAACTTTGGGATTTACCGAAGTAAACCTGCTCCCGACTAGGTTAGGTTCACATAGTTAGTTACCATGGTAACTGACTCTGAGTATAAGTTACCTCTCTTTCAGAAACGGGCTTGACTTACCCTGCTTTCTCAGGTTTGACATACCTCCCATTCTGAAACGGAAAACCCAGAGTTTCCCTCATTTCAGGGTTAACATACTCAGAGTTTTCACTTAACCTCCTTTCTGAAACTGGCCCCAGAGCCAGGGCATAGAACAAACAATACTTGACAAAAACACAGGGCAAACAAGAGGGATTAAATACACAATACTAATGACAAGACAAGGGACACCTGTGAACAATTAACAATAAACCAATTAAAACATGACACAACAGACAAGGGAACACATGTCAGGATCACACGACTAAAACCAGGGGATCACATGACAGACAAAAGACAGGAACAAGAAACAAACACCCAAAACGTGACACTAGTATACTCGTCCCCAACAGCTAAAAGAGGATTGAATCAACAATAAATTAGTTTTGACTGGGCAAAGTTAGGCATTATGTTCTATAATTTGTACTTAAAGAAAGACATACTAGTTCTGTTTGAAGTTAAAGCTCAACAATGTTATTATTGCAATTCTTTTTTTGAACACGAATGACACATGTTCGTCTTTTATGGTGTGTGCGAGGCTTAAATGCTTTCAATTCTTGACTGCAGCTACGCTGTTTGCAAATATTTGACACTTTAATAGTTTCTACCTGTTTGGGTAGAAACATTTTGTCATTTGGTCATTTTCTTTTACTGTATTTGCCATGTTTTGATCCGGGTTTTTTTTTTTGTTTTTTTTAATTGTTTTTTAAAATTTATAATTTTTATAATTTTATTTTATCATCATTATCATCATTATTTAGTTTTAAGGAGGTGAATGGGATTATACACCTTGGTTGTCATGGCAATAGAAATTATATCACATTCTTTTGGCACTGAATGATTTTGGTGGGTTTTTGAGATGTTTGGCTGAGTGCAAAATGAGACTACATGTCATACAACAGCTTTATGACAAAAACACATAAAATGCACTGGTAAATACAAGGTCAAGTTCTGCATTTTATTTGTTTATTTATTTTTTGTGCATGTTAACTTTGAGTTTACCTTGGTTTTACCATTCATAACGTGATTCAAGAGCTGTTTCTTTAGTATAGTCTATCTCTTGTTTGTAATGTGCTGGTTTATAAGGACAGCTTGTACAGACATTTCTTTCTTTTTCTCCATTTGTCTCTGACACACCTAAACACAAATGACGGCAGTAAAATTCTATCTACTTTCCGCCAGCTAACCTGTTGCCCTTTGTTTTGCACTTCTGAAGGGCAAAAATAATGATTTCTGATTTGGTATGCATTTTCCCCTCTCTCTCCCCCATGCGCCTTCTCTACTTGTGGAGTGAGACAAGAGGATTTCAGGCTTATTAGAAGTCTTCGCTGTGCTCTGCCAGTACTGTAGATTTTATGAAAAGAACTGAGAGAAGGTGAAATAGACGTGGCACTGGAAAAACAAGTCGGTACGTTCGAACAAACACCACAGTAATAAATATCTGTTGATTAATTATATCTGCACTGCTAGAGTGCTGGGGTTTTCAGGAAACAAACGCTATCGAATTTCATTTGTGGTGAAGTTTGTATGCCTTCCTTGAGCACAATTCCTTCCTATTATATGAGACATTTTAAGTTTATATTAAAAAGGAAAATGTAATGTGACTTATAATTGATCAGTTTACGTTTCCTGGGAATTAAACCCAGGACTCGTGGCCAATGACCCAATTCTCATTATAAATGAAGCCACAGGAACATGAAGGTGAATTCAGGTTATTTGGGACACTTTTCCTTTGTCATCTCAATGGGATAGTATTTCCGGAAATGAATTACAAAATATGCATATATGGTGTTGAGTTGGTGACCATGATTTCACCTGGAATTTTTATTTTTTGGTTACACTTTCTATACTACACTTTAGGCTACTAACTCTCATTAGAGTATTAGTGCAGTATTAATAGACTTGTTGACATGTAGTTGCAAAGTTACTTATAGTCAGTAGAGTGTCTGTTGGAGGACCATCACAATAAAGAGTTTGCAGATATGAAGCAGATAGTCCACTAATACTCTGAGAGTTAGTTGACATGTAGTTGCAAAGTTACTTATAGTTAACATAATGTTCAAAAGGGACCATCAAAATAAAGTGTTACCAACATTGGATAGAAAATGTATAATTTTAAAAGAAAAGCTCAGTTTAAGGGATTTACACTCTTGAGATCCGACAACCCCAAGCAGGAAAGATAGTGGAGGCTTGTTACCAATGCAACATAATGGGAATGTAAAATTGCCAAAACGTTTTCAGGACAAATAACCAGCGGGTCAATATCGTGACTATTATTTTTAATTAATCGAGAAAAGTATATATCGTTATCACAATTAAAATACAATTAATCGTGAAGCCTTGCAATGTTACTCAGTCTGTAGAATGTTTCGAAAGCCTCATACCAATTGTACTTGAATACTTTTTAATTTATTGTCTCTGTGCACTAGTTCTCCATTCTGAAAACAAACAAATTTGTGCTACAGCTCATCTTACCAAATTGAAAATCTCAATTACGGACTTATGAAAAGAATTCCAGAGTAGCAATCTGTTACTGTTCAGCCTGAACAGGTTTATCACTGCTATTTGTGTACTTGATGGCAATGAAAATGTGGTATATTGAACTGCCTTGTCTTGTCATCTTGACAGCTTGTGTGTTTGTGTTTGTGCGTTTGTGTTTTGTTTTGCCTCACAGAGATTAATTGTCCCTGTGTCGCTGGCTGACAACAGTGTTTATGAGAGGGAAGGCCAGAGAAGTGGGATGTCAGTATTTCATGTACACATTCTCTCTTACACTATATTTTTTTATTTCCCTCTTCCTCACCTGCACATATTCTTTTCCGCTTGCAGGTCCTTCTTAAAATTAATACAGCAGAGGTTCTTGTGATTATTGACACATTGATACAGAGATGAGAGAACTAAGCTGACTATACAATTATGTTCATGACAATCAAGTTTACTTGCTACAAAGTCCCTTACAAACAAAACTTTCATTGAGTTGATCAAATCAAGCTGGTAAAATTTAGCAAAAATGTGTTCTTCCTCAAAAATGCTTACTGTATCAATCTTGGTAACATTTTTTGGGTGAACTGATGTAAACATTTGCACTCAGACTCCCAGAAACTGCATTAAGCCAGCCAATCGGATTACAGCTTGCAGGATCAAGAATTTTTTTTTTTTACTTTAGCCATTACATTTACGTTCATATTTAATATTAAGCATTTTATGTACAGATTCCATGTAGTCTGAAAAGAAAACTGATTTGTTGTCTACAATGTGGAATAGTGAATGTCATTCACACATTACGGGGCAACAAGCAGTGGGAACGTCCAGTAGTTACCTAACCGCCAGCCACTGGCAACATGCAGCAATAAAGTCGTTGATAGTGTGAACGCAGCTTTAGTATAAAAACATTACAATAACGGATAACAAAGTATAATAACACATTAAGCTAAACTATACAGTATTGCCTAAAACAATAGTAATGTAAAATGTTTCTGAACAGACATACCATACATTATAACGAAGGCTACTCTTACTGAATGTGATAAACATTACCAGGTGACCAAACAACACTATAAAAGTACAGAACTTAATTGTTGTATTCCCATAAGACACTGCATTTGCTTAGAGAGAAAACCTTCTAAAATCTCACTATAATTTAAAGGGATAGTTAAACCAAAAATTAAATTCTGTCATCATTTACTCACTTCCATTCTGTTGCAAACCTATGCATTTCCTATATGCATTTCAAGCCATTTAAAATATTTGATGGTCATTTGTTTGTGAATCGGACACTGGTTGTGCTGTGTTGTTGCTGCTTGCACCACAGTAGGACAAATTTGCTAATTTGCAAATTTGCTAATAAAATACATCTTTGCATTTTACTTTATACTGAACTTTACTGAACCTTATACCAAACTTAAGACACAATTTCCTCATATTTTAGCAATCAAGTCATGTGATCCAGTTTAGTGATTCTCAAAGCGCTGATTACATTGTTGATTTAAAAAAAAATAAAAAAATTAATGAACCTGTTAAAGCAGGTTTGTTAAAACTGACTGAAATGGTTCATGATTCATTTTGAATCATAGCTCACTTATGCACAGAGTTGTTTGGACAGGTAATGCTGGATGAAGTGGATATTTATCTACATATTATCGACGCCTATATTCTTTGTGCCAGCAACTTTTAAACGACTTTTTCCAGGTAAAGACTTACACCATGGTACTATGTGCAAAAAGTGATCATTCAGTACCATGCCATGGTACATTGAAGAACCATAAATTACCATCCGATACCATCACTATATTGCATACCCACAGAAGGACCATATGAACAAAACAAACGGGCTATTTTTTTAAAGTTAAGTTTGAGAAACTTGAAATGCTGTAATGTGAATAGTTGTAAATAGTGTGAATAGTTGTAAATAGTGCTTAGGATCAATGATAAGGTGAAAATTAGTTTAGGTTACATAAATTTAACTTCTGAAGTCATCTGTAGCACATTGGTACATTAGTGGTAGTAAAAATGGTTTTGTGAAGCTTATGCGTTTTTTTGTTGTTGTTTTTTTTTTTTTTTCAAAGAAAAAGGGGAAAAAAGAAAGAAATTTCCCTAGGGCTTATGATTTGAGTCCACACTGCAGCCTATTCTGGCCTCAGGCCGTCTGCCTGACATTTAATCCACAGTTTATTTTATTCATATGTCCCATTTAGGGTTTATCTAAGATGTAGTGGCAGTGTCGAAACTCTGCATGTCTTTCAAAGATTTGATGTTACTAATCCAGTGCCAAATCATTTCATACTCAAATTAAAGCACATGTTGTATCCTTCCGGTACCTTTTTTAACAGAATTGTATTGCCAGATGGACTGATTAAAAACACCTGTGTGGCATACTATAGGACGTTGTTTAAATACAGCCAATCAGATTAAATATTTCTCGATAGAGGAAGGGCTTTCCAGTTTTGTCTGCAATGGACCCTTAACATTCCCGAGTTTTTTACACAAAAGTAAACTATAGGTGCATTCATGCCATGTCGGAATTACCATAATTCTGGGATTCCGAGTTGCAAAGCATTCATGTTTTCGTAGAATTTGTAATTACAACTTGCAGATTCATTTTGGTGTTGATAGTGTAGCCATAGGAATGCATAATTCCAAATCTAAGGAACAGCTCCAAGTAGAATGTCACGGGTTGTCATATTGTAATTACGGTAATTACGACATGGCGTTAATGCAGTAAAAAGCAGTGTTGACTGGAGGTACTGTACAGGCATAGCAAGTATAAAACAAATCCATAACACTTTAGAATAATACTCGTCATTAATGAATAACTACAAGGAACACATGAATAATGCAATATTAACGCTCTATAAACTACCATTAACTAACAAGAAATTCTGATTAACGAATTAGTAAGTTACATTTACATTTAATGTAATGACTGAAATCATTGTAAGCTTTTGAGGTTCTTGTATGTTTTTGTAAGGTTTTGGATGGCAATCCCTTCCGATAGATTTAATGACACTTGAGTCATGTGGGTTACCGTGACCTTCACTTTAGAATACTGATCCAAATAATTAGTAGTTCCTTCTGAAGGATGTAGTAACGCTTGATCCATTACTATCCAAAACCTTAAAAAACTTCAAAAGCTTACAATGTATTCAGTCAATATTAAGGAGTTCTCATGCTTTTCACTTTAGAATACTGATCCAAATAGTTAGTAATTCCTTCTGAAAGATTTGGTAAGACTTGAGTCATTACTAGTCGGTTACCATTATCTTCACTTTAGAATTAATTATACATTATGAATTACACTCATTAATCATGAACCTATATTGTAGTTCTTAGTAGTCATCCTTAGTAGTTATTGATTAGCAAATAGTCAATTTCCTCATTCAACTGAGCGCTATTACTTACTAATCCGTTAATCCGAGTTTTTTAATAGTTGTTACTAGAATGTTAATAGTGCGTTACTCATTTGTTCCTGTGTTATTTATTAATGACAGAATAGTATTCTAAAGTGTGACAAAAAAATCCACTCTTGCTTTTCCACAACTTGTTGGAGATATGCAATTTTAAATTTAACAAGAGCATCCAAAAACAGCCAAACGTTTGGTAAGCGCACCATGTCCTTTTCTTTTTTTTTTGCTGCATCAAAGCAATTTAAAGGTCTTTTTTCTGTTCTAAGCTCAAATACATGCTCCCTTTTTATTTTTCTATCACAGTTGTCACTGTATACTGTGTGCTTTCCCACTGTCTTGGTACTTTTAAAATCACCCTTCCGTGACAACACTATCTGCAATGCTTTTCATGTGATCAAAGTGGTCCATGACTTCTGAGTTGAGAGGTACATTGTAACCCTGACTCGAGACATATGCAATGGTATAGGCTAACTAAATATATTACTTAGCATAATATATTGGTAATGTATAAATGTGTTATATATTAAACATCATTGTGTCTTTATTGTTTTAATTATATAAAACAAGTAAGCCTTCTGAGGTTGTGTTCTACATTGATTGTACCTAGGTTAGGGCAGTTTTTGCTACATTGTTTACATAACATTCCTTCACCATGGTAAAATAACTCTAAAACATGGCCATGCGTGGCATATTGCTTTAATTTATTATATAATTTTTACTAAAAAACAAGATGGCTGCCGAGTAGTGCGTGAGTGCTGCGAGCTCTAGTCTGCTGGCTCAACTATTTTGGGTGTTAAGATTTATATTTTCAGTTTCACCTATATTTCCAAGTATCTGGTGCCATCTGCCAATGATATATATATGTGGTGAATCAAGAAAGAAATACTAAAACAGCCTCTAGCTTCAAATCTACGAACTCTGTGATTCCACTCTCCTTTTTTTGCGAGTGGAAACGCTGCTGGCTTCACAATGGGTGAACCAATTACTCTCCAAATGATTTTTGATTTTGATTTTTGCAAATGAAGCTCGACATGATCTCACATATTGACTCTAAAATAGACTCACTTCAACCCAGTCTGGAGAAAATAGATGACTCACTTCATATGCTTGGAGATCAGGTCAACGAGATTCAGCTGAGAGTTAGCGCAAACAAAGATAACATAGCTGAACTGGTCAAACGTGTTAAGGTCCTCGAAAAGGAAAACTTCGACCTTAAAGTATGGACGGAAAACGCCGAGAACCGAAGCAGACGCTCTAATTTACGCTTCATCGGCATACCTGAGAAGCCGGAGGCCAAAGATATCCTCGGCTTCATGAGTCATCTGATTCCTCAGCTCCTAGGTGAAACAAATTTCTCCGTTCCTCCTATGATTAAGCGCTGTCATCGCATCGGTTTCATGGACAATGTTAAAGCCAAGGGTCCCAGGCCTATCTTGGTAAAGTTTCAACACTTCCAAGACAAGCTGAAGATAATGAAACTAGCCAGGGACAGGAAGGACCTCCTCCGGTACAAAGCGAGGGCTACGAATCAAGAGGGCTCATCGAAAGAATTTCGAGTTTATATTTACCCGGACTTCTCTGCTGGTGTAGTCCAGAGACGCCGAGAATTTGATACTGTGAAGAAAAAGTTCTGTGATCGGGACATTGAATATGGACTGATTTTTCCCTTTACGCTGAGAGTTACCCATGCTGGTAAGAAGCACTTCTTTCATACTCCTGGTGAAGCCAAGAAATTCCTCGATGTAATTTCCTCCATTAACTCCTCCATTGACTCTGATATGGTAGCTGAGTGATGGATGGTGTTGACCAGTGGTCAGTACCAGCACCAGTTTAATACGCGGTCTGTTGATGAATTTCTTTTTTTTTTTTTTTTTTTCTCTTTTCTTCTCCTTTTGGAATTTTTCTGTTATTTATATTTGTGAACTTATTTCATCATCGGACTGACATTGAGTTTTATATGTTCATCTGTGTTACTGATAGAATTACTGTGTTGGCGATCGCTGTTTTACTTTCGCTTTCTTTCTGACAAAATTGTTTTTGTGTGATGACAGTGGCAATTGTTTTATTATTATTTGCCGTATAGCATAGCACAAGTGTCATAAATGGCCTAACAATATAAGATAGGTTAATCTAAATTATGTAAAATGGGTATGATAGACGCTTATAAATAATTGGTTTAATATGAATACTGAATTGTCTACTTTTGGGTTTTTGAAGCTATTAAATTACGAAGTCGAAGCTCACTATTTTTCACTATCTTATTCTTGCTTGCTTGTCTTTTGATGACTTCATAAAGGCACTTTATTTGACTGTTAGTAGATTTGGACTTTTCATTTTGATATGCTCGCATTATGCTGAGCCAGTAGACTGAGCTGCGTAGGCTACTTTGTTGTTTTTTCCTTTATTATTTTCTATTATTATTTATCTGGAAAGAGCTGTATGTGTTTGCTCCATTGCCGTATGCTCTTTCCTGTCAGGTCTATGTGTGAGTGCGTGTGTGTCTGTGTTTGTGTTTGTTGCTCTCCTTCTGCCTCTCTCTCCATCTATTCTGCCTGCTATACACCACAATCTGTGATGATGCTCTGTGTGCTTTCTTACTGCCTGACTATACACAGACTTATTCAGTTATTTTGGAATAATGAATTGTACTAAAGGGTTGCATGTTATTCATTTGAACATTAGGAGCTTGCCATCTAAAATGGATTTACTGAGAGCCTGGCTTACCTATAATAAACCCCATGTAATTACTTTGTCTGAAACCTGGCTAAACAGTAATATTCCTGATGAAGAAATCAAACTTGACAATTATGTTGTATTTAGGGAAGATAGAGGTTCAAGAGGTGGGGGCCTCGTAATATATGTATCCACAAATTTGACTGCAGAACTTGTTCTGCCAAATGAGAATCCCAGACATTTCAAAGGCCTTTTTGTTAAAATCATTTTCCATGAAAATAAACGATTAAAGTAGTAAGTAGCCTACAGCAACTGTCAAAATGATTGATTGACAGGTGGGCGTGGCTATCCTTTGATCTTCCCCCGCCCCTTCCAGTTCCTCCCCTTCCTGTCCCGCCCCTTGTCCCGCCCCTTCCGGTCCCCCCCTTCCTGTTACCTTTGACCTAGTTCCGCCCCTTCCTGTTACCTTTGACCTAGTTCCGCCCCTTCCTGTTACCTTTGACCTAGTTCCGCCCCTTCCGGTTACACTTTCTGTCAAAATGATGGATGGTTACCTTTAACCTAGTTCCCCCCCTTGCGGTTACACTTTCTGTCAAAATGATGGATGTGTGACAGTTAGTTTGATCGTTTGAAGTTCATTTGATCAAGAAAAGGGAGATATTGGCCTTTGATGTTAACATAAGCTTTGATGTTACAGTTACAAAGTGATGTGACAGTTAGTTTGATTGTTTGATCAAGAAAAGGGAGGTATTGGCCTTTGATGTTAACATAAGCATTGATGTTACAGTTACAAAGTGATGTGACAGTTAGTTTGAATTTTTGAAGTTGGAGTTTTGTCACCGCATCCCCTAAATATCCCTGAGCTTTATCAAGGGGCAGCTGTGAAAGTGATAAGAAAAAATGGTGAAAGTTTATCTGTTCTTTAAAAGAATATAAAATAAAATCTCACACAAAAAGTTTGAATAAAATGTAGAACTATTCACTGAACCAAGCATTTCAGTTTAAATCAAATGGTGAAAGTTTATCTGTTCTTTAAAAGAATATAAAATAAAATCTCACACAAAAAGTTTGAATAAAATGGAGCTACAAAAATATTGCAAACAATCCATTGTATGACCTTGCACTGTTTCAAAAACATAGAGAGCGAGCGTCTATGTATGTGTGTCTTTTGTCAAAGCAGTAAAGGATGCGCCAGGTGCACTTATCTGTCTGTTTAGATAAAATAAAATCTCACACAAAAAAGTTTGAATAAAATGTATAACTATTCACTGAACCAAGCATTTCAGTTTAAATCAAATGGTGAAAGTTTATCTGTTCTTTAAAAGAATATAAAATAAAATCTCACACAAAAAGTTTGAATAAAATGGAGCCACAAACATATTGCAAACAATCCAATGTATGAATGACCTTGCACTGTTTTAAAAACATAGCAAACGAGCGTCTATGTGTGTGTGTGTGTGTGTGTGTGTGTGTGTGTGTGTGTGTGTGTGTGTCTTTGTCAAAGCAGGAATTCCCCTCCCTCCGCATTGCTGAGGACCTTGGAAGTTTAGCTCACACAGAAGTTGAAAAAGCATTATGTTCATTTAAATGAAATGGTTATAAAATTTACATTTAGTCATTCACAAATATTTGACACTGACTCAAGATGAAAAACTATGCTGTTCAATTAAAAGTATATAAATTAAACAAAAATAAATCATCTTACTGTTTCACCATGGTTGAAAAAAACGCACAAATGTTTCCCCTGAAGTCTTTTCTCTCTGTCACACCAGCGTGTGGCTGGCCTGGTATCTGTTTTTGTGACACGTTCCTGAGCCCATTGAAAAGCATTGTGTTCCTTTAAAAGTGTATAAATTAAAATATATCATATATAAAATAAATAGTTTACTAATTTAACCAAAGTTGAAAAGCATGTTGTTCATTTAAAATCTTACTAAATTACTGAAGTTGAAAAGCATTCTGTTCATTTAAAATAAATATTTTACAAATTTACTGTACCAATTATGTTAGATTTAGATAAAAATAAAATCATCTTACATTTTCACCAGGGTTGAAGAAAAAAATCACACAGGTAGTGCCTGCCAGCATGGACAGTGTGTGTGACAAATAAGTGATATCATCGCTGTTTTCGTACCACCGGTAATAAATTACTTTTAATTCATAAGACTTATTTTCAGGAGTGACAGTTATCAGTGAAATATGGCGCTCATGTAATCAAAAGGTCTGCCTACCCTAAATCTGTATGATTTTAAAAATGTACAACATTGTTTGTTCATTATGCTATGTTTTTTTTTAAACCATATCACAAAAGTATCAGTTTAACATGATTGTTTTACAGCAATGTTTATTTTGCATTATGCTATGTTGTTTTAACTGTTGTATTTTTTATCTGATGTAACTAAAATCTGCAGCATCGTTTATTTAAGCTGCGGGGTTTCCATAAAGGACCTTAAAATAAATGTTTTGGATTTATTCAGTTTTAAATCTTATTTAGAGATTATTTTAGTCAGACATGTTTATATGTGCATAGGCCTATTTTATTCCTCTTCAGTTACTTACTTTTTAAATTTTGGTAGGTTACTTTTTAATTCTTCTTTTACTCCGTCTTTGATTTTAACTTTTAGCAATTTGCATGATAAATTGTTTAACATGTAAGCTATATGAATGACACTGTCACACTGTGATAAGCAAAACATAAAAGTCAAGTCAAAGCTATTTATATAGACTAGCGCTTTTCATTGCCATTTAAAATAACATGGTCTTTCCTTCTCTCTTTCTAGAGACAGCAAACACTGCAGGACAATCAGGCAATCAAGTAACATGTTAGTATGGTTTATATTTTATTTTTAATGAGAAAACATTATAGAGTGCAACAGGCGGTTTCTGGGAGTAAAAACATTTACTTTCTCCATACGGAAATTAATTTTAAAGACAGACCTACTGTGAGCTAAGAGGTTGTTAATACATGGTATTTGCTTCTGATAAAGCCTTCAGCTTATTTTTTTGCAAATAATCGTGTTTCACAGTTGAACTCCTGGTGAAAACTACATTACCCATGAGCCATGATGCTGTAGTGAAAATTATGTCAAACATAGTTTTTTAAAAAAGCAACACACTCCAAAATAGCTCTGCCCACTTCCATGAAGCACTGCGAATGACATAATCTCCCTACCCTCTCAAAATACTGAAATGTTTGTATAAGCTATATATGCATATTTTGCATATTTATATATAAATATATATATATATTTTTTTAAAATCACTATGGGAAATAAGAATGAAAAAGGGGGGGAGGCACTGTTGCACTCTATGTATAACGAACAATTGACAGATGAACTGACAGATATTTTATGTAAACAGGCAAAATCTCTGCATCTGATGATGGCCATGTGTTTTCGCCGATCATAACTGGTTTAACTCTTGGCTCCTTTGAGATCAATATGACTTCTGCCAAACCAAATGTGCCGGCATATTGTAAGTGTAATACACGAGAAACTATTAAAACAGTTTTTGCCTATGTAATGTATAAAATTAATCTTAATTAATCAGTCGTAGTTAACTATTTGGGACCAATTTTAAGGAAGGTTACATTCTGGTCTAACAGTGTCATGTGCAAATTTGCAATACAGAATTGTTTTGTGTTTTTGGTACTATTGGATCGAGTTTTGTAGAATTTATTTTATGTGCTGTAATGCTCCTGGATTATTCAGACTCAGAATTGTAACTATTACTACAGCCTTTATCAGCCATTTATTTTACTGCAGACTTATTTATTTACTGCAGATTTTATCAAAGGCACGAATTAACTCAATTCATGGCAGCAATAATAAAAGAAGAAAAAAAAATGAACAATTGACAGATGAACTGACAGATATTTTATGTAAACAGGCAAAATCTCTGCATCTGATGATGTCCATGTGTTTTCGCCGATCATAACTGGTTCAAGCTCCTTTGAGATCAATATGACTTCTGCCAAATCAAATGTGCGGCAAATTGTAAGTGTAATACACAAGAAACTATTAAAACAGTTTTCGCCTATGTAATGTATAAAATTAATCTTAATTAAGCAGTCGTAGTTAACTATTTGGGGCCAATTTTAAGGAAGGTTACATTCTGGTCTAACATTGGCATGTGCACATTTGCAATACAGAATTTTTTTATGTTCCCTTTCGTCCTGGGAACTCCGACGTGTCGTCGGGGGAGTTCCCTGACGAATTGGGATCACGCTAGGGAGCCAACTGCCTTCGAGAGAATTAAAACGAGCCAATAGACATTGGCATGCAAGGTTTGCATTCCGTGACCCGCCTACCAGCGCGGGTATAAAAGGCGGAAGTAAACATTGCGCAATGCTTTTTGCTTCGGAGCCATTCAGTGTCTCTCTGAGCTGCTGTATTCCGAGGAAATATTGAAAAACGAGTCTTCTTTGGCGAAAGGAATCCTCTGCTGCTGGTGTGACGGCGCTTCAAGTGGCCATCGCTTCCCGTTGCCGGCCGTTTCTCTCTCTCTATTCAAACAAAGAGCTGTTTTAACGGCTGGTATTGGTAACGGTGAGTGCAGCACACGGGCTTGCAGTTTCCCCGCTGTGTCTGCCACGGTGGTCCCTTTGTGCCTCGGCACATAAAAGAGCATTTCTTTTTGTCTAAAAGAGCAACACGAGTGAAGATCGCGTCCTTTTCAGGATGACGTTTCACTCGTGTGTTTCTGGATGCGATCGTTTCCTGTCCTTATTTGACGGCCACGTTCATTGTTTCACATGCCTAATCAGTGTGTGAGACTACGTTCGTGGGTGGTTCATGTTCTCCCAGGAGTGCATGACCACGTCGGCACGTTGTTCGTCTCCCCTTTCTCGTAAAGGCTTGAGCCGCTCAGCGTGCCGTGTGCCGTCGAGCGCCGGCTGACAGCGCGGGTTGTCACGGCAACCCAGCGCGCGTCATTCGGCGCTCAAGATGCGCGGTCAAGATCAAGACTCATGTGCCTCTATGAGGTGAGTCCCTTTGCTTATTTCCCCGATATAGTTTCTCTTCTGGTGCACCAGAAGAGGGCTACTTTGGCGAATAACATTGGTGATCTGAGGGTTTCAGTGAGCACGAACCACTCACTCCTCTAGCGCATCGCAAACATGCTGAGACTGTGTTCGTGGGTGGTTTATGCTTTCTTATGAGAGCATGACCACGTCGGCACGTTGTTCGCCTTGCCTGAAGGCTTGAGCGCCCAGCGTGCCGTGTGTCATCGAAGCGATGGCCACGTTCACTATCTTGCATGCCTGGTTGACGGCCACGATCACTGTTTCACATGCCTAATCAGTGTGTTGAGACTGCGTTCGTGGGTGGTTCATGTTCTTTCAGGAGTGCATGACCACGTCGGCACGTTGTTCGCCTCCCCTTTCTCGTAAAGGCTTGAGCCGCTCAGCGTGCCGTGTGCCGTCAAGGCTTTCGGATGGGATTCTGGTCCTTCTCATGAGGGACCAAGCATTTCATTCGGGGCCCCAGGGAGGACAGATGTCGATCGCTACATCGGAGAGAGGGCTGTTATACTCTGAAAATGATGCTGAGTTCCTACTATAATGGTGTTTCTCATGCTGAAGATTCAGACTTAACAGCCACACTTTCCTGGGCTGTTCTAAAGTGCCTGGATGTGTGTGAAGAATTTTGGCAGTATGGAAGCATTTTGGTGCCAATATGGCAAGCCAAACATGCCTAAATCTGCAGAAGTTTTTCCTCTCTCGCTACCACTGCACGTGCGTAGTTCTAACTCGGGGTTGAGCTGTGCTTAGTGACTGACCGTGATTAGTCACAGCGCTGGCCCTCGGTTAGACGATGTCCACACTGGTGGTCCAGAAGCACCTCACAACCAGCCCGCTCGGAGTTTGTTTTCCCCCCAGCAAAGGGAAGGGAAACAACCCTGAGAGGAGCGACCCAGAGTATGTGACGATCTGCTCTTTGGGAGTGCGTGCCATCACCACTCCTTCCCCCGGGGGAGGGCCGGGTGGAGAATTTCGCTTCTGTTCCGCCGCTGGTTATCCAGTAATCAGCGGTACCCAAAGTTTGAGCAGTCCATTCCTCTGAGTCGTTCACGGGCCCCAGCGCTCAGATGGCAGTGAGGGCTACGGCCTTGTCACTCTCGTCTCTCGCTGGGTGAGGGGAAACCAGGACTCGATGCCCCCGGGCCTTGTTCCTTGTTTCCCCTCACGGTCGAGACTGGCAGTATAATAAGACCAGTTTCCTCCGTCCGAGAGGGTCAGAATGGCAGTGCGTGCCGACCCCCTAGCTGCACCACTCCCGTTCCCCTCTCCCCAGCTTGCAGATAGCAGTGACGCAGCCTCGGCTGCGTCGCTCCGGTCTGCAGCTGGGCCCGGAGGCGCAGAGACCAGGACACGAGGAGTCAGGGCCTCGTTCTTCGTCTCTCCCCCTCCCTTTGCCACCGGGCAGCCCGCAGCAGAATGCCCACGGGCCTTCTCTGTCGTCTGCCCTCAGGTGGAAGCAGGTTGGTGTCAAGTTAAAACGCCCAGACCCCGCTCTTGGTCGCTACAGTGCCACCAGGGCCAGGTCCCTGCCTTCCACCTCGCTGCCCCTCCGCGGGTACGCCGGTGGTTCGGGTGGGTTTGTTGAGACCGTATCTGGAAGCCTGGCTAAAAAACGCTTCCGGGTCCGTCCCGATGGCTCATCCGCACCGTCCGGTTCGGCTATGCAATTCAGTGTGCACGCCGGCCTCCCAAGTTCAGGGGCGTCCACTTCACCCGTGTGCGGTCGGTGGACGCCCCTGTCTTGAGGAAAGAGATCGATGTCCTGCTGGCGAAGGACGTGATCGAGCCGGTCCCTCCTGCCGAGATGAGGTCTGGGTTTTACAGCCCCTACTTCATTGTACCCAAGAAAGGCGTTGGGTTACGGCCAATCCTGGACCTGCGTGTTTTGAATCGGGCCCTGCACAAACTCCCGTTCAAAATGCTTACGCAGAAGCGCATTTTCGAGTGCATCCGTCCCCAGGATTGGTTTGCAGCGATCGACCTGAAGGACTCGTACTTTCACGTCTCGATTCTCCCTCGACACAGACCGTTTCTTCGGTCTGCTTTCGAGGGTCGAGCGTATCAGTACAAGGTCCTACCCTTCGGGCTGGCCCTGTCGCCTCGTGTCTTCACGGAAGTCGCGGAGGCGGCCATTGTTCCCATGAGAGAACAAGGCGTTCGCATTCTCAACTATCTCGACGACTGGCTCATTCTAGCCAGCGCTCTTGTTAGCTTTGGCCTCTTTCAAGAGGGTCGGGGATCTGCAGGCTTTTTCGGTCGACGAATCGTGCCTAGAGTTCGGGCCGGCCCTTTCTCATGTTGTATTGAGACCCCGGCTCGGATATGTGCCCAAGGTTCCTACCACTCCCTTCGTGGACCAGGTAGTGAACCTGCAAGCGCTGCCCCAGGAGGAGGCAGACCCAGCCCTAGCTTTTCTCTGTCCCGTCCGCGCTCTGCGGGTTTATATTGACAGAACGCAAAGCTTCAGAACCTCAGATCAGCTCTTTGTCTGTTACGGAGGCCAGCAGAAGGGGAAGGCCGTCTCCAAGCAGAGGTTAGCCCACTGGTTAGTGGATGCTATCACCCAAGCGTATGAATCTCTGGGTGAGCCTTGTCCTCCCAGGTTGCGTGCCCACTCTACTAGAGGTGTTGCCGCTTCCTGGGCTTTGGCTCAAGGCGCCTCGCTGACAGACATCTGTAGAGCTGCGGGCTGGGCGACACCGAACACGTTCGCTAGGTTCTATAGCCTTCGTGTGGAACCTGTTTCCTCCCGAGTTCTGGCTACGGCCAGTGGGTCGAGGGAATAGGTTGTGTCGGCTTGCCACGCCACTCCGTGCCTCGGCCGGATACGTGCGTCTTTTGCTCCGTTGGCGCCCTACGTCGGTGAGCCTCGTGAGTTCCTCCTTCACCCCTCGGTGCTGGGGGCGGCGGACCGCCCGGCGCCAGGTCTGCTACCTCTAGTAAGGAGTTGTTAGTAGACTGGGTGCCCCAGTGGTCTCTACTGTGACCCATGATGCCATGTGCAGTTCAGCCATGTCTTCCTCTTGACGGACTCGTTCGTCGTCCCCTTGAGTACGCTCCCACTTCCCCTGGATTGGGACTACCTCTGGGACTGCCATATGTTTCACTATTCCTTTGGGCTAGTACATATGTGTATTCCTGGCCTTCCTCAGTCAGGCTGGGGCTTCCGCAGCGTTCCCTCCTCTCTTGAGGGAACGCTTTCCCAGTGTTATCCAACCACTGTGCGGGTCTTGCGGAACAGCAGTGTGGTTCCCATGCTAGCTCCCGCAACTTATTTCAAGAAACTGCTGCAGGGTAGCTTAGCTGGGCGCTGGAAGGGGCCAGCACCATGGCGTTTTATTAGGGATCCCAATTCGTCAGGGAACTCCCCCGACGACACGTCGGAGTTCCCAGGACGAAAGGGAACGTCTCGGTTACGTATGTAACCCTCGTTCCCTGAGTACAGGGAACGGAGACGTGTCGTCCCTTCGCCATGTTGCTGTACCTTCGCGAGGACTGGACACTGTTCGGCTCCTCAGCGAAAAGCATTGCGCAATGTTTACTTCCGCCTTTTATACCCGCGCTGGTAGGCGGGTCACGGAATGCAAACCTTGCATGCCAATGTCTATTGGCTCGTTTTAATTCTCTCGAAGGCAGTTGGCTCCCTAGCGTGATCCCAATTCGTCAGGGAACTCCCCCGACGACACGTCTCCGTTCCCTGTACTCAGGGAACGAGGGTTACATACGTAACCTAGACGTTTTTGGTACTATTGGATCGAGTTTTGTAGAATAAGCCAAGATTAATTTATTTTATGCGGTGTCATGCTCCTGGATTATTCAGACTCAGAATTGTAACAATTACTACAGCCTTCATCAGCCATTTATTTTACTGCAGACTAATCAAACTTATTTATTTACTGCAGATTTGATCAAAGCTAAATACTGCCTAAACGGGGATACTGGGAAAGAAGAGAAACAGGATAATACAAAGTTAGATTCAATCTTTATATTCTTTCCCATTTTGCCTTCATTTTCCTTTTTCCTGTTATTGTTTTAATTTTTATATTCTCAGATCATCAAAGGTTTCTGAAAGCAAACACCAGTCAGTTGGTTGAAAAAGTGAAGAACATTGATCCAATAATTAACAATCTTGATTGCTCAATGAATCAGTTACAAATGTGCGAGCGAATCCAACACACCAGATGAAGACGAGGGAACCGCTGGACTATGTGAATTGTGAAAGCATTGCCAACGACCTGGTCAACGCTTTGTTCAAGCATGAAGAATCTCTCATGAAGAAACTACAATAACAACTGTTGTAGCCTATTGTTTGGCATTATGTACTTAAACAGTTTTTTTAAATAAAATGTTTTTAATAATTGATTGGTGATGGAGTTTTAATTTTTATATTTAGAACCAAGTATATTGTACAAGTAAGAAGAAACCAAACTGGCCATATAATGATATATTGCACATAATAAACAATGGCAAAGTTTGTATTCCTTAAAAAACAGGCAATGTTTGAGAACGTCTCGGTTACGTATGTAACCTTAGTTCCCTGATAGGGAACGAGACGCTGCGTCAAGCTGTGGGAACGCCTCTGCGTTGTGCGTCCTGAAGCACGTATGGAATCAGCCCAATGGAGAGATGGAACGTCATAGGCGGGTGACGTCATCGACCAGGAAACTATAAAGCACCCCATAAACACAAGCGCAATAGCTTCTGATAGCCTGAAGGAAGCGCTAGCGGGAATGCCGGGAGTATGGTGGGATGACGCAGCGTCTCGTTCCCTATCAGGGAACTAAGGTTACATACGTAACCGAGACGTTCCCTTTCAAGGGAACTCGAGCTGCGTCAAGCTGTGGGAACGCTAATACCCGCGTCGCCATAGGACCAAGTGACCGCCATGTGAGAACTAGCGCACAGAGGGCGAGAGCACCTGTGCCCCAGGGGAAGGAATTAAGTCTAGGTCATAGATCTTAATGAAAGTATGCGGTGAAGACCATCCAGCCGCATCACAAACGTCACTGAGGGAAACTCCTGACAATAAGGCTTTAGAAGCCGCCATACTCCTGATAGAGTGGGCTCGTACAGCCAAGGTGAAGGCTGACCAGCCGACTCATAGGCAAGTGAGATAGCCTCGACCACACACTTGCTTATTCTCTGTTTAGACACGGGACGCCCCTTCTTGGGTGGCCCAAAACACGCAAATAGTTGTTCTGACTTCCTCCACAGGGCAGTTCTGTGGATATAGGAGTCTAACGCCCTAACAGTGCAGAGTAAATTAAGTTTCTCCTGGTCAGACGACCGAAATGAAGGAGGACAGAAGGCCTGCAGAACTGTAGGTCAAAGAGCCTGAACCATGCCAGGCGAAATTCCAGGCACAAGGGTGAAACCGACAGAGCCTGCAAATCACCGATTCTCTTTAGTGAGGAGATAGCAAGAAGAAAGATAGTCTTAAACGTGAGAAACTTCTCAGGAACTTCTTCGATAGGTTCAAGAGGAGCTTGGGAAAGACCTTCTAATACGATGGCCAGATCCCAGGCCGGCACCCTCGTACGAACTGCTGGCCTCAGCCTCAATGTGCCACGAAGGAAACGTGTTATAAGCGGGTGTCTCCCCAGAGAAACTCCACTGAAAGGGACGTGGTGAGCAGCCAGTGCCGCCACATACACCTTTAGTGTGGAGGGGGATAGCCCTGTGGAGAAGCGCTCCTGCAGGAAATCCAGCACTGCACCCACTGGGCCGTTAACCGGGTCCTGCAGGTGTTCTCCACACCAAGAAGTGAAAAGTTTTCACTTCAAGGCCTAAAGCTTCCTCGCGGATGGAGCTCTGGAGTGAAGAATGGTCTCAACAACCTCGGTTGAGAGACCAGAGTTCATGAGCTGGGCCCCCTCGGAGGCCAAGCCCACAGTACTGGGCGGGGGTGAAATATCATGCTGCCCGCCTGAGAGAGTAGATCCCTCCTGACCGGGAGCTCCAAAGGAGAACCGTCCAGGAGAGAAATCAGGTCCGCAAACCATACTCGGGCCGGCCAGAACGGGGCTACTATGTAGTAGGCTGACCCCGTCCCGGCGAACCCTCTCCAGAACTCCAGGTAGCAGAGCAATCGGGGAAAAGGTGAACAGACGTGACCTCGGCCACGGCTGCCCCATAGCGTCCAACCTCAGAGGGGCTGGATGGCTGATGGAAAACCACAGATGACAGTGCGTGGTCACCTTGGAAGTGAATAGGTCCACCTCGGCGCGACCGAAACTCACCAAAGGAGCTCCACCACCTCGGGGTGGAGACTCCAACCCCCCCGGCCTCGGCCCCTGCCTCGACAGGGAGACTGCTACCACATTCAAATACCCAGGAAGATACATTGCTGTCAGAGATAGTAACCTCCCTTGGGAACACAGGAGGATCTGACGGGCCAACTTGTAAAGCCGGCGAAACCGCAGGCTCCCCTGATGATTTATATAAGAGACCACCGACGTGTTGTCTGACTGAACTAACACATGATGACCTCTCAGGTCTGCTAGGAAGTGTTTCAGAGCCTGGAACACCGCCAACATCTCTAGACAATTTATAAGCCATGATAGATGATGGTCCTGAGACAGACCTTGGGCTGGACGACCACTCGTGACCGCCCCCCACCCTGTGAGGGAAGCATCCGCCATTAGCGCCACGCGACCCAGCACAGGACCTTTGAACAGGAA
Organism: Gila orcuttii; assembly: GCA_026230005.1. Classification (NCBI taxonomy): domain Eukaryota; kingdom Metazoa; phylum Chordata; class Actinopteri; order Cypriniformes; family Leuciscidae; genus Gila; species Gila orcuttii. Next base: position 30,665,142 of record JAPDVR010000023.1, read on the forward strand.
CCAAGTTTCTTTCCACATGACCAGAGCACGAAGGCAGCGCCGCGTGACTTTGACCGTGCGGAGCGGATTTCCCCTCGAGGAGAACCCCTTGGTCCTGAGCCCCCACTGTAGCGGTCTCATGTACAACAGGCCGCAAGGTATAACGTTGGACGCTGCTGCCATCAGACCCGACAGTCTCTAAAACTGTATTACAGTAAGTAGCTGGCCTAGCTTTACTTGTTTCACAGCTGAGAGAATCGAAGCGATGCGGGTCGGAGCGAGTCGCGCCTGCATCGAAACCGAAACCCAAACGACACCCAGAAAAGTGGTCTTCTGAGAAGGAGATAATACACTTTTCTTTGCGTTCGGCCTCAACCCCAACTTCCTGATACGAACGAGAACAACATCTCGATGCCGAACCACCATCGTGAAAGTGCGGGGAGATAAAGCTAGGTCAAACGGAAGAACCCTGTGCTGGTACACCTCGCCCCCGAAGGCGAACCTCAGGAACTTCCTGTGTTGTGGAAGGATGGAAATGTGGAAGTACGCGTCCCTTAGATCTATCGTGACAGACCAGTCCTCGGATCTGATCTGTGACACGATCTGCTTGATAGAGAGCAACCTGAATTTTGGCTTCCCTACCGAGCGATTCAATAGGCGCAGGTCTAAAATTGGACGCAACCCCCCATCCTACTTTGGAACGATGAAATATCGGCCATAATAGCCTGACTCCACACTGGGAGGAGGAACCCGTTCTATAGCCTCCTTTTGAAGGAGTGCTTTCAACTTTTGTTCCATAACCAGAGCCTGCTCGGAGCCCACCACTGTAGGCAGAACCCCTCTGAATCTTGGTGGATGACACCTGAATTGGATAGCATAATCCTTTTCTATTGTCTGCAGGACCCAATGAGATATTTTTGGAAGGCTTTTCCCCTCTGCCAGAAATTCTACTAAGGGTACCAGTCTCTCGAGACTGGCCTCTGGTGTAACTTGAGCAGCAAACGCAGCGCCCTGTAACGGCACACCGGCAGGGAACAACTGGTTTAACCGCTCTGAAACCCTCCTCAGAGGGAGCGAGCGTCCCTCGGGAAATCGCTCGCTGGGACCGTCTGCGCCCCGGCATTACGGCGGGGTTGGCAGAACGGGCCCCTGAGGGCACCGAGGAGGAATGGGCACCGTAGAAAGAGGTGAACACCTTTCCGCCTCGGCGGGAACCACTCTCAGTGTCCTGCGCGCCGTGGCGCCAGGACTTCTCAGCCGAAGCCTTCTTAGCTAATATAACTGTCCTCAGATCAGTTCTATTACTGGGAGATTTCGGCTGAGAGTGCCGCGGCTGAGCCCACTGTCCAGCAGGGGGAGCACGAGACGCGACACTCTGCTTAAGCGCCCTATGTGATGAGCTCGCAGACGGCCGGGGCTGCTCCCGCCCAGCAGTCCCAGGGACATGAATTTTTAAAAGGGAGAAATTTGTTAAAAGCTGTTATTTGCTTTTCCTTCTCCTGGAATTTATTGATGACAGAATTTACAGCATCGCCAAATAAACCCAGGGGGGAGAGAGGAGTGTCTAAAAGGAAAGCTTTTCCTTTCCCTTTTATATTTGTCTGATTTAACCACAGATGTCTTTCTACGGCCACGCAGGGAAAAATCAGCCGCCTGACGCAGTTCGGGAACCACGTCAGCACTGACCTCCTCACTCTCACTCACGTCCCTCAGCAGGTCAGCCTGGTATGCCCGTTTTTCTTTTCTCTTCATAACAGACATAGTATGCAGACATGACCTGCCGCCGAATACGCTTTACCCACAAAAAACGAAATATTCATAAGAGGCTTGGTGGGTAATGCCGGTGCCTTAACAGATGACGCAGCCTCGAGGGAGAGAAAACTCGCAAGCGTCTCTACCACGCGAGGCATAGCCGAACAACCATATGATTTATCCCCCACCATATTTAAATATGTTGAAGTCTGGGGACTAAACATTTTCTCTATATGACACCGGTTTTTCCCACGATTTCGACACCTCAGTGTGGAGATCGGGAAAAAAAAGACGGCACGCACCGGCATGGAGGTTGCACTCGTGACGGCGAAAATCTCTCATCTAATTTTAATTTAGAAACAGACTCCTGTCTAGTCACTGGCCATACAATGCTGAGTTTTTCTACAGCTCTTGTTAATACCTCCACTAGCTCATCGCTTTCGGGAATGTAAGGTGGCGAATCCTCCACATCTCCCTTATATATACTAGCAACATCCAGCTCCTCAGAACTGGATAGAAGTAACACTGGTGCCTCAGCCCGAGCGGAAGAAACCGCAGCGCGTGCTTCCGAATATGGGACTGAGGCACTGGATCTCACAGGTGAAGGGAGAGATAAGGCAGAGCCCGTCTCTAACCCCGCTGAGAGATCCATATGCGATCCCCACGATACGCGTCGTCGCTCTGCCTCGGCAAGAGCGGGACCCGAACCGCGGGGAGCGCGCACCGAACCGCTCTCCTCGAAGAGCGCCCGGCGGGAGCGGAGCGTCCTTAATGGCAGACGCTCGCAATGCTCACAATCAGCTCCCTCGAAAGCTGACTGGGCATGCTACACTCCCAAACAAACAACACAAAGAACGTGTGTATCCCCACTCGTTAAATAACGCGAGCAGGGAGGGACACACTCCCTAAACTGCTGTTTGTTCGCCATATCTCTCTTAATATATATATATATATATATATATATAAATTGTTTGTGTGGTGCAGAGTATGTAAGGACAGACAATATTCACACAGGGACAGATTCACATATAGCGCGACTGAAGGCACAGAAGCTATTGCGCTTGTGTTTATGGGGTGCTTTATAGTTTCCTGGTCGATGACGTCACCCGCCTATGACGTTCCATCTCTCCATTGGGCTGATTCCATACGTGCTTCAGGACGCACAACGCAGAGGCGTTCCCACAGCTTGACGCAGCTCGAGTTCCCTTGAAAGGGAACCCTAATATTGGTGTAATCTCTGCGAGGTCTCAACCACAAACGCAAAACTTTGTGGTGGGTGATACGGGCATAGCTTTACTAAAGGAATATATTATGGAAGTAATTTTCAAACTATATTTTATATTATGGTTTTCATGTTGATTTAAAGTTTTTGTTATTAACTAATACCTTTATTTTTTACATCCAGCACAAAATTTTGTTTCAAAAATCGTTCTCTGATCCCAAATAATCAGATAATGTTGTGTTCACAATCTACAATTAGATATTATCCTGCTTAGTATGTGTGTAAATAGTTGTGCTTAAATGTTTGGATGTATTTTTACACGCCAACATATTTTGTCACACCGTAGTGATGCAAAGTTCCACACTCTTGTAAAGACTATGGTCTAACTTTAAAACATAATCTTTATAAATGAATTCAAAAGACCAAATCACTAAGAAAACAGGGGTGAAAAGCACCGTTTATAATAAATACACAAAGTATTAACGCAAAAAGTAAGTGTATGCTGTTTCACACTTAAACTATTACAACAGAATCACATCTGACTATGCAGATAAAATTGCACAAAAGTAAATTCTAGTGATCAACTTGCTAAAGAGTAAATACAACATGAGCCATACAGAAAAGCCACTTGTGATCAGTTTTGTAATTGACATTTTATATAGTCAATTAGGCCGTTTACATCTTGCTTCTTTTTGTTTTTGTACAGTTTGCAAAAATTATAGTCTCCGAGCGTGGTCAAACATATAGGAATTTATGAAAAACATGAACAGATATTTCTACATGAGATATTTCTTTTAGAACATCTTTCAGCTATGTCTACGAAACATCGACATGAAAGATGAGTATTGCTGTTTTTCTGCTACCTATAAAACTATTATACTTCAAACTCGTCTAGCTATTGCTCATTTCACAGCACAGTTTTTTCTACGTGGCTAAACAACGGTTAAGCTAATGAATTACCGGCTATATTTTTACGTGAATGGCGGGATGATTCATTTTTTAATCCGTCTACACCGATACTTTGACACAAGAGTTTTAGGTCTGATCCAGAAAACAGACGGTAAGCAGTAAGTGATGAAAACATGTGATAAGCAGTTTTGGCCTCATCATCAAAATGTTTTAACATAGCGCAAGTTTCAATTGTTTGATAAATTATCTAACGAATATACCTAACTATCAACAGTTATATGTGAAACAAGCTCAGTCACATTAGAGTTGGATTCTTGTTTATATCGTACATTGTTATTGAACCGCATGTCTAACAGTGCTGGTGTTCTTAAATTGTTTACCACGGTTTCATTTTTAACAACACTATCGCCACACTTATCGTATTGCCGGGTGTGATTGTAATGTTTTGTATGGTGTCTTATTTACACTTTCACCCCATGGATATCGGTTTCCTACAGTTAGCCGTAGTGAACTCTAGGTCTTCTCTTTGTTCATATACGACAGTATGCAACATGAATTGGCTTGATTTAATAAAATGATGGTTTAAACCACATTATTTTATTATACCATTTTTAAATAGCGCTTAAATGTATATTTTATATTTTAACCCTTTATGCAAATATAGAATAGGCCTACCGCTCAAGGATCTCTGAAATATTTTTTTCGTGTAAAACATCTATGTAGATCTGTCTATGTTTTTTAAAAATACAAAGACATCTTTCTACCAGCGACCCTCAAAATCTGGGGATACAACAAAACACAGTGCATCCGTGTACGATGATTGATCAGAAAATTACTTTTGTCGCTTTTTCTGAATAATCTCACCAAGTGCGGGTGCTTGATAACTATTGAACAACCCTGAATTCGGTTACTCAATACATTTGAATGCGCTAAAGGTCTATAACTGAACTTTAACGTCTTAATAGTTGGTAAAAGTTAACTTAAAGCCTTACTTTCTAAACGCTTTTTACGGAACTTGTTGCGAAGCTTCACCCATCCATATGTAAAAAAAAAAAATATATATATATATATATATATATATATATTGGTGTAATTAATAGAATTCTCTCTGGCAGTATATGCATAACTTCTCCATGACTTTACTTCTGATTCAATGAGGCTTTAATCCTACGTACGATGACACCCCTATACAACTCCTCCTACGGGGCGGGCTGAGCACTATCAGTTGGCCTGATAAACTCTACACAGAGCCCAGCCTCAGTTATCGCATACAACCCCTGGCTCTAGCTCTAATAGTCGTGGACTGCTGTGCTACTGCAACATCTCATCGATCAAAAGTGGAAGGAATTGATCAGAAGTTCCTGTTTGTCTGAGCCTGACGCAAACTACGCTTCTTCGACTCACGCTTCTGACCCAAAAACTTTGTTAACGCACAAGGCCTGGACGATTGTGCTGCAAGGACTCGCTCAAGAGATTCCTGAAACTATTAGAATCTTTCACCATCAAACAGATTCCTATTTGAAAATCTGATAACTTCAGAAATGGCGACGCAAAAGCTGACGGAGAACGACTGCCCGTTGAGTTCCAGCGATGCGGGACACAAGTATCATCCGGCGTGTGAGTGCGCCACGGGGAATGGCTGTCGTTTAAGAGATACGCTAGACTCTATGATTAAAGACCATTTTAGAGGCCCGATGGTTAGCTTGATGCACAGGATCATCGAGGCTGCGTTTGATGAGAATAACGATTGTGCAAGGGATACCAAACATGTGAAAAATCTCAAAAAAAGAAATGGATGTCATAAGAGGCTTGGTTGGATCCTTGACAGATGTTACGCCCATGTTTTTAAACGGCAAAGAACCGATCGGCGTAATCCTCAGAAAAGTTCTGGATGTGATGCTTGAATCTCGTGAGGAATTCAAAGTCGACGAACTACTCTGTATGTGTACGTTTCTAACAGATCTCTGTGTGTCACTGTTGTCAAAAAATGTAAAAACAGATGTTGATGAAATAGTTGAATGTTTGGTCAGTTATGCCCTAGAGCAAAACATGATTGCGTACCGCGACTTTGTATTCTGGCTGGATCACCTGTAAATGTCGTTATTGTTTCACTTTTTTTCCTTCACTATGTTGAAATAAAAAATGACAAAATTGTATTTTGTGGTCATGTCCGAGCTCATAAAAATGGTAGGCTATTACACAACTTATTCTATAGCAGGTAAAAAATTATTATATATTAGAAAGTAGCTAGGATGTATTTTATTTTGCGCATGCTTTAAGTTAACTTTTACCAACTATTAAGACGTTAAAGTTCAGTTATAGACCTTTAGCGCATTCAAATGTATTGAGTAACCGAATTCAGGGTTGTTCAATAGTTATCAAGCACCCGCACTTGGTGAGATTATTCAGAAAAAGCGACAAAAGTAATTTTCTGATCAATCATCGTACACGGATGCACTGTGTTTTGTTGTATCCCCAGATTTTGAGGGTCGCTGGTAGAAAGATGTCTTTGTATTTTTAAAAAACATAGACAGATCTACATAGATGTTTTACACGAAAAAAATATTTCAGAGATCCTTGTGCGGTAGGCCTATTCTATATTTGCATAAAGGGTTAAAATATAAAATATACATTTAAGCGCTATTTAAAAATGGTATAATAAAATAATGTGGTTTAAACCATCATTTTATTAAATCAAGCCAATTCATGTTGCATACTGTCGTATATGAACAAAGAGAAGACCTAGAGTTCACTACAGCTAACTGTAGGAAACCGATATCCATGGGGTGAAAGTGTAAATAAGACACCATAAAAAACATTACAATCACACCCGGCAATACGATAAGTGTTGCGATAGTGTTGTTAAAAATGAAACCGTGGTAAACAATTTAAGAACACCAGCACTGTTAAACATGCGGTTCAATAACAATGTACGATATAAACAAGAATCCAACTCTAATGTCACTGAGCTTGTTTCACATATAACTGTTGATAGTTAGGTATATTCGTTAGATAATTTATCAAACAATTGAAACTTGCGCTATGTTAAAACATTTTGATGATGAGGCCAAAACTGCTTATCACATGTTTTCATCACTTACTGCTTACCGTCTGTTTTCTGGATCAGACCTAAAACTCTTGTGTCAAAGTATCGGTGTAGACGGATTAAAAAATTAATCATCCCGCCATTCACGTAAAAATATAGCCGGTAATTCATTAGCTTAACCGTTGTTCCCTTTCGTTGTCACTCCGAGTTACGTCGGATGACGACGAATGGGGTTTCGCTTAGAAAGCCTATCAGCTTCGAGTATTACAAAACGAGCCTATGGCAAAGAAATGCCATGGGTCTGCGGAATTTGCATGACGTAACTCCGCCCCACCTCGTGGGTATAAAAGGAGGAAGTCCGCAACAGCAGTTTATGTTTTCGCTTCGGAGCCAAGTGTATTCTTCTCTCCACAAGCCATCTCTGAATTGTCAGCTTTACAAACGAGTACCTCGAGTGTTGGTGTGACGGCGATCTACGGCGAGCGCGTGCTTCCTGCTGATCTGTTGCAGTGGTCTGTCTAGTATGTTTGGGCTTGATCATGCTAGAGCAGCGCTCGTGGATGACTCATGTTTTCTCCATGGAAACATGATCATCGCGTCATTAAGGTCGAGACTCGGTGAACTCACATGAGTGAGAGTCCCCTCATCCACCCCCCGATCTTCGGCTGGTGGCCAGGGTGACCTGAGGGTTTCGGTCTGGAACAAGGCGCCGACTATGTGTCCGCGACCCCAGCCCCCCTCTTCAATGACGGTGCCCGCTAGTGAACAGGTGATTCCCACGGGTCTACCCTCTGGTGGCCCGTGTGTTTCATTTGAAGCTACAGAGGATGATATTATGTTTGTAGCAGCTTCACTAGGTGGGTTTGATTTTCCTGGAAGTGACGACTCGTCGAGTCTGATCCGGAGATGACGGCCATGCTTTCCCGGGACGATTGGTTTTTGGGTGAGGCCGCCGACCCTCGTCCACGGCAAACCCCAATACCGTTCTTCCCGGACGTGCATGATGAGATCAGGGGCCATTCGCTGATCTCATCCCCCTTTCCTCCCCTCGATGGGGCCGCTGCCCGTGGGTACACTGGGGTTCCCCCGGCTGAACGCTCTGTTGCGATGCTATGTGTCCTCAGAGTGCTTCTTCTCGGCGCAATCCTAAGCACCCGTCCGTGGCCTGTAGTTTTTCGTCTACGCTTGTGGCGAGATCCTATAGCGCCACGGGACTGGCGGCCGCCTCACTGCGTAACATGGTCATTCTGCTGGTCTACCTGACCCAGATGCTCATGGACCTGCACGAGGGCGGGACTGACCCAGGGCTCTTCACTGAGCTGCGCGCCGCCACTAACCTTGCTCTCCGAGCGACGAAAGTGGCCGTACGCTCCCTTGGTCAGGTGATGCTCACCATTCGGTGGCCGTACCTGTTTGATGTGCTGGATGTCGCGCGGACCCGTCTGTCCGACATTCCCATATCCCAGGTCGGCCTCTTCGGCGGTGCGGTTGAGGGCTGGCCCAACAGCTCTCAGCCGTCCATGAGCAGACTGACGTTGATTCTGTCCCGACGGCCCCGCCGTCCGCTCAGATCCCTCGGTCTGCCCACCGCCAAGGGCGCCCTCCCCCGGCTCCCACCCCGCCCGTTCACCCGGGCCGGCTCTGGAGGCCGCGGCCGGACGCCACAGCCCTCTCCAGCCCCGCCCCCGCTACGCGCCGGGTTAGGTGGCGCTCTTGAGAGGGGCTCCTCAGAGATGGGACTCAGTTCTTTCCAGGAGTTGGGAGCAGGACCACTCCTTTCCCCGGTGGAGGACCGGGGAAGAATCCTTATTCGCAAAGAACTGACTCTCCCGTCTCTGAGCACACAGAGTTCTCGGACGACACAGAGCGGCGCCCTCTAGCCGTGCTCTCCTCGTCCCCCTCTGTCCCAGAGGTGGTTGACACGGCGTGCCGTCCACGGACCGCTTCGCCCCTGTCCCCCTCTGTCGCCAGACCCCTGGCAGAGCAGGCCCCCGTGGGTCGACCAGCCTGGTCCTCCCCTGGCCCCCTCTGCCAGGGCGCGGTTGCTAACTGTGCCCCCACACCGGGCCGCTATGCCGTCCACGTCTGGGCCAGTTACTCCGCTTCGCTGCCCCTCCGGGGGGACGCCTGTCGTCGCGTGATCCCGCCGGTTCAGTTCCTGCGAGCCTGGCTAAAGCTTCCCCGTCTGTCCCGATGGATCGCGCGTTCCGCGTGGTCCGCTCCTCTTTGGTCGGTGGCAATGCCCCCGTCATGAGAGCAGAGATTGCCACCCTGCTGGCGAAGGGTGCAATCGAGACTGTCCCTCCAGCCGAGATGAGGTCCGGGTTCTACAGCCCCTACTTCATTGTCCCCAAGAAAACCGGTGGGTTACGGCCAATCCTGGACTTGCGCGTGCTGAACCGCTCCCTTCACAGGCTGCCGTTCAAGATGCTCACCGCCAAACGCGTTCTCGAATGCGTGCGGCCCCAGGATTGGTTTGCAGCGATCGACCTGAAGGACGCCTACTTTCATGTCTCCATTCTTCCTCGACACAGACCGTTCCTACGGTTTGCTTTCGATGGGGAAAGGCATACCAGTACGCGGTTCTCCCTTTCGGGCTAGCCCTGTCTCCTCGCACCTTCACGAAGGTCGTCGAGGCTGCCCTTGTTCCCCTTCGGGAACACGGGGTTCGCATCCTGAGTTATATCGACGACTGGCTGATCCTAGCTCACTCTCGAGATCAGGTTTGCGAACACAGGGACCTAGTGCTCCGGCACCTAGCTCGTCTGGGCCTTCGGGTCAACTGGGAGAAGAGCAAACTTTGCCCCGTGCAGAGGATCTCTTTTCTCGGTATGGACATCGACTCGGTCGCCATGTCCGCGCAGCTTACGAGCGAGCGCGCACAGTCACTGCTGACTTGCCTGAGACATCTCAAGAGCAAGAGTGCGGTTCCACTGAAACATTTTCAGAGGCTCCTGGGGCATTTGGCATCACGCCGCTCGGATTGCTTCATATGAGACCGCTTCAGCTTTGGCTTCGCGACCGAGTCCCGAGGTGGGCATGGCAACAAGGCACGCTCCGAGTACCAGTTACTCCGACCTGCTGTCAGTTCCTCACCCCGTGGTCGAACCTCAGTGTTCTCAGGGCGGGTGTCCCCCTGGAACGAGCTTCCCGGCATGTTGTGGTCTCCACAGATGCCTCCACCACGGGCTGGGGCGCCATTTGCAATGGACATGCTGCTGCGGGCTCCTGGACAGGACCCCAGCGGCTATGGCATGGCTATGGCATGTCAATTGCCTCGAGTTGTTGGCAGTACGCCTTGCCCTGCACCACTTCCGGGCGTTGCTCAGGGGTTAACACGTACTAGTCCGCTCAGACAATACCGCTACTGTAGCGTACATCAACCATCAAGGTGGTCTACGCTCCCGCCGTATGTCACAACTCGCCCGCCACCTCCTCCTATGGAGTCAGAAGCATCTGAGGTCGCTTCGAGCCATTTTCATTCCCGGAGCCCTGAACTGTGCAGCCGACGAGCTCTCACGGCTTCAGCCCCTCCCTGGAGAATGGCGACTCCATCCCCAGTCGGTTCAGCTGATTTGGGACCAGTTCGGGGACGCAAAGATAGATCTTTTTGCCTCTCACGACTCGACCCATTGCGCTGGCGCACAGCTGGCCGCCGGGCCGCAAATATGCGTTTCCCCCAGTGAGCCTTCTTGCGCAGACCTTGCGCAAGGTCAGGGAGGACGAGGAGCAGGTCATTTTGGTCGCGCCGTATTGGCCCGGCCGGACCTGGTTCCCCGAACTTGCACTCCTCGCGACAGCACCTCCCTGGCCCATTCCTCTGAGGAAGGACCTTCTTTCTCCGGGACGGGGTACCCTCGCCCCGATCTCTGGAGCCTCCACGTGTGGCTCCTGGACGGCTCGAGGTAGGTTTGAGTACCCTTCCACCAGCGGTGGCGGCTACCATCACTTCCGGTGTCGTCCACGAGACACGTCTATGCGTTGAAGTGGAACCTCTTCGTCGACTGGTGCTCTTCTCACCGAGAAGACCCCCGGAGATGCTCGATCAGCGTTGTGCTTTCCTTCCTTCAGCAAGGGTTGGAGCGAAGGCTGTCTCCCTCCACCCTTAAGGTCTATGTTGCCGCCATTGCCGCACATCATGACCCCGTCGAAGGTAAGTCGGTAGGGAAGCACGACCTGGTCATCAGGTTCCTGAGAGGAGCGAGGAGACTAAATCCTCCTCGCCCTCCTCTCGTTCCCTCTTGGGACCTCTCAGTGGTTCTAACTGCCCTGAAGAGTGCTCCCTTTGAGCCCCTGCAATCAGTTGAGCTTAAGTTCCTGTCAATGAAGACAGCGCTCCTGGTTGCACTGGCCTCCATCAAGAGGGTAGGGGACCTGCACGCATTCTCCGTCGACGAAGCGTGCCTGGAATTCGGGCCGGCCTTCTCTCACGTGATCCTGAGACCCCGGCCCGGATACATGCCCAAGGTTCCTACCACACCCTTTCGGGACCAGGTGGTGAACCTGCAAGCGCTGCCCCCGGAGGAGGCAGACCCAGCCTTGGCACTGCTCTGTCCAGTACGCGCTCTTCGCGCCTATGTAGACAGGACGCAGTGTTTCAGGACCTCAGACCAGCTCTTGTCTGTTATGGTGGGAAGCTGAAGGGAAAGGCTCTCTCCAAGCAAAGGTTGTCTCACTGGATAGTGGATGCCATTGCTTTGGCATACCAGCAGCAAGGCCGACCGTGCCCCCTTGGTGTGACGGCCCACTCCACCCGGAGTGTGGCATCCTCTTGGGCTCTAGTGCATGGCGCCTCGCTAACAGACATCTGCAGAGCTGCAGGCTGGGCGACACCTAACACATTCGCCAGATTCTATAATCTCCGAGTGGAGCCAGTGTCCTTCCATGTACTCGCTTCAACTAGCTAGTACCGGACCCGCTCAGGTGTCTTCGCTTGCTCGCCATTCCACTTCACGGACTGGATACGTGCGATATTCTCCTCAGGTGAGCTTCCCCGAAAGCCCTGAGTTCCTCCAGCACTCCTGACGTCGGCGCCAGTGTCTCTTGCCTGCGCGTCGGCTAGGTGCCTCCCGTGTGAATGGTCCCTCCCCTGAGCGACCCCCACATGTGTATTTCCACTGTAAGCCTCTCTGAGCATGTGTCTTTCCCTTGGCAAGCCACCTTGCCACCCCTAGGGTTGAAATATTCCACCTGCGGCTGGACACCCCAGTGTTCTCCATATGTTTCCTTCGGGTCATATGTGTATGAAGGTATGTACCCTCTGGGTTGGCATTAATTGCATACTTCCCCTAGCTTGGGATATGCTTCCCAGTGTACCTTGGTATTCCTGTGTTAAATTGAGTCCTTCGTCCTTCTATGTCAGGGACCTCGATTTACACAGGGCACTGGAAGACAGCTGAGAAGGTGGCGTGATTAGACTGGTAACCCCATTCGTCGTCATCCGACGTAACTCGGAGTGACAATGAAAGGGAACGTCTCGGTTACGTATGTAACCCTCGTTCCCTGAGTAGGGAACGGAGACGTTACGTCTGCCTGCCACTTTCCGCTGTACCACGGGGATCGCCTGAGCTCAGTCTTGGCTCCTCAGCGAAGAAACATAAACTGCTGTTGCGGACTTCCTCCTTTTATACCCACGAGGTGGGGCGGAGTTACGTCATGCAAATTCCGCAGACCCATGGCATTTCTTTGCCATAGGCTCGTTTTGTAATACTCGAAGCTGATAGGCTTTCTAAGCGAAACCCCATTCGTCGTCATCCGACGTAACGTCTCCGTTCCCTACTCAGGGAACGAGGGTTACATACGTAACCGAGACGTTTAGCCACGTAGAAAAAACTGTGCTGTGAAATGAGCAATAGCTAGACGAGTTTGAAGTATAATAGTTTTATAGGTAGCAGAAAAACAGCAATACTCATCTTTCATGTCGATGTTTCGTAGACATAGCTGAAAGATGTTCTAAAAGAAATATCTCATGTAGAAATATCTGTTCATGTTTTTCATAAATTCCTATATGTTTGACCACGCTCGGAGACTATAATTTTTGCAAACTGTACAAAAACAAAAAGAAGCAAGATGTAAACGGCCTAATTGACTATATAAAATGTCAATTACAAAACTGATCACAAGTGGCTTTTCTGTATGGCTCATGTTGTATTTACTCTTTAGCAAGTTGATCACTAGATCAACTTGTGCAATTTTATCTGCATAGTCAGATGTGATTCTGTTGTAATAGTTTAAGTGTGAAACAGCATACACTTACTTTTTGCGTTAATACTTTGTGTATTTATTATAAACGGTGCTTTTCACCCCTGTTTTCTTAGTGATTTGGTCTTTTGAATTCATGTATAAAGATTATGTTTTAAAGTTAGACCATAGTCTTTACAAGAGTGTGGAACTTTGCATCACTACGGTGTGACAAAATATGTTGGCGTGTAAAAATACATCCAAACATTTAAGCACAACTATTTACACACATACTAAGCAGGATAATATCTAATTGTAGATTGTGAACATAACATTATCTGATTATTTGGGATCAGAGAACGATTTTTGAAACAAAATTTTGTGCTGGATGTAAAAAATAAAGGTATGAGTTAATAACAAAAACTTTAAATCAACATGAAAACCATAATATAAAATATAGTTTGAAAATTACTTCCATAATATTTTCCTTTGGTAAAGCTATGCCCGTATCACCCACCACAAAGTTTTGCGTTTGTGGTTGAGACCTCGCAGAGATTACACCAATATTAGGGTTCTCAAACATTGCCTGTTTTTTAAGGAATACAAACTTTGCCATTGTTTATTATGTGCAATATATCATTATATGGCCAGTTTGGTTTCTTCTTACTTGTACAATATACTTGGTTCTAAATACAAAAATTAAAACTCCATCACCAATCAATTATTAAAAACATTTTATTTAAAAAAACTGTTTAAGTACATAATGCCAAACAATAGGCTACAACAGTTGTTATTGTAGTTTCTTCATGAGAGATTCTTTATGCTTGAACAAAGCGTTGACCAGGTCGTTGGCAATGCTTTCACAATTCACATAGTCCAGCGGTTCCCTCGTCTTCATCTGGTGTGTTGGATTCGCTCGCACATTTGTAACTGATTCATTGAGCAATCAAGATTGTCAATTATTGGATCAATGTTCTTCACTTTTTCAACCAACTGACTGGTGTTTGCTTTCAGAAACCTTTGATGATCTGAGAATATAAAAATTAAACAATAACAGGAAAAAGGAAAATGAAAGCAAAATGGGAAAGAATATAAAGATTGAATCTAACTTTGTATTATCCTGTTTCTCTTCTTTCCCAGTATCCCCGTTTAGGCAGTATTTGGCTTTGATCAAATCTGCAGTAAATAAATAAGTTTGATAAGTCTGCAGTAAAATAAATGGCTGATGAAGGCTGTAGTAATTGTTACAATTCTGAGTCTGAATAATCCAGGAGCATGACACCGCATAAAATAAATTAATCTTGGCTTATTCTACAAAACTCGATCCAATAGTACCAAAAACATAAAAAAATTCTGTATTGCAAATGTGCACATGCCAATGTTAGACCAGAATGTAACCTTCCTTAAAATTGGCCCCAAATAGTTAACTACGACTGCTTAATTAAGATTAATTTTATACATTACATAGGCGAAAACTGTTTTAATAGTTTCTCGTGTATTACACTTACAATTTGCCGCACATTTGATTTGGCAGAATATTTTGGCATATTGATCTCAAAGGAGCTTGAACCAGTTATGATCGGCGAAAACACATGGACATCATCAGATGCAGAGATTTTGCCTGTTTACATAAAATATCTGTCAGTTCATCTGTCAATTGTTCATTTTTTTTCTTCTTTTATTATTGCTGCCATGAATTGAGTTAATTCGTGCCTTTGATAAAATCTGCAGTAAATAAATAAGTCTGCAGTAAAATAAATGGCTGATAAAGGCTGTAGTAATAGTTACAATTCTGAGTCTGAATAATCCAGGAGCATTACAGCACATAAAATAAATTCTACAAAACTCGATCCAATAGTACCAAAAACACAAAACAATTCTGTATTGCAAATTTGCACATGACACTGTTAGACCAGAATGTAACCTTCCTTAAAATTGGTCCCAAATAGTTAACTACGACTGATTAATTAAGATTAATTTTATACATTACATAGGCGAAAACTGTTTTAATAGTTTCTCGTGTATTACACTTACAATATGCCGGCACATTTGGTTTGGCAGAAGTCATATTGATCTCAAAGGAGCCAAGAGTTAAACCAGTTATGATCGGCGAAAACACATGGCCATAATCAGATGCAGAGATTTTGCCTGTTTACATAAAATAGCTGTCAGTTCATCTGTCAATTGTTCGTTATACATAGAGTGCAACAGTGCCTCCCCCCCTTTTTCATTCTTATTTCCCATAGTGATTTTAAAAAATATATATTTATATATAAATATGCAAAATATGCATATATAGCTTATACAAACATTTCAGTATTTTGAGAGGGTAGGGAGATTATGTCATTCGCAGTGCTTCATGGAAGTGGGCAGAGCTATTTTGGAGTGTGTTGCTTTTTTTTAAAAAACTATGTTTGACATAATTTTCACTACAGCATCATGGCTCATGGGTAATGTAGTTTTCACCAGGAGTTCAACTGTGAAACACGATTATTTACAATAAAATAAGCTGAAGGCTTTATCAGAAGCAAATACCTCCCTTTTCTTGATCAAACAATCAAACTAACTGTCACATCACTTTGTAACTGTAACATCAAAGCTTATGTTAACATCAAAGGCCAATATCTCCTTTTTCTTGATCAAATGAACTTCAAACGATCAAACTAACTGTCACACATCCATCATTTTGACAGAAAGTGTAACCGCAAGGGGCGGAACTAGGTTAAAGGTAACCATCCATCATTTTGACAGAAAGTGTAACCGGAAGGGGCGGAACTAGGTCAAAGGTAACAGGAAGGGGCGGAACTAGGTCAAAGGTAACAGGAAGGGGCGGAACTAGGTCAAAGGTAACAGGAAGGGTTAAATTAGTAAACTATTTATTTTATATATGATATATTTTAATTTATACACTTTTAAAGGAACACAATGCTTTTCAATGGGCTCAGGAACGTGTCACAAAAACAGATACCAGGCCAGCCACACGCT
Source organism: Gila orcuttii (assembly GCA_026230005.1). Classification (NCBI taxonomy): domain Eukaryota; kingdom Metazoa; phylum Chordata; class Actinopteri; order Cypriniformes; family Leuciscidae; genus Gila; species Gila orcuttii. The sequence goes on from JAPDVR010000023.1 coordinate 30,681,215, forward strand.
GGTGTGACAGAGAGAAAAGACTTTAGGCGAAACACTTGTGGTTTTTTTTTCAACCATGGTGAAACAGTAAGATGATTTATTTTTGTTTAATTTATATACTTTTAATTGAACAGCATAGTTTTTCAACTTGAGTCAGTGTCAAATATTTGTGAATGACTAAATGTCAATTTTATAACCATTTCATTTAAATGAACATAATGCTTTTTCAACTTCTGTGTGAGATAAACTTCCAAGGTCCTCAGCAATGCGGAGGGAGGGGAATTCCTGCTTTGACAAAGACACACACACACACACACACACATAGACGCTCGCTCGCTATGTTTTTAAAACAGTGCAAGGTCATTCATACATTGGATTGTTTGCCATATGTTTGTGGCTCCATTTTATTTAAACTTTTTGTGTGAGATTTTATTTTATATTCTTTTAAAGAACAGAAAAACTTTCACCATTTGATTTAAACTGAAATGCTTGGTTCAGTGAATAGTTATACATTTTATTCAAACTTTTTTGTGTGAGATTTTATTTTATCTAAACAGACAGATAAGTGCACCTGGCGCATCCTTTACTGCTTTGACAAAAGACACACATACATAGACGCTCGCTCTCTATGTTTTTGAAACAGTGCAAGGTCATACAATGGATTGTTTGCAATATTTTTGTAGCTCCATTTTATTCAAACTTTTTGTGCGAGATTTTATTATATATTCTTTTAAAGAACAGATAAACTTTCACCATTTGATTTAAACTGAAATGCTTGGTTCAGTGAATAGTTCTACATTTTATTCAAACTTTTTGTGTGAGATTTTATGTTATATTCTTTTAAAGAACAGATAAACTTTCACAATTTTTTCTTATCACTTTCACAGCTTCCCCTTGATAAAGCTCAGGGATATTTAGGGGATGCGGTGACAAAACACCAACTTCAAAAATTCAAACTAACTGTCACATCACTTTGTAACTGTAACATCAATGCTTATGTTAACATCAAAGGCCAATACCTCCCTTTTCTTGATCAAACAATCAAACTAACTGTCACATCACTTTGTAACTGTAACATCAAAGCTTATGTTAACATCAAAGGCCAATATCTCCCTTTTCTTGATCAAATGAACTTCAAACGATCAAACTAACTGTCACACATCCATCATTTTGACAGAAAGTGTAACCGCAAGGGGCGGAACTAGGTTAAAGGTAACCATCCATCATTTTGACAGAAAGTGTAACTGGAAGGGGCGGAACTAGGTCAAAGGTAACAGGAAGGGGCGGAACTAGGTCAAAGGTAACAGGAAGGGGCGGAACTAGGTCAAAGGTAACAGGAAGGGGAGGGACCGGAAGGGGCAGGACAAGGGGCGGGACAGGAAGGGGATGAACCGGAAGGGGCGGGGAAGATCAAAGGATAGCCACGCCCACCTGTCAATCAATCATTTTGACAGTTGCTGTAGGCTACTTACTACTGATTAATCATTGGAAATATTTACAAACCTCCATCTCCGCAGCAGAAACCACTGACTGTATTTTGTCTACCATTAATTATTTAGATGGCAACTGTGAAAAGATTATATTAGGTGACTCTTTAACTCTAATTGGCTTGATCGCTCTTCTCAGAAAGATCGCAATCTCTTTAATAGTATAAATCTCTCTCAACTCATAAAGGAACCTACTAGAGTCGGATCCAGTTCCTCATCTTTGCTTGACTGGATCTTAGTCTCCCATCCTGATAGAATTTTACAATCTGGGGTTTTACCTGATTCTTTTAGTGACCATTCTATGGTTTTCTGTATTTGGAAAATCAGAGTGCCTTGTCTTCCTCCTAAATTGATTAAAGTAAGACAATTTATTAAAATTAACCCTGAACTCTTCATACAGGATCTATTAAATATAAACTGGGAGAGATTTAAATTAATTCCAACAGTGGAAGATGCATGGAATTTTTTTTTATTTCGAGTTTTTCGAGATTATCAATAAGCATGCTCCTTTGATATCAATTAAGGTTAAGGGTCGACATTTACCTTGGATCAAGGGAGATCTCATATATTTATTTAAACAAAGAGACAAGGCCTGGAAAAAATATCGTAATACTGGACTCTACCGATTGGAATGCATATAAGGAGTTAAGGAATAAATGTAAAACCAACACAAGAAATGCTAAAGCAAACTACTATAAAGACTGCCTATCAACTGATTTTAAGAACCCGAAGAAATTTTGGAAGAGAATTAATGGTATAACCAATAAATCCACAAAAAGCTCTACTACGCATATTAGATTAAATAATCAAACTGTGAGTGAACCTTTATTAATTGCAGAGGCATTCAGTCAGCACTTTTCTACAATTGGCAGCTCTTGGTCTGGTTACACTTATGCTGGTCTTACATCGACTCAGTTTAGGTGTGGCAGCTCCTTTTGCTTCAAAACGATTTTTCCAATTGATGTTCAGCGGGTTATTGATAGTCTAAGCTCTGGATGCAATGCTGGTCCGGATGGTCTGGATATTAAGTTCTTTAAACTTGCTTCTCATGTTTTGTCATTTCCACTGGCTGATTTATTTAATTTATCTTTTGCAACTTGTGAAATACCCACAGCATGGAAAAGTGCTAGGATAATCCCTCTTCATAAAGGAGGCGACACATCAGACACTAATAATTATAGACCAATCTCCATTATCAACAGTATAGCAAAAATATTTGAAAAATTAATATTTAATCAATTAACTACATATCTTAATGACCATAATATACTATCTTCATACCAATCAGGTTTTCGACCTAGCCATTCCACCACCACAGCTCTTTTAAAATTTACAAATGATATACTGTCAGCAGCTGACAGCAATATGCTTACGGGTGCTATATTTATTGATCTCTCAAAAGCATTTGATATGGTTGATCATTATCTTCTTTTAGATAAATTGTATGCTATTGGTCTCTCTCTGAATTCTTTATTATGTTTCAATTCATTCCTTCACAATAGAAGTCAATGTGTCTCCTTTCTGGGAAGTCAATCAGATTTTAAGATAAGTGATAAAGGTGTTCCACAAAGATCATCCTTAGGCCCTCTTTTGTTCTCAATCTTTATTAATGATCTATCTCAAATCTGTTCTGACTGTCAATTTCATTTATATACAGATGATACTGTATTATACTTTTCTAGCTCTGATATTTCTCAAATTCAGTACTCTCTCCAATCTGATTTCAATTTGGTTCAAGGATGGCTTTCCTCGAACAAGCTTCTTTTGAATAAGAGAAAATCATATAGCATGTTGTTTTGCACTCGATCTGATCCTTCGATGTTAAGTAACTGGGGCCGTATTCACAAAGAATTTTATTTTACCACTAGGAGTACTCCTAAATCACACTAAAATATTTTAGCTAGGAGTTTTCTCTTAAAAGTTATTCACAACGCCTTTCAGACCTACTCTTAGTAAGGAAAAATGACAACTCCTAAACTAAGAGTGAGTCTTCGTTGCTATGGATGACGTCAATTCTCATGCACGAGCTTCCTCGCAATGATCACGGTGATTGGCCATCATGCGGATCATAACACAGACGCAACAAATCATGGAATTACGACATCTAAATATGTCTGTGTCCTACACAAAATAATAATAGTAATGTCATCGAAATGCATATATAATGACATGTTTGTGCAGGCCCAAGTGAAGTGTAATTCTAAAAAGGCAGAGAGAGAAAAGTGGTGAAATCAATTAAATTAAATCAAGGTAGCCTAATACCCTAATGAAACCGCCACTTGCCTAATAATGAAAAACGACACTTGCATTAACACTTGCTTGGTTAATTGACATCCTATTAGTATGGAAGCTTGTTTCCGCCACTGAATAAAAAAAATAATAATAATAATTGCGACTTTTTATCTCACAATTGCGAGATATGAAGTCAGAATTGTGAGATAAAAAGTCGCAATTACCTTTTTTATTTTTCATTCTGTGGCGGAAACAAGCTTCCATAGCCTAAATAGACTACTTAAAGCAAGGAAATGTTGCTCCTATTGAAGTAGTAATGTAGTTGAATGACGGTGGATTATGAACTCGCCAAAACGGAAAAGAAAGCCCAACATGGACGCAGGATCAGTTACCGCTGCTGGCCCAGTTGGTGCTGAAAAAAAAAACAAAAAAAACATAATAAAAGGGAAATTCGACACTGGGATATCAAGCAAAACTAAGCGTGAGGCATGGGAGAGGATTTGTTTGCAGATCAATCCAGCATTCCCGCTTGTGTCGCGGACCCCGGACGACTGCGAGAGGCGGTGGTATGCGCTACAATCCTTTGTGAATAAGTCTAAGTGAGTTAGGAGTCCTCTCGACTTCTTTTAAGCTGTCGCAGACTTAGGTGCTACTTTTAGGGCTAAAATGCTTCGTGAATTACTCTTAGTGAAAAAAATGAGGAGTCCTAAAGTTAGGAGTGACACGCCCATTATTTTTAGGAGTTGCTCCTAAATTCGCCAGTTAGGAGCTACTTTTAGCCTTAAAATTCTTTGTGAATACGGCCCCTGGTCTATTAGCTGTTTTGATGGAACAACAATAGAAAAAATTGAAGAACTCAAATATCTAGGCCTCTGGCTTGATTCTCAGCTATCCTTTAAATCTCATATTAATTTGATTACTAAGAAAATATTTGGTTGTCTGAAATCACTTTATCGTTCTGCTGACTGCTTCTCACTAGAAGTACGTAAGAGAATTATAACTCAATTAATATTCCCGATACTGGACTATGCGGATGTGGTCTATGGTAACACCTCTGGAACAAATCTCCGTCCTCTTAATGTTTTATATAATAGTCTTTGTAGATTTGTGCTCAGGTGTCCTTATAGAACCCATCACTGTCTAATGTATGAGTTATTGAACTGGCCTACGCCGAAGACCAGAAGACAACTCCACTGGTTAACACTTATTTTTAAATGTATTCATTTTAATTTCCCGTCATATCTGAAAGACCTTTTAATTCCTTTCAGCTCTCAATACAACTTAAGGCACATGGACCAACTGTTTCTAGTTACACCTAGAATCAGTAAAGAAATTGGTCGTTGTGCATTCAAATTCAAAGCTCCATCTGATTGGAATAAACTTCCTTCTTCACTAAGGTCGATCACTTCTCTTTATATCTTTAAATCATCTTTAATTACTCAATTTCAAACACTTTGCTCGTGTTTCTGAACTGTTTTAGGTCTCATACTACTCACTGTCCAGTGTACTGTATATATGTGTGTATTTGCTTACAAATATGGATTGTATACTTTACTTGTGCATGCAAGCAGATGTATTTATAAGGGGGTGTATAGTTTGCTTATGTGTACAAATGTCTATCTCTATTTTTTATAGAGGGATTTATTTATTTATTTATTTATTTATTTATCTATTTTTATTTTATTTATTTTTTATTGTTATTATTTTTATATGCTATATTATATATATATATATATATATATATATATATATATATATATATATATATTTTTTTTTTTTTTTTTTTTTATCATACCTTGTTTGTGCATAATCTGTGCATTATTGGCTGGTGAGGGGGTGGGGGGCTAGTTTCAGGGAGCATTGTTGGAGTGTGCGTGGGTGTGTGAGTGTGTGTCTTTGTACTTATGTGTTTGGAATTATCTCTAATATTTACTCTTTATCATCTTTATCAAAATGAAGTCTGTTCCGATATTTTGTCTTCAACATGAAGAACCTGTTGCTATCCACCGATCTATGTTGCGGTTCTAACGGCACTGAACTTAAACTTCACGTCGGAGCGCCACTATCCTTTTTTAGTAATCGCACAATAACTTGACAATTTAATATAAATTTTATATCAATATAGGCCTACATATTCTTTTTACTTTTTATTTTTTTATGGGAATTTCCTGGTAAAAATGAAGGTAAAAAAAATATTATTTTACATTTTATTTTGCCTTTCCACGGACCACCTGCAGTACCCTCACGGACCACTAGTAGTTTGGGATCTAAAATACTACTAAAAGAACTGATCAGAACATGGTGAAAAAAGGCAGAAAAGCAATCCCTGTCTACAAGCAAAACAAACTTGTACATTAGCCGCTTTTCCACTGTTGGGCTGAATGGTTCTAAGAATTTAAGGATGGAACCATCCTTAATTTTTTTTTTTTGCTACTTGTTTCCCTTGATTTCTATGTTTATGTACCACTATCTCAATTTATTTTTTATTGTTCTATGTCATGTTTCTATGTCATGTTTATTTGTACTTTATTGTAAAGCGACCTTGAGTACTCTGAAAGGGGCTATATAAAATAAACATATTATTATTATTATTATATTATTATTATTATTATTATCTTGTTTTGTTTGTCATTATTGTAAGGACCCCTTCGAAAATGAGATGGTACATCTCAAGGGGCTATCCTTGAAATAAAGAAATAAAGAAAAAATAATAGTATCTCTTCTTACTCATATATAGCAGTCGTGTGGGCAGCTTTGGAAAGTGAAACAGGTATCAGAGTCTTTAGAGAGGTTATTATAGTGAAAACCCCAAGCTGTCACATTTATCTGACACAAAAAGCAGGACCAGAGGCATTAGGTGCTGTGTGCATCTTTGTGCTGTCTCTCTGGACTGTAATGTGAAGAGATTAGTGAGTTCTCCAATGATTTCCTGATATTCTTCCACATTTTTGGTTGTTTGACCAGACACCTTCGGCTCTGGACACTTTGCCTCCATAGAGTTAACCTTGAAAAAAATCCTTGACTTTCCATCAGACCAGAAAAAGCCTCATCGCGGAAGTCATCCATGGTCATCAATCTTGTGTTCCTGGTCAAAAACAAAGTGAGGTTATTTTTCACACTTAAGGATACTGTTACGTCACTGCTCTGACACGGTTGGGTTGAAGATCCAAATGCAGCTTTATTGGGACAATCTAGAATCGTAATCCATTTAACAGGCAAAGGGACAAACACACGGGCAAACGATCCAAACAAAACAAGTTCCAAGAAACACAGTACAGATATGGTTTCATTTTCCACTGTAGGGCTGATAACAGAGCTCTTTGGAATGCAATGCAAATGCATCAGTCATTGCCTTGGTAATGCAAGAGTTTACAGACGATATGATATGCGACCACCTTCGCTCAAATACTGTGCCTGGAAAGCTAATGAAACTGGCAGCCAGACAACAGACAAGTGAACAATCCTGAGTGGCGACGTCACTACACTCCTTATACCAGCACGGATGGCCAATGGTGCTGAGAATTCCGGGCTGAGAATAATTTGTAATCATGCCGTGCCATGCTCAAGTGGGAATATAATGGTTCCATCCTTAAATTCTTAGAACCATTCAGCCCAACAGTGGAAAAGAATATGTAGGCCTATATTGATATAAAATTTATATTAAATTGTCAAGTTATTGTGCGATTACTAAAATAGGATAGTGGCGCTCGGACGTGACGTTTAAGTTCAGTGCCGTTAGAACCGCAACATAGATCGGTGGATAGCAACAGGTTCTTCATGTTGAAGACAAAATATCGGAACAGACTTAATATTGAACCAGATCTCAGATTGAGGCTGTCATCACTGGAACCTAACATCCAGAAATTAACGTCTGCAAAGCAACATCATCCATCTCATTAGGTGAGCATTTATTTAGTTGTTTGTTTGTTTTTAATATAGGCCTAAATTAGACAGACGATAAAAAGAGGAAGGGAAAGATGTGGAGGGGGACAAAGGGGGATATTATGTTCATATCGGGCTGGCAAATAGACTTCAATGGCTTTTCCTTTTGACAACTTTTTTTTTATTTTTAACCTGGAGTAGGCCTACTGTGTTTTTATTAAATGTGTATAGGGCAGAGGCAAATATGTTCTCATTATCACATCACACGCATAGCCTTTATAGGCAGTTTATATGAAACTAAATGTTTATAAATGGAATGAATAAGGCCTGTTATTATTTTAAAGGGGTCATGACATGGTTTTGTTTTTTGTTGTATTATGTTCCCTTGGGTGGAATTATAGTATTACTATAGTTTTTTGGACAAAAAACTTTTAAAATGTAGTGATTTATGACCTTTTCGCAGCCTGTTTCTCATCCTCTGATTCAAACAGTCTGTTTTGGGTGTGTTTCCCCTTTAAGAGTTCAGTGTTAACGCCTGTTGTTATGATTGGCTAACGTCAGTGCTTATGAATAAAAAGTAGTTTTAAGATGAAATACATTAGTTACAGTTTGCGGTGTCATTGTTGGGCCCAGAATAGTCGGCACGGCCTGATCTTTAAGCAAAAGTTACTGTGATTTGTTCTCAAAAGAGTCATCCTTGAAATGTAGAGAACGCACGCTTAAATGAACACTGCTGTGACTGGGGCGTCTGCAAAAAATAAACTGCATCCATTTTTCCCTGACGTCTGGATCTTTTGGCAGCGTATTCAAACATTTGTTTGTCCACAGCCAGGAACAGCACATCTGCGTGGCATCGCAATCTTCTTGTAAACAGACCCACTCGCTGCACGTCGACTGAACACCTGTGGGCGCGACAACGATGCGATGATGCGAAATGAGGCGTAGTTGTCTTGCACTTGAGGCGGTCATATGCAAACGATTGGAACGTCACTTCGTACCGTGACGTCACTACATACCATGGATCCACATCGAGCTGTATTTTAGAGCTTGATTAAATAAATTGTTCGTTTATAATGGGGAGGACGTCTTAAGCTATGAAACTTGCAGGAAGTTTTAATGGTACAAAGACCTCTTATATACCAAAAGATCAAGGCAAATTTGGTTTCTCATGTCATGACCCCTTTAATTTCCAGTTAGTTTCTTGATCTTGCGTTTCTGAAATGTTTTGCGGATGTGCTGTTAAGTGGACAAACTTAAGCCTACTTTTTGAGGACTTGTAAAACTCTGAAGATTAATAATCCCCTAAAATCGCCAAAGGTTTTGAAATGTTGACTATATCCAAGTGTTCTTATTACTGTATAGATTTCCACTGCTATGGAAATAAGCCTGTTGTTCAAATTAACCTGATTATGCCATCGGGCGCTTGAATAAATAAATTAATTAAATATGTGGCAGCCGTTGTGTGCAGTAAACTTTCTTTTACCAAGCCAGTTGTACTGATGTGATGACCAGTTATAGTTTTAGTGCTAGTAAGCCCATTTAGAGGTGCGGATTAATTCAGGTAGGACTGTGTGTAGACATATTTTATTATGTGTATTATGAGGTGGTCCGGGAAAATTCTTGATTACAAATAGTGGTCCAGACACAAAAAAAGTTTGAAAACCCCTGGGGTAGATTACTCCGTGTCTACACGGACGTGAGCGTTGCAATGCAACAAAAGCCAATAGAACCCATTATAATCAGTGTTTCTGTCTACACTAGATGAGAAGTTGCGCAACGAGTCCCCAACAATAAACTGATGTCTCATTGTATTTATGACTTACACCGTGCTTGAGCCATGCTTCTGACACAAAGGACAAATGGATTTGCAACAGGTGCTTTGACGTGTCCAGTATAGACAGCCTCAAACTGTTTTGGTGCGATGCGACACATCAACGGACGTGGCCAGTGCAGACACGGTGTTAGAATATGCAACGATATCACATTCCCGTCTGAACAGTTGAACAGAGTGGCAAAACATTCTGTAACATGACTGGTGCTAGTTAAGGGAATTGCAAAAAAACAGAGTAAAGCAAAAAATTATCTGCTTAAATTGGCAGTTGGACTTGACAGAGATCCTTACAATTTACTAAAGAATTAGTGGTCAATGTACATTATATGTACCTGATTTCAACACAGAGGAAATACACAAAGCAAAGCCTGAGCCCTTTATCTGCTATACCAGGAGTTTTCAATATTTTAGATGCCACTGACCTCAAAATATGATCATCCTTGTTTGAGGGACCCTCAGTCCATAGTAATACTATAATTCCACCCAAGGGAACATAATACAACAAAAAACAAAACCATGTCATGACCCCTTTAAAATAATAACAGGCCTTATTCATTCCATTTATAAACATTTAGTTTCATATAAACTGCCTATAAAGGCTATGCGTGTGATGTGATAATGAGAACATATTTGCCTCTGCCCTATACACATTTAATAAAAACACAGTAGGCCTACTCCAGGTTAAAAATAAAAAAAAGGAAAAGCCATTGAAGTCTATTTGCCAGCCCGATATGAACATAATATCCCCCTTTGTCCCCCTCCACATCTTTCCCTTCCTCTTTTTATCGTCTGTCTAATTTAGGCCTATATTAAAAACAAACAAACAACTAAATAAATGCTCACCTAATGAGATGGATGATGTTGCTTTGCAGACGTTAAATTCTAAAATTTAAAAGGCATCTGTCTTTTATAAAGAACTGATTTATACACAAAAAAAAATAGTTTCTTTCAAGTTACATCATTCTACTATAGTAATGTACTATTAAATATATATATAAGTTTATTTATTTATATTAATCAATTGTAATATATTTTAATCTATTTTAATATATTTAATATATCAATAGCTGTGATGTGATGCATCTGTGATGTCATGTGCATTTCGTCTATAATTTCATTAACCTGAATATCACTGGTATATCACTAAATATTCATCTAAATTTGTTCAGTCCAGTTGAGTCGCACCTTCTGCAGATGGAACACAGAGTCCAACCTAATCAAACATACCCGAACAAGATAATCACGGTCTTCAGGATTAGAAAGTTTCTGACAGGTGGGTTGGAGCTAAACTCTGCAGGACAGTGGACCTTGAGGGCCATACATTACAGTAGATACTACATTTGGTTTAAACCTTACTTTGCAGCCATTAAAAAAGTAAGTTCTAGAACTTACAATCTCATCAGAATCAGGCAGAGAAGAAGTCTCTCCAAAGAATTATAAAGACTGCAGAGAGAATCATTGGGACTAACCTCCCACCCATAACCACACTGTATATAGAGCGCTGTAAGAAGAAAGCTCAGTCCATACTTAGTGACATTCATCATCCAGCGCATTCACTATTGGGGCCCAGATACAAATCCTATAGCCTGACATACAAGAGCAGACAGTATCATCACACACAGAACACGCTTTTATAACAGCTTTTATCCAGCAGCAGTGAGACTAATGGCAAATTCATATAAATAGGGGATATTTAGTATAAATGGCTAGCAAGCACTGGTGCACTTTGTTTCTTGACTCTAAGGGTGATGCAGTACAATTCCTATGTATGTGTACAAATTATTTTGTGCCTTACAAATTTAAATCAGAATCTAACCAGAAGTAGTATGTCATCTGGGTGCTTTTCACCTACTGTTTTATGAATACTATGAATTTGGACATACTGTACTACTTTTTTCACATACTGTTTGTTTTATTTTTATTTTACCTACTATTTTATAGGCATATTCAGACAGGGCCTAAATATATATGTGTGTGTGTGTGTGTGTGTGTGTGTGTGTGTGTGTGTGTGTGTGTGTGTGTGTGTGTGTGTGTGTGTGTGTACATAGTTAACTGTACAAATATTCTTTGTTTCTTTTTTTTCTTTTTCATTTGCCAGAAGAAAAACAAATGAGCAAGCGCTCAGAATTAAAGTAATTAAGAAAAATAGCTTAAGTACCTTTAAAATCGAATTGGAAAACAATCTGCAATGAGCTTATGTTCTTGTGCCAAATATCATCTTTCAGGCTAGTAAAATAACTATACATGGGATTTCTCAAAGAATAAAAATACAATTCCATAAGTCATTATATTATGATCAAATCTTAACCATGTTTTACTCTGTTAACTGGGATAACCATCACAATTAGTTTTATTATTAACAAGTAAGTGTACATTTTACTCATTTTTGTTACAAGAATGTGTGAGTGGTTCTGTGATAAACTCACTGTCATTTTGCTAGGTAGTTGTGAGTAGTTATGTTGGTATCTATGGTGTTCAGAATAGTTTGTAGCACATTGCTGTGTGTGTGTGTGTGTGTGTGTGTGTGTGTGTGTGTGTGTGTGTGTGTGTGTGTGTGTGTGTGTGTGTGTGTGTGTGTGTGTGTGTGTGTGTGTGTGTTTGTGTGTGTGTGTGTGTGTGTGTGTGTCTCTGTGGTTATATGGTCATTTTTAGAAGGATACTACTGGTGGCTGCTATGTGAAGTAGCCCATGTTGTTTGTTCAAACTCCTGACCCCAAGTAAAAGCCAGTAGTTATAGTTGCGTTATCAAAGTTGGGGACAAGTTACCAAAGTTTTCATTGAAAGCTCTTTGGTTCCTCCTTGTGGTACATAGTGGTGCAAAAATCCTTTGTTTCTGAAAAACATTTATTTGACAGTGTTTAGCATTTTTAGCCATAGTTTATTTATTTTATATTTCTTTATTTTGAAATGCAAGGATTATTTGAGATTATGTGGTTCATGGTTCTAATTCTGATTTACTGGTCCTATTTCTGCACTTATCCTCAAGTGGGCAGAATGTGGATGGGGATATGGATTGTGTGTGTCTAGTGAGGTTTACCCTGTAGATATAGTGACACCTTGTGGAGGATTGCTTAGGTCTGAGGCATTAAGGCAGGGTGGTTCAGAGTTTTATTGTAGCCTATCCAAACGTATTTGTGCATTGCACTCTATGGACAACTCCTCTGCATCTCTTAACCTTGCTGATTTTTAGTCTTAGCTGGTCTCACAGCCTGGTCAGTTGATCTGCTGGTTTTAGAGGTTTGGCTGCTTACCAGCTGGTCAGGATTGGAGATCAGCTAACACCAGGAAACCACCTTTCACCATACATGCTCAATATGTTTGTGTAATTACATTTTTAGTGTCATTTTCTTTTAATTTGAATTATGTCTGATCATTTATTATTGTTATTATTATTATTGTTATTATTATTGTTATTATTATTATTATTATTAGGTGCCACAAACCTACTAGCATATAGGGACCGATTTCATGTGTTTTTTTATAATACAGTAGAATATTTCACCTGACACAGTCAAACAGTAGCATCTCTGGTTCTGGTGATGATTTGTGCTTGAATATTATCCAGTCAAGATAAATGCACAGACTTCCACAACACTTGATCTGAACTCCCATGCTTTAGTGGGACATTTAGACTTATCCCATGCATTAATTGGGACTGTTAAAACGGTGTCGTGTTAGCAACCACTAAGTTAATAACTAATGATCTTCGCAACGGAAGTGAATCAATCAAAACTAACTTTAGCTGGACAATAACTTTATCCTAGAGCTGGATAAAGGACTTCATTCCACTATTATTCCATTCCCAGTGCATTAGTGCAATCCTCACAAACTGTAAATGCTGAGAATTGAAGTGGTTGAGGTGCAGTACATTGATTACTTAATGGTATTAGCGTTTTTCAAAACTCTTCTTCAGAAAATGCACAAATCCAATTGTACAGTATAACTGTCCATTGTTTCACTGAAAATGTCATATGAGGTAAAAAAGCATTACATCTAAACAGCCTGTACTGTATTATAACCAGAGTTGGCCTTTGAAATTCCAAATTACTTTATTACCTCTGTTATGTTTCACAATGTTATCTCATATTTCACTCTTAGTCTAAATAAAATGCATTCCATCTACCACTATCCAAACATTTCTTTAATCAGAAATGTTACAATCACAACCGAAAACAAAAACGGTGTTCAATATTCGTCACTCTCTCAGCCCCACAGCTAAAATGAAATTATACTTTTAAATATAATAATCAAAACTGCCAGTAGGTGGCGGCAAATTATTGTCTTGATAAGTGAGTCCTTGAATCATTCAATCAAACGATTCATTCAAAATAGCTGATTGATTCAGGACAAAGCAAGACTGTCTTTATAAGTGAGTCATTGCATCCATTAGACCGATTCGTTCAGAAACGAAACATCACTATGTTGCTCAGAGACGTGGCACTACTGAGAATATTGTCATTTGCCTCTATTTGGCCAACGAAAATAGTTCCAAACAAATCCAGAGTCTAAAATGTAACTCACCTAATATTAACTTATTTTTTATTTAATAAAATCAATATTACATTTGCAAACGTGCTGGTATTCGGGAAAACAGCACTCTTACTAGCATGGTATTGCTTAATTACTATCAACAAGAACATTGTTGCCCCATATTTAAGTTTGGAGGATTTGTATTAATTTCGGTGGCATTTTTGCCCCAAACCCCTATTCATTTCTGCCCCGGTGTGTGCGGCGGGCGGCGGCGTCTTTTTCGAGTCCAAGTGGAGGCCCCTTCTCTTGCGAGGCCCATTCCAAGTGAAACTGGTGAAACATAGCAAAGGCCCTTACTGATTATAACCCCCAGTAAGTTCTGATGTGTATGTTTAATTTTTGCAGATGTCTGGTGGTTTTGTAAGGGAAACCTGACAAGATATTTTACTAACATGCTAACAAAAGATAGAAAACATACGGGGGAAAATGGTTATAGTCCTGTTAAATTATGACATTGTTGCTAATACATAATGGCCAAAGATCCTATTGCACCAAGACTGGAAGGAAACAAAGTAATTTACTTTTCAACTAATGTACTCAAAAAGTTCAGAAATGTCAAAATCTTCTTTACATAATCAGTTCAACTTGGTCAGCACTGTCGTGTGAAACTGAACACCAGTCATGAAATACATGACAAATTCTCTCAGCTTTCATTCAGGCTTTCTGAATAGCCCACAATTTTCTGTTCTTAGAGCAGACACACTGGATCCCCCACAGGCTGGCAGTGGGTGGATTCAAGCCTGCTGGCTGACTGGAAGGGTAATATGTTGTCTCCTTCTCACACCCAGGTCTATTTCATGCATTCATACCTTCCTAGCTGAGCCGTGTTGTTTTGGCTAGAGAAAGATTTGTACATTCTACTTGATCATTCACAGTTTAGACTGAGAAAACCAAAGCCCCACCACTTCCAGGGAGCTCAACTTGAGGCAGTTAGCAATTACTTAGCAATTCCCTTGCAATCACTTATCGACCACACACAACACCCAGTCAATGACCTAGAAACAACACTGTACACCTTAGCAATGTCTTAACAAACACCTGGAACAGTGGCAGCCACCTTACATAGATATTCTTTGTTTTTCCCCTTATTTCATCATTATGGCTAAAAAATTCCCATGATGTTTCCCATTAAACAAACCTTGCACATTCAATTAGCTCTGATATGATTGTGTTCTTCTACTTATATTAGCTCATTTGTAAAGCCAAATTTAATTTTTCATTAAAAATTGTGTTAATGGGAATTCTGTGATGTGAATTTTAATTTTCATTCTGTGACATGAATTCCATTTATTTGAATTTCTGAATCTAATTTCACATGACTCAGTCTGAAGTTTGTAAGGCCTTGGACTCAAATTCAGCGGATCTGTGAATTGACTCATACATCTGAGAAATGCAATGTTTAATCAAATGTTTATATTGTTTTTAGTCATCTCTGCATCTTTAGTTGATTGATCCTTTCAGTCCGTGCTCAATGAATCTTTATTGTACATCAAGTCTGCAAGTGTGTTCACTACTGACTTTGTAAACCAATCCGTGACTTAGCCTAGTTACAGCTAATCGTAAGATGATCACAGGATGGTCAGAAGTGTTTTCCTGCTTTTCTGCTCAGTTATTTGACAACAGAGAACATTTTGGACTGATCTGCTCAAGTCATATTTGGCTATTTTAAAACACTGGTATAAATGGGAAGGACATGCTTCTTTGACATCAACCTGTACCTCTACTAAATGCTACCTGTCTGCCATTTAGAAGGTATGCAACATTAACTTACAGTAATGACACTCATTTCTCATAAAATTTCCGCCAATTTCCAGGAACCTACCATATAACTTGATGTATTAAATATGGAAAGAAATGCTTTTAAGTAATGATTGTAGAGCTGAAAGGGAGATAATAGTTTGATCCATTAAACATCACTTAGTGTGGTTAGAGCTGTGTTTTGTTGAGGAAATTCCAGATGCACAAGGTAATGACATCATGGAATGTGAGCAGGTCTGAAAGAGCAAAATAAATTTAGAGAGCTGCCAAGAATGTGCCCCGGAAGAGTCAGAGTCCACTGCTTACATGTCCACTAGGAAAAACAACCCACCTTCAGAGGCAGCCATTAGTCCCAATAGCACAGTATTTGGCAGGAACAAGAGAACTGGGAAAGGAATAAATGAAGGAGAGTGAGCTGTTTAAAACCCCGGGTAAGAAACAGCAAATCCTGTGGCTAAGAATATCTCTGTGGTGTTTGAAGTTATTGGATTTTTATTGGTTTTCAGGGAAAAGGTTTTTTTTAAAAAAACAACTTCAGAAAGAGATGGTGCTTCAGAACAGCCAAACGGATTCAGCTGCTTTGTCTCCATTCACTTTGTCCGTTCTGAAGTGGCAACCTATTGTTGTTTAGTCTAGCTGCGTTTCTCCAGCTCATTTTCCTGCCTATGTGGCTGCTTTCCTGGAAGACCTTGCCGGTTGCCATTAGCTATTGTGCTCTTTGAAATCCTAAAACAGCAGAGGACCAGCCCAGTGAATCTGTTCTTACTGTAATGATGGGGCTAAAATAAGATGCTTCCAACTGGACTGACAGAGAGTTGGAGGGGACAAAGAGTAAGAATACAGGATGGCATGGTTATTGTGGTAAATGCCTTTGTTGTTAAATTGGGCATAATGCAATACGGTTCATGTTATGCATCCATCACCAGGATTGTAAATTTATACAAATACAAAGGGAGAGAGGAATGGGAAAGGCACAGAGCCCAAAAGTAAATTAAACTTGCCACAAGACAGAACCTCAGTCTTCTGCCCAGGATCCACAGTGGGAACGGTTTCTAGAGGCACGCAAGCAACTCTTGAAAGAGAGACAAGAAGAAAAGTGACAAATAGGACCAGTGTATATGAATGTCTGGTCAGGATATTTGGAGATTCTGATGTCAAAGTCACTGGGTTAAAGCACAGCTAGATTTGATCTCCAGGTATTTGTGGTCTTGGAGTAAAGCTGTACTAGGTACTAGTGTTTCCACAGGAGGAAAAGAAGGGTGATGGGTTCATGCTGCACCAAATGTACTCCTCTTTCCCAGACTTTGCTTCTGCGTGCAGCAGGGGACTTGGGGAATTACTAAATGCAAATGAAACAAACACGGGGCCAAAAGAAGTATGCGATTACCATATTCAACTAGAGATGTACAGAATTCGAGGAACTGGGCTAAGTCTGGAATACTGACGCATGATTGGCTCTAATTGGCTTTATGCCCAGCTGCACTACTTCCTGAACTTCAGCCAGCTCCTTGTTTCCGGTCTGCCATTATTGGGCAAACTTGATTAATTCAGGTGTGTCTGATTATTGTTGCCATGACTACACTGCCGTGCAAAGGCAAAAGACCTTAACTTCAATTTTGGTCAAAATGAGTTATTGCCATATTTGGAACAATGGACATCAGTTTTATCATGTGGACAAATATCTTGCGTCAATTTTGTTCTTTTCTGCTAAAAATAAGATGTTGTTTTTGCCATAACTTCCAAAAGCAGAGGGAAAGCAAAGGCAGAAAACCTTAACATCAGTTACAGTCTTTTGGCTTTGTACCGCTGCACTTTAGAACGCTGTTATTATAAGTTACAGTGGAGTTAAGGCACTCTGCCTTTGTTTTACCCACCAGCAACGCGTTTGCTGCGCTGAAGTTACGGTGTTATGCCTATATGTAATTGAAGCACACGCATTAAATAAAGTGAAAATAAAATTGTTGCAGTGGTTGTTTTCTATCTAGCATTATCTAGCATTAAGAATTTCCTATTCTCGCGGGAAAACTATGGTAGAGATGGCTTTGAAACGCAAACACCAAGATCAATATGGATGATATGGATAACGTTACATGAAGGAAAAAAAATCAGCTAGGATACTGGTAGCCTAGTTAGCTAGCTAGCGATGCAAACTTGGGCTAAACTATGATGTCTATGTAAACTAGGCTAACGTAACGTTTCTTGACGCACAAAACACAACTGTTCCTGATCCACAAATAGCCTACATGATGGTGTGCCAGCTGTAAGACACCATAAATCAAAGCCTGGATACTATTAACTAGTACTAGTACTATAAGTAGGCCTAACGTTACAAGTTTTCTCGTGCCATACAGGGTGGCTAGCTGCCTGCCAATCTGACAGTCCACTCACTGACAGAAAACAACACGAGTGGGTTGGGGACGCCTCACGATACGCCTCACGACACACCTCCCCTGGCAAGGAAGAAACATTACCACGCACACAAACCAACCCAGCAAATATAACTTAGATCGCAGCTTACCTTTTTATTTTAATCATGGTCAAAATCCATGGAAAACAACATCCATTGAGAAGACAAATCCATTGTTTAAATCCATCATGTGCCGGCTGGCTAGCCTAAAGTGCAAAGTTGTCCGGTGGTTGACATTCAATTTTAAGTGTCGCTGTAGGTAGGCTATTAGTAGGGTGACCACGTCCGGTTTACACCAACCACTATGAAATTGTCCCGGTTAAACAGGTTACTTTCCTACCTCTTAAAATGTCATTTTACTTAAATTAAGTACAACGATAAAGTTTTAAAATTATCCAGTATAGATAATAGCCTTCATTTTATTTTTTATTTTTTTTAATATTCTATTGATGTAATATTAAGCCTTACTAGACAGAACTCACTAAATGTTATTTTAAGGCTATCATTGTTATCATAGAAATGTTTGTATAGAGTGATAAAAGTCAAAATGGTCAAAAAATTAGAAGTTAAGGTATTTTGCCTTTGTATGACCCATGATTGTTTTGCAAAAAATGCAAATGCAGAATACAGTAACTTCCGAATAAAGGTCAAAGGTCAAGTTTGAGCTATTTTTTTTAATGTAGATAAATATATTCATTATGACAACTACTTGGCAAATTTTCAGTGTCCTACCTATCATACAATTGGCTGGACAACAAAAAAACTTTAAACTCATTTTTCTCAGTTTCACACTCTGGTGAGTTAAGGTCTTTTGCCTTTGTAGGGCAGTACTGAGGTCAGGCACACCTGAATTAATCAATTTTTCCAATAATGGCAGACAGGAAACAAGGAGCTGGCTGAAGTTCAGGAAGTAGTGCAGCTGGGCATAAAGCCAATTGAATGGGTTATTCACTGTCATGGATTGTCAGCTTTGATATAAACCACAGCAGCAAAGAACTCAGTCTGTCTGTGTGGGATGTACTCTCTCTAACATAGTGAGAGAATTCATCATCCTTTCTAATCATGGAGACCAGTGATTAGCATACCATATTTAGGTTTGACTCAATGTTAGGTTTGTACTGAATCTGATATGCCTGAAGGTTGTAATGTAATTGTACTTCTATGAGGTTTTCTTGGCTAGATCTAACCATTTGATGATATACTATCAATTGAGTCCATATGGTGCTTTTTAATTACTGATGCTGAATGTTTGATTAATTCCAACAATTATTCTAACAGTTCCATAACTTTCTGTACTTTTGAAGTATTTCCTATTTCTTTCTGCCAGATAATTCAACAGCCATCTAATTTACTAAATTTGAAGAGAACTTATTCTTGTGAGACATTTATCTTAAGCCAAGCTAACATTACAAGACTGAAGCTTGTCGCCCATTCATGTTTTTAGTCTGCAACAAAAATCCCCGGGTTGTAGCTAACTCTCTCAGCATGTGCCCAACCCAGGCGGTCTTCTAGTCTAATATAAGCAGTTGTGAGACGTGTTGTGACTAGTCACAGATGCTACAACAGATTTCAGACTGTTTTGAAATTTGGCCGACTAGTCAGGTGTGTGCAATGTCCCTACTACTGGAAACAACAATGAGCAACAACCAATGAAATTTCAGGACAGCAAACAAATGGGAGAGGAAGGTAAGGCAGGAGCCAAAAAAAATACCCCATCGTATTGCCCTTAATTACTGAATTAATCATATATACAGTTGGTGAGGACAGTGACCCCATAAAAGGCCCTTTTTCCACTTGACATCAGGTAACTTCTGTTTGGAGTATTAGAAGACTGTAATACAATGTTAGGTTAGAGTTGGGGTTAGTAGAATGTATGTTGGGGGACCATCAAAATTAAGTGTTGGCAGATATTAAGCAGACAGTCTATTATTATTCTAATGACTGCTAGTTGACATGAAGTTGCAAATTTTCTTATACTGTAGTTAGCAGAATGTCTAAAGTGGACCATCGAGCTCTCCCAGGCCCTTGTACCACCTGCCACAAATCCAACCAGTGGATTGCAGCATCTATTCTCATCTAAATTCGAGGCAAATTGTTTGGCATCACAAACGATTACCGATCAGGAAGATTTGTCGCTTACAGTCGGAGGAGGAATTGTAAATAGAGCAAATAAGTCTCGTTATGCTTACCGTAGTGATGCTCGCACAGTGTTTGCTGTCTTTATTGCAGATAATGTGGATTAGATGCAATATGTGTCTAATATGCAGACGTTTTAGATGTTTACATGTACAGTACAGAAACACTTTTTAAAATACTTTAGTACTGTTTAATACAGCGTATATATAAGAATAAAGTTCAACATAAGCCTATACTATTTAAATACCTTGAAAACTTTAAATTACTTGTTTTTTTAAACTTAAGTAACTTAATTTTTATCAGTTTTATTTTGTTAAACAATATAGTATTAATATTATATGAAAATAGTTTTTACTATTATAAAACAAGGTTTTGAGAGGATTAGCAGAACTGAAGGTGTCATAAACAAAATGAATGCCATTGTTGTCCTTTTTAATTTAATACCACATAGCGCATAAAATAAAACAAAAATATTAGTCATAACAATAAGAATACACAAACAAAGAAAAAGGGGGAAAAAGAAAGAACAAGTAGGCTATATATACATGTATATTCAAATTAAAAGGAGGAATTTGAGTCATTGTATATGTCCATAGTCCTAACAGCTTTCAGTGTTTCAAAATAAAGCTTTATTTTTTTCGTGAATTGTATAATATTAGGTTTTCTCTCAGACCACTTACATTTATGCATGTGAAACGTACCATTGTAATATGAGAAGATTTCATAAATAAATATGGCTCTTGTTTGTCCCCTTTCCCGTAGAAAAAATAGCATCACTGCATCGTTGTTGTACAACTCAATTCAATTACGTTATATATTGATGTTGTTACCATAGCCTACTTTCCATCTAAGGCAGTCGCAGATTATTAAAGCTAGGGTAGGCAATGTTTTTCATAAACACTGTTTGTTATACTTGTTGAAACTCTTTTCACATCCTGATAGCAAACAATAATTGAAGCAGTCTAAATATATAAAACAATACATTTATCTTCTGTGGAAGTCTAAAAGGAAAGGTAAACATTTGCAAAGGTAAAATGGAAGTACTGATTCACTGCTCTGTGGAAAGGCAGAAGTTAATTGACGTCATTATGAAAAGGGCCTATTTAGTGTTTCCAACCCTGTTCCTGGAAGCACACCAACAGTACAGATTTTGGATATCTCCCTTATCTAACCCATCTATTTCAGGGGCCTGTTTCAGAAAGGAGGTTAAGTGAAAACTCTGAGTATGTTAACCCTGAGATGAGGGAAACTCTGGGTTTTCTGTTTCAGAATGGGAGGTAAGTCAAACCTGAGAAAGCAGGGTAAGTCAAGCCCGCTTCTGAAAGAGAGGTAACTTATACTCCGAGTCAGTTACCATGGTAACTTACTCTGTGAACCTAACCTGGTCGGGAGCAGGTTTACTTCCGTAAACCCAGAGTTTATTTCGGTCTCCTCCCCTTTTTTAAAGAGGAAGCGGTGTTTAAACACCTCATTCATTCTTTCAGTACATTTATTCATTGCTGTTTTTCCCCCCAATTTTTTTAATAAAATGGAGTCTATATAACTTCTTCACTGGCAACTGAAAATACAGTAGATTAGAGTTACATCATGTAGTTCTAAACAAATTCTACAGAATTAAACTGTGGCATTCATTGAAAATCACTGAACTATGTTAATCTGTGCACCAGAAGTTGATGGTCCTTCTGCTGTTCTTCCACACTCTGGGGACGGGGAAGAGATAAGAATGATCTTTTATACTTAGATATAAACTACTCCACATAAATAATGTGAAGAAATGTGAATGTGTAGATTGTTTGATGTGTAAACACATAATATTAACATTACCTCTGTAGGCCTCTCTGTGGTGTCAGAAACTGTTTCTTCATCCCCACCGTCCTGTGAAGATGAGCATTTGGTTGAGCACACTTTATAATACTATTTGTCATCATTTCTGGTGTATTGAGTAGGCTACTTACAACTGTCTGGAGTTCTGTTGGGACAGGAGGCTCCAAAAGACAGATATTACCATCAGAATCTGTTGGGAGCAACAAAAAACCCAGCCCAAAGTAAAATATATGGAAATATCAAAAACAGCCTATATAAAAAATAACACATATGTAGACCTCTTACATTTTATGAAGGCACTTGAATCTTCGGGAGTGACTGGCTCTGATGAAGTCCCTCCAGGAATTCCCTCAGCCATTGGCCTTCCAGTATTCAGGCTCAGGGCCATCTCCATCTCCTCTTCATCTCCATCTCCTCTTCATCTCCATCTCCTCTGCATCTCCATCTCTATCTCCTCTGCATCTCCATCTCCTCTGCATCTCCATCTCTATCTCCTCTGCATCTCCATCTCCATCTCCTCTGCATCTCCATCTCCATCTCCTCTGCATCTCCATCTCCATCTCCTCTGCATCTCCATCTCCTCTGCATCTCCATCTCCATCTCCTCTGCATCTCCATCTCCTCTGCATCTCCATCTCCATCTCCTCTGCATCTCCATCTCCATCTC
The DNA here is from genome assembly GCA_026230005.1 of Gila orcuttii. NCBI lineage: Eukaryota > Metazoa > Chordata > Actinopteri > Cypriniformes > Leuciscidae > Gila > Gila orcuttii. The sequence continues at coordinate 30,703,947 of JAPDVR010000023.1, forward strand.
TATCTCCTCTGCATCTCCATCTCCATCTCCTCTGCATCTCCATCTCCTCTTCATCTCCATCTCTATCTCCTCTGCATCTCCATCTCCTCTTCATCTCCATCTCCTCTGCATCTCCATCTCCTCTGCATCTCCATCTCCTCTGCATCTCCATCTCCATCTCCTCTGCATCTCCATCTCCTCTTCATCTCCATCTCTATCTCCTCTGCATCTCCATCTCCTCTGCATCTCCATCTCCTCTTCATCTCCATCTCCTCTTCATCTCCATCTCTATCTCCTCTGCATCTCCATCTCCTCTGCATCTCCATCTCCTCTGCATCTCCATCTCCATCTCTATCTCCTCTGCATCTCCATCTCCATCTCCTCTGCATCTCCATCTCCATCTCCTCTTCATCTCCATCTCTATCTCCTCTGCATCTCCATCTCCTCTTCATCTCCATCTCTATCTCCTCTGCATCTCCATCTCCTCTTCATCTCCATCTCCTCTGCATATCCATCTTCATCTCCTCTGCATCTCCATCTCCATCTTTGCGAGCCTCTTCCTTCTTTCTGTTTGCTGAGTAGAAGCCAAATGAGAATGAACATGTAATTGTGTTAATTAGACCTATGTCAAAAATGCTGCTGCACTGCTAGACACTGGGTGCTATTTAGTTATTTAATATGTCAAATGTTTGTAAAGTCAGGTAGCCTACATCCATGATATGCTCAAGCCTTACCTGATTGAATTATGTTTTTAAATTTCATTTTCAGCTGCTGCCATGTTCTTTTAATGCCTGCAGGATTGCACCTACTACATGAACATTAAAATTAGGTTGAATAACATACTGTTCTTCCAGTTTCACCTCTGATATTATAACAGTTGGGTAAGTTACTCTAAAATAGTTATTAATTACTAACTACAAATGACATCTCCAACAGTGTAATTAGATTAATGTAATAATTACTATCTCTAGAAAGTATTGGTCTACTTATTACTAATTACTTTATAAATCCCATATCAACCTCAACCACTTGAACAATACAAAAAGAGACAATAAACTACACTTTTAATGCTTTCAAATTAACAATATACAATTGCATGAATTATTCTTGAATTGACCAAAGTGTAGAGAGAGATGGTTACATTTAAAAATATACCTTTTAAAAATGTTATGTTAAATCCACTATTGTTTTATACAGAATTGTTCTATAGTCTATGCAGTATTTAATGCAAGGACATCGTATTTTACTTTATATTACAGAAGAATTAAGAGTAATCCCTTTAATTAAATTACAGTATTTAGATTACTTGGTAATTACACCCAACACTGTATAACAGTAAATAAAATGTAAACTTACGCATTGATTTGAGCAACTATTTTCTCCCAAACTCACTCTCTCGATCGCCGCTGCTGCCCTGTTGCTTAAAAAAAATGTTTGCGTACTGCTGGTGAGAAATATGCAGACCTTTTTTTGTCTGGCGCTGTTACCATGGTGACTCATAATATCTGCGCTCCATTGATAATGGCTTTTTATAGTTGTGGTGCACGCGCTTAACTCAGAGTCAGTCAACTTAGAGTTATTTGAACTTACTCATTTCAGCTGTTCTGAAACCGAAAACTCAGAGTTTCCCATCTCAGGGTAAGTCAACTCAGAGTTCAAGTTTTAACTCAAGAGTTGGTTGAACCTCCTTATTGAAACAGGCCCCTGGTCTCTGCTAACAAGCTAGTGAATTTAATAATGTGTGTTATATTAGGAAGAGTTCAAAAAATGCCTCTAAGAACAGGGTTGGAAACACATTAATTATTAACCATAATTAATGCACCTATATTTCATGAATAGTTGTGTGAGGTGCACATCAACACAACACTAAACAATAAACTTTAAATCTGCACATGATGACGACTTTCAGTCTTATACTGTGTGCCTTGGTTTTATACCTCAAAGAAGGGTCAGTTTGTGTGAGGTTTGGGAATTTAGTGTTTTGGGAAGATGTGTTGTCATATAGAGACATAGATGAAGGTGCAGGACATGTAATTGTCTGGGATGTATAGTTTGTGGGTATGTGTGTTGTATGTTTGATGTGTACGTGTGAAGAGTACTCATTTTGGACGTCTCAAGAGAGACGGCTCCCGCGTGGGCAGCAATAATCAGTAATAAACACTGAGCAGACAGCCGTGACACAATATCAGCACAAATACAAGATGACAGCACTGCAAACAAACATGACAGGGATGCGCCCAACACATGCAGATTTTTCCCACTGCTAGGCGCAACTTATACTGATTTATCAGACAAATATAAGATTAACAGGTTTACTTTGTTGATATCCCTGAGACTCACTCACATACATACCTCAAAGAAGGCTGTCTTGATTATGTTGGTCCTCGTAAAGGTTTTCCCACCGCATTGTTTGTTGAATTACTGAGGACTAGATTTTTGTTTGGTCTGGTCATGATTTGTAGCTGCTTGCACACATGTGATCCGGTTGATAGACATTGGCCAAATCGGGCAGAAATGAGTGCTGAGGTTCACTTTGTGGAGTTACGGCCATATTGAATCAGACCGTCAGATTTGATAAAGGAGTGTTTCGATTCGCTGCTCAAGCTTGAAAAACACATTACATCCACCCCGAAGTCTTCCCCTTCCTCATCGTCTGGCAGTTCAGAAAGAGAAACACTATTGTGAAAAAAAAAGAGACTTTATTGGGTCCATTCATCCCATAAAACCACATGAAGTATGCGTCTTTGTCAGAACAGACTGTTTGACACACAAACCTGACTGATTCTCTATGTACTCAGTGTCTGGCCATGGCTGGCACACCGTGCTGACAGATTGGATCTGTAGGCATCATGCTTTTAGGATTATGATCACACAATAAAACATGCATGTGATCTATTCCACTTTCCAGAAACACCTCAATGTCAACATCATAAACCCTTGCAAACGACCTTGTTACCCTCAACTAGACTCATAAATCCTCTAGAGAGAGGTTTGGTATTAAAGAAAGAAAGAAAGACCGCCTTGGAGACAGTACCATGCACCCTTGCTCATGAAACTGTTTGTGGGTAAAGATCTCCTTTTGTGTCTTTTCCATAAGTTGAAGGATACATGTCTGGGAGTGTTTGAGTTTTAGATTGTTTTCCCAGAGTGTTACTGTGTAATTTGGCTAAATGGGCTTTGCCCTGCATTTAAAACAATCCAGTAAAGATTCTCATTGCTGGAAAGTAAACAAGCTGATGCACTCACAAGCATACAATCAACCCTAATTACTGTTTAGGAGAAAGGATATACCACTCACCTGACAAAGTAGTAATGGCTGGGTGTTAGCGTCAAATGACTGGTCTTAACTATGAGGGCAGTAGGCATTTTTATCACATATCTGCACACTGTGGTGTCTGTGTTTAGCTCTACGGCCTGTGAGTCGTCTGAAATGGACCTACAGGGCCCCAGTAGCAGCTACCCACATTCACTGCCCACTAAATAAAAAGAATGAGAGGCCTTTTATGGGGTGTTGGCTGTGTTGCCCAGAGGCTGAATGTCCTTTAAACCATCTGGAAGTCAGTGTGATGTCACACCCTTGGCCTCTGCGAAATATGATAATGCCACATAAGCAAAATAACACAGCAAAAGGAGAAAATGCAGGCATTTTTTTTTTGTTCATTATGCATTTATGATAGGATTGCTAGGTTGAGATTTAGCTAGGTTTTGATTAGCTGTGAAATTCTGAAGTTATGTGTCAAAAATTATTCTGAACAGCATACCTATATTATTTTTTTTTTAAAAGCAATGTAGATTCACTTCCAAACAAAGCTGTCTCAAATTGTAGTAAAATGATTACTAAGACAACGCAATATTGCCATAATTTGAGGCTACATTGCATGTATCTATAATGGATAAGTAAATCCTATGACATGTTGCATTGTTCCTGTCACATGTATGTCCTGTGTTTCCCCCGTCATTGTGCAATTGGTTTAGTCCTGTGTCCTAGTTTTCCCGCTCACTGTTAGTGTTTAGTTCTATCACCTGTCTACCTGTCATTATCAGTTAATTTGCCCCAACTGTGTCTTGTTTCCCTAATCTGTTCCCTGTGTATTTAAGTCCTGTGTTTCAGTCTGTTGTTGTTACTATATACGTGCTTGTTCTGTTCCCGGTCTACCTGTTCCTGTATATCCAGATTGTGAAAATTAAAGTCTGCTTCTATTGTGATCCTGACTCCGTGCCTGCTTCAACCAGCCTGTGATGGTTCCCAGCAAATATCAACATTTTAAATCAAGATTCAGAAAATTTGTAAACTATGTGTTTTTATTTTTATTGTATGATTATGTCTTTCTATAAAGTATGCTATCGGTAGGAAAAGTTCAATGTAATAAATCTAACCAGTATTTGAGTGTGTTATTTTTGGACAGTATTTTTAGAGTAGCCTATAAACTTGTTAACATAGCCATATGATCAGTTACTATAAGGTTCTGTTTTTATTAGGATGCATGTAGGCAATATACAGTGCATCAGCTCTCCTGGATTTTCAGAGACAGTACAAGTATGGGAGCTTCTTTCAAAAAACTTTATCTTTGAAGTGAAATTTTGTGTTTACCAGTGGGGAACCTCATGAATTTCAAACATATTTAATTGGGGGCATGTCAATTTAAGAATAATTGCAAAAGCAAACTGCTATTTTTAATTTTTAATTAACTGGTAAGTTTTAATTGTGAATGTTGACAGTGCAATTAGTTTGTACACATTCTGTGTACTGTTGAAGAATAGCAGTAGCAATTGCCAGCTAATGTTAGATCATTCTCTGAGGCAGCATGAGAAGCCTAAATTATTCACCTAATGTGCTGTTCTTTTTAAAGAAAGACATTAAAATAATATTTTAACTAAATTATTGTTATATTTCAGCCAACTTCCAAACACACAAGTAAGACTTTAAGGCAGCATAAAACTAGGGTTCAGCATGGCTAGAACCTAAAATTCTGTTTTTGTCTTGACGTTTACCTTACACAAAGAATACCCAACAGAACCATCCATACTACATTCAGAACTGCACACACATACAATAACATGTACAGGCATATTAACAGGCACTGTTATATTAATAGGACAGCACCTCCTCAAGATCTGTCTTCTCTTGACTTTGTTTCTCATAATTTTCTCCATCAGTACTTTTCCATGTGTCAAAATTTGGACTGAGTTACCAGTTCATCTTTTCCCCACCAAGCTTTCCGTGCCGGTCCAGCTGTGGTGAAATTCCTCTAACTGAAGATACACCGAAGGCCTTCGAATCACACTCATCAGTCCCACATTACATTAGAGGGTTAGGGTTAAGGTTAAGTGAATTTTGACTTGCATTAGTTAGGCTATTATTCTTTTTTTCTGTTGTAATGAAATTATTTTTTTAACCATGGTGGCAGCTTCCAGTTACAAAAGAAAATAATGTTTCTAACATCTGTGAAGCAGTAGTTTACAAGGGTCAAAATTCAAAAACAACAACAAAAGTCCTAAGTGTTTTATATAATAATAATTGCTATATCTTTTTACTATGGTAAATATGGCCATATAGAGTAATTATATGCAGGTGTGATAGGCAGGCAGGGCAAAGCTCTACCAAAATATATTCATCAACTTGAAAACATAGAGCCATACAATAAACTTCCAATAATGTATTTGGTTAATCATAAATGCATTCAGAAAATGAAAGAGTTTTGAGTTGGCCCTGAGTTATGGAAACTACATGAAGAACTTTTTTACACAGTAAATGCCATTGTAAAAGTTATACTGTTGTTCTGTCCCCTCACAGCCTCATTTTTATCCATGAAAAACAAATCAATATGGCATGCAAAATGCACAGACTCTAACAGAGAGAACAGAGGTGATTTTTCAGCTCTTCAGATCCCAATAGGCTGTTCCCATTCACCAAGCTACTCCGGTTACTGCCTTGAATTCATACATTTATAGCGATGGATAAGTCAAGACCCGCCCTATAGCTTTTTCCATTCGAAAAGCACTCAGAAATATGTCACAAAACAGAAATCAAGTCACCCATAAATTCCATTACATGACTACGTTTTCTGAGCAAGATACTGATTATGAGGTGACATGAAATCAAAAATCAAAATGGCGAGATGCAATAGAGGTTAAATTTAAAATTGACATTTTTTATAAGTTAAAAAAAATATTGACTTCATGAAATACAGTATTGTTTAATTGGACTCTGACCTTTTGGACTCAGGCTTGGTTAAAGACTCGTACTTGACTCAGACTCGACTAAAGTGGACTCGAACCCAACACTAATTATAGGTAAGAATCCAGGTAGGAATACCAGAATACAGCATATGATTTAGACTAGTATCCAAAATATGCTAGTCATTTTAGTAGGCTATGAAGAATAATTGTTTTCTTCTTCTTAATAGTGGTATGAATAGCTGTGCCGTAAACTGCAGAATATTTTCAATACCTAATCTCCAGCCTAGGCAAACACTATTTAGTCTGCTGTGTTGAATGGTTGGAACTGGCTTGTGAGCACCAGCTTTTATTCTGCCAACTGCTAAACAAGAATCTCCACCTTGATGCCTCAGAAAACAGGCTGGTTCCACTCTGTGATAACTCTGAGACCCAGATTTACCTCCACTCCGCCCCATAATAAATGTGTGAAAGTGTAATTAGAGAAAAAGAGAGGGTACTTGTGTGTCTGGATTCTTTTTCTTAGACATAAACAGATGGGTGGCCAAGTTCCTTATGTGGTGAGGTCTGCACTGTGTAATCATTGCCTGTCAGTGGGCACTGTAGTTGGAGGGACACGTCAATTGATTTACGCCAGGTTCAGAATAGGTTACGATAGTCATTGTGTCAGATTATGCAATTTTGACTCCTTAATTCTTGTCACGTCGTGGACAAGAAACATCTCAGACTACTCATTGCTTCCTGACCAATCATTGCTTGCCGTCTTTAATGAAGTGTGTGATGTCACAGACAAGGTGGAACTAGGAACTGACTTCTGGAAAGAAGACCATAAACAAACAATGGCTACCGAAGCAGCATGTTAGCATAATGCTAAATCCAGTTGCTGAAGCACCTCCGCTATCGTTCACCAGCATTATCAATTTTCCCTCTGTCATGGTAGTCCCTCAAGGAAACATCAAAAAGGCAGGATTATTGCTTCCATAGCTCCACAAACATTTCCTCCATTTCATAATTTCTCCTGGCAGCACCAGTACAATTGTCTCTCTTTCATTTCATGTTTCAAAGCTGTGTACAGAACAGTTTGGAACATAGTTTGGGACTTTAAGCTGTTTGGGAACTGTCGTGTAAGACAGTTCTGGCAGGTAATTATACCAAACCACTTTGACAACAGACTTTGCTCAGACAATTCAGAATGAGCAAAACAGCATTTTAGATGTGCAATTAGAATCGGTCTGCTGGTTGGTCCAGTTATACCATCCCATCGCAAAATTACATATCTTTTTTGAGGTGCATCGGGAAATTGATTCGGTAAATTTGTTTCCATTGTAGTTTATACGCATGTTTTCTTAATGGATAAAAAGTTTATCTGACTCAATTGAGTGCATACGTTTTTTTATGCGCATTTTTAGAATTTCCTTATCCTTAGAGTTTCCATCCAGTGTTTTTTTTTATAGGTGGATGGAAACATTGCTATTGTCTTTTAAGTCAAATGGATTGTGCCAAATGCGGACTGATATTGTGTAGTAGTCGGAACCCAGCATTACACCTTCAACAATGACTCTTCACAAAACATGATTTCCTGTCTTTGACCTTAAATGGACACCGAATGCAAAATTTCTTAATAGCTGTTTCAAATAGTTGTCTTTACAAATTAAACATTGGGTAAGCCATTCATAGTCTGAATTCCTAGCAGTGAAACTACCTCTTTGTACGAAGAATGGAAGATGCGGTAAATGTTTAGGAAGCCTTTTTGAAACCTTTTGAAGCTACAGTATTTTTGGAATTCCATTTGGTGTTGCAAAAATTACACAAAACGGTTTTAATGTTTTACTAACATGTAACATGTAGGACCCTCTCATTGAATGTGCAGAGTATCAGAAAAATAAATCAAGTAAAGTGGCCTGATCTGACTTCACACTTCCTGTTCACTTTCAAATTTTACACTGATCGTCTTGACTACAGCTTTCCTTCTCAGCTCTGTTTGATAAGTTACCCTCAGCAAACCTGTAAGTTTATTAACCTTGCAAGTTTCCTGTGCCGCTGCCCTGCATCAATGTCATCTTTCAGAGCCATGAGCAGGGGGAAAGCAGCCACAAAGGGGTCTTTCTGTAGCTTGCTGCTGCGCTCTTGTCTCTGACCTACATGCCTCCCTCCTTCGCTGCATTTCTCAGCAGCTTCTCAAACCCACAGACACAGACGGAAACATTGAACAAGTCAGGGATCTCTTCCCAGCAAGCCCCAACCAACAGACGAAAGATGAAGGGAAGGAAAAAGATCTCACACCTCAGCATTAGTGGGCATATCCGCTACCTTCCATCTCCATGGCAACTTTCAAACTTTACTCTGTGGTCTACACCGAAAGGTCATTCACTTTGACGAGACTTGCAGGTATAAAGAATCATAAACTAATTTGCTTACAATGACAGTTAAGTTACATGAGTAACATAAACTGCTGATACAACATGTATCAATCTACACATGAGTGGGTTGTTTTCTACTTTTATTTTATTAATATTTTATTTATTTTTATTGGACAGGAAAGTATAGAGCAGGGTTTCTCAAATCTGGTCCCTGAAGGCCACTACCTTGCAGAGTTATCTCAAAGCCTGATCAAATTCAACTAACTGTGCTAACTGTGCACTTTGCTAGTGATCCTGAAGACTTTGATTAACTTGCTCAAGTGTGTTTGATCAGGGTTGGAGCTAAACTCTGCAGGGAATTGGCCCTCCAGGACAAGATTTGAGGAACCATGGTATAGAGGCTAGACAGGAAAGTACACGGTGGAGAGAGGGGAAAAGGATCGGTAAAAGACCTCGATCCGGGAATCGAACTCGGGTCGTGGAGGTGCAGTTGCGTTATATATCGGAACGCTGCCCACGAGGCTATCGGCTCCGACGTGACTTTTACTGGTTGATTATATGAAATGATGTTTTATTAACAAAGTTCTGGTGAAAAACATTCAAATGATCTATCCAGTCAGCCCGAGATGAGGCCTATATATATGTAGCTTACTCGCCTATGTTCCTTGACAATTTTCTGCATCCCTCAGCCACCCTGACTCCTCACTCTCAGCTGGTTTCCTATCCCAGACAGGGATACAGGGGGTTACTCTGGGTTTGAGCCAAAATACTAAGCTCAGAGCCCCTCCTCGGACAGCACGCCAAAGACGCATGCTCTTAACTCTGATTATGTGTAGTCACTTTGTGCCACTCACTTATACCATTCAGACAATAATAATTTAAAGAGTTTAACCCTCTTCTGAACACATTTTGATGGCACATGATAAAAATTATTCCACATAATTTCTTGGGTCATTTGGTAACATTTTATTGATTTATTGACAATTCCCCCTCCCTCGACCCCAAAATATTTTTTCGTTGCCAACGTTCTGCAACAATGGTACAGAATCATAGAGAAAATTATCATAATACAATGCTCAGAGAGCAACACAAAGGTCTTTTTTTTTTTCAAAAATGTCAAAAAATCATTAAGTAAAAAGGGAAAAACACATGAAACACACTGATATATTTAATTTGATACAGACATAGGTTTGTATCATGTAGTGTGTCATGTCATATGTACATCATGTATCCTAATCATCCTCATATACACTATATTGTCAAAAGTATTGGGACTCCCTTCCAAATCATTGAACTCAGGTGTTCCAATCACTTTCATGGCCACGTTGTATAACATCAAGCACCTAGGCATGACGACTTCTCCTACAAACATTTGTGAAAGAATGGGTCGCTCTCAGCAGCTCAGTGAATTCAAGCGTGGTACCGTGATCGGATGCCACCTGTGCTATAAGTCCATTCATGAAATTTCCTCAATATTAAATATTCCACAGTTAACTGTTAGTGGTACTGTATTATAACAAAGAGGAAGCAATTGGGAGCAACAGCAACTCAGCCACGAAGTGGTAGGCAACCTAAAATCTTAGAGCGGGGTCAGCGCATGCTGAGGCTCAGTGCGCAGAAGTCGCCAACTTTCTGCAGAGTCAACAGCTACAGACCTCCAAACTTCATGTGACCTTCAGATTAGCTCAAGAACAGTGCGTATAGAGCTTCATGGAATGGGTTTCTATGGCCGAGCAGCTGAATCCAAGCCTTACATCACCAAGTGCAATGCAAAGCGTCAGATGCAGTGGTGTAAAGCACGCCGCCACTGGACTCTAGAGCAGTGGAGATGTGTTCTCTGGAGAGATGAATCACGCTTCTCTGACTGGCAATCTGATGGACAAGTCTGGGTTTGGCAGTTGCCAGGAGAACGGTACTTACCTGACTGCATTGTGCGAAGTGTAGAATTTGGTGGAGGGGGGATTGTGTGGGGTTGTTTTTTCAGGGGTTGGGCTTGGCCCATTAGTTCCAGTGAAAGGAACTCTTAATGCTTCAGCATACCAAGATGTTTTGGACAATTTCATGCTACCAACTTTGTGGGAACAGTTTGTAGATGGCCCCTTCCTGTTCTAACATGACTGTGCCCCAGTCCTGACCTAAACCCGATAGAACACCTTTGGGATGAATTAGAGCGGAGACTGCGAGCCATCTGTCACTCTTTCTCTTCTCCACCAATAAGCTGGTGTGTGGTGGGTGTTCTGGTGCAGTATAGCTGCCGTCGTAAAGCGCTTTGTGTCCCCAGAAAAGCACTATATAAATGTCACAAAATATTATTATAATTATGTAATGAGATTTAACCGTGTGAAACAACAAAAAGCAGTTCTTCTCTACTGTAAAACAGAGGTGTATTTTACATTTTTTTGCACATCACTTTGGGTGTTCCTGTGCACTCAGGAACCCTGCGTCTTCCTTTCTTGTAACACATTCTATGCAATTGTCCAAGACATCCTTTTTGCACAACAAAAAACTGAATTTGTGAACATGTAAATTAAATTCATAAAACCTGCCAAAAGGCCTCTCTACACCTTCATACACACACACATACTTTTTTATGCACAGATAAGATTACTAAAGCAAATATTCTTGTCGTCTTCTCACACCATGTGCTCCTGTGACCATGTGTCAGAAAAGGATGTCCCACCTTCAAATGGTGCATGATAGTGACTCCCAAACCTTATTGGAATGTTCTTTGATACTTTTTCAATAATTGTAATTGGTTGCAATCATTTAAAGAAACATGTACTGAACATAGGACTTTCCATTGCCTGAGGGCAACACTGTGTTGTAGAGGGATAAGCTCATCTCTGATTCCACTTAAAATGATCCAGCTGCATGGAAGGAGGAACCAGTATCAACTCCCCCGCACAATCCTTAAATTGTTGAGTTAAAATTGTATCACCTCATCGATCATACTTAAAGATAAGTTCAAGTATGTGTCACTGACACTGACCATGTACTGTAACAGCGTTTGCGTCAATCTGGAGATGCATGAACACTGTCAACACATTAATTTCTCAGCTGCGATGACTGACTATAGAGACATGCATGGTTTGACAAGGCAAGTGGCAAATGATGTATATGACACGCAAGTGTATACACACACATTCCACATGTCACACTAATGTAATACAGTATACGTTTCAAGATGTTAAGATTTGATCCATCACTGAACTTACTTAAGGTGGACTAAGACGCTATTTTCTTCTAGAAACAGACTTTTTTATTTTCCTGTTATCACTGTAAAGCTGCTTTGCTAATCTGCTAATATGTATTGTAAAACGCACTATATAAATAAAGGTGACATGTCACAACATATTTTCTTAAATTAATGGTGTAAAAAGAAATCATACTTTTTTAAAGCTGCATTGTATTTTACAAGGTCAGTGTTTAAATTATTGGAATGTTCCCAATCTTGATCTGTCTTGATCATATTTTTAGTGCAAACATCTTTTTTTTATTAACACATTTCAACACAAAGCATTTATTGTCAAATATAAAAAGCGTTTTCTCTTTAAAAACACATTTTTATTATTTCAACAATTTCAAAATAAGTTAAGAGTTTGACCTGGCTGCGACATTTAAAAGGAACAAGAAAGTAAAACATCTGACATCTCTGAGATATTCTCAGTTCAGAAAATAAGGCATATTTTACCTTTTTTTTACAGAAAAAAAACAAAACAAAACAAAAAAACACCTTCAGCAAACCTTTGGAAAAAAAAACGTAACCAGAATTAATTTAAAATCCTGTCGTTTCTTGTTGTGCAAACATACAAAATGTATTTTGTTGACAGCATATTCATAGTTTCATAGTCATGTAACCTTGTCATGCAAGTCATGTAACATTACCTTCATGTCTTTAAAAACATGGTCAACTGCTACATGGAAGAACTATTAAAGTCATGTTATTTCATTGCCGGTAACAGCTCTACAATCTAGATTATTTTACAGTTATCTAGATTATTTTACAGTACTTGGAGCTCACCTTCCTTTGTACCAATTATCAATGAAAACTGAAATAAACAATTTTACATTTTTATTTTACTGATGGTAGGATGCTGACAGTGTAATTATTGCTGCCTTGAAATCATGTTGGAATAATTGCATTTATGAGTATTGGTAATTTGCACACTCTTATTTTTTTCAACCCAGACTTTGAGTTGGGGGCATGTCAGTTTGAGAATACTGGTGAAGCTAATTAATATTTATCATAAAGTTGTAACTCCCAATATTGATGGTGCAATTTCACTTTTTGACATTCACTGTAATGTGCTGGTGATGTAGAATAGCACTAAAGTTTGCTAGAAAATTAAAGTTTTAAAGGGTGACAGGCTTGTGCAATGTTTATGCAATTTTATTCTAATAAGAATGGCTTAAATGCACATCATATTGAAATTACAATTTCCAAACTAGTAAATGGGAGCTTTCCAGGAGGACTTAAGACAGAAATTGTGAACGAGTGCCAATGCTAAACACCCTGAACCAAAGCTTTTTAAATTAAGAGTTACGGAGCTCACCTGATTTCTTTGTCGTTATAGTAGAAAAATTATGATCAAATATCTAATGTAATTTTGAGTACTGACCAAGGTTTATATGTATGAAGTCTGCCGGAGTGAGTATGTGTGTGTTTGTGTGCACCCACTTTATTAAACTTCTGATGAACAGCATTTTCTCTTTCGACAGTAGTCAAGGTTTCAAAAGACAGCAAACACAAACAGTCACACAACACAAAAACCAAGAATAAATCAGTAAAAACAAACAGCTGACACTACACAAACATATCAAGGCCAGTAAATTTCTAGTGTAGGAACTGCTAGAACTACCAGGGAGTCTAAGGATCTATGAAGGACACTGCTATGTAGCGTGTGCCGTTGGTCGTAGGTAGTCCTTCGTGAAGGTGGGTGAGTCTACCTGGATGCATGAAGCTCCAGCCTTTTCTAGGAGACTCTATGGAACAGTTATATCTGTGAAATCGGCAACCTCCACCCTGAAATAGAAGGAAATGTGTCATAAGTTTAACTACATGTGATTGAAGTATTTAAAATCAATTTTAGGAAAAGGCCAGTATATCACAAGCTTGCCTGGAAATCTAAGCCCTTGTTGTTGAGAGCAACATTAATGGTGAAAGTTGAGGAATCGTGATGTGGCCTCAGATAGGCTTGTCTGTTTGGAGTGTACTTCACCACAAAGTTCATAATCGCATAGCCCTGAAAGACATAAAAAGATAGGAGACACAATCAAAACCCAATTCTCAAAAGTATCAGATAAATTTGCTTGACAACGATGCACTAAAAACATTTTTTCTTTTGTGTTTTTCTCGAACTGACGACTATGTTGTCAAAGCAATCCCCGTTCACATGGATCTGTGAAAACAATTAAAAACACTGTATTCTACTGCCAGGCCAGTAGTTGGTGATGTCCCTTTGTAAAGAAACACAACGCGCCTATGGACTGAAAACGTAATACGCATGCGCATGACATCACCATTTTCACAAATGCACGTTTTTGTAGTTTACACGGAGACAATAATGGTATCGCTTTCAGAAGTTCGCGTTTTCAGGCTCCCAAAACGCTGTTGTCGAGTAAATTAAGTTTTCCGTTTTGTGTAAACGGGACCTTAATTTATGCAGCTTTTTCTTCCGTGGAGAAAAAAAAAAAATAGTGGAGGACCTTCACATTCACGCAAGTTTAGATCATGTTAAAATTACTCTTTTGTTCCTCACATAAAATGACAATGTGGCTTTGGAAGACTTAATGGACTACTTGTATACCATACTTTTAACAGACTTGGTAATTTTGAACTGTTGTTCCATGGAAAAGAGCTTCAAGAAGATTCTTCTAAAATGTAAAAACTTAAAAAGACAGCACAAGGGTTTGGAATTTTTGGGTGATCTATCCCTTTAATGGATGACCTACAAAGAACTCAAGACTCATTGTGCCAACCGGAGTTCACATTCCATGAGTCAAATCAACCAGAGACCTAATAATACTCGTCCACTCAATAGTGCACAGAGCCTTCCCGAAAGAACAGCGAGAGAGGGAAAGCTGAAAATTACTGAGAGAAAAAGATGACTTGACTCATTCCATGAGTCATGTCAACCAAAGAACTAACAAAGCTCATCTAGCAAGCTGTGTTTTAGCTGGCTGCTGTTATAAGCCTTTGGAAATCATGCAGATGTGTAATGTACAAAAAATATCCATGTGGCCGACAAAAAAAAATTCTTTAAATTGCTCAAATTATAGAAAATGCCCTATTTATAACTAACAAGCAGCGGCTCAATGGTTGTATTAGAATGTGAAGTAATGAGTCAAATCATCTAGACTTAACGGATGAATTTCAAGAAGCCTGTCAAGTAAATGATTGGGTATATTTCACCCCACAAAGAAAAAAAAAATGCTGCAAGAACCAGTTATGAGATCAAAACCATTAGTTTCCAATGAAATTAAAATGGTGGAAAATCTAGTGTGGAATTTAAAAATACTGTGTGCGTTTCAAAAAGAAAAAACACACTGAAAATGTAAACACTGAAATGCAAATTTGCAATAATTCAACAAATAAAACAAATTTCCCCATCCTTACTGGTGTAAGGATACAGCTGGCTTTAAGTCTTTGGCAAGTGTTTTGTTTTGAGCATGCCACCTGTGTTTGGTTTAAATGTGTAATTTCAGATAATAATATAGAAAGACCTTTATCAGTAAAACATGCATTACTGTAATGACAGTGATTAACTGTAATAAAAATGTCACAACACTCAAAAAACATTTATGATCTTTTGTTCTTAATGTTTTTAATTGCCTTAAATCTTAAACTATTTTGACTTGGGGGTGAAAAATAACCATGTTTTTTCTATAAACTTCACAGATGTTTTTAAATTGTCTTTTTTATATACTTTATGTAGGCTTTTTACATTATGCAACATCATGCAGTTGTCATGTAAATACATGTATGGCACCTTTGAGCAACTGCATACTGTCTATGTAAATAAACATGCCATGTCAGATACAGCTTTTTTCCACCTTCAATGACTTTTGTTGATTTGGGGAAACTGTTTATAGTATTCTGGTTGAAGTAACTGATTAAATAAAAGATGACGCAGATACATTTAATAGGGTAATCATACAAATTACCTTTACAAAGTAAAAAAGTTGAAAAGTTGATTTTTGACACTGGTTTCAACCAAATAAACATAGGAAGACATAATACCTTACAAAAAGATGAAGTAGAGGTAGAAGAGACATTCTGATTAAACAGCTGATTATGACTCAGTCCAGACCCAGAGAGACTGGCTCACCTTGGTGTAATAGCCAGAGAAAACCTTGAGAGTGACAGGGGAGATGAATTCTCTGATAAAGTGCAGCCATTCCTTATCGAAATCGATCTGTCTCATATGAATGTCATCTGTCGGGACACTCTCATAGCCTCCAGTGATACGCTTGTCCTGCAAAGAGAAAACACAATGACTGGGCAAACAGTCAATGATAAAAAAACGCACAATTGCACTGCTGTGTAAAGTCTATTTTGAAGTTAGTTTACACTGGGAAAAAAATCCCCAAAATAAGGATTAAATATGTGCATGAGTATTCACACATTTTCTTCTGCTAAGAATAATATTCTATTTTCTTGTGTATTTACACATTTTTAAGGAATTTTCATTCAAGGGTGAGCCCTGTACAAAGTGTGCAGACTGTTTTAAGGCCGGCGGGTTTATCTGACCTCGTGACTTCCACCAGACCATGACCCATACTTTTCCATCTCCTCCACCAGCTCATCACAGGCTTTCTCCGAGAACACGGGGAACCAGAAAACATCTGGGCATGGCTGCAGAAAGATAAACAGGTGCTTAGTATCAGAGTTTTTCTTTTAATAAAAGCACAAAAGTATGTAGTGATACTGTAGCTCCCAGCCCAGTCCACCAAGCACATTTATAAAAAAATAAATAAAAAAGATTCAGATTTCAGATTCAATCATGAGAATAATCTTTATGAGAACAGAATAATCATTATGAGATCAACAATGAGCATATTAATATATGGCTGCTCACATGTACATATCCGTCTGACAATCATAACAGAAGCAACTTACAGATAGAAGTCTGAAAGGTACAGACGCAAAAACAGCCAGTTTAGGGATCAAAGAGGTGGAAAATGATCAAAATTGTTCTATAAATCTAAATTACAATTATTTTTGGTGCACAAAGCTTGACTAACATTACAATTAGAAAAAAATATTTCTACAAAAGTGTAGAGGGTGATTTTTCTGCTTTAAGGCCTCCAAATCCATTCTTTCTCCATACTGCATTTCCTATACAGTATAGCAAGGTTGGGCAACTCTGGCCCTTGAAATCAGCTTTCCTGTAGCGTTTAGCTCCAACTCTAATCAAACACCTGGAAAAGCCAATCAAGGTTTTCAGGATATCTAATGCTACAGGCAGGTCAGTTTGATCCAGGCTGGAAATGAACTCTGCAGGTCAGTGGACCTCGAGGGCCTGACTTGCCCAGCCATGCTATATAGGGTTGCGGGAATGTTGGAGCCCATGTCTTTGGGCGCTCCGGTTTCCCCCACAATCCAGAGGAAACTCAAACCAACATGGGTAGAATATGCAAACTCCACACAGAAAGGCTGGGACTCAAACTAGCTTGGATGTTTTGACACTGTAAATCACCAGATCCTGCCATAAACTTTCTAATAACTGCGCATCTTGGAAACTGCTGGTTTGAATCCTATCTCCTCTGTATTTGGAGAAGTTGCCATCAAGTAACCACAGTAGTGACTCTGGGTTCGGGGCTCTGCCTTATCTTCCTCTTAATATACACAACGTTGTTTAGACTTATCTTTAAGGACATGGATTTTCCTAACACTTCTTTGGCAGAAACACAGTTCAAATTCTCATTCTTGCCTTTGGCAGCCCAAATCTCAGCTCAACCTAACAAACACAAAGCCTCTTATCTTCAGCATCATAGTTCAGCTAGGCCCATCATAGAAAATCACATCCAGGTCAGACTAGAATTTGAAGGTAGTGT
Source organism: Gila orcuttii (assembly GCA_026230005.1). Lineage (NCBI taxonomy): Eukaryota > Metazoa > Chordata > Actinopteri > Cypriniformes > Leuciscidae > Gila > Gila orcuttii. The sequence continues at coordinate 30,721,520 of JAPDVR010000023.1, forward strand.
TTGATGACCAGTTTAGCTTCACGCACCATTGCAAAGGCTGTCCAGAAATGCAGAATTACACTTGTAGCCCCTCCAGTTCGAACCACCCGCACTTAAACTGCAGATGTGGTTCATTTGGTCTTCAAAAGAGTCTGTGCTAAACACTACTTGCCTTGCTTCACTGATTGTGAAGTTCAAGGTACTGATGCTTGACTATAGAACAACCACTGGTTCTGCATTTGTGGCCTCCTAATTACATCCAATTTTGCAAATCTTTCCGATAAGTCTGGTCGATAAGAGAGTGAATGAAGTCTCTTTCCGGAATATTAGGTTTCAAAGTACATCCATGGTGGAATGATTTATCCCACTCTAGCCAAACAGCATCTACTAAATTAATAAATACCTGCTCCAAGAGGTTGTCAGTAAAAATTCGAGTGTAGTTGGGATGGATGTATTTCTCTCTCCAGTCCTGTGTAAAAGAAAGAGAATTAGTACTTGGGCCATTCACTGACCTGCATTGCAAACATTGTCTGCCGAATGAATGCTGAGAAGCTTATCAGACTAAAACCGAGATGGAGGTCAACACAGACTCATGTTTACCCCATCAGTACTCCACTTCATTACTGATGACAAATAAACCACTAAATGAGAACTTCTGGGTTTTTGTAACAGACACTTTGTATACAGAAAACATTCGATCACAAATTGTGTAGTCACTCACCAGAGGGTTTTCAAATATTTGCCAAAGGTCATTGTTATAATGGGATGTGTTATAGTTGGCAGTCGAAATAAGCCTTCCAAACTCATGACGATTTGTAACATACATGAAAACTCCCTGTAGCGGACAAAGGAAATGTAGTTAGATACTACAAATTATATTTATAAAGTCGAACATTCACAATTCAAAGAAAAAATACACATGTACATGTAAAATGAGAAATAAACAAAACCCTAATATTTTAAAGTCAATGATAAAATAAATCACGTAAAAGCATCATCATCTGTTATAAATAATGTGTGATCAATAACAATGGTGGACAGATGCTGGAAACGGCTTTGAGAGGGAATGGAACGGGAACACAGGGAAAAGTGCAACTCCAGGAATCAACATTCATGTGTATTATACTACAAGCAGGGACCAGGTTTCTTGCACCTAAATGTGGGGAGATCCAAGGCTTACTCTCAGTCTAGGTTTTTCCAAATCATGCTGCACCAGTCTCGAAAATATTAGCATAATTGTTGAATCCAATGCAAAAATACAAAAGTAATAAGTGCTACATAAGTACCTAGGCTGAGATAAGTCTTGAAGCTCATGAGGGTAAGTTTCATGTTATTGGTATTTGTGTGCTTGGGAGAGGGTCACTGCAGGGAAAACTATAATGCAGGATATCTATTAGATCCTTCATTGGCTTTTCCACCGCTTAACTCAAGAGGGGTGTTTCATTTTATGGTTCTGTGTATATGTATATATATATATATATATATATAATCTGGTGCTTTGTCCAAGTTAACCCCATCAAAAAGCAGAGGTAGTTTATGAAAACAATGGCGTCAATTTCCCAAAGGGTTCCGCTGGTTAGCTGTCAGTGCAAGATGTATTCTAAAAATGGCGTTATGTTTAAATCAAATGTTTGTATGCCTACTAGGACATGTACATAAAAATGTGGAATAGACAAAAACCATGAAACAATCACACTGAGCATAAAATGGGGGTTTATGGTTTTTCCACATGCATAGTAATTTCTCAAATCTGGTTTACACTTTCCTTTTGATTACATGTTCTGTAATCTGACAACAATGCAAGCAAATACTAAATGTTAGAGGGCCTTTTACTTCCAAAAATATGCATTTATTACTTCATTTAGTATTTTAGTATGGATGGAATATAACTTTATAAACATTTGGAAAAGTGACGCCTTGCTTTAAAACATTTGAATCTTAAATGATATAAAATAGAATAATCAAAACAAGAGGAACCTTTGGGGGTCTGAGCATATGGAATCTTTCCGGAGAAGGAGATTCTCTTTCTCTGTGTACTGTCTAAAACGAAGGAAAAGCACCATGTAAATTATATAATGAGACATAAACCGTGTGAGTAACAGAGAGAGATTAAGAAATTCGCATATTAGGGAAGAATGCCCTTTTAGGACAGTTGAGGTGCCTGTGTTTTAGTTGGCTGATTTTCTGTTTAGAAAAGAGCTGTGCACTGCCTTAAGGTGTCCTAAGCAGTAGACGGGAAGTATTTTAGTTAGACAAAGAGCAGAGTGAGTTATTAGTGGTGTAGGATGTTTAAAGAGAGGCAAAAACACACAGCCAGACATTCCCATCGGTTCAATGTCATGTTACTTGTGAAAAAGGGAGAGAGGAAAATGATAATGAACACTTTGAATGCATCACAGAGGCTGCCATAAAAGGACAGAGAGGTCATGCCTTCACAACAGCACATTGATATACTTTGAATACTTGCCAGTTACATCTTGGTCACAGAAGTGCAGCAGATGTTTAAAAGCAATGAGAAATCAGGCTAAAATGTCAAATGCAAACTAATACAGAACAATGGCCGTTTAAGAGGTTAAACTTTATTATCCACCTTCCTACATCCCCCTTTGAGTCAAACTCAAATTCTATCGACAGAGTCTGTAACATGCTGTCAGTTACCAAAGACAATGGGGACTGATCCCTCAGTTTGTAAAAAATAAAGATCTTATTAGCAGTAATGAATGTACAATGGAAGTTCATGGAGAAATGTATTCTAGATGGATTAATTGGATAACTGGATTTAGCACTGGATTAACTAGTTATATGTTACTAACATAATTCATGTGGGTGGAGTTTGAATGTAAGAAGTAAACAGTATTTGTAAGCAGTAAAAAGTGTAATGTAAACATAATTTGTGTGTGTATCATGTTTCCGTGATAATGGACTCTAAATGTTCAAGATAAAACTTGAAATATTGGCCATAACTTTGCACAGAATAGTTATCAATTATACCATTCATGATAACACATAAAATGTTGTGACTACTTTCGAAATGGTATGTATTTTAACAGTTTTCCATTGTAAGCGCATTACTTTAAATGTGTGTTTTATTTCTTATTAATAAACAGCATGTCATTTATGCTGTTGAAAGAGCTTAACTTAAACATTAACCCCCAGTTTCACAGACCAGCAGGTTTAAGCTAGTACGAGACTAAAATGCATGTTTGAGCATTTTAAATGAGAGCAACTTGCACAGATATTTCTTAAAATATGTCAGTGCCATTGTTTTGTCACAAGATGCACACCAGTAATATTTTTTTTTCAAATACACATTTATAAAAGCTATTTAAATGTCCTAATTGAATTAAGGCCTAATCCTAGCTTAGTCTAAGCCCTGTCTGTGAAACTGGGCCTTTATATATTAAATACAATATTAAATATATAAACATTTTTAGTTAGCATTCATTTTTTATATTAATTGCACAGATACAAATTATATTAAATTGACATTGCATACCTAAATACTTGAAACCCCAGACTATCATTAGATAAATTATATAATTGTTGCTGATATAGATTCAATTTTTATTATAATTGTACAGCTTTGTGTTCCAGCAGTCATACCAAGTCTCGGGCATTCCTGCACATGGCCATGTCAGGGTCCAGTCTCTCCAACACAAAGACATTCCTCCCTTTGAATTCATTCCTCAGAGTCTGGCCCTTAATGAGGTAGATGTGGGCCATAAAGGGGATGTTCCACAAACCACTATTTACACAAGAAAAGACAAAATATTTGACTTATATATTCGACAAAAATATTAAGCAGCACAACTGTTTTCAACATTGACAACAATAACAAATGATTCTTGAGCACGAAATCAGCATATTACAATGGTTTTTGAAGAGGCATGTGACACTGAAGACTGGAGTAGTGATGCTGAAAATTCAGCTTTGCATCACAGACATAAATTACATTTTAAAATAAAAAAAAAATGTACATTTAAAATAAAAAAAAACAGTTATTTAAATTCGTAATAATGTGTCATAATATTACAGTATGTACTGTATTTTTATCAAATAAATGCTGCCTTGGTGAGCATAAGAGACTGTTAAAAACCGTAAAAAATTGCTATTATTCCAAACTTTTGACGGGTTATAGGCTAGTTGCACGTGGCCGCCATGTTGGATTTACGATCAGCGAGTGTGCGGTTGGACACTTCCGGTTCTTTACGCCGGTGCAGGGAGCCGGAGAAAGCCGAAAATGATCTCTTATAGTTCTTTATAGAATCAATTATATCACTTAAAATACTACTAAGATATATATTACTATCACACGAGCAAATGGCAATTAAATGCACGGATGCATAGTCAGATTAATGAATGAAATACAACTGATTGTCTTGGACTCATGCTGCACGCAATTTTTAGGATTCAAGAGAGGCGACTTGCCTTTCTGAGGGTGACAGCCTCAGCACTTCATTGTTGTGTGTCGTTACGTTTCGTCACGTTACAACAAAATCAGCTTTCATGCATTCCCCGTTGCCGCTGCGGTACGGGCAGGGATGACTTAATCAACCCGACCCAAAACACCCGGGTCTGTAGTCGGCATTACTTTATTTGGTAACATTATTATTGCTAACTGTTTGTGTTTTAGTATGTAATTTAAATGCATATCATTTTCAGTGTATTTCTCCCTATGCGTTTCTATGCTATTACTGCATTTATTTTGTGCAAGTGAGATAAAGAGCATCTGTTTCATAAATCATTATCTGTCTGGTGTTTATAATACAGTATTTTACTACGTGTAAAATATACACAAACTTAGCTATATTAAATTGTATTAACTACAGTTAAAAATGTAAATTAATCACAATTATTAAGATTTGTTTTTTCACCGCTGTTTTTATCTATAAAGATAATTGATGCAAAGAAAGCATGTATGTAAAATATGTGATGATAATATTGAGCGAGCAATTGATGTAAGTGAAAATTTATGCGCAGAATTGAGAAAATAGTATTTATGGAGATAAATTGTAGCCTATCACAGGGCAAACGTGTGAATGTTCACGTGGTATTTTATGCAAACAACTCTAATCGTAGTTGTAACTCTATATTGACAGTAGGCATAATTCTCATTGCGTGCAGCATGAGTCCAAGACAATCTTCTGTTCGTGAACAGTTGTATTTCATTCATTAATCTGACTATGCATCCGTGCATTTAATTGCCATTTGCTCGTGTGATAGTAATATATATCTTAGTAGTATTTTAAGTGATAAACCGGTGTAAAGCGAAACCGGAAGTGTCCAACCGTACACTCGCTGATCGTAAATCCAACATGGCGGCCACGTGCAGCTAGCCTATTTGCTTGTGTGTGTGTGGGTTCTGGGAAACCCTACATTATGGGGATAAAATGTCCCCACAAAGACAAGGATTTTGGGTATTGCGATCTTTGTGGGGACCCGAAATCCTTGTCTTTGTGGGGAAATGTTTTGGTCCCAATGAGCAAAAACAGCTTATAAATCATACTGTGATGTTTTTAATGAAAATGTAAAAATGCAGAAAGTTTTCTGTGACGGTTAGGTTTAAGGTATAGAATATCTACAGTTTCTACAGTATAAAAATCATTATGTCTATGGAGTCCCAACAAAGATACTGAAATGCGTGTGTGTGTGTGTGTGTGTGCATATGTAAATTAATCATTGGCCAATGAGAATAGAAACCATGTTTGGTATTAAATAGTCATATTTTTAATAGATAGATTCAAATAGATTGACTTTGTTAAAGAAGTGGTCTGGTGAGAAATGTGCATGCTAAAAAGCAATCTGAGTTTTAAAAGAGTCCTCTTTTTGATTCGGAGAAGGATAATTATGCATTTTCTTAATTGTCTATTAAGATTCTATACACTGACATTTTAGATCTCAATAATTTCTGAATCACATTCTCTCAAGTCACTCACACACGCTTTCCTTGCACGATGTCAATGTAGTCCTCAGATCTTGCATAATAACCATCTAGGCTCAGGGCTCCCCAAAAGTTGGACCACAGTTTTCCGTGACGGGTGACAAGAGGGCCAATTATTTTTCTGAGGTGGAGAAAGATAAATGACACAAAAATCAGCATCAGCTCATAAATGTACAATATACAGTAGGTCTACTAAGAAGGCCTACAAGAAAATCTGATGCTGAAAGATAACCACAAAACAGGTGTAGATTTGATGTGCTGAATTTTTGCAAGATGACACTATACCATATTGCTTTAACAAAGCACAAGTGGTTAAGATGATTCAAGTGAGACCATTTTCTTGTGTGAGGTTGTGAAGAGTGCATCCTTTTATTCAGGAACACGAGAGCAGTTTTATATGGTATCATTTCTATAATCATGAGAGTGACCCTGAAGTAACACAGTCAAGCCTTCACATCTAGTGTGACCTTAAACTCTACAAGCATACAAAATATTTTACTGAGGTAAACATGTAATTCAAAACACATTAGTGGAAATTATAGTGTTGGTCGACGATGTGAAAGCAAGCAAGTAAAATTCCACATTTCTACGGTCACCAGTTACGATTTCAGTCCACAAGCCAGAGACCAGCAGAGAGAGTTCCCAAGACCTCTCAAAATATCCAAAAAGGGCTTCCTCTATAGTCATCCGAAAGAGCGCTTAGGTTGTCACGTTAAATGTGACTGAGTTCGGGCTTGTTTTTTAGTTCGAGTCAAGTGCCATTTTAAGAGTTCATGCGATATAGAGCAGACAGTTTCTATGCGCCATGGGAAAACAGGAAGCCACCCATGCTTATTTTTAAACCGTAAGGGATTTGAATTCAGTCGGCTGCAATGTTCCTGTGGTTTTAGCACTTGAGGGATTCAAGTCCTTTCCCTCAGACAAAACGGTTACTGTGGAAGATTCCAGAGTATTGAAATGCTTAGCATCAAAGTGAAGCTACCTGTTTTGCTCGATGAGGAGTTTCAGCGTCTGTCGGTTGGTGAGCATCACATCTGCATCAATGCTGAAGTAATAATCACAAGAAAGATCCTTTCGGCACAAATCCCTGTAAGAAAGCAATGGGGGTGTCCTTATTAATATTGGAAACATTCTGTGCAATGTTGATTCTCTCAACCTCTTTACATGCAAAGATCACCATTCTTATTTAACTCTTTCCCCAGCAGCATTTTTTTTTTTTAAGTTGCCAGCCACCGGCAGCGCTTTTGATCATTTTTACCAAAATTCCATGGCCCTCAGAATATTTTTTGTATATCTTATGCAAAAAATATATTTTTTGTATATTTTATGAATATCTCAACATGCAATATTTCAAAAGAAATAATAGAGCATCTGCTTTTAAACAAAAGAAAATAATTTAATTCTAGCTTTCTGCATTCTTTTTTTATCAACACTTGAATGTGGATAGGTTTCATAAAAAAGCTAAATGTTGAACAAAAAGCTGAGAAACCTTACCCCCACCCCCAAATTGTTTTTTTCTCAGAATTTTGAAAAACTGCTCATATTTCCCAAGTTACCAAAGTCTGCGAGAAAGTCAGAAGTCAGAGATCTGAATATAAACGCAAATATTTCTCAACATATTCATCCAAAACCAAATTGTATGAGCCCTTTTGTCCCACAGTACAAGGTATTTTAGAATAATATCTGAGACAAAGTTGATAATTGCATTAAGAAAAGGACAATCCAAGTGTCTTTTAGTGAGGTTCATTTGAGTATCATTCTGTTCAAATGTGAAAATGTATTATGAATATTCCTCTATGTTCGGCTCTAAAGCACAATAGTAGGTGTCTGAAACAAACATTTTTTAATGTCTGCTCTGACGTCTTATGCAAACCAGTATTTTTCAAACCTACTAATTAAGACAAACAACGTGAGTGATATCACCATGGCAGCAGCCACTAATGCCAAACACAGACATGCAGTGAAAAAAGCATCAGGACCAGCTAAGATAATCAACATATGTATTTACACATCCCATTGAGTAGTCCAAAACATATGAAGTCATATACCCTCAAATATATTCACTAAAATGGATATTAGTTATTGGGATTGTCTGTGCAAATCTAAAACTGAAATTTAATATCTGAGTTTCGGGGTTTCCTGAATATGAACATTAGTAGTAGTGACACTTAAACAAGCAGCAATAATTACATTGGAACCAGCTGGTTATAAGTAATTGTGAAAAAGGCTCAGGAAAGTCGATTGAGAAAATATTATGACATTTATACTTTTGTTAAGTGTGTTCATTTCTTTTGGGGTCACTATATGAAAGCGATCATGTACAAGCAGATTGAAAGGGTTCTGGAGACCAGCTGGGAATCTTGGAGACAGCAGTCTTAAACTGATTGCAAATAGAAGGTTTCACAGGAGTGTCTTCTGTGTTTTGTTGGTGCATTGCTATAAGAGTGGCAGATTTACTACTTTGTGGCGAGTCGGAAGTTGTTCCTGTGTTTTTTATTTGTAAGGAGCTGAAAGTGTGCTGACATGTGGCAAAGGTTTGTATTTATCTTTGATCAGGAGTTAGAGCTTAAATTGCTCAGATTTGCATTGTAATTTACTTAGATATTTGCATCTTTTCAAGAGTCACTCTTAAATTAAAGGGACGCTTACATTCCCATGTCCCTTGCTTCTCCTTGAGTTAAGCTCTCCTCGGGGCCAACAACCTTAAAACTGCGGAATACCTCCTTGTTCTCTTCCCAAAACTTCTGTATGTGCTTCTCATGGTAAACCTCCTGAAGAACAAGACATGGAACAAGAACGGTCAAAGACGGACTCTAAAATCCAAAAGGTCAAATGCCTCTCATTGCTTTGTCAGCCAGACACTCACACTGTTATGAACAAAGACATTCAGTTTATCTTTGGGATAATCTAAATTCAGGATCCGTTCAAAGAACTCTGGCAGGAATGGAGTTGGCTGCTCGATGTATACACCAACAGTCACTTGTGGAAATTCCTGTTTAGATAAAGAGAAAAGTCTGGTCAAAACATATCACAGCAGGAGTCATTTTATTGCACAGTGATTGTGTATTGCAACATACATATTTTGCTGGAAAAATCAACTAAATATTGTTTATTTTTTAATAACCATGTTCCTCCAACCATTCTCCTTGGGCCGAAGGATGGATAGCCACACAGATGCCAACTTAATAACATGTGGTAATGCTTATTTTTTAATAAACCAGTGAATTAAATATTTTAAAAACAAAAGATACTTAATCTAATTTGATTATTGTGTCTCTTTACTTCATAGATGCAAAAAAGGTGAGGTTATTCATAAAAAACAGTCTACTATCAGTGCAAAAACAGTCTCACATTATGTACTGTAACACTTAAATGAAAAACCAAAAGACTCAAAAGAGTAAAACAACTATTAATTCTGAAAGGATAAACTACAATCAAACAGTAGTAAAATAGCTAATAGCCTATACCCCACCTGTGACCGTATCAGTTGATTTCTATAGCGCCCCTAAATAAGATTTCCCTTATCCTGGCTTGTTTTCGCTCTATTTTCACATTTCTTTACGTTCCTCTCTCACATGTAAATAATGAAAAGCTGTCCTGTCCTACACACTTATTATGGTATAGCAAAATAATATACCCATCCAGCCCTATTTCTCACATAGTAAGAGGCACTGCTGGAGGTCTTAGAGAAAGTAGAAGCTTCTTTCCCATGACATTGAGCTTAAGGTTACATGGATTGGTCACCAGTACTTTTGTGGTTCTTGACCAGTCTACACAGCTCACTAGATGAAACGGGAGCTGACTGGCACCATGTAATTTCCCAGTTCCGACCTTGGCTTTGGGTTCCTGAAGGGAGTGTCCTAGAATCAAGCCAAAGGTCTTTAAATTGTTACCGACAGTAGAGCAGGGACTAAACAGGAGACACAGGGGATTCTGCGGAGTCTAGACCAGGACAGTTTCCTTTAACGGGGCCCTTTCAACCTCTGCATAAGCAGTGTGAGAATGTGAACTCTCGTTCCTTATTCAACAACCAGCCCAAAACCACTGAGCAGATGAGAGTGGTACGACCTGGCCACTTCCTCGACAAACAACGGACTTTGGGCTGGGCCTCATCTCATCAGCTTTTACAGTGTTTTTTAGCAATAAATTAAATGTATCTGATGGGTTAAAACTAGGCTTCTTGTTTCACTTGACCAGTCATCTGTCAATGACCGAAATGAAAAATGCTCTTGCCATCCGTGCTTTAATGCAAGGTACAGACCAAGCATATCTTTTCACCTTAACAGACTAAGAAAAAAATATAGTTGATACATTCCTTGATGCTTTTTAATTTACTCATCAAGCTCATCAAGCCTAACAATGCCATCAGTCGTGACTAAGCTCACAATACAGCATTGATTACATATCTCATATGCGGATTGATTAGGTAAAATAAGGAAAAGTGTATTCATGTCCTAAGTGATTGGATTTATAATCTCTGCCTGGATTATGATAAAACTCTCTAAAAATTTGTGACAGACGATCCAAGATATACACTATATTGCCAAAAGTTTTGGTACGTCTGCCTTTACATGCACATTCACTTTAATAACATCCCATTCTTAATTCCTAGGGTTTAATATGGAGTTTGTCCACCCTTTGCAGTTATAACATTTTCAACTCTTCTGGTAAGGCTTTCCACAAGGTTTAGGAGCGTGTTTATGGGAATTTTCGAACATTCTTCTAGAAGCGCATTTGTCAGATCAGGCACTGATGTTGGATGAGAAGGCCTGGCTTGCAGTCTCCATTCTAATTCATCCCAAAGGTGTTCTATCAGGTTGAGGTCAGGACTCTGTGCAGGCCAGTCGAGTTCCTCCACACCAAACTCACTCATCCATGTCTTTATGAACCTTGCTTTGTGCACTGGTGCGCAGTCATGTTGGTACAGGACGGGGCCATCCCAAAACTGTTCCCACAAAGATGAGAGCATGACATTGTCCAAAATTTCTTGGTATGCTTCAGCAATAAGAATTAATTTCACTGGAACTACTAAGAGGCCAAGCCCAACCCCTGAAAAACAACCACACACCATAATCCCCCTCCACCAAACTTTACACTTTGCACAATGCAGTCAGGCAAGTACCGTTCCCTTTCGTTGTCACTCCGAGTTACGTCGGATGACGACGAATGGGGTTTCGCTTAGAAAGCCTACCAACTTCGAGTACTACAAAACGAGCCAATGGCAAAGAAATGCCATGGGTCTGCGGAATTTGCATGACGTAACTCCGCCCCACCTCGTGGGTATAAAGGAGGACGTCCGCAACAGCAGTTTATGTTTTCGCTTCGGAGCCAAGTGTATTCTTCTCTCCACAAGCCATCTCTGAATTGTCAGCTTTACAAACGAGTACCTCGAGTGTTGGTGTGACGGCGATCTACGGCGAGCGCGTGCTTCCTGCTGATCTGTTGCAGTGGTCTGCCAGTCGGTGCGTGTCTCCCCGGGTGCTTCAACACTTGAGTTTTCTCTCACTAAAAGAGCTCGCACGCGGCACGTCTTTTTAAAGACGGCTCGCCCGTGCATTTCAAAAAAAAAATGAATGGTGCGGCAGCTTGGTATCGGACTCTGATGGGCACGAGCGTTGTCTAGTATGTTTGGGCTTGATCATGCTAGAGCAGCGCTCGTGGATGACTCATGTTTTCTCCGTGGAAACATGATCATCGCGTCATGTAGGTCGAGACTCGGTGAACTCATATGAGTGAGAGTCCCCTCATCCACCCCCCGATCTTCGGCTGGTGGCCAGGGTGACCTGAGGGTTACGGTCTGGAACAAGGCGCCGACTATGTGTCCGCGACCCCAGCCCCCCTCTTCAATGACGGTGCCCGCTAGTGAACAGGTGATTCCCACGGGTCTACCCAAAAAAAAAAAAAAAATGGTGGCCCGTGTGTTTCATTTGAAGCTACAGAGGATGATATTATGTTTGTAGCAGCTTCACTAGGTGGGTTTGATTTTCCTGGAAGTGACGACTCGTCGAGTCTGATCCGGAGATGACGGCCATGCTTTCCCGGGACGATTGGTTTTTGGGTGAGGCCGCCGACCCTCGTCCACGGCAAACCCCAATACCGTTCTTCCCAGACGTGCATGATGAGATCAGGGACCATTCGCTGATCTCATCCGCCTTTCCTCCCCTCGATGGGGCCGCTGCCCGTGGGTACACTGGGGTTCCCCCGGCTGAACACTCTGTTGCGATGCTATGTGTCCTCAGAGTGCTTCTTCTCGGCGCAATCCTAAGCACCCGTCCGAGGCCTGTAGTTTTTCGTCTACGCTTGTGGCGAGATCCTATAGCGCCACGGGACTGGCGGCCGCCTCCCTGCGTGCCATGGTCATTCTGCTGGTCTACCTGACCCAGATGCTCATGGACCTGCACGAGGGCGGGACTGACCCAGGGCTCTTCACTGAGCTGCGCGCCGCCACTAACCTTGCTCTCCGAGCGACGAAAGTGGCCGTACGCTCCCTGGGTCAGGTGATGCTCACCATTCGGTGGCCGTACCTGTTTGATGTGCTGGATGTCGCGCGGACCCGTCTGTCCAACATTCCCATATCCCAGGTCGGCCTCTTCGGCGGTGCGGTTGAGGGCTGGCCCAACAGCTCTCAGCCGTCCATGAGCAGACTGACGTTGATTCTGTCCCGACGGCCCCGCCGTCTGCTCAGATCCCTCGGTCTGCCCACCGCCAAGGGCGCCCTCCCGCGGCTCCCACCCTGCCCGTTCACCCGGGCCGGCTCTGGGGGCCGCGGGCGGACGCCACAGCCCTCTCTAGCCCCGCCCCCCCGCTACACGCCGGGTTAAGCGGCGCTCCTGAGACGGGCTCCTCGGGGATGGAGCAGGTTGAGGTCGACTCTGTCCCGACGGCCCCGCCGTCCGCTCAGGTCCCTCGGTCTGCCCACCGCTGAGGGCGCCCCCCCCCCGCGGCTCCCACCCCGCCCGTTCACCCGGGCCGGCTCTGGAGGCTGCGCCCGGACGCCACAGCCCTCTCCAGCCCCGCCCCCCGCTACACGCCGGGTTAGTTGGCGCTCTTGAGAGGGGCTCCCCAGAGATGGTTTCCAAGATTCCTGATCCAAGAGTTTCCCGGTGGAGGGCCGGGGAAGAATCCTTATTCGCAAAGAACTGACTCTCCTGTCTCTGAGCACACAGAGTTCTCGGACGACACAGAGCGCCGCCCTCTAGCCGTGCTCTCCTCGTCCCCCTCTGTCCCAGAGGTGGTTGACACGGCGTGCCGTCCACGGACCGCTTCGCCCCTGTCCCCCTCTGTCGCCAGACCCCTGGCAGAGCAGGCCCCCGCGGGACGACCAGCCTGGTCCTCCCCTGGCCCCCTCTGCCAGGGCGCGGTTGCTAACTGTGCCCCCACACCGGGCCGCTATGCCGTCCACGTCTGGGCCAGTTACTCCGCTTCGCTGCCCCTCCGGGGGGACGCCTGTCGTCTGCGTGATCCCGCCGGTTCAGTTCCTGGGAGCCTGGCTAGAGCTTCCCCGTCTGTCCCGCTGGATCGCGCGTTCCTTCAGGCTCGGCTTGCGATTCAGTTCGCACGGTCTCCTCCCCGCTTCAGGGCAGTCCGCTCCTCTTTGGTCGGTGGCAATGCCCCCGTCATGAGAGCAGAGATTGCCACCCTGCTGGCGAAGGGTGCAATCGAGACTGTCCCTCCAGCCGAGATGAGGTCCGGCTTCTACAGCCCTTACTTCATTGTCCCCAAGAAAACCGGTGGGTTACGGCCAATCCTGGACTTGCGCGTGCTGAACCGCTCCCTTCACAGGCTGCCGTTCAAGATGCTCACCGCCAAACGCATTTTCGAATGCGTGCGTTCCCAGGATTGGTTTGCAGCGATCGACCTGAAGGACGCCTACTTCCATGTCTCCATTCTTCCTCGCCACAGACCGTTCCTACGGTTTGCTTTCGAGGGGCAGGCATACCAGTTCACGGTCCTCCCTTTCGGGCTGGCCCTGTCTCCTCGCATCTTCACGAAGGTCGTCGAGGCTGCCCTTGTTCCCCTTCGGGAGCACGGTGTTCGCATCCTGAATTATATCGACGACTGGCTGATCCTAGCTCACTCTCGAGATCAGGTTTGCGAACACAGGGACCTAGTGCTCCGGCACCTAGCTCGTCTGGGCCTCCGGGTCAACTGGGAGAAGAGCAAACTTTGCCCTGTGCAGAGGATCTCTTTTCTCGGTATGGACATCGACTCGGTCGCCATGTCCGCGCAGCTTACGAGCGAGCGCGCGCAGTCACTGCTGACTTGCCTGAGACAACTCAAGAGCAAGAGTGCGGTTCCACTGAAACATTTTCAGAGGCTCCTGGGGCATATGGCATCACGCCGCTCGGATTGCTTCATATGAGACCGCTTCAGCTTTGGCTTCGCGACCGAGTCCCGAGGTGGGCATGGCAACAAGGCACGCTCCGAGTACCAGTTACTCCGACCTGCCGTCAGTTCCTCACCCCGTGGTCGAACCTCAGTTTTCTCAGGGCGGGTGTCCCCCTGGAACGAGCTTCCCGGCATGTTGTTGTCCCAACAGATGCCTCCACCACGGGCTGGGGCGCCATGTGCAATGGACATGCTGCTGCGGGCTCCTGGACAGGACCCCAGCGGCTATGGCATGTCAATTGCCTCGAGTTGTTGGCAGTACGTCTTGCCCTGCACCGCTTCCGGGCGTTGATCCGGGGTCAACACGTGCTAGTCCGTTCAGACAATACCGCCACTGTAGCGTACATCAACCATCAAGGTGGTCTACGCTCCCGCCGTATGTCACAACTCGCCCGCCACCTCCTCCTATGGAGTCAGAAGCATCTGAGGTCGCTTCGAGCCATTTTCATTCCCGGAGCGCTGAAATGTGCAGCCGACGAGCTCTCACGGCTTCAGCCCCTCCCTGGAGAATGGCGACTCCATCCCCAGTCGGTTCAGCTGATTTGGGACCAGTTCGGGGACGCACAGATAGATCTGTTTGCCTCTCACGACTCGACCCATTGCGCCCTGTATTTTTCCCTGACCGAGGGCACGCTCGGCACGGATGCACTGGCGCACAGCTGGCCGCCGGGCCGCAAATATGCGTTTCCCCCAGCGAGCCTTCTTGCGCAGACCTTGCGCAAGGTCAGGGAGGATGAGGAGCAGGTCATTCTGGTCGCGCCGTATTGGCCCAACCGGACCTGGTTCCCCGAACTTGTACTCCTCGCGACAGCACCTCCCTGTCCCATTCCTCTGAGGAAGGACCTTCTTTCTCAGGGACGGGGCACCCTGTGGCACCCTCGCCCCGATCTCTGGAGCCTCCACGTGTGGCTCCTGGATGGCTCGAGGTAGGTTTGAGTACCTTTCCACCAGCGGTGGCGGCTACCATCACTTCCGCTAGAGCGTCGTCCACGAGACACGTCTATGCGTTGAAGTGGAACCTCTTCGTCGACTGGTGCTCTTCTCACCGAGAAGACCCCCGGAGATGCTCGATCAGCGTTGTGCTTTCCTTCCTTCAGCAAGGGTTGGAGCGAAGGCTGTCTCCCTCCACCCTTAAGGTCTATGTTGCCGCCATTGCCGCACATCATGACCCCGTCGAAGGTAAGTCGGTAGGGAAGCACGACCTGGTCATCAGGTTCCTGAGAGGAGCGAGGAGACTATATCCTCCTCGCCCTCCTCTCGTTCCCTCTTGGGACCTCTCAGTGGTTCTAACTGCCCTGAAGAGTGCTCCCTTTGAGCCTCTGCAATCAGTTGAGCTTAAGTTCCTGTCTATGAAGACAGCGCTCCTGGTTGCACTGGCCTCCATCAAGAGGGTAGGGGAACTGCACGCATTCTCCGTCGACGAAGCGTGCCTGGAATTCGGACCGCCTTTCTCTCACGTGATCCTGAGACCCCGGCCCGGATATGTGCCCAAGGTTCCTACCACTCCCTTTCGGGACCAGGTGGTGAACCTGCAAACGCTGCCCCCAGAGGAGGCAGACCCAGCCTTGGCACTGCTCTGTCCAGTACGTGCTCTTCGCGCCTATGTAGACAGGACGCAGTGTTTCAGGACCTCAGACCAGCTCTTTGTCTGTTATGGTGGGAAACTGAAGGGAAAGGCTCTCTCCAAGCATACCAGCAGCAAGGCCGACCGTGCCCCCTTGGTGTGACGGCCCACTCCACCCGGAGTGTGGCATCCTCTTGGGCTCTCCCTTCGACCCCCACATGTGTATTTCCACTGTAAGCCTCTCTGAGCATGTGTCTTTCCCTTGGCAAGCCACCTTGCCACCCCTGGGGTTGAAATATTCCACCTGCGGCTGGACACCCCAGTGTTCTCCATATGTTTCCTTCGGGTCATATGTGTATTCTCTAAGTCCCCCCCCCTCTGGGTTGGCATTAATTGCATACTTCCCCTAGCTTGGGATATGCTTCCCAGTGTACCTTGGTATTCCTGTGTTAAATGGAGTCCTTCGTCCAGTCTATGACAGGGATCTTGATTTACGCAGGGCACTGGAAGACAGCTGAGAAGGTGGCGTGATTAGACTGGTAACCCCATTCGTCGTCATCCGACGTAACTCGGAGTGACAACGAAAGGGAACGTCTACGGTTACGTATGTAACCCTCGTTCCCTGAGTAGGGAACGGAGACGTTACGTCTGCCTGCCACTTTCCGCTGTACCACGGGGATCGCCTGAGCTCAGTCTTGGCTCCTCAGCGAAGAAACATAAACTGCTGTTGCGGACTTCCTCCTTTATACCCACGAGGTGGGGCGGAGTTACGTCATGCAAATTCCGCAGACCCATGGCATTTCTTTGCCATTGGCTCGTTTTGTAATACTCGAAGTTGGTAGGCTTTCTAAGCGAAACCCCATTCGTCGTCATCCGACGTAACGTCTCCGTTCCCTACTCAGGGAACGAGGGTTACATACGTAACCGTAGACGTTCTCCTGGCAACCCCCAAACCCAGACTCGTCCTTCGGATTGCCAGACAGAAGTGTGATTCGTCACTCCAGAGAACACATCTATGAAGATATTTTTGGTGCAAAACTGCTGAACGCCTGTGACAGTGAAATTTGTAGTTGTAGAGAATAGCCACACATGTGTATCAGTAAATTTGAAGTCACAGAGAGAAATGCATTAAGAGTTGCAAACTTGTAGACTTTTTTTTCTCTCCCACAAACACAACACAACAGTTACACCTTCTCAAATTCTTCATTGCAGGTGCACAAATCCTATTCTACAAATCACAAATTAATAAACTTGTGCGCTCACATTTTTGCTACTATTGCTGCAGTGAATATGGTGCAAAACGCATTTAAACACCCGCATCAAAAAATGTGAAGTCACGGAGAAATTTTGCTCATCCGCAAATCAGTATGTGAATTCATCCAATGAGAGTTGCACACTTGTAGAATATTTTCTCACAAATATCTTGTATATTTTTCTAGCACAAACACAAGTACATAACTACAGCTGCTTGAATCTGCTGTGACGAATCTCAAACACTGTTTTTCACTTTCAAGTGACAAGTTTCGCGCGCTCTCCCTTTTGCACCATATATCTTGTTAAATGTGGAGCAAAACTGACTTGTGCATCTGTAGAAGCAGTGGGCGGAGCCTACATGAATATTCATGAGTTTCCCGGGCATGCGCGTGGAACTGCTCATTTTAGTTCACTCAGAGGTTCACTCCTCGTTTCTCTCAGCAGGTTTAATGGGTTATTTCAAAAAAGGTAAATATAGTTTCAGCACGAACTTAAACTACAATTGTGTATCGTTTCGTAAAGTTAATAATATTTTTATTAATTTGCACGTTTTGTGCATTCGTCAATGACTGAATGATTGCAGGCATTCACTTCGTGTAGGCCTATAAAGTACAGCAAACTTCAACTCGTCGTATAAATTGCACCTTGTGAAGCTTTAAAACTGTGTATTTTACTAATTGTTATCATTTGTTGATTGCAATAAATTAAATAAACCCTCATAAATGTATCTGTGGGCTAAAATGTATCTTTTTTTTTTACAAATATATCCTGGTGTGATTGTTCGTTCATTTAAATAAGCCAAATAATTTAAGACTACACAGAAGCAAGAATGTGTTGCTTTAATACTTAAGTACAATTTGGAATAAACAAAATTGTATGGACAAAAGTGGATAAATTACATTTGGTACAACTGGGTTACTGTAAATGAGGAAAAAACACTTAACATTCTTTTACAGAATATAATAAGCAACCAATTTGATGTTCTAAAAGAGTTATATTTACAAATATACATACTGGCAAAATAATGTAACACTATTTTTTTAATGTTATGGTTGCAAGGTGTGCTTGTGCTGGCTTTGATATAATAATATATACACTACTGTTCAATAGTTTGGTATTAGTAAGGTTCTAGGTAGGGTACCAAGACTACATTTATCTGAAAAACAGTAATATTGTGAAATATTATAAATATGTGAAAGTTTTCTATTTTAATGTTTTTTAAAAAATGTATTGTGATGGCAGAGCTCATTACTCTAGATTTCAGTGTCACACGAGCCTTCAGAAATCATTCTAATACTGATTTGCTGCTCAAGAAACATTTCTGATTATGATCACAGTTGAAAATGGTGGTGCTGCTTAATGAAGTGTGGAAATCATTATGGAGCATATATTTCCAGAATTGTTTATGAATAGCAAGTACAAAAGAACAAAATTTATTTAAAATTATTATTTTTTTGTAACATTATAAGTTTCTTTGCTGTCATTTGTGATCAATTTAAGGCATCCTTGACCTTGCCTGCTATAACAGTATACATTTTTTTTAAATCATAGTGATTCCAAACTTTTGTCATGCAAATCTTAAGTGATGAAAATGATGAGAATGTCATGTTTTAACATCGATCCAACAAAGTTTAAAGGTTTTATTTTTCAAGAGTTCAAGTCAGAAGTGCCTCTAATTGAAGCCCAATTAAGAACACACATGTTTATAGAACTTTATAACTTTTAAAACATGTTGTTGAATGAGTGTTTGTTGTGCAACAAAATAGATCATGCATTTGTATCAATGATCATCATTGTGTATCATCCAGGCACACAGTGCAACACATAAGCTCAAAGAAAGAACATGACAAAGAGAAACATCAGTGTAGGGTGCAAAATGTTTATTAGGACACTGATATGGTTGTGGAGTTATTTCCCAGAGATTATTGCCAGAGATGACACAGTTTTAAAGCTTCATAAGGTAAGGTATCAGAAGAGCTTAGCAATAAATAAATTAAATGGTAATGGTTAATGTTTTTAGGAATATTCTATATCTGCTCTTCTTTTGGAAATAAGTGTTGCTGTAATCATTCAGGTGTTCTGGAATTTCTGGTTTTACAGTAAAAGTGGAACCTGTGATATTTTTTTGTAAATTTATATTTTGTTTGTAAAAAATTTTTAATATTTTTTATTGCAGTGACATTCAACAAATGACAACAAAAGACAGCTTTAAATCATTGCAATGTACAAAGGAAAAGCACAACGAAATGAACGATTTGAAGTTTGCTGTACTTTAGGCCTACACGAAGTGAATGCCTGCTATCATTCAGTCATTGACGAATGCAAAAAAACGTGCAAATTAATAAAAATATTATTAACTTTACGAAACGATGCACAATTGTAGTTTAAGTTCGCGCTGAAACTATATTTACCTTTTTTGAAATAACCCATTAAACCTGCTGAGAGAAACGAGGAGTGAACCTCTGAGTGAACTAAAATGAGCAGTTCCACGCGCATGCCCGGGAAACTCATGAATATTCATGTAGGCTCCGCCCACTGCTTCTACAGATGCACAAGTCAGTTTTGCTCCACATTTAACAAGATATATGGTGCAAAAGGGAGAGCGCGCGAAACTTGTCACTTGAAAGTGAAAAACAGTGTTTGAGATTCGTCACAGCAGATTCAAGCAGCTGTAGTTATGTACTTGTGTTTGTGCTAGAAAAATATACAAGATATTTGTGAGAAAATATTCTACAAGTGTGCAACTCTCATTGGATGAATTCACATACTGATTTGCGGATGAGCAAAATTTCTCCGTGACTTCACATTTTTTGATGCGGGTGTTTAAATGCGTTTTGCAGTTTATTCACTGCAGCAATAGTAGCAAAAATGTGATCGCACGAGTTTATTAATTTGTGATTTGTAGAATAGGATTTGTGCACCTGCAATGAAGAATTTGATAAGGTGTAACTGTTGTGTTGTGTTTGTGGGAGAGAAAAAAAAAGTCTACAAGTTTGCAACTCTTAATGCATTTCTTTCGGTGACTTCAAATTTACTGATACACATGTGTGGCTATTCTCTACAACTACAAATTTCACTGGCACAGGCGTTCAGTAGTTTTGCACCAAAAATACCTTCATACACATCTCCACTGCTCTAGAGTCCAGTGGTGGCGTGCTTTACATCACTGCATCTGACGCTTTGCATTGCACTTGTTGATGTAAGGCTTGGATTCAGCTGCTCGGCCATAGAAACCCATTCCATGAAGCTCTATACGCACTGTTCTTGAGCTAATCTGAAGGTCACATGAAGTTTGGAGGTCTGTAGCTGTTGACTCTGCAGAAAGATGGCAACTTCTGTGCACTGTGAGCCTCAGCATGCGCTGACCCCGCTCTGTGATTTTTACGTGGCATAACACTTCTTGGCTGAGTTTCTGTTTTTCCTACTTTGTTATAATACCACTAACAGTTGACCGTGGAATATTTAGTAGTCAGGACATTACCCAAATGCACAGGTGGCAACCTATCACGGTACCATGCTTGAATTCACTAAGCTCCTGAGAGTGACTTCCATAGTATTTCTTTCTCCATACTATGGAAGTCAATGGTGCCCCACAACTGTTTGGTTACCCATATTCTTCAAAATATCTTCTTTTGTGTTCAACAGAAGAAAGAAATTCATACAGGTTTGGAACAACTTGAGGGTGAGTAAATTATGACAGAATTTTCTCTTTTTTTTTGGGTGAACTATCCCTTTAATTAACAATGAGCACTTGTTACAGTATTTACTATTTTTTTTAGTTGTCATGTTGTTTACAACTGTTAATTGTTAGTTGATGTTAGCTTAGGTCCATTAAATAATATTAACAGATACAACTTTAGATTTTAATAATGTATAAATAAGATTAATACATGCTATTTTTATTGTCAGTTCATGTTAACTGATGTAGTTGGCTTATGTTAACAAATGGAACCTTGATACTACTCAAATGTGCATCACAACGCAGAAAGAAATATCTGTTGCTGATTCCGTTTCATTGTGACTTTAATAATGTTCTAAAAACATTAGCAGTGTGTTAGGAAATGCTGATAAACAAAATCATTCAGCTCCAACATTGTGGTGAATTTTGCACCAGCAAGTACTACAAGCAGAAATTAGTTATGTCTGCATCAGTAACTCAAGCTTAATGTATAGAACTCAAAGTCCTTTTCGCCAACCTTAGCTGAACCCTACGACAAATTTCCAGGACAACCGCTGTAAGTTGCCCTGTGGATAAAAGCCCACATTGAGCTGCCCGCTAAAGAGAGGTCTGGTTAACAGCAACACCCCAGTAAGTGAAACCGTTCTAAAACCAAAAGCCATTTCCTGCACCACAGCAGTGTACAACTTCCTCTTCCTCAAGTGGCTCCTCATGGGCATTTATAATTTTTTGAGGAGTGTTTAAAAGGACATAGGGTGCTTAAGATGCATATTATTGTTGGAAACAACACAAAATTCCCTTATTCTTTTACCTTATCTCAAATAAAAAAAAAATAAATAAAAAAAAAGATTCACTTAACATATACAAACATGTATTAATAGTGTTGTAAATGTTTCATTGTTTTAAATGGCAGTTTAATCTTTCTGGTGCTGAGAGGAAAAGGAACAAAAACAGCCAGTGTGGCTTTCATTAGATGACTCACTTTAAGCTGAGACAAATCCACCATGTCTTGGTCACAGATGGTGCAGCCTCGCTCATAGTTCCACACATTGGGGATGTAGTTGGCCAAGTAATTCAAGTATATCTGTGGGGAAAAAAGAGTAATTTTAGTTTATTTATTTATTTATTTATAATATATTTAAAAATATATAAAATATATATAAAAAATATTTAAATATTTTAAAATATGTATTCTGCATGGTCCAGATGATGTAAGCTCCAGGATAGGAAATGTCCACCCATATTCCAGCCCAGCCTGTAGTAGTTAAATCCAATTTTGGTTAGGGCAAAACCCCAAAAATGAATCCTGCTGTCAAATTTTCATGAACTACTGTAACTAGAACTATAATTATTGCTGGACTGTTACTTTAGATGTATAACACAACACACATTAAAGAACGAGTTTTGTATCTCAGCTGGGAATTTATAGGACACCATCGCAGGGAGGAAAAACCTCCATCTGGTGGTCATTTTGTATTTAAACTGTGTGATTGATCAAGCAGATTAACTGTGTTGAAAGGAATAATGTTCTTGTTCTTGTGTGTTGGCTTCTGGGGAAATGCCTCATTTTATCTTAGTTTAGGATAATGAAATTAACTTGTTACCATAAACAGGTTGCCTCAAATTTTGCTGAAAGAGTAAACCTTAAATATTTATTTTTGATTGGTGAGATAAAGGCATGCATTTTCCAGGGACCCACCCTGTGTAAAGCCCATGGGACCCCAGATCAAATAATATTTACACTGACAAACATTTATCACTGCTGTATATTTGTCACCCAGAAACAGAAGACTACTGTCACGAACATTATTAGTAGGGGAATCTGTCAAGATACAATGACAACATGTTTCTATCTAAAACTACTTGCCTTTATATACAATTGGGTATTTGTTAAGTGATATTCCACCTTAATTTAAAACTGTCCATGTGCCAAAGATTTTAGTTTTTGTTTGCTGAAACACAAGCCCATATTCCTTGTTAATTTGTTCACTGACTGCTGGATACAGATTTTGGCAGGACAACTGCACACTCTTGTCATGCTGCTTTCGATTACAGGAAGTTAGAACGTAATTGTAAGTAGGGGATCTTCAATTCAAACCAGCCTCAACCGCATTACAGATGGTATCCAGATGCAGTCTTTCTTATTCGTCCTATGTTAGATAGTTTTAGATAATTTAACATTTATTGTTGACTGCTAAAACAGACAGCCCCTTGGAGACACAGGTCATGACCTCTAGTGATGTGAGGTCAATTGTTTAAACATTACTGACAGAAAATATATTGCTCACTGATTCCAAATGAAAACAGGCTTTAAACCAAGCCGCTCACATCATGCTCTGGTTGTAAGCTACTACTGTGTATCCTCAAGCCTTGTTACTTTTATTGAACCTTGTTTTAGTATTTACGAGAACATCTGTATTCCTCAGGGCATGTTAAAGACACTGGAGATCAGAGAGATCATCAGGGACGGACACCGGGCATCTTGAATGAATCAAAGAGCATAAGGGTGAGCTCTGGATGGATGATTATTCATTAGAAACAGCACAGATGGTTGGATATTAGAAGATGGCTCCACACAGTGCTGTGTTTGTTTAATCTTTCACTGAGACGCAGATGGAAAAGCTCTACGGGCTTGAGATTACATTATCACCCAGGCATCCTGCTAAATGTTAAACTCTACTGCTAGGCTGAGAGAGTTGGGTAATGACTGCGATATTCTGGCCAAAGGACTGTCTAGTATTTAGTCACTTACTGTACAATTACAGTCAGGGGTATAATTTTGAAAATAAGTCATGTAGTGTTATACTGAAAAATATTATCACTTTCGAGGATGATGAAATGAATGAAAGCAACTGCAGAAGGTGCAACTTGAATGGTCAGACAAATTTAGACATGTGAATATGTAAGTTCTGCCACTGGCAAACACTTGGTTTACCTACATAATCAATGACAATTATTAAGACATTTTGTTTTGGAAGTTAATTTGCTTTGAGTGACACAGTTTGAATGACACTTCTTGTGCTAATTGAAAATGCACTTCAAGTGTTCAATATCTGTTAGAATATGTGCATGAAGACATAACACTAAGACAAAAGAAAACTGCCGGTACTTTGATCAAGGTCTACTTTCTGCACTGTTTGTATTTTTCATTGACATTTACCTTGGTGTTCACATTTCCATGGATAACCGCTGGCAGACTGTTGTAGACAGTATTCCTCACTCGCACTCGCTCCGTTCCAAACTTTAGGAGAACTTCATCTAAATTAAAAAAATGAATAATTACATTTTTACATTCAGTAAGTCCATGGATTTCAGTGTTTTATTGTCCAGCAGACAACAATTGTAAGTCTGGGCACTGAGACTAGATATTGTACACCTCTTCTCAAGTAGGCAACATAATTTGAGGTGTCTGTAGAACAAAAGGTGTGAGTGCTTCACACTGACAGTTTCACAAGTTCACACTTACAAATAATCAGATCAGAGACAGTGGTTTATGCGTATTTGGTGTGCTGTCCGGGGGAGGGCTCCGAGCTCGGAATTTGGCCCGAACCCAGAGTACTCCCCCGTATTTCTGGTTAAGAAAGTAACCAGGGGACTCATTTATAAAACTGTGCGTAGGATCCATACTAAAAGTGTACGTGCGCCAGAAAGACAAAAATGGCGTACACAAACAAATATTCAGACTTATAAAACCGTGTGTACGCCAGAACCTGCGCAGAATTCACTTTATAAATCCCAGTTAGCGGAAGATTGTGCGCACATGCGTCTCCTCCCCGAAACAACCATATATGGAGCTTACAACGCCTAGTTTCACTATGCGTATCACAAATCCTCATCTGCATATCATTTGCATATGATTATTCATCCACGTGATAACATGTTTAACGGTACAAGACATTAGGAAAATATGAAATGCGGATTGGCTGTCACATTAGTTACATTAATAAAAATCATTTAGTAGCCTATCCTTGCCTTGTTTTTGAATGAATAAATCAAATAGTGTAAAATACATTTCGGAGAAAGTTTTTCTCAATCTTTTCCACTGGCCAAAGAGTATTTTTAATTGATTTATGTTTTTAATGGAAACAGATTGACCTTGTTGTGCATTATTTGCACGAAACTATTTTCTCAGACAATCTGCTATTATCACGATAAGCAATTATCGCTTTAGTTAAAACATTAAAACACAGCATGCCAGAGGAAAAGTGTTCGAAAGCATTGCATCCACAACAAATATTTCTATTTATTGAATGTAAAAAATGTTGTAACTTCTCAGTAATGATTTCATGTAATTTAAGTGTTTAACTCCATTAATCAGAATGGCATATTTAATCTAAATCTTTACAACAGAAGTAAAACAAAGTTTAAATCATTGTTTTATTTATTTAGACTGTTATTGTGAACATGAACTGTATTTATGATTAGGACTTATAATGAAGATTTACAGTTTTAGATTCGTTATGCTATGCGTCAGTTTCACTAAACGGCCCAACGCGCTCACTGGCGCGGAGATGTAAGAAGGGATGGATGTTTGCTTCATTTGATAGGCTTGGTGAGTGAAATTATATTTGTATTATCTTTCTGTATATGTATAAGTTTTTTAGATTTTCTGTCTAAAAGTGACCAAAAAGACATGTAACTCCAGCTCACCATCGGTGTCGCCAAACTGCTCCATCTTTAAAATGTTCGTACGCATGGGTCAGAGTTTGCGTGCTGATGCGCAAATTTTCCCGTCAAGTTTGTTTTTATAAATCACAACTTGTGCGTCGGAAGTGGCGTACGCCTCTTTCAGGGCCTGTTTTGTGTGTACGCAATGGTTATAAATGAGGACCCTGGTGAGTGTGAGGAGACGGGGTGGTGGAGGGATGCTGAAAATTGTCAAGGAACATAGGTGAGTCGACTGTGTATATAGCCCTCCACTCATTTACTGATTGGGTAGACATGTTGATTACTGATTGTTGACAGCTGTTTGGTATGAATTAGTTCAAAACGGGACACGGTTCGCATGAAAACTTGCTAATATGAAATCTGTCTTGCAGACCCGGGTGTGCACCGTGATACCAAACTTGAGACTACCTGAAGGAGGTGGTCTGAGTTCGGATGCACTCGAACTGTGGCTCGATTCACGGGAATGTGAAAGCAACACAGATTTTGGGTGCACCTTTGTTCAGGAAGAAAAGTAACCTGTGCATGCATTTTAGCCGATGATGATGTATTTAGTTCAATAAAGCACATGTAAGGGATGATAGTGTTGATGGTTTACCTTGGATATGAGCGAGATTGACCCTGCAGTGTAATCGAGCAGAGCGAATGCAATCAGGGCGGCAAATAAATGGCTATCCGCTATCTCCTCTAAAGATTCCATTTGCAAGCAGCAGAAAGCCACCATGCGACACACATACAGTAAACCCAAGTGTCGTTTACTCTGCTGCACATAATAGCACTAAATTGATCAAAAAAATATATATATTTATATATACTGCGTTCTGTTTTCTTTCATGCAGCCTGCACGTTTGTGATGACGTACAGTAAAATGAACGCAAGTGCACCAGGGTTTGGTAGAATCAAGTTGAGTTTGAAACCAGACCAACTGTGCGGGGGCCACAATCAAGCTCGGATCCGGACCACAGCAAACGTGCCCAGTGTGAAAGCACCTTTAGTGATGCTTGCCTTAATTACTTGATTACCATGAACTAATACTAAGACCAAAATTGTATTCATGCAAAATCTAAATCAAACTTTGGCAACCCTTTATTCACCAGTATGATGCAATGTATGAAAAAAAAACCTGAATTGTGTTTAATAGCAAGTTTTACGCAGCATCTTGGAATGACTCACCCACTGCTCCATTCAAATTCTGGAAAATCTCGCACTTGTGGTCCAAGGTCATATTAAGCCTTTCCTAAAATAGAGAAGAGAACACACTTGAGTTTGGGTAAAAGTGACGGAGCGACCTTTGTCCTTGTGTAAACGGTTTATAGTTTCGTATTTTTAACCAGTTTGTTTTCTTTTGAATGGTATGATATGGTTGTGAGCGTTTTATAAGTGAATGTGGTCAAGTTACAAGCACATTTGTGTTCTCGCAGAGTGCCTTAAGGCTTGTTTCTTCACTGACCCTCTGAAGTGGATCCACATAGATCTTCGTGTAGAATAGCTGATCATCATCGTTATCATGAAGGTCCCACTGGTTCATAATCTTCTGTATGAATGGAGCATAGCCAATAAAGCCTGTGAAAGACATCACATTGGTTGTTTTATGGACTGTCTGTGTTGTAAAAGAAAGTATAGGATGTAAAAGATATGTGTGAAGCGTTGACATTATGGGATGTCTGGTCACAACAATTTCAATTTCAATTATGCCTTTTCTGAGAATCTCACTCCCAATTCTGGTGCGGTTCCTCAAACCCTCAAAACAGTGGGAAGTCTGGCAGAAGTATCTGACCAACAAGCAACAAGTGTTGTGTGGCCATGTCTAACCTCAGATGGCACAGACTTTCTACATCTACTCAGGACGGTGGACTCTGATCAGCATATGTGCTGGCCCTCTGTGTTTCTATAGTAACCTGCGTACGGATTTCTCATCATTTTCTTAAAGCTCTAACCACAGTTGAAAATTGTAGGGCTTGCTTCTCACATTGGCCTCTGTGCAGTTTTAGATACCATCATTCCACAGGAATTAGGAACTATTTTCATTTAGTTACCGCCCTAGACATTTTTAATTCCTTATAACCTTTTTCTATTGCCTACATTAATAGGCTGATCTGAAAACCATTTAAAACACATCAAATTGATGTTTCCAGTGGCTTTAAAAGGAATCTGTACAAATCTGTTCAGAAGGCACCATCTCACCTCAAATGATTTTACTGGAAATTGAGACTTGAGATCTTTCAATGAATCACCAATCTGCTAGAATCCAGAGGATAAACAAGGCAAGTTTTCAAGCAAATATGATTTACATGTCAGTTCATTCGCTAAATTAGCAGATATTCTTAGTCTGAAGGCGGTCACCTCAGATGTGGTGACATGAACAGTGCAATAAAGTAAAACCCTTGACATAATGCCCAGGTTCGAAAGCAATAGCTGAAGCCAGATGTAATGCATTATGACATGTGGTTTTAATCTAAAATCCAGAATGTTTTTTTCCCACAGATCAAATCAACTCTACCTTCAAGAAGCTTGAATTTGGGCAACATAATGGATGATCAGAAAGAGACGAACTGTGCAATGCAGTCTTTCTTATTTCCACAAACGCACTGGTCAACATGACATGTCTGGTCCAACTGAAACAAAACAGTAGTCACCGCAATCTACGGAGTAGCTGAATGGATAAAACCAACCTTCAATTTTGGATGTACAGGCAATCGAACAGGAAGTCCAACAAAAACAAACTTGTCCTGTTAATGACACAGGCTCAACGCCCTGACAGGACACTACACAAAACGAAGTGACCACTGCAGTCAAAGCAGTAATTGACCAGATGAAAATAGAAAGAATCAGGACTACAAAGTTTAGACGAGCAATGACCACAGAGTTTTTTGAGTACAGAGGGGCTGACGTTACTGTTCTTCAATGGACAATCTGAGAAAGATGGATGGATGCACACGTACACACACTCAAATGAATACACCATTCATGAAGACCCCTGTATGAATAGTCCACTATGCCTGGTGGCCCTCAGGAAATTCCACAGGGTGAGTGGCCGCTGCTTGGCAGTTTACACAGAAAACACTTTCTCTATCATATTATACAGATAATGAAATTCCACTGTTTGTACTTCGCTCTCTATAATCACCCTCCTTGCACTGTTCTAAATCCTACCAGACCAAACAAACCCACACAGAAGCGTCCGGGGCAAACTGCACTGTGATGATCCGGCTGAATGGCAGCTGGCCATAACCTCATGTGCATAAAGTCTTCCAGTGATATGCTGCCTGAGTTGAATTCTTGAAGACTGACCTCCCAAACACACAAGCAAAACATGCAAACATGTGTATAAATAACATGGGATGTTGAAGAATGTAAACCATAAGGTATTACAAGCTGTGAAGAACCAATAGCACATTTACAGACTAAACAGTTGTACAAATTAATTGTGCACAATCTTAACGTACATGTGCTCTTAAACCAGATTCAGGTAACCTGTTATATAGAGTACATGTAAACCATTTAACTAACTTTCTCAGCAAAGTTGTCTTAGTAGGTGCGTTTCCATTACAGATTTGCGCAAAACTTTTGTGATTTTTTTCTAAATGTCGACCAAAAACGATTGCGAAATTACGCCGTTTCCATTAACCGATGTTATGCGACTGTTACGTTCCTGTATTGTGTGTGTGTGTGTGTGTTCTTTTGTGTTTATCTTCCCCCTCTCTCGGTTACTTTCGCTTTGGCAGGTACCCGTGATTGGCCAAGTGACCTGTCAATCATTGTTAGCACTGACGTCATCACTTCTCGCTGTCGCCAATGGGAATAGGCCACCTGGGGAATAAGAGGGCACGCCAGATATCTCCATCCGGGGGCTCAGTTCGCTGAGACTCAGGCCACGCAGCTTTCTGTTTGCAATTTCGTATACCCTGTTAAGACTATTGTCCCTGTTCGATCTGTGTGCAAATTAATTAATGTATGAGTGAATTCTTCCTGTGTTTGTCGTCTGGTTTTATGTAA
Source organism: Gila orcuttii (assembly GCA_026230005.1). Classification (NCBI taxonomy): domain Eukaryota; kingdom Metazoa; phylum Chordata; class Actinopteri; order Cypriniformes; family Leuciscidae; genus Gila; species Gila orcuttii. Next base: position 30,750,986 of record JAPDVR010000023.1, read on the forward strand.
CTGCTATACAGCAGATCGCTGGAAGTTACTAGTGCGGAGAGAGAGATAGACAGGTAAGCATGTCACGTGACATACACTGCAACACGCAGGGGTTTTCGTTCTGTCTATATACAGTAGGTTAGGGGCGAGTGCCATTCCCTGTATTTTTGTTTTCTGATAGTTAGCGGAGATTAGGTAGGGCGTCTTGGACGCTGAAGATTATTGTTTTCTTCTTTATTTTCTCAGTTAGGATTAGAGGTTATTTAACAGCTAGACTTCGTTTGGTTTTGTTACTTTCTTTTCTTTGGCGCCGTCTACGTCTATCTTTTTCTCTTTTTGATGATCCACTTATCTTACAGAAAATCTGTATCCCTTATGTATATATCTATTAATCTATGTTTGTCATAGATTGGCTCACTTCACTTTTGCCATTGACCTTGTTATATTGAATAAAGGTGTTGGCTTTTTGTACAGTAAGTTGGATTCTTGGGTCTTTTGTACAGATCATGGCTTATATATGTCCCTCTTTAATGTCGCATTTAAATGTTGGACTCCCGAACCCCTAGGCTAATTCGGGGGTCGTAACAGCGACTAAAACGTCATTTTTTTCTCTCGCGATAAGTCATTCCAAAAATCATCGCGATGGATATTGGTAGGTTTATGTATATCCCAGCCACTGCACTGGCCAGGAGGAGACGTTTGTGTGTTATCCAAGCATTAATGGTAAGGAAAGACCCTTATACTTGGAGTGGCTGGTGTTTATGGGTGTTTCTCCCTCATATCTGCTTCGAGGTCTTGATTGTGGCATTACTTTGAGGTTTAGAATCCTGTATTCTTGTAATTCTTTTGTCTTTTATGAATTGAATAAAGAACTCTGTCTCATATTCTGTCCAAACATACCGCGTCATCTACATCAGGTGACCTGTAATGTGCAAAAACTGTTTCCATTGCAGTTTTGCGAAATATTTCTTTTTCGAATTGCCTGAAAAACCACCTCATGCGAGCGTAAAAACTTTTTTTGCGATAAATGGGAGTTTGACGTGTGTTTGACGAAATTAAAGTGTTTCCATTGGACATATTTTCAATTCGCAATTTCAATTTGCGCAATTTGCGCAATCGGATTTTGACCAGTTATATGCAAAAGTCTGTTTATTTATACCAGAATTGGTGAGAAGCTCAAGCACATTTATGAATGTAAAAATATCATGTAGATCCAGCGTTGTAATTGTGATACCAAGATTTATGTCTGAAACACTATATTCAAGTTAACATAAATGTTTCTAGCTTGCATGTGTGGTTTCCATGTGTTTATGCCTTTCCCTTGAAAAATAATATTGATTAAGGCATTTACATTACTTTGCATGACCTTTATTTGGTTATTTAGCATAATCAGTATAAGATAGCACATGTAAATGCCCTCATACTGTTTTAATAGAATATAAGAGCTGTAGAAATCCAATTGAACCAAACTGAAGGAATCTCAATACAATGGCTTTGGGCTCATCTGATAAACCATTATGAGTAACTATGAAGCATCTTTCCTATTTTCAAATCCTATAGGTATTTGCCATTCCCATTTTTACACACCTCCAGAGTTAAGAAAGCGTTTCCCACTCCGGACAGAAGGATACTTCTCTACCAGTCGAGAATCTGGCCAGATGATTCCCTCAGCAGCGAACGCCAGCTTATGATTGGTCTGCTGGAACTTTCTGAGAATCTCCTCAGGTCCACCAGCAAAGATGAGGTCATAACTAAAGAGGGAAAATAAGTAAATTGTTATTTTCACCAAGCGTCCCAACGGATCAGCGATTTTCACATTTAAGACATTATCAAGCAGTTGAACAAATTATGTTTGCTAATCCACGTCCAGTTTATTTAATCAGCTGTGTCTATTTTCACTGAACTGCTGGAAGGGAGTGGAGGGCATTTCTTAGACATTTTGGTCTTCTATTTCAGACACTATTAATATGCCTGGTAACGTTAGTAACTATAAATGTCATCAGAGGAAGTAAACTGTGAAGGAGGCACCATGGTTTCCTCTCGTCTGGGGAACACCTGTGCACACAAATCATTTCCCTTTTTTTATCATGACTTAAAATTCATCTCTGGAATATGTGACACAGCTTTAATGTGGCAAAATGGTCACAACTACACCTGTAAAGGAAATAATACTGTAAAATATATTTCAGAGGAACCCAGAACTCTGATTTGCTAGCTACAGTACTTCCCTAAATGTTTTGCTTATACACAAGGCTACCTATTCACTAACGTGTGGCCCTGAATGTTATTCTAAACTTCTCTGAACTCTGAGCTGTGTAGGAGACCTAGAAATATGAGTAATTCCAGATATGTGTGTGTATAAATAGCTGCTTCAGAGTTCAGAGAGTTCTGCAATAAGGACTTGATCCGATTTGAGGTGATTTATATAAATTACCCCTTGATAAAACAGCACTGCACGTGACAGGTAAGCGTGAAGTTAACTTCAAACACTAATCTTTTTCTACTTTGTGATCACAATAATCACTCACAATTCTGTAGAACACAACCAGACCTGCACAGCAAAAAAAAAAAAAAAAACTCTTGCCACACTTTCATTATAAATTGACATGCTGTAATTTCCCTTGAATGATGATGTTAAATAACATGCAATTTATTATGGTTGATTTGCATAAATTGAGCAAAATGCCACCATTTCTGCAAGAGCCTTGGTTTTAAAGGTAGGTCTACAGAATTGTTGAACAAATTCCTGACCGTTTTGCCTTCCCACAGAGTCTTGATGTTTTCCATTGAACTGGAAATGATACTGTAAGATTTCTCTTACTGAGGTGGGAAAAGTTATGCATTTACACTTATGACACATTTGTTATAGTTGATGAAAAGCTACTATACATTTAGCCAGTTATTTTGCCTTTATCTAGACTATATTTTGGTGGGCGTAATTTACTTTAAATTACAGGTAATTACTAAGTAAATAATTATGGTGAGTATTGAGGCAAAGTAAGTAGTAAGCATTTTATGGCAGATTAGAGTCTATTCACAGCTAGTCACTTAGAGAAATGGATATTGGAACTTTTTCTGTCTCATGTATGTGTACCAGTATTTTTACTGTCTAGTAAATCTGATACCATTTATGGGCCTTTCACACATGAATTGTTAACAAAGTTTATTAATCCTTAACAATTAATCTTGGGCTGTCTTGCTTCATGTTTCAGATTGTTCATGTTACTCAGTATTAATAGTTGCTTGTCAAAGGCTTCATAATGTAGAGCCTAAAGTGGTGCTAAACCCACTTAAAAAAAAAATTCAGTTCATTTTTTGTTTACCCAGGGTTAAACGTGTCTTTAACTAGTTTAAAAAATAAATAAATACATAAATTAACCCAGGATTTAGTGTGGTATTTTAACAATACACTAGCTGTACTGGCTAAGCATCTCAAATTTTTAAAGTTGTTAATGTTAAAGTTCATGATGTAACATTGGTTACACTTTTGATAATACACTTTAGACATTCTACAAACTATAAGTAACTTAGCAACTACATATCAACTAACTAACATGTCATTGGAATATTAGTAGACTGTTAGGTTAAGCATAGAGTTAGTAGAATAAGGCAGAGTTCACACTGCATGATTTTCAAAGTAGTCAGATCACATTTCTTTTCACACTGCACGACTATCTGGGGTAACATTCAGTTTCTGCTGTGTGCACACTGCACGATGGATCGGCGACAGGGGGTTTCACATTGCATGACTTTACAAAAGAAAGAACTTCTGTCTGGTCCGCAAACTACGTTTCACAACCAAACAAAGACCATGCGTGCGTGAGACCAGAGTTCCCTTTCAAGGGAACTCGAGCTGCGTTGAGACGCGGTGGGAACGCTCTGCGTGATTGCGTCGTGAAGCACGTGTATAATCAGTCCAATGGAAGAGCTATACGTCATAGGCGGGTGACGTCATAGACCAGGAAGCTATAAAGCACCCCTGAAAACAGACCGCGACAGCTTCTGCGCCTTCAGCAAGCGATCTGTGTATTCTGTCCTTGTCATATTTATTGTTGTCTGTCAAGTTGAAATATATATATATATTATGGCAAAAGAGAGCAAGCAGCTTTGTGTTGTTCCCTGCCCACGTTATATCACGGGTGGGGACACACACATCAGCTTTTTGTTACTATTTGGGAGTGGAGCATGCCACAGTCAGTTCTCGAGGGGGCTGACTGTGAGCATTGCGAGAAGCTGTCCGTGAGGACGCTCCGCTCCCGCCGGGCGTTCTTCGAGGAGGACGTTTCGGTTCGCGCTCCCCGTGCGGGTCCCGCTGTTGCCGATGCACGGCGGCGACTCGCATTTTGGGGTTCGCAAACGGATCTGACAGCGAGAGTTGGGACGGGCCCCGCCCTATCTCAGCTTTCACCTGCCAGATCCAGTGCTGGCGATTTCCAGTTCCGAGGAATTGGTATCGTTAGTGTTTTGTTTAGAAAAAGAGAACAAAACAAATAAAGATATTAGAAAAAGGCAGATGTTTGAGTTTTCAATAAATGAATAGATAAGTCAGCTCATAACTCTGTTGAATAAAGAGGAGCTTTAAAAGGAGGTTTATCTAGTGCTGTTGCTAGTTAAATATTTTCTGGCCAGCTGAACATTATGAGAGTAAAAGAGTTTATTAGATGAAATATATCTAAAAACAGAAAAACTCTGTATCTCAGCCTCCTCGTCGGGGACTGCCGTTTTTTCCCTATCTCCACACCACACTGAGGTGTCGAGATTGTGGAATAAGCCGGTTTCTATTTTATGTGTTTAATGCCCAAACGTCTAACTATAGTAAGGCTATGGGTATTAAGTATCATGGTATGACAGTGCCTCGGGTTAAAGAGACGCTTACTAGCTTTCTCTCTCCCGAGTCGGCGTCATTATTTTTAACCCCGACGTTACCCAGCGCATGGGTAAATTATAAAGACATGGATGAATGTGAGGTTGTCAGCACTGACGCTATTCGAGAATTGCGTCGTGCAAAAACAAAGAAAGAGATAAACTATACTGGGAGGGACGGTTTCGAGAAATCGTTTCTCCTCTGCGTCCTCTGGGGGGCGACTCTCTGAGGAGGGTCGCAGCACGGCCAGTTCGGTTGTTTTCCTGCTGGTGGCCACGGAGTGATATATTTATATATATATATATATATATATATACATACGTATTTCTGATTTAAAAATAAAGAAAAAACAAAGAAATAACCATTCAGCGGCGTCCCAGAGGTTTCTTCCTCACCAATCTAATGTTCCTGAGACTGCTGGGCGGAGCAGTCTCGGTCTACTAAGCTCCTCGCAGCACTGAGTGCAAACGAGCATCGCCATTTGGGCTCCTCCACAATCGGGGGACTTGGGTGGCGGTAGCAGTCTAGCCAGTTAGAGATATGCAAGATCTGAGGACGTTTTTATCTCTAAAAAAAGCTTGGACAAATAGGAAGCCCTGACACCGAGGCTATCAGGCTTCTAAAGGGTGGTCCCCTCCGGGGGTAGGGATGGTTTTGAGAAATCGTTTCTCCTCGGCGCCCTCTGGGGTGCGACTCTCTGAGGAGGGTCGCAGCGCTGCCAGTTCGGTTTTCCTGCCGGTTCGCCGTTCAGGGCACCAAGGTGTCAGTGTCCCCAAACGATCCTCCGAGGGGGGTCGTAGAGCAGTCAGTTCGGTTTCCCTGCCGGTTCGCCGTTTCAGGGTGCCGAGGTGCCTGCTTTTTCCAATGATCCTCCGAGGAGGGTCGTAGGAACTAAGTTATTTAGAGGTAGGCAAGATCTGAGGACTGTCGTCATCTCTAATAAAGTTTAGACAGGAAGTCCTGTCGTAAAAAAAAAAAAAAAACGAGGCTATCAGGCTTCTGAGGGCTCCTCCGGGGCAGGGACCGTTTTGAGAAACCGTTTCTCCTCGGCGCCCTCTGGGGTGCGACTCTCTGAGGAGGGTCGCAGCGCTGCCAGTTCGGTTGTTCCCTGCCGGTTCGCCGTTCAGGGCACCGAGGTGTCAGCGTCCCCATACGATCCTCCGAGGAGGGTCGTAGAACGGTCAGTTCGGTTGTTCCCTGCCGGTTCGCCCCTTCAGGGCACCGTAGTGGCTGTTCAACCAAATCCAGAGGCCAGTCTTGAGAGACTGGTTCCCCTAGTAGAATTTCTGGCAGCGTGGAAACTACTGCCACATATTTCTCGGTGGGTCCTGCACACTATAGAAAAGGGGTTCAGAATTCAGTTCTTGTCCGCACAGATTTCTAGGGGTCCTCCCCACTGTGGTGGACCCCGAGCAGGCTTTGGTTATGGAGCAGGAAGTACTGACACTTCTGCAAAAGGAGCTGTAGAAGGGGTTCCTCCTCCCGGCAGACAGTCAGGGTTTTACTGCCATTACTTCATTGTTCCGAAAGAGGATGAGGGGTTGCGTCCTACTCTAGACCTGCGTCAATTAAACAGCAGGTCTCAGAATCTTAAGTTCAAAGTATGCTTACGCTAAATATGATTGTGTCACAGACTCAGTCCGAGGACTGGTTTGTCACAATAGACTTAAAGGACGCTTACTTATCTATCCATCCTCATCACAGGAGGTTCCTGAGGTTTGCTTTCAGGGGCGAAGCATACCAGTATCGGGTTCTTCCATTCGGCCTAGGTTATCACCCCGCACCTTTTACAATATGCGTGGATGCAGCTCTGGCTCCTCTGAGATTCCAGGGCATTCGCGTATTAAATTATATCGACGATTGGTTGATTTTAGCTCAGTCCGAGCTTTTGGCAGTTCAACATCGAGATGTCGTTCTGTCCCACATAAGGAGGTTGGGGTTGCGGCTCAACACCAAAAGAGTGTACTCCTTCCAGCTCTGAGGACCACTTTTCTAGGTGTATTATGGGATTCGACAACAATGCAAGCACGTCTGTCTCCTGCACGTATTTCTGCGATTCTCACAGCCGTAAAGGAATTTAAAACTAGGTCAGTCACTCATTGCAAACAGTCTCTGAGACTGTTGGGGCTCATGGTAGTTGCGTCCAACGTAGTTACTTTTGGCCTTCTGTACATGAGACCCCTGCAGTGGTGGCTCGGGACCAAGGGGTTTTCTCCGAGGGGAAATCCGTTTTCGCATGGTCAAGGTCACGCGGCTATGCCTTCGTGCCTCGGTCATGTGGAAGAAACCTTGGTTCCTCGCCCAGGGCCCAGTGCTGGGGGCTTCTTGTCGACGCGTCACGCTATCGACGGATGCTTCCCTCACAGGTTGGGGGGCGGTCATGAGTGGCCGTTCGGTGAAAGGCCTTTGGTTGGGGCTCATGGCAGTTGCGTCCAACGTAGTTACCTTTGGCCTTCTGTACATGAGACCCCTGCAGTGGTGCCTCAGGACCAAGGGGTTTTCTCCGAGGGGAAATCCGTTTTCGCATGATCAAGGTCACGCGGCTATGCCTTCGTGCCTCGGTCATGTGGAAGAACCTTGGTTCCTCGCCCAGGCCCAGTGTTGGGGGCTTCTTGTCGACGCATAATGCTATCGACGGATGCTTCCCTCACAAGTCGGGGGCAATCATGAGTGGTTGCTCGGTGAAGGGTCCGGACAACACACTGATGGTCTTGTATATCAGAGCAGATATCCTGTTGAGGCAGGGGCTGTGGCCCGGGGAATGGAAACTTCACCCCGAGGTGGTGGAGCTTCTTAGGGAGAACTTAGGTCAAACTCAAGTCGACCTTTCGTATCGCTTGTACAATGCATTGCCCTTTGTGGTTCTCCCTCATGCATCCAGCTCCGCTTGGACTGGATGTGATGTATTAGGTGTGGTTCACGCTACAACTGTACGCATTTCCCGATATCTTTGCTCCTGGGAGCTCTGGATACTGTGGGCTCGGCCTCTGAGGGGGCCCAGCTCATAGACTCAGGTCTCTCGACCGAGGTCTTGGAGACCATACTCCAGTCTAGTGCTCCCTCCACGAGAAGACTAAATATGCATTGATATGGAAACCGTTCTCTGACTGGTGCAGAGAACGCCTTCTGAATCTTGTTTCTGCCCTGTTGGTACAGTACTTGATTTCTGTAATGAATGTTTCTTTGCTGGGTTATCTCTGAGGAGAGATCCTTAATTTCGTCTTCTCCGTGGTACATGAGGCTGAGGCCTGCACGTACTTGGATTTGCACCTGGTATGGTGATAGTATTTCTTCACCCCAGGTCAGGTTGTATCTCTAGGTCCCTACTGAATGTGCGGGTCATTTGTGCTGCAGGCCTTCTGTCCTCCACCATTAATACCCCAGATCAGGAAAAACTTAATCTGTTATGCCCTGTCCGGGCTTTGGATGCATATGTCCACAGAGCTGCTCAGTGGCTTATATCAGAACAATTATTTGTCTGCTTCGGGTCACCTAAGATAGGTTGCCCTGCATCTAAACAGATGATGAGCAAGTGGGTAGTTGAGGCTATCTCACTTGCTTATGAAGCGGCCGGACAGCCTTCACCCTATGGCTGTTCAGGCCCATTCTACAGAAGTATGGCTGCCTCTAGGCTTTAATTTCGGGAGTTTCCCTTCAGGATATTTGTAATGCGGCAGGCTGGTCCTCACCACATACATTTGTCAGATTTTATGACTTAGACCTCTCCACTCCTGGGGCTAGGTTGCTTGCTTCTTAGTGTGCGCAAGACTTCACACAGAACGGGCATTTGTCTTTATGGCGTAGTGGGTATGGGGTTCCCACCGCGTCTCAACGCAGCTCGAGTTCCCTTGAAAGGGAACGTCTCAGGTTACGTATGTAACCCTGGTTCCCTGAGAGGGAACGAGACGCTGCGTTCTCCTGCCATACTTCCTGCATGCCCTGATCGACTTGCTTCAGGCTTATCAGAAGCTGTCGCGGTCTGTTTTCAGGGGTGCTTTATAGCTTCCTGGTCTATGACGTCACCCGCCTATGACGTCTAGCTCTTCCATTGGACTGATTATACACGTGCTTCACGACGCAATCACGCAGAGCGTTCCCACCGCGTCTCAACGCAGCGTCTCGTTCCCTCTCAGGGAACCAGGGTTACATACGTAACCTGAGACGTTCTCGCACAAGACTGAAATTGTTATTAAAAATGATAGCCCGCAAGAAGATTGCGATCCAAATTGTCAGTGCACTGGAGTAAAAGGAGTAAAAGAAAAACAGATTATGCAGGAGGAAATGATTGGGGAGATGAGGGGAGCAATGATTGTGTGCTCTGCAAAAAGAGTTGGAGAAAAATAAATTATTTCGTAATGTGCTGCTGTTGCTGCTGGTCAAGCAAATGTTTGTGCTTTGTTTCTGTTTGATAAAATTGTAAATATATCTATTCAAATACTGATGTTCTGGTCTATAACTCCTCCCCGAACATTCCGCTGCCCTGTATCTTGCTCTCTCATTGGCTGTAGGTCATCGCCGATGTAGTTTTCAGTCAGAACACATTCACACAGTAGGATTTTGAATCGCCGACAGGTCCAGATTTTTAGCATTCTTTAGCGTCTTTGATAATTCACACTGCGTGATTGTCACTCGAGTGAACGAGCACTGTTTTGGCTATGATTTCGGGCATTTGTCGGCAATCTCTCAAAACCTGTTGGTGAGTGAAAATCGGGCCTAAAATCGTGCAGTGTGAACTCGACATTATTTGACATGTACTTGCAAAGTTACTCATATTGAGTAGAATTTCTGTTGGGGGACCATCAGTCTACTAATACTCTAATGACTGGTAGTTGAACTTAGTTACAAGGTCACTTATAGTTATGTTAAGTAAAATGTCTATCAAATTGGACTATCAATATAAAGTGTACAGCCTGATAGCCAGACCATCTGAAAAGTTCTCAAAACCTGTACAAACCCATCAAACTACTAAAAAAAAACAGCTCCATGGCCAGATAAATATCATCAAACTGTCTTTTTTTCAACAGGCAATTGACAAGCACACCTACCTGTCCACAAACAAGACCACCAAGTCCTCTTGGTCAGCTAGAGACTCCATGGCTTCTTTCAGCAGTCGAACCTTTTGGCCTCCACCAATGGACCGACCGACATCCCCTCCTTTCCACTCCTCTCCCATCCCCAGCACCTGCATTCAGCATGTGTCAGTTCAAACAGCAGCTCAGTCAACATACTACCATCACACCTCCATCTACCCGCATGTTGTGAACGAGTTTAAAAATTAAGCACCCATGTGAGAAGCAGTGGTCTCACTTTGGGACATTGTGTGTTATTTTATTTTTATTTTTTTGTGTGTGAAATAAATGAAGTGTGAAATAAATCTTACCTTCACATTGAAGTTGAAGTAGTTTGCTGACTGCATGAAACGGTGGAAGCCATCCGTCTCCTCCGTTGCGACAGTAAGTACAAGCAGTTTTTCTGACAAAAGATAATCAAGAGAGAAAAAAAAGAGTTAGAAATAAAGAGTAAATTAAACACTACAGACTGTAGAAACACTACAATTCCAGGGCTGTATTCCTTGAAAACCTGAAGATATTTAGGATTCATGAGGTTTTCCAAAACCCTGCCATTCACTGAAAGACTCCTTACCAATATATATATATATATATATATATATATATATATATATATATATACATGTGCATATATACATATATGTTGCTTTTTGCCTACAGTATGAAGTAGAGGGTATCTTTTTACTCCAAACCAAACTACAACCAAACCTCAAACCTATGTCAACACTCACAAGACTGATTCCCAAAGTTCATCCCCTCCTCCTGTGAGGATAAATGCAGAGTAAAGTTAAAATCCCCATGATTTGAAATAGTTTTGGCAGGACGTGTTCCATAATGTGTACAAGTGTTACATCTGATGGTGGTAACAGTGGTGCTGATGGTTAGCTGCAGAAGAGGGTCTTAAGTTTCTTAAGCTTCCACTACATTTCCGCTGGACGTGCCAGTGAGCACGTACAGACCCTCTAGTAGAGCAGTGTGGGAAAATAAATTCCAGACTGGGGTGCGAAAGGCTGGGTAACTTCAATCGTTCGTCATCTCTTGGTTTGTAAAACAGCCCCAGAGAAATCTTAAGCAAACTTAAGGGTAAGGAACAGGATGTGTGTACGTCAGCTGTAACTCTGTAACACAGCGTATGTTTTACAACTGTACTGATTCAAACAAATGACAAGCATATATAGAATAAAACCTCAATTATTCTTGAACATGATTGTGTGGCCTTTGGAAAACTGCTTCAGTGCTTTGATTTACACTCAAAATTCATATCCAGATACATCAGAGTGTTTTGTCACATGGTATTTGCGGTTCAGGTGATTGGCTTAAAAAACAGGTATACAGTGCCCATGAGCAAAGGTGGCACAATACTTGTCTTCGTTGAATCATCTGGATTAGAAGAAACTATTTGGGTTACCATATAGTGTCTTCAAAAGTCACTTTCACTTTTTAACCACTAAGAAAAACTGCACTTAAAATTATTTCTCTATGGTAGGAACTACGTTGGTGGGTTTCTAAATATCTCTGGTGAAAATGAAGTTGAATGAGAAGTCACAACTGGTCAGTGCCTGTGCCTCATTCATTTCGTAATGGGTAACATTATTAAACATTCAGCAATAAAATAAAAAGTTATGGCAGGAGCAAAAGGATTTCTCACCTCATAAAATGGCTCAACTGTACAATTTCAGAATAGTGTTAGTACTCCATATGAGCTGAGCAAAGCATGAAAATGTTAAGAATATAGCTTACTGAAAATAATCTATTTCTGAGCCCTTCTGAAAATGTCATGGTTAGATGTTTAAACCGGCCCATCTATTGCAGCAGGAACAACAATACCTACAGGATGAATGTGCAGTATTTTGTCCTACAGTTTTTTTTTTTTTTTTTTCATCTTACCAAAGAATCTTAGAGAGTTTTTCCCCAGTCACTGTTACTTTTGGGCGTGCATTCTAGGGCTCTTAGCTCTTATCACCATTAAATAGACATATGCTTGCAATATAATCAGTCACATGGCTTTACGGCTCAATTGATCCAAAACTGAGAAAATATGGCATCCTCCAGGTCACATATTTCCAGTGTGGTCGTGTACCATCCGAGAAACTGCCATTGAAATGAATGGAAATTACAACATATAGCTCTCTACAGGGTCTATTAGATCTATTAGACTGTTTTTTTCAGCTGTAGATTAGGGTGTGATACCTTCAGCAGATTTTACCATATTAAAGCCAATGAGAGAACTTTCCACTGAATTTCCTCCACAGTCAGAACTCAAAAGTTAGAAAAAGAGCAAAGCTTCCATGGAAGCATAAATAAAGTATAAGTCAATGTATAAGAAAAGAGACAACATATTCTGAAGAACACAATACAATCGGTAGGGAGGGATTTCTCAAGAAAAGGCTGAAAGCCCTGGAGACTGTCACAAAGCAGGCTTCATTGCTTTTTTTGCTGAACTATGATCCCTCTGATTCCTTTCTAAGTTCCAGACGGAAATGCCTGGTTCCTCTCACATACATACGCTATATCCTGTTCTATAAGATGCAGTAAATGTTTAATCTGGATGCTTAGACGGTAATGTTATATCCAATGTAAGGCCACTAGAGTAATGATGGTCACGCCATGTGCACACAGCATCCTATATACGTCTAGGTCTCATTGAGCCTCATTGTCTGAGAAAACCCCTTTCTAAGAGCAGCTTGAGTTTAAAGTAACAGCTGGGGAAATCTATACAATGAAATTGTCTGGACTGCTGTTTTTGTTCAGTGGTTACGTCAGCCTTAAACATGGGTCATGTTAAAGAAAATCTGAAGGGTCTCTAATCATTGTACTTTCCCATGGGCAAAAAAAATCACTTTATCTCATTTGTTTCTCCCAGACAGCAACAAGATTAAATACAAATAGTGACCAAATGGTGACGTGCGTTTGTGGTTTTAGGGGGCTTCAGCATCTCCTCAGTTTCAGAAAAGATATGCTTAGATTTTCCAATATGTCAAGTCTTCTATCAAAATCTCAAAATGAACTCATAGCCTGCATTTCGTATCAAAAAGATAAAATAACCGTAGCTATTATGGCCACATTTATTTTATAGCTCCATACATATTCTTACTCTATCCCAGCAAATGTCACATTTGTCTCCATTTTGACTTCTCTTTTGGGATTTTATGAGAATTATCTCAGTTATATTGCAGTGAAGTATAAGTTTTGTCTAAGATCTTAGAGATCTTAAAATCTTTAGAGCTTTGAGAGAGCAACCACAGAAAAATAACATTTTCATGTGGGATTTGTAAATCATGGATAAATCAATGATTGCTTGTTTAACCAAGATATACTGAGCAATGTATCTTGTTTGGAATCGACATCTAAATGTCATTATTTTCAGTATACGCCAACGTTTTTCATTCACTTATACTTCATGCTTTGCCAATATAGAATTTATTACACCACTGGGACTGTGCCGGCATGCATCTTTCAATGTTTTCTCCTTGTACTTAAAAGAAAGTTTCACAATAATCCATTTCTGTGTATAATCAATCAAAGCATGATATCTATCTGACTATATTTCATTCTGGCTATGCAGATCTGAAAAGTCACACCAGAAAATAATTTGGAGGCCATTTCCCAGCATGTCTCAACACATTTGCATAGCAGATGAGGGTGGGCTATCGGGGGTGGATTGTTACATTATCTGTCTGTAGTCTTCTCCTAAGGCCAACAAATAAACACCAATTGCTTTGACCCACAAGTGAGCTAACCTTCCCCTGATCCTTTTAAGACAACAGCAATAAACAAATGACCGCAGTAGCCGACAATGTGTATGCTAGCCACTGTCTTTCTGCCAGCCATGCTAGAGAGATTGAGGGCTGGATAAAAGTAAAAAAGATGAAAGTGAGAATGTGCTAGTTGACAGTTGCCTTTAGTCCTTTTGGTGTGTTCAAGCGTTGCATTGACCAACAGAAAGCAGCTTGGTTCGAAAAATGTGATTTCTGTGTGAGCTGTGCTCCCTGAATCACTTTAATAGACAATGGACTAACCCTAAGCTTAGCTTTTGAGAAGCCAAGTATGAGCAATAGTAATAGTAAGGCTTATTAAAATAATTTTCCGCTCAACTAAATGTGATTTCTAATTTATGAGATGATAAGATGTGCTGTTTCTCTTATTTCTTTCTCAAAACCCACTTTTGAAATGGTAAATACTGAATAATGATGTGCTATTAATCTTGACATGTCTGCCATATGGAGCTTCACAGGAACTGAGCAGAAGATGTGCTTAGTGGTTCTAAAGTATCTTCTCAAAGACAGAATCCTAGCCACCCCATATAGGCCATGAGACGGGACCCCAAATTTGGGCAACCGGTACCATTTTGAGGGATTAAATTTCTTTTTGATTTTCATGAAGGTACACATCTCTAGTGTTGGAAAATGTGTGATATTATCCAATCCATGGTAGCTTTCATGAGAAATCAAAACTTATATTATCCTATCTCAAGGTAAGGTGTTCAGTGACTACAAGAGAGAAAAATGCTTCTATAATCCAAACGGTTGTTTTTTTGCATTGGAAGAGGCAGTGTCGGGGCTTTAAAATGATGTGTCAACCACCTTTCTAGGCCTCTGGGGCGCTGAGAAACTTTGAGTTGAAAATCGTTTAAAAAAATTGTTCTATTGAACAACAGTTTATGGTGATATGGCTGTTTTGTTTTGTGTTTTGATCCCATGCTTTTTCTGATTTGGACTTTTTCACGGAATTCTACTTGAGAATTTTGTGCAAGTACTTTTCTGGAGGTGTGATAATCAAATGTTTTATGCTGTTTCAGGCTTAGTGGTGGTGCTATCCACTTCAACATGGAGAAGGGAATGCCAGAAGACAAGTGTATCATACACCATGCTTCCTCAGGCTCTGATACTATACAAATACAAATTATACAAATTTGTACAAACTCAATACTCTTATACAAACTCCTATACAAATTTAATTTATCCTTTTTCTTGACATATGTTTGAAAATCGCCCTCCGTAACCAAAAACTACCTTGAATCTAATGCTATCACACATTTTTCAAATACAGGGTCATATACCTACACAAAAATCACCATGCGGTTTAATCCCTCAAAAAGGTACCGATCAACCCTCTGTCTCACGGCCTAATAGTGTAATCACTTAAAGCAGCTGCAATAATGCACTCGATCGAGATGTATTTTCCATGATTAATTTAGCCTACATGTAAAACAGTAAGAATTGTAAAACCAGAAGAATCATATTATGGGAGTGTGCACCCTGTAGGGGCAATAATGTGTGTTAATGGAGTCCACAGATAGTGCATAATGTAGTGCAGGGAGACATTCAGTGCAGACAGAGAGGTCACTGTCCAACACTCCAAAGAATTTCATTTTCCGCTCCGTGATGTAGGAACACTGTTTTTAGAGCAAAAAAAAAAAACCCGGAAAAAGCGGTGTGGCCTTTTAAAAGATGGCTATTTTGAATGTAGTACATAGTCTGGGCTGACTTGAGGAGACAGTGTTTGACAGATCAGTGTGAACTGCTGAAGTCCAGAGGAATGCTGCTGGAGAGAGGCTAGCTGTTTCATTTCTCAGTGTGGTGCTTTAAAAGTTTTCCTGCTCACACAGTCTTGGGTTGTCTGTGTAAACTTTCACAATGCACAGGAAAGTTCAATGCACAAAGAACAAGTCTCAGTGGGAGATTCAGAATCCAAGATAAAGCAAAAGAATGCCTCTTAAAGTAAGCATTTTTCAACAAAATGACTGGGAAACTAGAGAACACACTTTGTTTTCTCTGTGGCCCTCTCAGCTTATCTTCCAAGTAATGCTTGAGGCTCTGGAGACGGTGAATGTTTAAGTAAGCTCTCAGTCTACAATAACATGGCCTTTCACACTTTTTCAGTCAGCTCTCTGGTGGCTCGACATACATCAGGTGGGTAAATCATACTGGGGGAATGAACTAAGAATGAATTGTACTTGCATGGTGTTATTGCCCATCTGGTAAGCGGGTTCTGATTGCTTGTTTGTGGAAGATAACACAGACTACTTATTTATCTGGAACTGTGCGTTATCACTCCAGGCACTTGAATAGGCTCTTTAAAATGCTGAAAGTTCTTGAATACACAGCGCATCTGCATTAATTCTGGTAATGGTGCTCTTCTCCATCATTTCATCATTATTTGATGAATTACTGATGCCATGAATGATATAAAATGCTTATTGTGAGGTGGTAATAGTGCAACGCTATCGGAGCAGATTTTTGGCGAATATGGCCTTGTTTTACAGGCCTTATTCTAAAAGCAAATGAATAAGTCAGTTCACTAGTCAGCGTAAGCTTCTGTTGTTATACGTCACACGCATCACACACATGACCAGCGTCGGCCAATAGTGAGCCTACGTGTGACGTAGCACTACGCAATCACACTAAGTTAACTGACTAGAGGCTCACAGAGAAGGAAATGAATAGTTGAAATAAAGTCGTTATTTTTGTTTGTTTTTGCGCACAAAAAGTATTCTCGTCACTTGATAAACTTAAGATTGAGCCATTGTAGTCACTTGGACTATTTTAACGATGTCTTTAACCCTCTGGGGACCAAGGGGTTTTTGGGGCCCTTGGGATGTTTTTGACATGCACTGACATTTGTGCTTTTTTCAGTTATTTATAAACATGTTAATGGCAAAGGTGTAAATTCACTCTATATAGCACAAACGGGGCTACCATAATATGTGAGCAACATGTATGTACATGTTTGTATTTGTGAGAGAATATTATTTATGCATGGTTATTGAAAAAAACTAAAAATAAAAGTTTCTGAAATAATGCCACAAAACACATATTGATTATTTCTTCACAAGACTTTTGAAAATTGTATCACATAGTCTAGAATATTTGCTCCAAAACTATGTGAGAATCATCCTGACTACTCATTCAGATAAGTCAATAAAGTCTTTTAGAATGTGTATGACGTATTTTGTTTGAGAAAGCTTTATGCGAAGGGGCGTGATCTCTCATTAATATGTGTGGCATTTCACACCTGAGAAAGACAAAGACCCTCCCATAATGGCCCTATTAGGTGTGCTATCAGGCCATATCATTATGAGGAGCCTTGCACAAAGAATGAGGAGATTTAAAAAAGAATGGCTTTTAGATTGTTTGGATTTATTTACAACACACACACACACACACACACACACACACACACACACACACACACACACACACACACACACACACACACACACACTGCTTAGAATAAGTGAACACACTCATGCTAAAGTTGACTAAAAAGAGGAATAAAAAAATCTTAATGCCTTGATTAAAAAAACGAGGAAAACTCCAACCTTTAGGGACATGAATAACGTCCTTGAATTCTTTGTGAATGAATAATGTATCGCAAATAATTAAAATGTTCTTCTTTAAAATACAGGGTGCATACGTCTGGACACTTCTATCACACACCCTTCACCATATAGACATGGTTTTATTTCAGTTCAAAGTTCAAAGTTAGAGTTGGAAACATCTTGAAAAGAAAATTGTCTTCTTCCATAAATGTCTTAGTTTGATCATACATATTTCAAAGTTGAGGATTCATTATTTTGATATAGCTTGCATTGGAACAAACACTATAACATCTTAGTTGATTAGTTTAATGACAAAACATGCTATATATTTAACATATGAGCAGAAACTCCTAACAAAAGCTTATTTGATGTCTATTTTAGACTAGTCAACGAAATGTTGTCTTTTATTTCGTCTGTAACAGTGCGTATCTGTGTGTTCATTCATTCATTCATTCACACACACACTAGTGCTGCACGATTAATCATATCGCAATTGTAATCGCGATGTCAAGCCTATGTGATTATATGACGCAAAATGCTGCGATTTTATATGAAATAAACAAATTAGGGCTGTTAACACAATTAACACAGCATCTGTTCTTTTTTTGCCATCCTTTGGCTACTTACATGATCCCGCTCTTATTCATGCGAAACCATTCATGCGAGACAAGTCAAAGAGAGCGCGCTCCCTGTGAATGTCCTGACTGAAAGACGCGTGTCAGTATCATGCGCATGCACAGACCACGCACCAGAATACAGTTCTCTTTCGCGCTTGAACGAACAATAACACACACAATTATGCCGTTTGTTGAGTATCTTTATAACATAAGAGCAGTCTTATGATGAACGTGAAGAGTTGTGAGAGAATGAGGCGCGTGTGTGAGATCCTCGTCTCTGTATAGGTGTTATCAATCATTTAGTTGTTGTTGCTAGTTTGAGTTGAGAAATACACATTTCAGAATCATCACTAATCTGTGTGTGCATTTTGCTTTAGAACCAAGCAAATTGACTCATGAAACCATTTGTTTATTATATCGCAATCGCATATCGCAATCGCAATATTCACCTCAATAATCGCAATATGACATTTTCCCCAAATCGTGCAGCCCTAACACACACACAGACACAGAAACATGATTCACATTTAAACAGTAGGCCTATGCTATTTTTCCGTTTACAGACACTAACGTTTTTCTATATCGCGATTAGAACAAAGCACAAGCATAAAACACTTACAGTTCTCAGCTGAATCTGTTGCTCCTCCTCGACATGAAAAGCACTTCTGTGGTAAATGTCCCAGGATTATTCCTCATTCGCAAGACGAATCTTAATCTGACTAAAAAATATAGTGTGTTTACAGCATTTGCCTGGGGGCGTTTATCTATTTTTCAAATGGCCTCAACACATTATCTTATGAATAGCGCGCTCTGCAAGTGGGTGTGAACAAATTAACGATAATGAGCTGAGACAGGAGAAACTGTACTTCTCTTTAGTTTCAGACAGATTACATTGCAGGAGAATATTTGTTTTAAATGTGAATTGTTTTATTTAAAAGTAGAAATTTAAAGCGTTCTTTAGACGTATGTTTCATGTTTGTGTGATAAGTATTAGCGGAGTTTCCGTTCATTTTCCAGACATGTTTCAGAAAGATTTTTGCGGAGACAGAGTGAGCTGAAAGCGCACCCTGTTTATTTTATTTATTTAAAAAAAACACAAGGTTTTGATGTTAATGTGAGTGTACACAAAAAAAAGAAGACCCTCTATAGTTTATAATCATGTATTGATTTTATTTATATGACCATAAATGACGGAGTATTTTAAGTCTATGTTGCTGCTATGTGAAAAAAAAAAAACAGCAAAACGCGCCGGCGCATTCTTGGTCCCCAGAGGGTTAATAACTTTTCGGGGCTGGCAAGTTTCAATCCCTGAAGAAGCCTATGGAGGAGTGATCCAGCTCTCAGATTTCATCAAAAATATCTTAATTCGTGTTCCAAAGATGAACGAAGGTGTTACGGGTTGGAACAACATGAGGGTGAGTAAATACTGACAGAATTTTCATTTTTGGGTGAACTAACCCTTTAATTTGAACAAACCTACGTTAAAAAAAAATAGTAGAGTAAAATTGTAGAATAGGACTTTATATTGCCTGTATGTTTTTTTTTGTTTGGTTTTTTTTTGTGGTTTTTTTATTATTATTTTTTTTTTTTTAAAGTTAATGGCCTGGTTTCACAGACAGGGCTTAGATTAAGCCAGGATTAGGCCTTAGTTCAAATAGGACATTTAAATAGCTTTTATAAATGTGCGTAAGAAAAAAAAAAACAATACTGGTGTGCATCTTGAGACAAAACAATGTCACTGACATATTTTAAGATATGCAAGTGCAAGTTGCTTACAGTTAAAACATGCATTTTAGTGCAGGACAAGGCTTAAGTCTTGAGGATTTGGAATTCTAAAACAACAGTAGTCGATTGTATCCCAACTAAGACAATGTAGGACTGGAGAATTACTAAGTCCTTACAATTGTTGCACTATAAATGGGTTTTTGTAAAAGTAAATGATAATGTTATCATAAAAGATAAAGTTTTTCAGCCCATCAAATGCAATAATTCTGCAGTCTGATTGCATCCATTCAAGCAACACAACCATTCGCATGCCATCAATGCGACATCATATATTTTTTTTATATATTGAGTTGTTCTAATCTCTATTTCGTCCCACTGTGAAGAAAACTGGCCAAACAATAATATTTGCACTTTTGGCACATTGGTATGAAAAAAATTTTTGTGCAAAAATCAAATTACTATTTTTTTTAAATATTATTATTTGAATCAAAATGACTAAAACTTTAAAATCTAATTCAAAATTTGAACAAAAAAAAAATATATATATATAGCCTATATAATAAAATAACACTGGTTGCACACTGTTCAGAAGCTATTAATGCATTATTGTTAAACCTATAGGTCTCCTAAAGCAACAGGTTGAAATCATTTTGTTTAAGAACCTAATAAAGAATGAAACTGAAAAAGTAATTATTATTTTTTTATTTTTTTATTTCTGCTATACAATTCTTAGAATTACTAACATCAGCTAAATCTATTTCTAAACATGAAGCCAGTTTTAATAAGAACACTGTGTTACGGCAGCAAATAAAATGGAGGCTAACAGAGGTGATCTCACTTCAGGCAGTTCTGGGAAACATAGGAACACTACTGAGTCATATAACTGACCTCATTAGGCAGTCTGATCCATCAACAGCCAGACTTTACCACAGCACCCATTCATTCATTCATTCATCATAAGTATGTCACTGTGTTTCTCCAACAGACCAGCACTTCCGAATTGGTGTAGGGAGCACCCTCTTCTGCCCGCTTAACATGAGCATGTTAGTTCAAACTCAACCAAAATCACCAGAATCAACTGCCAGAACATATATACACACAAATGTCTAGAGGTCAGACTTACACCTCATTACACTGCAAGAAAAAAACGGAATCGGATCGGAAGAATTTTAATGTAACCACAGGTAGCTGTGACTCAACAACGGGATACTTATCTATAAACACAGACATGCTGGTATTCCAAAATGCTCCAAATCTCTGTCTGTAGCCAGGTGACTGCCAAATGTGTTATCACTTAGGGACCAGAAACCAAATTTGAAGGCTGGGTGCAAAACAAACTAGGGGAAAAGGTGGTGGGGTGATTGTAGACAGACATTATTTCAGCTGTTCGCAACTTATATAGAAAAACGTTCTCTCTTGGGGCCTGGAAATTTCCTTGATTGTTTAAACATGCCCCCGTGTCTATAACCCGAGAATCTTGTAGTACACTGGGTTGTGCCTCAAATGCACCCCTTCCAAAGCAGCTGTAATTGCCTCTAGAATGGAACATTGCATGACATCAGCAGCATCTGGTTTAACATGGGCTTGCCACAATATTTTGGTTGGGGCTTTAACTTACCAGTAACTCTTATTTATTTTTTCCTTGGCTGGAAAAACAATCACAAATAAAAAAGAACAGAGAAAAAGGAGAAGGATATTTGGTTAACATCACCAAAATTGCGCCTGCCGTGACCTAAAGCTTGCAATTACTGTGATCACTTCCTGTGCTGAGCTGAGTTGAGCGTTGCCATGGAGTTGCTGTTGCCAGAGCAATTAAACAAGCCAAACAAAGGAACAGCTTCTGTTTGATTCTGGAAACCCTTGTAACCTAGACATTGAAGACCGCACACAGTTATAAGAGTTGGATAAGGATATGAACTATGAAGGCAAGCATCACTGCTCATTCTTAGAGTTCCACTGTAAGCATTTGCTTAGTATTCAAAACTGTCATAACTGAAGTATACGTCGGCCTTTTCTGTGCGAGTCTGTTCAGTGCTGCTCAAAATTCAATCAATCTATTTAAACAATTTGATACACTTTTGCTAACCTAACTAGTCTAGTCACATTGACAGCATCCAAACTGCATTTGAAAAATATAGTTGTAAACCAAAACAGACGTCACTACCTGTACCTCACTGCGACTAGCTGCAATCCAGCTCCTCATTTGCATAAAGTCCTGCTTTTCTCAACTTTTTGACTTATCATTCCTAACGTTTCTACGTTCAAAAATCCCACGATCCAACATGTGAGCATTATGCTTGGCTCTCATAGGAATTAATTGAAAATGCCCACAATGTATGGGTGTGACGGTACATGTATTCGTCCCGAACTTTACCCTACTTTTTTATGATATCAAAAGCTACTTTGATGTCATACACCGATCGGTCTGCTCAGTGCCGTCAAGTCGAAAACACCTACAAGCTATGGGCACCCATATGGATGGGCGTGTGGCACCCCTAGCATTTGCCTATTCCGCCTATGCCACAGGCCGACCCTGGGTGTACATGTTATTAATTACGATTTAATGGATAAAGCGCATGTAAAATCCCACAGACTTCCATTGAAGGAGGCAACAAACCTGCTCTAGTGACCAGAATATAATAAACCCCACCAAAGAACATTCTGTGTGTTTTCACCTTAAAAAAAATGGTTCTTGGCCAGATGAACTGTACACAGTCCGTGCACTGTCAGAGAAAATGTCCAAAAATTGCAGCTTTAGGGGTAAAACAGCTTTTCATTGTGGCAATACCCTTAAAAGAAAAACGTTGTACCTTATCTACCCCTAAAAGGTGCATTTTAGTAGCCTGACGTCGTCATAGTCAGATTCTAGTCAGAATGTGAGTCTGATACTGCTCCATTGGGCTGTGATTATGGGGCGTGTGTCAACCGAACTAGGAAATAAAAGGCCTCTGCACTCAATTGGATAGACCTAGAACCAATCAGAGCAACGGAGCAAGTGACATATGTTGAGAGATAGATTAAAGTTGATAGATTAAACTTTTTCCGAATCCCAAAGGAAGGACGGCAAATACATCTTTCCCATCGACAAATGCCTTGATTGCGATTCTCTGTTCCTCTTCTAATATTAATGCGCTGTCTATATCTTCTATAACACACGCGATAGTGGAATATACACAACTCAATTCTCCAGCGTCAGCCATGAATTCAGCCCAAGCGCTCTGATGACGTGGATGGTTACGTTACCGTTGCTCACATAGATATGATGTCAATGGTTGCTCATCTGTCCATCATCGTATAAAGCCCGCCCTGACAATTTGATTGGTCCGAACAATTTTTGTTCGGGCATAATAGCTCCTCAACGGATCGAGTCCAGACCGAACTTCCCGACCTAAAAATTTTGTGGGCGGGGTTCGGGCTGGCATCCAGGCTAGCATTTTAGTACCTTAGAGTAGAAATATGTACCCTAAGGTACTACTATGAAATTTAATGGGTAAATAAGGAACAACAATTTCCTGTTGTACCCCTAAAGGTAAAAGTGTTGCAAATTTTTTTCTGAGTTATTGTGTAAAGAATAAAACTCTTGTTGAAATATTTACAATATAGTAATGTATTTTACTGTAATAGTCACTTTAACATGCTGCTGAAGGCTGATGTCTTATGTGTTGTCTATGGGAACAGACATGCTTAAGTGTCCCTCAGAGCTCATAGTTCATCAAATAAAAGTCACAGGGACAGAAATGGTAATTCCTGCCAAATCTGAGCAGCTGCCTGCAAAACTTGATCAGAGAAAAAGTAAAAACTGAGACTAGAGGCCACAAGGTTGTGGCACAAAGTTTAAATTTGACGCTAAAACTGTATTTCTGTTTATGTGTCTTTTGGCTTGGACAGTCATTTAACGGTTTGTCAAACACAGCAGACATCCATCTAAACTGCTTTTACAAAACCATACTTCTTTAATCAAGAGTGTGGTTGACTGACACCATGTTGCACAAGACCAATTACAGGTTTGTGCTGCCAGGTCCAGCAGTCAACACTATAGACTAGCATATATGTTCTCTTTTACTGGGACTTGGAAGTCATATATCTCACACTGCAGTTCAACTCACAGTGCAGTATTTCATAGTGAAGGGTTCACAGAGGGCTAAACGTGGGTGGACATTGAAAACTCACAGAAGGTGATAGTTCACCCAAAGGCATTTGAGTAGTGACATCTAGCGTCATGTAAACGTTTGAGTTTCTGGGCTACGCAGGCTGACGGATGGGTTTTCAGACTGGGGTGATGTCATGCCACAAACACTAGAGATTTCCTGTGCCGTTCACTCCCTTTCTGCAACATAAGCCATGTATTTTTCTTTCTATATCTTCCCCTGCGTTTAGGATAGCATGCGTCATTTACATAACTGTTAATGACTGTAGCTTAATTACTGTGTGCAAAGGTACGGAAAAAACTCAAATCGGGGGCAATTAAGAGACCAATTTAGATTTTAATCTGCTGTGCACCTTAAATTTAGAAATTTACAGCCGGATTTCTTGAGGCCGGTATGTGTCAGTGCAGTGGTTTAACCGACAGCTTACGAAACGTGGTACAGATTAAAGTTAACATGGTCAAAATTTACATTTTTTAATGCATGTCAATGGTCTTATTTTGTGTGATTCATCTGTGGATGTCACAAAATCAAATTATATTTTTTTGTAAACTTGCTTTGCTTTTTAAACAACTTTCCTTTGGCTGATGTCATCAAGCCCTCTTCTTTTTCAGACCCTCCCCTCCAACTATCTGGCTTCCATGTGACTTCTTACAGTCCTATCAATTTCTGATTGATAAAACCAAGTCCCACACTACAGTTTTTCTGGTTTCACTCATGTTTCTGATTATGGAAGTAAAACGGGTCACAAATGGTGACTGGGATTTAGCAAATCAGACTGGGAGACAATCTTAAACTAGCTAAGACCAGCAAACAATCTTAGGCAGGTTTTTGTAAGCAGGGCTCCTTGATTGATTATATTCCTAGATAATCAATCAAATAGCCCTGCTTACAAAAACCTGCCTAAGACTGTTTGCTGTTTCGACCAAAAGATCGAAATTCAGTTCAAGATTAGAGGAACAGTTAGCCTACAGTTGGAGTAATAAAAGGAAATAAATTAAATAAATATGAGAACTGGCAGCAGATTTCTTTTGCTAGAAAATGAAAAGAGTGGGGGAAAGGGAAAAAAAGCAAATTTTTCTCAATGACAAGGGATATGGAAACAGCACTTTTGGCGAGTGATAAGGCTCATTGACTTGTACAGAAACACCTTACACAGGCTTCAAATGTGAAACAGAAGATTGACTCCTTGAAAACAGTACTTTAGTTGTGTTATACTAAACGGCAGATGTTACAAACGTTCTCAGCAGATAGCCTATACATATTCACATGAAATATTCACACCTTTGCCCTCCATAAAACTGTGAAATCACAGTCGTACAATACTCGAATGTGACATATGGCTGCACTTTGGGGTATTTGCTCTTGGAAAGTTTTACCTAGTGACCTTTCTAGAAAGATGCTGATTAGATGAGATGTTATTTAGTAAAGCTTGCAATAAAAGTTTTGACAGTACATTTGTCCAGAACTTGACCTACATGTAATTTCCATTGCCTATAACTGCATTAATAAAACCTAATTGACTTCTACAGGCCCAATTAAGAGTATTTAATTAGAGGATCCAGAGCACACAGGGTTGTTTTCTAAAATGTTTGACATTTAGTTAAGCAATAAATTGCGCTCTTAAGCACACATCACTTTGTCTCAAAGCTGGGTTGATAGATGTGTTATAGGCTCATCGCCTTGTGCATGTAATATAAATGAAGCTCTAGGACAGTCAAGTTTAAAGATTGCCACATTTCTCTTGCATGGAAATGATGAACGCCAAAATGAATGAAAACTGTATGGGTCATATTTTTCCCTCTGACTAGGCTTGTTGAAACTCAACAGAGCAACTTTATATTCCTGTACAGTAACTAAAAAAGTGCACAGGCAACTGTGCACAAAACATAGAGACGTTTTAATTATTTAAACACGTTTTTATGCTGTAAATGTTCAACTATTGCAAACCAATTACTGTACAACCAATGGAATCCAGAAAGTAATTAAAAAACTTGTTTGTGCTTCAAAGAAATGCTTGACTCATTATTGTGTGCATTAACTGTGTGCTTTGCAATTTTATAACAGTGTAGTTATTGCACTAGACAACAACACTCTCAGCCTTTAGTAGTTTGAACAGCATAGTGTTATATCTCTCACACACACATTCCCTCACAACACGAATGTGTGAAAAAAAAGGTCTACCTGACATCCCTCACGTCCCAGCAAAAAGCAAGGTGTTCTGTAGAGGAGACTGAGGCTAGTTTTCAGACTTTTTTTTTCTCCAGTGAATATTTCTCATGGTATTGCGGGCTATATGAGGAACCCGTCATGTTAGGTTTTCCTGTTTTATGGGGACATTCCACAGACATCATGTTTTTTAATAATGTACAAACTGTATATCCCCTAAACCTACCCATCACATAAAGCTTTATGCAGTTTTTTATTTAAAAAAAAAAAAAAAAAAAAAAAAACATCACTTTAGTATGATTTAAAAGCTGTTTTTGTTCATGGGGACCAAAAAAGGTTCCCACAAGGACAAGGATTTTGGAAATTGCCATCTTTGAGGGAACATTTTGTCCCAATAACGTAGGATGTACCAGGACCACACACACACACACACACACACACAATGTTCCCCAAGTGACAATTTCACCATGTGACTATCTTTGAGGGGGAATAATCTATTGATCAGATGAAAATGATTTAAGGTTGTCATTGATAATTAGAGTTACCATCACATAAGTTTATTGTTCAGATAATCATTTTTAAAGACGTTTAGAGTAAGCTTAATTCTAGGCTATTTCTAGTTGCGTCGCATTCAGTGTCACAGAGCGCGCTCCCAATATAACGGGCTCGCTTACCTGTTGGAATATCCTTATTCCTCTCCATGCTCAGGGAATAATGAACAGAAGACATCAGCACCAAAACGAACGCGCAAAAGCACCGATAATGCTCCATCGTCGCTTCGGTGAAGTCCTCAGAGACAGCGTGAACGAGCAAGTTTGCGAAGTTTTGTTTAGCGCTGCTGCTGGTCAGCGCGCGGTGAGTCCGAGAAGTGCTGGGGTCAGTAGCTAATAAAACGTTTTTCAAACATGTAAAGTAATTTCATTTGGAAAGAAGTAGCAATACACGTGTTGATTAGTCCCTCAAGAACGATTTGAGTGTTATGGTGCCCTCTATGTTCCCCGGACAGGGTGACAGGAGCGTGTGTGATCGAACAAGTCCAGCTGTGTTTGAGCACCCCTCCTCCCTCCTGTCCTGCAGTCCTCAAACACGAGCTCAAATAATGCCCCCTGTACCGCCCTAATTCACACCCAGAGTCACGCTGC
The DNA here is from genome assembly GCA_026230005.1 of Gila orcuttii. Classification (NCBI taxonomy): domain Eukaryota; kingdom Metazoa; phylum Chordata; class Actinopteri; order Cypriniformes; family Leuciscidae; genus Gila; species Gila orcuttii. Next base: position 30,778,017 of record JAPDVR010000023.1, read on the forward strand.
TTCCACTGTAATATCATTTAAAAGAAAAAAAAAAAAGAAAAGAAAAAAAAAAACAGCACTCTACAAGTGAAAACTTGCTCTTATTTTTTAAGTGTTAGAGTGCTAGTGTTAGATCACTTTTTGACAACTTTGAAATTAGTTATAGATGATAGAAATAGATAGAAATGACAAAATAGAAAACAAGGTGACAAGTTAAATGGATGCAAAAAATGATGTTAGAATAAAATAATGGCATTTTTACAGATTCTATAATTTCAGTTAGTACATTTTGTGTCCACAGTCATTATTTTGTTTCTGCTTTTATCAAATGGTTATATTTTTAATTATTTTATTAATATTCATTGTCATGGATCACAAGACGTTAAATACCATACCAATATAATATTTTCTTATATATCTGAAAATCATGATTTCTTGTTGTCTGAATTAGTCAGTGCATTTTCCCCATCGTGTATCATTGTGTAATCAAAATATTTTATTTTTATTTTGGTAATATTTCATTTATTTTATTTATAAAAGCCCTAAATTGTAATTTTCCTAATTCTACCACATTAAATTGTTTATAAATAACTTTTATCTTATACAAATGTGTGTCTAAATCTTGCGTCAATTATGTTACCGTACCATACTTTGCCTTTAAATTGGAGCAGTTATCTCCCATAACTATGTAAGATACAGGAAATTATGTCACTTTCCCTCACTGATACGATCTGAAGCACTGAAAGGTATGTGTGCTCTCTCTGAGAAAATATTAACCCTATTAATCTAAAAAAGGTCTTACTCAAGTAATTTTGTGAAACGTCAAAATTGTTACCACAATATCAAAAGAAATACAGTGGGTTGTTTAAAAGTCTCTTACAGTCAAACTCTGTTATCAAGGTAGAGTAACAATGTTGACATGTAACAGAATTGACAGTTGACAAACAATACTAGGTGATTACTATAACTGTTTGAAATGTAAAATATCTCCAATTATAGAATCACTCACTTGAGAAATAAACTGAATGGATAATGTCACAATGCCTGTTTGTTTCTAAAAATCAAAATAAGTTGAACAAAGCAAGATAGTAAGTAAAACTTAAAATTATTGTGGAACAGCTTCATAAAGGAACAAAATAGCGTCCCATTTTAAAAAGCCAAAAGTTTGGGTTACTATAGAATTTATAGTTAGCTTTATCTAAAGGGTGGTCCTCATCATCATATAAAAGCAAATGTATGTGTGTAGGGGGTGGGTCGGGCTTTACATTGTGGGCACCAAATGACCCCCAAATAACCATAAAACCAGAAATCACCTTCACCTTGTGGGGAGCAGCCAACAGCCCTCATGAGGAAAATGGCTTATAAACATACCAAATGATGCTTTAATGGAAATATAAATTTATAGTAATGGATAGAAAATATCAGTGGTTCAACAATGACAGAAAAAAAAAGCATATAAATGAGCATATATATCTCATATACGTAATGTAAGTACCCTATAAATATTATGGTCCTTGAATGCAGTGCTCATTTACAGTAGTTCCATGCAAGTTTCTTTACTGGAATTGATGGTTCCGTGAAGAACCCTTTACATCCATGTAAACTTTCCAATGCACAGGAGGTTCTTTATAGTGAAAACAGTTTGGTTACACATTTTTTAAGGTACCCGTGTTACAGTGTAATTATACATTTAAGTACTGAGTAATAATAATTAACTGCATGTACTTACTATACTATTAGGATTAGGGTTTGGTTTAGGGTTAGTTGAATACTGTAAGTATGCATTATTTAAAGTTATTACTAGAGTAACTACAGGACACTGTAAAATAACAAGGATACTGTAAAATAAAGTGTTATCAACGGTTCCTCTGATTACTAAAATATTCTTATTACTAGAAAAAAAAAAGGTTATTTTAAGAACTGTTCACTGAAAGGTTCTTTGAGAAACTCGAAATGGTTCTTCATTGGCATTCCAGCAAAACCCCCCTTTTGTAACTTTTTATGTTTAAGAGTGTGATATTATCATCTGAATTCCATCACATGGTACCACTACTGTACTTTTTTGTGAAGATAGCTATACGTTGTGGATAAAATTGCTGATAAGATAACTATACTTTGTGGATAAAATTTCTGACTGCCTACAGAACATTCTTTTGGGGATGTCAGAGGAACCAAAGGAAATGGTTAAAAAAGACAACAAATATTGTCTTATTTAACTTCTAAAGTGTATTTTAGGGTTAAAGTTCTTATTGTTAGCAATTTTTAAGAACAATATACCTGATAGGTTTACAATACCTATTTATAGGTTTTACAATAGGTCCGCACTGACATAACAAACATATGTGTGTGTAGCAATTGTAATAAAATAGTATGGTAACACTTTACAATAAGGTTCATTTTTTTGATAATTAATTATTAATAGTTAACTACATTAGTTAACATGAACTAACAGTGGAAAATAGTTCATAAATAAAGCATTTATTAATGTTAGTTAATATTAATTGCAACATTTACTAATACATTATTTCAAATCAAAAATTGTATCTGTCATCAATGTGCCATCTAATGCTAAATACTGTAACAAATGTAGCTATTCCTTAACTTAACGTCAGTTAATGCATGAACTAACTAATGGGACCTTATAGTAAATTTTTACTAAAAGTATAAATACCATCAAAAATCGTCTACATTGTGAGAAACAGACAACAGCCCCCATTAGGAAATAGCATAACAAGCTTAATAAACATTCTAAATAATGTTGTAATGAAACAGTTCAGCATTAAAACAAAAGAAATCCCCAACTAGGAAAAACAAATGTGTTGAGGCTGCCCACATACATTCACTGACCGCTTGATTACTGCTGTACTTAAAATATTGTATAATTTTCCCTGCGGGCATATAAATTGAGCTCCATTGCTATACCACAATGACATTGCAGTACATTGAAAAGAAATATCATCTGTGCCAAACAAAAACTATATGTCAGAGCTGGATCTTGGTCACGCCATTTATGCAATTTATGTGGTCTCAAGCTTTCAGACATATGGTGTTGTTGCACACAGTGTTATAATGAGGTAATCTGGTTCACGTCCAACATTCTTAATAGCCACTGATTGATGTCACTGAGGCCAATGTATTCTCATTCATTCCTTTTTACATGATTCAGTTTCACTCATGCATTTAGCAGCCGAGAAATACAAATACTCAAAATACAAGTTCATCAAAGGTTCACAGTTCTCTGTGAGCCATTAAAATGTCTTGTCACAGTCTTTGTCACTCTAGATGGAAAATGTTTCAGAGATAAATAATGGCAGGAATGATAAATAAGTGCAGAAATGCTCTCCAATAGATACTGTACATCCTGTGACATTTCACAGCTTTGTGAAACAGGGTTTGTTTGGACGTATTGGGGGATGGATGTGGGGGCCACTACTAAAGCGTGAACAGCTGAAATCACTTATGTATTATACAGTTAGAAAAACATTTGCCACATCTGGTTTTGGCTATTCATTGAGAAACAATATAGATGAGAGCATGGATGTGCAACTTACATGCATTTTGTGTGGGCGGCCAACTGTATGAGATTGCTTTTACATCCTTATAACTTTAAAGTGAAGTGAATGCATAGCTTGATTCATAGAGGCAGAAGACTGCCAGTGATTCAGAACTATCTGAACAATTTCATTATGATGTTGTCTAAAAACTGTCAATTCAAATGTGTAGTTAAAGGGTTAATCTCACAAAACCACACTTCATATTTCAACCCAAAATCAAAAGAGAGTATAATTATTAATTTAAGACTGGCTTTTGAAGTAGACAATATCCTGACCAATTCCCATCAGTATAACGAGTAAAAAAACAATTGAATTTAATTTGTAACATTTTTACATCATAGTAGTATTTATTGTACTGCCTTTTAAGTATTTGCAACACCTAACAATACGGTTAACAATGTAATTTTAGTGCATGTAACTTAACATGAACTAAAAATGAGCAATGCTTCTGCATAATTTATTAATCGGTGGTAATTTCAACATTTACAAATACATTTTTCTTTTAAATTGTATTTGCTAACATTTAAAGCTACAGTTAAAGCACTGTAAACTAACATGAACACACAATGAGCACTTAGATTTTTACTAACAAAGATTAACAAATGCTTAAAAAAATGTATATGGCTCATTTTTAGTTCATGTTAGCTCATGCATCAACTAATGTTAACAAATAAGACCTTATTGTAAAGTGTTACTAAGGCTATTGCAAACCTCTACGTCGGGAGATCTACAATCTCCACACTTCCTCTCGCGAGTATGGCCCTCAGGTTTTGAATTATTTGAATATCCTGGGGTTGAGAGACTATGGTTGTGGTGCAATGCCTAAGGTGGAGCAGACGCTTGCGCGCTATCTCTCCCCTGACACGGCATCATCCCTCAAGGCCCAGACCCTTCCCTCCAAGCCATTTAGAACAACTTCGGCTTACTCGACAGCAGGTCAGGTCGGTGCATGCCTGCACACAATGGGTATACTGCAGGCATACCAGACCGACCTGCTAAAAGACCTGGATGAGGGCGAGGGAGTTGATCCTGATACAATTCGAGAACTGCGTCGGGCCACAGACCTGTCTCTTTGGGCTACCAAGCTAGGTCGGTCTATGGCAGCTCTGGTAGCTTCGGAGAGGCACCTTTGGTTGAACCTAAAATGAAAGAGAAGGTCAAGTCCTTTTTGATGGATGCCCTGCTTTCACCTCCTGGTCTCTTTGTCGACCCCATCAACTGAGTTGTTGAGAGGTTTCAGGAGGCCAAAAGACCCCAGACTATTGTCATTCCCCATAATCCTTTGCCCGGACTCATCACTGATTGTCTACAGCTGTGTCTCATCACCACGTAGTAGCCATAGTATCCTGTTTTTCCCATGTCCTGATTCTTTTGATTTTCTGCCTGTTCCTTGGATTTCTCTATTTGCCTCTGCCCTGTACACAGTTAATGTTTGGATTGTGTGTGTGTGTGTGTGTGTGTGTGTGTGTGTGTGTGTGTGTGTGTGTGTGTGTGACCTTTGCCTGTTCTGACTTAGATTGTGGATTACCCTTCTAATAAATACTGAGTTTGGATGTTAAATGTCCCTGTGCAGTTTGTGACAGGTTTGTTATGTATGGACTCACAGATCTTATTTGATCACTTGCAATCAATAGTGTGGACAGTCTACCTGAAAAGTTTTGACTTTAGAAAAAAATCTGATTTGCCTGCAGTCTAAACATAGCTTAAGTTTTTTAATGTATATTTGTATGCTTACTTACACACACGCACACGTTGGGTTTTCATGTTTTATGGGTACTTTCCATAGACATAATGAATTTCACACTGTACAAACTGTATATTCTATCATCTAACCCTAAACCCTTCCCTAAACCTACCCCTGATGGGAACATTTCTGCATTCTTACATTTTCAAATAATAAATAATAATAATAATAATTTAGTAGAGTATTTACAAGCTGTTTTCCTCCTGGGGACCAAAAAAAAAAAAAAAAAAGTCACCACAAGGTCAATTTACCGTTAGTTCTATCTTTGTTGGGGGGATTTGGTCCCCATAAAGTAGGGTTTACCAGGACTACACACACACACACACACATACCTAAAGATAATTGTATAATTGTAATGAGTTATGAATACAACAAAAAATCCAAAGTAAAACTTATAGACGCAATATGATAATAATAATTTCAAGGTAAAATGTGCTTAATTTTCATGGAAATATTGTCTGAATGCAAAGAATCTCATTTTTGGGATGAAATGTGAGAATTACCCTATTTTTTATTCTTACTGGCCAAGGTTTTGGTGTCTATTCAAGGCAGTTTAAGATTTTATGGTGTACAAGTTCCCCCAAAAGGGAAATAAAGTTAAAGTGTTTCTTGTTGTAATTTCTTTGAAAGGCAAAGAGATTAGTTTGAGGAGACACTGATGTCTGCAGGCAATAAAAGCGTTCAGGAATCTCCATCTATATTTCCATCCATCGAAAATGTCAGTCGGGCAGTGGTAGAACCAATAAATTAATCAGGGATAAACATTTTAACAGACTTTGAGACGTTTTGTCTTGAACTAGACAATCTAAAAGCTTTAGCCCACCTAGTTTTTTCCCCTAGTACAGGGAGCAAACCGAAAATATATATACGTGTCTTTTTGAAGTACTGGCAGGCCTGGCAAATGGTTTCTCGATTACAATGATGAGTCATCCATCCAAGACGCCATGATCTCATGGACCTGATGAATCCTTTGCTATAATTATTTCCAATAATAGCTTTTTTGTTTCAAATATATACTTTTGATCCTGCCACTTTGCGTTAATTACAAACTGGCAACGATAGAAGACCTGTGCCTCTTGATAGACCAGTCGCTCTCAGTCTGACCACCTCATTTCCACATCTGTAAACTGGTTTGAGTGAAGTTAAGATGGGAAATCCCACACTTCAGCCAAAATCACAAAAAGAACTTGACCTCCAGGCAAACACATTTGTCATCTTGCACTATAACCATCCTTAAGAACTCATCATTCAAATGGGTGGCAATCTATGCATCCGCAATGGCGCCATTTACAAGACTGAAGACAGGCAGATAACAGGGTTGGATATTTCAGAAACACACGATATAGGGTATGGAGTCAATTGGCCACACAAGCAGGAAAGCTAATTTGCTTTAAAAGACTACTCTTGTGAAAAAAAACTGTACTTAATATGAATACACATATCATTAAATCAATGAAATATAAGGCCACTAAAGTCTACTTAAAAATAACAGACTTTCATATCTGTTTCTTAACACAGTTTGATGTGTTGACTAACATATTAAAGTACCTGATTATAATTTTATAATTTGTGTTATTTGATTTTACATTTAGTTACTGTATATTTAAATGTACTTAATAACAACTTTTTCATTACAATGTGTAAATGCAAATATATTTTAATGCATCACATACAAGTTTCAATACAAATTTAATAGGGAAAATACTACAAATTTAATTTATAAATGTTGTATTGTTATTGTCACTGAAAATCTTGACATTTGCTCATATTTAATTTGAAATCTTGTGTATTCAAACTTGCCACATTGATTGGCAGGAATCAATGGTGTTCAATATAGACATCAAACCTAAGGTAATATGTTTTCACACTGAATATGAATATACTCTAAATATAATTTGAATACTTTACATGTCAGTCTGGTTCTCACACAAAGCTGTCATTTGACATGAGATGACTTTGAATTAGTACACAACCTTTTAAGTATGGGCTACTTGGTGCTTTTTTGGTGCTTTGTGGAGCTTGAAAGTCCCTAGTCACTGTATGCTTGCATTGTATGGAAAAGAGCAGCATGAACATTCTGCTTCATTCTGCTTTTGTCTCCCACTGAATAAAGAAAGTCATATGGACTTGTAAAAATTTGAGGGTGACGTCTTTTTTTCAAACTATACTTTTCAGTGACCAGTCGAGACATGGTTAGACTACGGCATCATACGTTTGACCGAAGAGATGGTTATAAATCAATGAGAACTTAGGTGGAGCCAAGGAAGGACTCCATTGGGTAACTTTAGTTGTCCTCTTGGGAGACATCTTCATTTTAAGTTTAATTATACAGGGTGAGCTTCATGAGCAGTCTCTCATTAGAGTAATACCAAACATGATCATTAGAGAGGCCAGCCTGAAATGAGATGCTCTGATATATTTATACACCCTGACCATCACCATTTCCAGGGGGAAAAAGAAAGGACAAGCCTTTTGAGGAATGTGCACTATAAGCAGGATTTAGAGTATATGGTTAGAAAAAAGTATATCTGAGAAAATCTCAGGGGAGTCCATCACATGTGGACAAGACTCAAGAGGAGAGTCTCGCCATGGCATTCACTAACTGTGAACAATAACTCAGCTGGAGTGGATGGCTAAACATTGCAGTTTTCAGTGGATTCATTCAGCTGCACCGTATCTCGAGCCAGTTCTCAATGTCCCATCCCACTGGAGACTGTATCTCCAAGCTTTGTTTGCACAGATGTTTGTAGGACCTCTGTTTGACTGTGTGGTCTTTACACACTGATACAGGAAATTCCATACAGAATGTTCTTTCTAGGGGTCCTTGAAGTTTGTATATGTAAGCAATGACATAATTTGTTTGTTTGAAGGTATGTCAGCACATTCCTAAACATCCTTTATATACAGCCATCAGTTAGCCTGGTGACTGAAAATAATTGCACTCAAATAAGAAAACTCACACTGTTGTTTTTTCTGACAAATGCACTTCAATTGAACCCTATAAATCAAGGTAAAGCTTGCATTGTATCTGGAGCTGAGGTAGTGTAAATCCCCCGCTCTTCTAGGAGTGTTCTGGTATTTTAGTATCAGCTTGGAGAGTTGTCTATCATGGAATTCATTTAATGAGAAACGTGATGGATGTCTTAGGTTAAATTAATTTTTGAAGTATTACTTTAATTCACTGTATCATAGACATAATGTACAATATTATGTTCTTGGTCACTTAAATATTTCCTTGGGCGGCTTACTGTGATTTCGCCAAGTGGGAAATGTTGCTGGATCAGCATCCTTGTTGGTCTTGGAACAGCATTTCAATGATTTTCCATTCCATTTCCCACTCCTTAACCTAACCCCACTGTAAAAAAATATATACAACCAATAAGTTTTCATTGCTTTATCTCATCAAGATAAGTTAAGCAATTTTCAACTAGTCAGTTTAATGTCATTTAAGTTGAGATAACAAACATCCAGGTTGATTGTATTTAAAAAATTCCGGCAGAAACTTTTTTTTTACAGCACATTTATAATCGAGCTACACAGAGTTTTTGCGTATTCGAGCAATTGTTTTCATCTTTCCAAATAAATATGACAACGCATAATCGAATGTTTGAAGGATTAAATACATGCCGCATGTCACCTACTGTATATATTTTGGAGCAGACACACAATGGCAAGGCCAAATGTAAACTGATTAATGTGTATTTATACATTCAAGCCAATCTACTATCTAGGTTTATTAGCCCAGCTTTACTTAAATCATTTCACTTAAATGATTAATGAATGATTATAAAAATTTTTTTTAGCAAAAGTTTAAATGGGATCGGTTAATTCCAGACAGTGTACCATGCCCCATTATAAAAGGGTGTGTACATTTATGCAACCAGGTAATTTTATACTTTATATAATTACACACCTTTGTTAAAGTATGGGTATTGTGTAAAACCTACTCAATTAAAAGTCAAAGTATCCCACTAAAGTATATCACTTTAAGTAATTAAGTATTTAAAAGAAGTAAACTTTTTCAAATGAAGAAAACAATTACTTAATGATGTTGTAAGGAGTAAAATGTATCATGCTGGCTTAGAATTGTCATTCAGTACAATGACTCCTGATTGACATTTGTGTTCACTTACATAAATATATTGTCTTGGGTGGCTTACCAAGATTTAGCTAACAGGACATGTTCCTGGATCAACATCCTTCTGGTCCTGAAAGAACATGCCTCTCGACCATATTTTAAAGACAGAGAAAGACTCTTCTTAGAGAACATTCTTATAAACCAATTTACTTTGATATATGGGTTGACATAAAGGTTGGATTTTGGGTAAAGTTGTTACAGAACAAACAGAAGATATTTCTCCAGGTTTTAGATGAGATTACATTGAACTCCCAGGGAACCATTTCATTCACTGTCATTACACAAAAGGGGAGACACAAGCCAGAGATGTTCTCTTCACACCGATCGCAGCTTAAGTAAACATTTAGCTGTTTCAGCAACCCTGCTCTTAAAGTTTGACAAGTTCAGTGATGAACGCTTTATTTATACCATTACAGGAGATTACAGTACAGCATCAGGGGTATGTATACATTAGTCCTTGTCCAAAAGTCTAAAAACAAAACTGTTTGGAAATAATTTAGAAGTTATGAAGAGAATGAACACATGAGTTTTCTTAAAAAAGGCTCTCAAAGCCACCATACAAGGTTTGACTATCCAGATAGCATTCAGGTATAAAAAGAAAAATGTTCAAATCATAAAATCTGGGTCATTGCACGCGATGACACCACAGTGGTCTCGGCCAGATGTAAATATCCCTTTCTAGAAAAAAAGGCAGGCTCTTCAAAGGGCATTGAGTTGCTTCAATCCCTCATCTGATTTTTTGTTACTTATAGCGGTTTGTGGTAAAACATTGCAACACTGGCCTGTAATGTTACCTAAGCAATTATAATTCTTCATTTTTTTGCTTTAGAAACGAATAAACAGCACCCAAAACCAAGCTTCACTCAGGGACATCCGAGAGGAAACCTTCACGTCCTCATTCTGCTTGGCAGATTGATTTGGCTCTGTCCAATCTTGGTATTTTGAGTGAGTCGTGAATCTGACTGACTTAAAAATTCTTCCTTTCAATAACACTGTTACAACTCTGACATTTGAGCTCCCCAAGTCTTTCCAAAATAGACAATATTAGTCAAAAAAATGTTTTTTGCTCCCTGAAAGCAGTTCTTGAATGAATATAAACTCACAGAAGATTCAAATATACAGTACATGTAAGTGAAATAGACTATACAATATCATAATAGCAAATACAAACCGTACAGGTAATATTGTAATAGAACAGCACAGTAACGCTACCTGTCTGAAGTGACAGAGGAATAGTTCATCCAAAAACTATTCTAAAATTCATCATTTATTTACCCTCAGTCATCATATGACTTTCTTCTTTCTACTCTTAAACACAAAAGGAGATATTGATATCAAAATGTTTAAGCTGTTTTTGTTTTCCTCCACTCAATGAAAGCCAGCTGTTGAGCAAAATGTTCAGAGCAAGATAATGGAGCACTTTTACATTTCTTACATTTATATGTAATCATTTAGCAGACGCTTTTATCCAAAGTGACTCAAAGAAATCAAAGTAACAATAGGGCAACAATATGCCAGTGCTGTGACCAGTCCCATTTAATCTAGCATAGTACAAGTAGCAAGGTGTGTTTAAAAAAAACAAAACAGATATAGAATAGTCAGTGTTACTATTAATGGGTCAAGTGTTGCCGAAAGAGATGCATCTTCAGCAGTTTCTTGAAAATGGCTAAAGACTCAGCAGCTCCGGTTGAGTTAGGCAGGTCATTCCTCCAGCAGGGAACAGTCCATGTAAAGGTCCATGAAAGTGGTATTGTGCCTCTTTAAGATGGCCTCGCCCTGACCTTAATGCAATATCACCTCCCACTAGCAACTGACTTTAGAGACTATGGTCTTAGCGACTTGACTGCACTGACCCTATTGGTTGAGAACTGAACTGAGCTGGATAATCACTGTTTTATCCAGAGCTGCTTTATCTGTAACCAGTCCTACTTGATCTGCTTTGAGTGGCATGCAAACCGGTGTCTCAGGGAGGTGGGCGCACTAACAAGTATGCTAAGACCGTAGTCATTAGCCTCAGTTGCTAGTGCGAGGTGATCTTGCATTGATGTCAGGGGAGTGAGGTTTACACGCACAGCTCTTACTAGCTTGCCTCCATTACACTCACCCCCTTAAAGGGGTGGTAAAACACGATTTCACCTTTCTAACTTTAGTTAGTGTGTAATGTTGCTGTTTGAGCATAAACAACATCTGCAAAGTTACAGCGCTCAAAGTTCAAAGCAAACGGAGATATTTGCTTTTAAATAAATCAATTTCTAAGGACTACAGCAAACAGCCGGTTTTGGACTACACGACATTTCTCCAGGGTTGCTGACGTCAACAATAAACCCCAATAAACCCCTCCTCCGAGAATTCGAAATAAGGGGGGCGAGGCCATTTTATATTGCGTTGGAGAAGAGTAATTGTGGTATAGAAGTGTTGTTGCCGCCGCAATGTCGTCGAAACGCTGTTATTTTCATCAGTGCCCGGATTGCAGGTCCACTTTGTTCAGCCTTCCTAGGGTCGCGGGAGTTAGGGATCAATGGTTAATTATTACCCAAATCTCGCTCTCTGTGCTGCACATTTTACGGAGGAAAGCTTCCACAATTTTGGGGAGTTCAATGCAGGATTCGCACAACGGCTTGTGCTGAAAAATGGAGCAGTTCCAACTTTAAGAACAGAAGCTTTTGTTTACGGGCCACAATCTGTAAGTATGATTTATTTTTCGTCGATGTGTTTTCCTGTAATAGTTCGTATTGTAAATTGTACGTTGTAGCAAGGAAGTAAACAAATGACAATGCTATTTGGCTCTGCAAACCAGCTTGTTAAATGCTCATTCATACTTAACGTTATCCGAAAAACACCTAACGTTACAAACTTTTTTTAAATCTCAACGGCGAACTTGGAATTAGAGTAAATTATTCTTTGATTACAGCTTTTATGTATTGTTTATTGCTTGTTTATCTACAGGCATGCTAAACATGGTTCTGTGTTTGATTTGGCTTCTGTAGTAAAGCCAATGTTTAGTGTTCGTTTTGGGTTAATAGTTCTGTCTACAGATATTTGGCTACAATCGTTCTAAAAATACAAAAGTAACGGTACCATACAGTCAGTAACGATCACTATAGATCCGCAGTCTTTACTAAAAAAAAATCCCTTTGAGGACTGTAGTATAATTTGTTAAACGATTATATGAAATTATTGTTTATGAAGCTTATTTTTTTGTAATACTATAATAATTAGTACAATTAAATAACAGCGTATCTAAAAGGTAATGAGAGAACAACAAAAAACAAACCTTTCTGAAACATCGTTTAACAGCCGTTCTTGAACAGGTTCTGCTCGATCATCTTCACTAACATTCTCTGGGTCTGATTCGAGCTCAAATTGGTATTGACGCCATCGTTTATAATACACCAAAGCACAAACTGGCTACCGGTAAAGGTACGGGGCGTTACATTTCCGGAAAACGTGCACTAGTCGTTTAGCGAATCACAACACACTGGGCCAGCTAACCAATCTGAGCCCATTGCGTATTTTTGAGGGACTGGCTTCATAGAACCCAGAAACTATCAGACCATTTTTACAAGGAGGGACAGAGCAGTGTAGAATAAAGGTAAAACATGAAAAACAATGCAATTTTTTAAAAACGAAGCATGAACACGTTACAGTGCACCCCACAAACACAATCAAGCCTTTGAAAAAATGTGTTTTACCACCCCTTAAAACTAACTCTCATCCGGGTCACGGCACCAAATGTAACCGGGCCTACTTGACTCGCTCAGAGCGGAATTAGAACAGGTGTCTCCGACGTTAACAAGGACACAAGACTGCAGTCACTGAGCTGCTTTCAACGCAATAATGACAGTTTACTATTGCCTTTTTAGAGCTGTTTTAAAACATAATTTAATTCTGTTTGCATCATTGAATTATTATTTTCCTGTTTATCACTGTAAACTGCTTTAAAACTATCTGTATTGTATAAAGTGCTATATGAATAAAGGTAACTTGACTCGACATCTATTTTTATTGTATGGGAGAGAACAGCTCAGACATTCTACTAAACTTCTTTAATTTTGTTCTACAAAATTAAAGGTTTAGAAAAGGGTGAGCTGAAGTAGTGGAGGTCGTTAGAATTTTTTTTTTTGTTATTAATTAATTAATGTTAATTATTATTAAAGGGTTATTTAATAATTCTATTAAAACACAAGCAGTGACACATAACAAATGGCTTATGTGCTGTGTTTCCTTTGATGCACTTGGCATTATCTGCCAAGGATGAGAACTGAATATCAGAGCCCAGGAGAAAAGAATCCTCAGCTAAATAATTCTCTTTATTGTGTTCCAGATCAGAGTTCAGTGTTCAGTGAGTCCATGTGTTTCCATTACACTACATTTCTACTTTCTCTGCACTACTTTGCTACTTTATCTGCATTGATGACATGATTGACTGAAAACTCTCAGCTAAATTGTAATAATTATTTATTTTTTCTAAAACCAATAAACAGCTTTTGTATGACGTACAGCCATGCTCTCTTACATCAGTATTCATAACTCAGTTCATCAGGAGGCATTACTGCTGACATATTGACTGTAGCTTGAGGGTAAAAACTTTCCACCAAATATTCATATCTACACTGCAACAAACAAACCAACAAAAACTTTATTATTTGGTATTTTTGTCTTGTTTTCCAGGTCCAAGAAACAAGATACATTTAGCTGAGAAGCAAATTATTTATAAATTATAAATAAAAAAAAACTATTAAGATGAAAACGATACTCGGTTACTAACGTAACCTCGGTTCTCTCTAGAAGAGGGAACGAGTATTGCGTAAGCTAGCTTACGCTACGGGTAATGTCATCTTTGCTCGAGATATTGAAGCCAAAAATTATCCTTAATTTTGTATTTATTGTCAACGCAGTGCAGCAGCTAGCAGACCTAGAGCAGACCATATCGCGTGCTCATTGGTTGCCCTGTGGCAACTGCTGCAACCTACCACTGAGCCTCGCGCGTGACATCACGTCCAATGAGGGCGCTTTGCGCCCTTATGCGTCATAGCTCGCCAAAATGGGGGTGGCTTAGCATATAAAAGCCAGGCTCGTAGGTTACCTCACTGGTTTCATCAGCTGAAGCGATAAGACGATCGTGGCGCCTGCACGGTCAGGTTACGCAATACTCGTTACCTCTTCTAGAGAGAACCGACGTTACGTTAGTAACCGAGTATCGTTCTCTTACGAGAGGTTCTCTCGTATTGCGTAAGCTAGCTTACGCTACGGGAACCCATTGTCAACGCCGTGCGCCCCCAGCCTCCACATCATGAGTCCCAGGGATTCCCGGGGAACATAGATAAGTGGGAAACAGGTGGCCAGCAATGCGGGCCTGCACATGTTATAAGCACATACAGGGTATACAGAGCGGCGTCGCCCAATATTTTAGGGACATAACCATGTCTTGGCTTGAGGATGACTTTAGAGTCATTTGGGCAGAACTCAAGACACGCAGCACTAACAGATAGCGCGTGTAAATCCCCCACACGTTTAACTGATGACAGAGCTGTCAGAAAAACGGTTTTGAGCGAGAGGTACTTTAGGTCCACGGAGTCTAACGGTTCAAAGGGGAAAGCTTTCAGGGCCTCTAGTACCAGTGAAACATCCCAGATGGGAACCGAGGGGGGTCGCGGGGGGTTCATCCGTCTAGCTCCTCAATGGAAGCGAATGACGAGCTCGTTCCTTCCTATTGACTGGCCGCGCGTTGACTCAGCGAACGCTGCAACGGCCGCCACATAGACTTTAAGCGTGGATGGGGACCTGCCCTTATCCAACAGCTCCTGAAGGAAGCTAAGCAACCCCGGGACCCCGCACATTCGTGGGTCTAGATCTCTATCGGCGCACCATTTGGAGAACACCGACCATTTTGACGCGTAAAGCCGCCTCGTAGACGGGGCTCTGGATTGCGTGATCGTGTTCATCACTCCCTCTGGCAGTACAACGGGTATCCGTTGATCAACCATGCATGTAGAGACCAGCGCTCTGGATGGGGATGCCAGATTGAGCCGCGGGCTTGAGAGAGGAGGTCTCTCCTCACCGGAATCGGCCAAGGGGCTGTGTGGGACAGCCGTATCAGCTCCGGGAACCAAGTTTGATTCTCCCATCGCGGGGCTATAAGGAGCACAGAGTGGCGCGTTTCCCTGATTCTCTTGATTACCTGTGGTAACAGAGAGACCGGAGGGAAAGCATAAAGTGGGAGGCTGGGCCAGATTTCGGCCAGCGCATCCTCGTTCTTTGAAAAGAACATCGGGCAATGAGCGTTGTCTTTTGACGCAAAGAGATCGACTTTCGCTTTCCCGAAAAGGCGCCATAGTAACTGGACTGTTTGGGGGTTTGAGCGCGTTCTCGACCACTATCATTTCCAGACAGTTTATGTTGAAGTGTTTCTCTTGGTCCGACCACAGGCCAAAGGCCGGTCTGCCCTCGAAGACGGCGCCCCAACCCAGGTTGGAGGCATCCGTCGAGATGACCAATCGGTGTGAAACAGCCCCCATCGTCACTCCCCGCTGGTACCAGTCGGCCGCTAACCAGGGCTCCAGAGCCGAAACGCAGCTCTGAGTCACTCTGATTCGCCTGTAGCCTGAAACCCAAGCCCGGTGAGGCACTTGGGAGTTCAGCCAGCGTTGTAGCGGGTGCATGCGCAGCAGGCCCAGCTGAAGCACAGCCGCAGCTGATGCCATACAGCCTAGCATCCTCTGGAATGTCTTCAGAGGTATAATGCTGCCTTTCTGGAAAGACGCGGCTAGCTGTCGAACACGGCGCGCGCGTTGTGTCGATAAGCGGGCCGTCATAGCCACCGAGTCCAGTTCTATTCCTAGGAAGGAAACTGACTGACTGGGCAGTAATGAGCTCTTGGTCCAGTTGACCGTGAGACCCAAGCTTTCCAGATGGCTGAGAAGCGCAGCTCTGTGAGATATCAGTTCCATCTCTGACTGGGCTAAAATCAGCCAATCGTCCAATTAGTTCAGAATTCGCAGCCCTTTCACTCTCAAGGGGGCGAGAGCCGTATCCATGCATTTCGTAAATGTACGGGGTGCTAGGGATAGGCCGAACGGGAGGACGGTAAATTGATATGCCCGACCGTCGAAGGCGAATCTCAAGAATGGCCTGTGACGCGGGGCTATCGGAATCTGAAAGTATGCATCTTTCAGATCGAGAGAAACAAACCAGTCTCCTGGGTGAATGTGCGCGAGGATTTGTCTGGTCGTAATCATTTTGAACGGCCGTCTCATGAAAGCTTTGTTCAAATGTCTCAGATCTAAGATAGGTCTTAGAGCTCCATCCTTCTTGGGTACGAGAAAATAACGGCTGTAGAAGCCTGACTCGCTCTGAGAAGGGGGTACTGGTTCTATGGCCCCTTTACACAGCAGTTTGGCTATTTCTGTGCGGAGTAGATGTGCTACATCCGCTTTCACTTTCGTCTCGGTCCGAGCTCGAAAGCGAGGGGGACGGCGAGCGAACTGAAGTGAATAGCCCTGACTTATCGTGCTTAGCACCCCATCTGTCACACCTGGAATAGCCTTCCATGCTTCTGCATGTATAGCTAGGGGCATAATGGACTCCGGGTTCCGTTGGCCGCGTAGCGCGGGCTCTGGAAACTGTACCGGAGGCGTGAGCAGGGTGCGCGCGCTCTCTGATCTCAGTAACGGTGGCTCGCCGGCAGCTGTAACTGCCTGAGCCACTTGATATGACCCGATTACTGGGAATGGGGAACATTTCGTGGCGATATTTATTGCGAGCGGAGCCTGGGGCGAAGTGTTTGTCCGTAAGCGTGAGTGCTCGTGGGCGGTCACGTGACTTACGTTCATAACATGGCTGCTGTGAGGCTGTTGCTGTGTAACAGAGCGTGCAGCGAGTAGGTGTGAGCACAGATTTGTGGGCACATTGTCTACATCTAGCACTTGAGCGGCGTTTGCCAGCTTTATGAGAGTGGGCTCTGTGAGCATGTGAGATACATGGGGGCACCTTTTCTACACTTATGACACCATCGGCCTGAGCCGGATAACCAGACATTATACCCTTATAATGCATTATTAAGCAGAGCCCGGCGTTTATTAGTAAGCGTGAGCGCTCGTAAGCGGGCACGTAACTTACATTCATAGCCACGGGCAGAATAGCCTCCGGGTTCCGATCGCCACACTTTGTGGGCTCGGAAAACTGAACCGGAAGTATGGGCGCAGCGCGCGCGTCCTCAGTGCTTGAATACGGCGGCTCGCTGACAGCCATGGCTGGCTGTTTCACATGTGACGTCCCGATAGCTTGAACGGGGAAGGTTTGAGATAACTTTGTGATGCGCGAGCAACGCCGGGCGTTTATTAGTAAGCGTGAGCGCTCGTAAGCGGGCACGTAACTTACATGCATAGCCATGCGCGCGCCCTCGGATCTCGAATACGGCGGCTCACTGACAGCAATGGCTGGCTGTATCACTTGTGCCGTCCCGATTGCTTTGAATGGGGAACGTTTTGTGATAATATTGTGCGCGAGCGGAGCCTGGGGCGAAGCGTTTGTCAGTAAGCGTGAGCGCTCGTAAGCGGGCACGTAACTTACATTCATAGCCATGCACGTGCGCCCTCTGATCTCAGTAACGGCGGCTCGCTGACAGCTGTAACTGCCTGTATCACTTGAGATGACCCGATTACTGGGAATGGGGAACATTTCGTGACGATATTTTATCGCAAGCGGAGCGTGGGGCGAAGTGTTTGTCAGTAAGCGTGAGCGCTCGTGGGCGGGCACGTGACTTACATTCATAACATGGCCGCTGTGAGGCTGTTGCCATGTAACAGAGCGGGCAGCGAGTAGGTGTGAGCACAGATTTGTGGGCACATTCTCTACATCTAACACTCGAGCGGCATTTACCAGCTTTATGCGAGTGGGCTCTGTAAGTGTGAGAGACACGGGGGTAGCGTGCTTGCGTGTAGGGGTGAACACTGAGATGTGGGCACATTACTACACTTAAACACCACGGCATGAGCCGGATAACCAGTTGTTATACTCTTGAGAATTTTGCAGGCGAGCGGGTTGCATTACCGGCTCGTTGGCTGCCGAATACATCGCTGCAGTAGCCATTTCTTAGGGGACTGACAGGGTGAGATGTTTCAATGGTGGTCCGGCCGCGCTTACAGAGCCCACCATCTTTTGAGAGACTTGTCTGGGTCGCCGTAGCAACGGCGTTTGTGTGCAGGCGAGCGGGTTGTTTTACCGGCTCGTTGGCTGCCGAATACGCCGCTGCAGTAGCTTTTCTAGCCTTCCTGGATCGAGGAGGAGGCGGAGTGATGAGAACTCGACCACTCCTCGCTGTCCGATGTCAGGGTGGAACAGCTGTCACCTAGGTCCGTTCCTTCAGCTTTGTCCCCTGAGGCGGCGGCAGTGCGGGCCGAAGCCGGCAGCTGCGCGTCCGGGAGGGGCGGAGAAGGAGAGAGAGAGAAGCTGGTGGGATGTAGCGTAATCCGGCAAGCTCCGGGGTGACAGTTTTCACAGCGAAGGCCTCGAGTCGAGCCCGCAGGGTCGACTGCGGAAGCACTTCCCATGTTCCAGGCCCAGGCAGAGAGCGCAGATCACATGGCGTTCTCCGGCGCTGGGCGGGGCTCTGCACGAGCCACAGGAAATGCGAGGTATTTTTAGAAAAACGCCTTGCGCTCTTTTAGAAAGAACACAGAAGCAAAAGCATTGAAAGGATATTCATCGCCTGATGGCGTAGCAGGCACGGAGGGCTGAAGGCGGCGAAGACGGACGGCTTCCTCAGGCTCTTTCCTCTGCTTGCTGGTCGCTGGTTTCAACGGCGGCGGTTTCTCTCAAAGTCCAGCAATGCGGAGAGCTTCGCTGAAGATGATGAAATCAGTGAGGCAACCTACGAGCCTGGCTTTTATACGCTAAGCCACCCCCATTTTGGCGGGCTATGACGCGTAAGCGCCCTCATTGGACGTGACATCACACGCGAGGCTCAGTGGTAGGTTGCAGCAGTTGCCGCAGGGCAACCAATGAGCACGTGATATGGCCTGCTCTAGGTCTGCTAGCTGCTGCACTGCGTTGACAATAAATACAAAATTAAGGTTCATTTTTGGCTTCAATATCTCGAGCAAAGATGACTTTACCCGTAGCGTAAGCTAGCTTACGCAATACGAGAGAACCTCTCGTAAGAGAACAAGATAATTTTTTCTGATTCCATGGGCAGATATTTGTTCTCTTTTTAAGCATAAACTCACTTCATTTAGGCCAATTTTTCAGTTTCTTTAGGTAATTTAGTATCTCAAGTAAATGTATCTTGATTTAAGAATGTATAGATATTTGTACTGGAAAATAAGACAACAATATAGAGTAGGAAATGTATTATTATTATTATTTGTGTATACAAGTTACCCAACAAATACCATTTAAATTACGAGTTTATGCAAGACACAATTTTGTTGTTTTTTTAAGACAAATTCAATCAAATCATTAAATTATAACTAGTGACTGAAAATAACAGTACATCGGCTACACAATGATAAGACAAATGTGTGTAGTTTATAAAATTGTTTATCACTAGATATAATATATATATACATAACATTTTAAACAAAACAAACAAACATAAGAACAGTGTCTTGATAGAAATACATTCTGTTAGTCAGACATAAACTATAACAGGCATTCATGTAGCATCATGAAGATGAAGATATGCCTAAATTGCAAACCTGAGTCATAACAAACATTAACACTTAATAATAATTAATATCTTACCTAAATATCTGAAAACATTGACATTTTTAGATATACTTACAGTAAAGATCAGCATTGCCCTCTGCTGGAGAATTTGAGTACAACGAAAGAAGTTCTTTAAAAAACAATTATATTTATAAGCTTATTGTTGACACTACAAATTAAACAAACAAACAATGTATAAGCAAAATAAATCACACAATAAATAACAAATTACTACATGTTCATGAACATTTTGACCAATTTGAATTGTTTAGCTGTTTGCATGCAAAATATATTTTTGTGAAGTAATCAATAAAACTAAGTGTTGAAAACACTGTTTCACAATAAATTATAATTTTGTGTTGTAAAGGATAATACTGGTCATTCAGTGCAGGTATTACTGCAAAATTGAATATGCATAGTCGTACTGACAGCTCTTAAAGGAATAGTTCTTCACACAAATCTCTCGTACGGCTGTTGTGTCAATTTAATTTCATGGTGAAAAAGGAGCAGCCAGGACATGCGTAAATAGCAACAGATTTATTTATTTTGGGGTGAACTATTCCTTTAAATGCCATTCATAGCATGAGTTATTTTTTATTAATCTGTTATGTGAAGATAAAAATATAAAACAATGCACTAATCGGTACAACCAGTTCTATCACACACCTGAAGCTACTTCAGTCTCTAAAAGCACCGTTATTCCCTTAAACTTCTGGCTTTAAATTCACATGCATTCCATAGGGTTTCACAGATGTATGAAGTGCAAGGGTAAACATCTCTTTTCACCCATTTCCACAGAGCTTGACGTTACGACTCCCTCTGCATAGCAGTTAGTTATTCGACTCAAAAAACATGAAGTCCTGAAAAAAATGAACATAAATGTCATTACTAACACTTTTTTGGCCCTTTCTCCCACACTACAAACCATATCCTCCATACACTCCAACTCACAATGAGAAAGCAGGCTCCGATCATCACTGCCTTCATTCTCACATCAAGATCCATAGGGAACTGTATCCCAAAGTTGTCAGAATCCGTGAAAGCCTCTCGGAGAAGTCCTGTCCATTGTTTGCTGATCTTTCCGATGCCAACTTCATCCATGGTTAGAATCTAGACAGAATAAGTAGTAAATCACATTTTCAATTGTACTTACAGGGATAGTTCACATCTTTTTCTCACCCACGTTGTTCCAAACCTGTATGAGTTTCTTTCTTCGGTTGAGCACAAAAGAAGATATTTTGCAGAATGCTGATGTACAAACAGTTGATGGACCCCATTGACTTCCATAGTATGGAAGAAAAAAAAAAATACTATGGAAGTCAATGTGGTCCATTAATTCTTATTTACAAACATTCTTTAAATATCGTCAAACCTGACTGCATCCACACAAGCAGTGTGCATAGAGCTTGCACAGTATGGTGCCTTAGCAAATCATGCTACATTACTGCCGTTCTCAACTATGTACCTTGACTTTGTAGCACTTACTGGCATGAAGAACAAATATAGACAGACTGTGCATAGAGATCGATTTAAAACTCAGACGCCGTTCGATACAAAAACACACCCTGTTTGAGAATGTTGTTTTTAAATTTGATAATATATTATACGAGCAAGAATGCATTTCCACACGATTGTCGATATGACATTTATTTTATAAAATAGTAAGGTAATATTAAGGTAAGGTAATATTAACAAAAAAAAGGTAATATTACGCGATGTACATTTTGAACTAATTTTTGATGCTCCCAATTGACTTTCTACTGATTATATAAGTAACTTTGCAAGTACATATTAACTTATTCTGCTAACCCTAACCCAACAGTCAACTATAGTCTACTAATACTCTAATGAGAGATAGTTGACATGTAGTTGCAAAGTTACTTATAGTTATAGAATGTCTCAAGTGGACCAACAATTTCTATTTAAAACATTATCTCATAACATTATTGCTATTGTAATTGCATTCATGCCACCTCTGAGAAGCATTAAACGGTGCGCAATAGGGCTGCAACTAACGATTATTTTCATAATCGATTAATCGGGCGATTATTTTTTCGATTAATCGGATAAAATTTCAATTTGATTTTTTGTTTATTACAACTAAATAAAACCCTTAATCATGGTATTTATGTGTAAAAGTGTACAAAAGCCACACATTGAGTTTTACTAATATCAATATTTGCATTGTTTTTAATGATAATTGCTGATGGCAAGTTGACACCCATGAAAAACAAAAAAATCTAAATTATATACAACATTGTTTTAACAATTTTTGTTAAAAACTAATTTACACAGACATATTCAGATGTGAAGATAGAAACCAAAAACATGTAAAGTACATAATTCATTTAATTTTTATTTAAGATTCAATTAATTATAAGGATAAATTGCTAAAATAAATATAGAAAGACTGAAAAAAAGCGTGTGAATGTAGTAGAGCCGCAGTAGATCGTGTTTGTAAAACAATTAAAACTTAATAGAAGACAAATACTATAAAAAGAGAACGGAATGGAGACGCAGCAAACAGGCTTGATTAAAAGGACAAGAAAATGATGCATTAGTGCACAAGCATTCGCTGAAAACCACTGACTACAGTGACTAAAAAACAATCTTTTACTGCTGCTGTTAATAACTGCCTTTATATTTAGTGCTTCACTTTCTAAACACCGTTTTAATTTAGCCTATTTCTGCGTAGCGCTATTTTAATCCATCACTTATGTTGCGAGCGAAATGATTGCACAACCTGATGCCCGAGACAAAATACAGACATCCCAAGTCTCCCGGAAGTTCCGGGAGTCTCCCGCATATTGATAGCGGCTCCCTGATGCCCGCAAATTAGTTCAAACTCCTGGAATCTAGAGCGTGCAAGCAAGAGAGCGCATGCGAGACAGAAGAGAGTGCTCCAAAGTCCAAACTGTGTAGCGCGCGCACGACAGAGCGGCACAGGGAGAGAGACCGTGCGTGTGTGTGCGTGTGTGCCGCATCATGATAGGCCTATTTCAACCAATCACCCGTAAATGCACCCCGTGACGTAAGCAGAGCAACTAATCGATAATGACATTCGTTGACAACGATTTTCATAATCGATTATATCGATTAGTTGTTGCAGCCCTAGTGCGCAAATACATCTAGATGTGGTTTGTGCCACTGCAGTGCAAAGATGGCTTTTGTTGATACTGATTTGATTAATAGGGTTAGAAAAACTTTGCCTTTATAAAGGTAAAAAATGCACCTGAAAATCAATTTAAGTGGGCAAATATTGACCCTTAATGGAAAAGGTGTGACTGCAGT
Source organism: Gila orcuttii (assembly GCA_026230005.1). NCBI lineage: Eukaryota > Metazoa > Chordata > Actinopteri > Cypriniformes > Leuciscidae > Gila > Gila orcuttii. The sequence continues at coordinate 30,801,430 of JAPDVR010000023.1, forward strand.
CTAAGTGGAAGAGAGGGGGTACACAGAAGGACGTTTAAATGCCTGAGTGGTACGCCACTCTAAAAAGTTTGGGAACCACTGATCTCCTGAATAACAGTTCCCCCTAGTGGGCATTTATAGACAGAGCCAAAAAGACAGCAGGCAGAAACAGATTGGCAGAAAATGACTTAAATGCATGTTTGAGCTGTTTTAACTGAATGCAACTTGCACCGGCATATAACAAATGTAAATAAAATAAAAACTTGCACTGGCATATATCTTTAAAAATGTCAATGTCATTGTTTTGTCTCAAGATGCACACCAGTAATGTTTTTTTAAATACACATTTATAAAAGCTACTTAAATGTCCTAATCCTAAAAGGCCTAATCCTGGCTTATTCTAAGCCCTGTCTGTGAAACCAGGCCTATAACTAAAGTTTTTATGATTATTATTTATATACTTTTTCTGACAATTAAGCATGTTACATTTCCCCCAACAAATTCTAATGCCTGAATTGCAAAAAAAAATATTCTCTAACTAAAATCTGCATAAATTAAAGATGCAACATAATATAATGATGTAGAATTATTTTTCAATGGAGGAACAGAAATCTCTCAGATTTCATCAAAAAAAATCTTCATTTGTGTTCCGAAGATGAACTAAAATCTTACTGGTTTGGACATAATTTTCATTTTTGTATGAACTAACCCTTTAAGGGCTGTGTGATACAGAAATCATTCATTTTCAGTGAACGTTAGAAGTATTTAGTGTCTGTGAGCATTTAATCACAAATGTTTGAGTTGATGTACCTCAAAGTCCACGTCTGGCAGGCAGCTCCAACCACAGAACGGCCCCTGGAGCTTGAGAACCGGCTCTCTGTGCTCATTCTGTATAGTGAACTTGGGGAGGAAAGGGTGCCATTGCTGTAGAACATATCCCACTGTGTTCCCTGGAGGAGCCTGGATCTCCATCTGAGAGAGGAGAGGAGAGGGTGAAAAGAAGGAATCAACAAAACTGTTCCATAACCATAACTATTCTGGTATGTTCTACATGGTCTATATCAAAGCAAGCGACATCTGCAAACAAATGCTGCAATTCTCATAACTACAGTTGTAATCTAAATTATTCAACCCCCATTGCAAATCAGGTTTATTGGCAAAATGTGCAGACTTTCAGCTGTTTGCAATGAACTAATTAAACAAAACTAATTGAAATAGTTCAACACAACAAATGTTTCAAGTTGTTTCCCCAAATTCAACTGAAAATGCAACTTCTAATGACTTCTGCAGTCTCAAAATTAGTTAACCCCTGAATATAATCCCTCACAACAGCACAAACTGCAAAACAGGTGTTGTCTCAAGAACACCTAATCAAGGGCTTCATTAGTTGCACCAGGTGTGCTTCAGCTAGAACACATGAAATATCTGGCTAGATATTAGGTTTGTTGAGTGTCACGTTTGACTGCATGTTAGAAATATGGCTAAGTCAAAAGAATGGTCCAAAAAGTTAAGATAAAATATCATCGTCCTTCAAAAACAAGGAACAGGATACAAAAAGATAGCGAAAGGCACTAAATGTTCCTAGAGACACCATTGGAAGCATAGTTCGGAAGTTCAAAGTTAAAGAAACAGGGGTTAAACTACCTGGACAAGGCAGAAAAGGGAAGCTATCAACGGCTGCAACCAGATTTCTGAGAAGGCAGGTTAAAAAAAAACCTTGAGTGACTAAGACAGACCTGCAGCTGGACTTGGTGGCAACAGGCACTGAGCTTTCAGCTTGCACTGTAAGGTGCATACTAAACGCATGAGATTTCCATGCCAGAACTCAATGACGTACACCAATACTGAGCAAAAATCTCAAAAAAAGTGCTCAAAATCAAAATAAATAAGCCACATAAAATTCTGTTTTCGGCCCTATGGATCAGCAGTATGTCTGGAGGAAAAGAATGAATAATATGCTGAAAAGAAAACTCTGCCTACAGTTAGGCTTGGTGGTGCTCAGTGGAAACCTGCAGTGTGTGGAAGGCAAGATGGATTCATTGAAGTATCAGGAAATCCTAGGAGAAAACGTCATGCCGTCAGTGAGGAAGCTGAAGCTTGGCAGTCATTGGACCTTCAAACAGGACAATGATCCCAAGCATACCTCAAATTCCAACAAGGCTTGGTTGCAGAAGATTCTACAGTGGCCATCACAGTCACCTGACTTGAACCCCATAGAAAATCTCTGGTGGAATTTGAAGAAGGCAGTTGCAGCACGCAAACCCACGAATATTACTGAACTGGAGGCCATTGCTCATGGAATGTTTGCAATGAACTGGAATGGGGTAATATTCCTCAGAAACGCTGCCAGAAGCTGGTGTCTGCAGCAGGTCATAACAACAAAAGGGTGTTCCACTAAGTACTAAACATGCTTGCCATGAAGGGATTCAATAATTTTTACACTTTCAATTACAACTGCATATTCGCTATTCTGAGACATTTTAGCCTTCCAGGGAGATCACCTCTTGCAGACAACATGGGAAGAAGCAGGACATGCATTTTAGAGGACGGTTGACTGTGATGATTTCCTGTCCGATGTTATCGAGGACACGGATGGTAAAGGATCTCAGCGGGCCGCAGCACTGACGGGTGAGACAGTCGTTCTCCTCCACCGCATAAAACACGTTCTGACCCATGGAGTTACGGATATCATATTTATTGTTGCTCTCAAAGCCTGCCAAAGCTGCATAAAACACACAAAGGACTTATTATTATTAATGAAATATAAAGTATTTATATTAAATGACCTATGCATATTTAGGTTTAGGGCAAAAATAGGTCCATCTGTAATAAACTGTTATACATACCTTCAATAAGCTCAACTTTCTGTTTAATAAGAAGTTGATCTACCTGAGAAAGTTGAAAAACAGGTGATTTTTATTTATATATATATATATATATATATATATATATACGCACACACAGTACAGTACAGTAAAGTAGTGGCTAAAAGTGATGTCCGGTGGGAATATTTGTTTTGAATTAATATGAGGAAAGAACAAAACACAAAACTTGGTTAATGTATTTTTCTGACAAAATTGTTTGGAAAAAAAAAGGCAAACTACAATCAACAAAAAATAAAAATGCATGGGGAAACAAAAAGCTCACAGGAAAAAGCATTGACTACAACATAATCAGTTATTACTATTTTGCTAATTGTCTGTTGTTTTTGCATGTGTTCATAATTTATACGCATCACAGCCTGGCCAAAAATTATGTTATCACAAATAAAACAATTGACTCAAAGCACAACTACACAATAAGCTTTTTAATAATATTTGAATAAAGGGTGAATATTTACATTTTGCTACAGTAGGCCAGATATCACTTCAGACCTGTACTATATATATTCAGTTTTTTTTTATTTTTTTAATGATATTGATGCTGTTATCTAACCTGTGTCAGGTACTCTAATCCCGGTGGACAGCCAGGTATCCCTGGATTGGGAACCATATACATATTCATAGGTTGCATGGCTGCCTTATCTTCGTGGTGAAGATGGAAAAAAGAAACATTTGTATATTGGTCAATACGTTTTTAGCACCAACTACAGGTGGTTCATTGACAATAAACAAACATGGACATGCATTTAAATAGTCCTGCATAATTGTTCGATAATTCGAAAAGATAGCTTTTGTAACAATAATACTTATCAAAAACATATATAGGCCTAATAATCATAAAATGTTCTCAGAAGAGCAGCATTCATTGAGAGAAAAGACAATAAGTCATCAAAATCTGAACTAAATCAACATATGAGACTATTTAAATCCCAAAATATCCGTGTATGGAATAGCCAGGAAATAAGAAGGAAATTATTTCGTCATTAAATGATTGTAATTTAAGAACATAACAACAAGAATCACAGCAGTTTATGTCACTCCGCGCGTGCGTTCAAGGCGGATCTGCTTGTAGTGTCTGAACAGATTTATCCCTCGTACAAATACAAATCCAAAGTATGCTTTATAACCAGCATGACGCTTTCGGATGTGTTAAATCTACTGCACAAATCTATTTACAAGATCAAAACTCACCTGCGTCTTCATATGATAAGGGGAATAACGGGCTGATTTAAGAGTCTCGGGCTCGGCCCAATATTAAACACCAGATCCTATTGGCTGGCATGCTGTTTGCGTGCTCTTAAACCGTTTTACGTCATTACGCTTTGGTCGAGATTTCCCGGAAGCATATTAACAAATTCATGGACAAATCCCACTATGGTAAAGCCTTGGGTCATGAATATTAATTACGTAAAATTTTACATTCGCCATGTAATACTATCTGATTGGCTCAAAGGAAGACGTTTGCAGAGGACGTTTGTAAGTGGACGCTAGCAGAGCCCCTTTCTCAACCATAGGCTCTGAACGCTAGGAAAGACTGGAATAATGAATATTAATTCAACCACGGGTCGTCTTCAACGTCAGCACGTCCTAATTAATATTCATAAAGCATTTGCTGGACGCAGACTGTGGTCGAGATTACTGTCACTTACGCAAATCATAACGATATGTTTTATTAGAAATTAATGTTGACGTGAATCATCCTATTGTATTTCTTGTTTACAAATGGGTGTATTATGCATTTAAATTTCAATTATTTAAAGTAATAAAATAATTAGGGAACTGAGAGTAGCCTACTTGAGGTTGGTGGTGATAGCAAAAAACTGTGGTTCTTAACCTTTTTGACTCAAAGGCCCATAATAGTTTTTTTTAGCATTTTAATTTAGATTTCAGTTTTTTTTTTTTACATTTATTTTAGTTTAATATAGGCCCGTTATTTCATTATATGAATAATAAGTTTTTAATTTAAATACTTGAAATCACCCTGAGGCCCCCTGGTTGAGAACAACTGACCTAGAAACATGTCTGAAAATATCTCAGTGAACAACCTTGCTTTCCATCCTGAATTTAGCCAAAGAGTCTGTTATTTTGAAATTTCCGATAGCTTGGTGCAGTATATAGGTTTCACCTCTAGAGGTCACTTATAGAGTGGTGCAAGTATGACACTGGAAGTGAGTTAGCATTTTAGCACTCTTGGTTCCATCGTCCTGAAGTCATGGGTTTTTGGTTAAATGGCAGAAATAAGGTCTGTGCTGAACACAAACTCTAGACACCAGACATCCTGTTCGTTTTCTTTTCTTTTACAAAAGCACAACGTTTTGTTGTTATTGTGAGTTTACACAAATAAAAGTAGTCGAATGATGTTTTATTATTTTCTGTTTGACCAAAAATGATGGAGTATTTTAAGTTGTTTCCATTGTTGATAGGAAAATGCAAGTGATCGCGCCTACGCCTCCATGTCATGCAGTAAGCGCTCCACACTCCGCACAAACACTTGGATATGCGCCTAATAATAGCAAACATTTATCTAGGTTAACGTTAGAGCGTGCGGCCATGCCAGACGGATAAGTCCTCTTCATGTTTAACAAATCAAATCATGCATTTTCTACAGCGAGTAAGCACTGCGCCAGTTTGAAAAGGGCGGCTGAAACACAACACTTAGTCTATACAGATAAACGCCCAACACTGATGTTTTGCTTTAAATAAATTTGTTTAGGCTTTAAGATTAATAGTGTTTGTGGGCTAATTAATGCAACAATAATTTATGTTTATTTTATAGGCTACTTATATTTTTCATTTTTGATTTGCATTGAAGAGCTACCATTCAAAGGATTTGTTGTGCACCGCAATGCCATCATCCCATAGAAAGCCACGTTAAGAGTTTTCTTTATAATAAAGGGTTTCTATGGGAGGAAAACGTCTCGGTTACTAACGTAAGCTTAGTTCCCTGAGAGTAGGGAACGAGTACTGCATAAGTTAGCTTACGCTATGGGAAAACTCCTTTTCTCGAAAATATTGAAGCCAAATTTTTTAAATGCAGTGCAGCTGCACAGCAGACATATAGCTGAGCGTCTAGCGCTCTCAATGGCTGTGCTGCAGCAACTGCACAAACCTATGGCGAGTCGGCTAGGATGTGTGAACCAATCAGGTCGCTTCGCGCCAGATCACGTCAGAGCCCGCCAGTATGGGCGTGGCTTATAGCTATATAAGCCCCCATTTTCGCCACACAATTCAGGTTAAATCGACTGAAGCGATCCCCTGATCGAAGCACAGTACCACAGCGGTTTATGCAATACTCGTTCCCTACTCTCAGGGAACTGAGGTTACGTTAGTAACCGAGACGTTCCCTCTTGAGAGGTCTCTCGTATTGCGTAAGTTAGCTTACGCTACGGGAACCTCTTTCAAAACACTGTGCGTGCTTAACAACTTCGCCCCATACTATAGCCTAGGGCCAAGCGCCCGAGGCTCATAGAAGAGTAAAGTTATGAGTCCTAATATAGGCCAGATCAGTAATGAGCCTCATATAGGGAAAATATAGGAATGTGCCTTTGTTACGTCCTCGTGGATGTTTATATTGTTTTTTCTTTTTTTTTGGTCTCTTCCCTCTCTCTTACTCTCCCTTTTGCAGGCCATCGATGATTGGCTGTTTTTCTTGTCAGTCGTCCATAACGAGTTGAGTAGGTGGGAGGCGGGATCTTCATCAGCGGGATGCTTGACACCTGGAAAAGCCCTACTTAAGACACATGCTACCGCCAGCAAGGGAGAGAGACTTTTGGTTTTTGCTTTGTGAGGGGTTTTTGTTCTCTCTCCGGTTGATTTAGTTTTGTTAAATTTTGTTTTGTTTTTTTTGTTTTGTTTTTTTTGTCTGTCATGTTACTCTTGCCTTTTGTTCTGATTGCCCCATGAAACTTCTCATTCGTGAGCTCTGAATATGTTAAACAGCTTTGCAAAGCTGGGTTAAGCGGGAAGGAGGAGAGGGGATAGGTAAGGTTGTCACGTGACATACATTTTGCACACTTAGTTGTTGTCTCTCTATATTCACTAGGTTAGGGATTTGTGAGAGCCAAAGAAGGGTCGTAACAGCCTTATAAAGGGCCAGGCTCCTTCTTATATGGTATATAGAACTGTAGTTCAGTTCACCCAGGACCAGACAGACGTGTGCTTAAATGTGCTTAACCACTTTATTTATACAGAAAGAACCCTCGCTTGTAAAGCGGGAGCTTCCATGTTATAAAACCTCATAAATGTGGACGGTGAGGTCAGTTCTGGGCCAGTGCGTCCCTGTCTTTGAAGAAAAATGCTTGGCAACGAGCGTTGTCTTCTGAGGCAAAGAGGTCGACCTCTGCCTCGCCGAAGATGCTCCATATCAGCTGAACCGTTTGCAGGTGAAGAGATCATTCCCCCGGGGTAACATTGTCACTGGATAGCATATCCGCACCCTGGTTCAGAATGCCTGGCACATGCGCCGCTCTCAGCGAGCGCAGGTTGAGCTGAGCCCATAGCAAGATGTGTTTGGCCATGGTGTGCAGGTTGCTCGCCCTGAGCCTGCCTTGGTGATATATATATGAAACCACTGACATGTTGTCCGACCGGACCAAGACGTGGTGATCTTTTATGTATGGGAGGGAAGCTTTTAATGATAGAGCGACCGCTCTCATCTCTAGACAGTTTGTGTGTAGGCACCTCTCCGGGCTCGACCAAATGCCGGAGATGGGCCTGCCCTCGTACAGGGCCACCCAACCTCTGTTGGAAGCATCTGGAAGCATCTAACCAGATCACTTTCCTCTTCGAAATCACGCCCATACTCACGCTGGACTGATACCAGTCGGCTGCTTTCCAAGGAGCTAGGGCTCTGACACAGCGTGGTTCACTTTGATGCGTAAGTGGCCAGATCGCCACCTGCAAGCCGGTACACAGGGTTTCAACCAGCGCTGGAGGGGACGCATATACAGTTGACCCAGCTGGAGTACTAATGATGCTGAGGCCATGGAGCCTAACATCCTCTGACATCTCTTGAGAGCCGCGCAAGCGCCCGCTCTGAATGATGCCGCTAGATGGTGAGCACGCGCTCTGACGTCAGCTGCACTCTCATCTGTATAGAATTTATGACTGTTCCCAGAAAAGATATACTCTGGCTGGGAGACAGTACGCTTTTTGAAGCATTGATCCTGAAACCTAGGCATTCGAGATGGCTGAGGAGCCAGGATCTGTGAGTTATTAACTGCACCTCCGATTGGGCTATAACCAGCCAATCGTTGAGATAGTTCAACACTCGCATTCCCCGTTGTCTCAGGGGGGTGAGAGCTGCGTCCATGCACTTCGTAAATGTACGGGTGCTAATGATAGACTGAATAGTAGGACTGTGTACTGATAAGCCTGCCCCTCGAAGGCGAATCTCAAGAATGGCCTGTGATGGGGTGTTATCTGAATGTCAAAATAAGCATCTTTCAGATCCACTGAGAAAAACCAATCCCCTGGGTGAATCTGCGCGAGGATTTGTTTGATTGTCAGCATTCTGAAAAAGCACGTCATAAACCCGAGATTCTTAGTGATAAAGGGACTGGCTCTACACCCCTTTTCACTAACAATTTTGACACTTTGGTTCGATGGACGTGAGCCACATCACTTCTCACAATGTCATGACCACATCTAGAAAGCGTGGGGTCTGTGAGGAAACTGTAGCGAGTAGCCTCGTTTTATTATGGTCAACACCCATTCTGATATTTCGGGGATGGCTTCCCAGGCCTTGGCCCGCATAGCAAGGGGTTGAATGAAGTCTGGGGACGGGCCGCTTTGTGATAGGGACCCGGCCGCCCAGCTGTTTTGTGTTTGTGATACTGTGTGAACAGTGCTTATGTGCAGGGGTGCGTATTTCATAGTGGGCACACAACCTACATTCGTTACACTTCCAGCGCGAGCCGGAGGGAAAACTGACACTGTGGGAACAGTGCTTATGTGCAGGGGTGCATACTTCATATTGGGCACACAACCTACATTTATCTGATACTGTGGGGACAGTGCTTATGTGCAGGGGTGCGTACTTTATAGTGGGCACACAACCTACATTTATTACACCTCCAGCCCGAGCCGGAGGAAGAACAGACAGAAAAGTGCTCTTTTCATGCTTTATTTTGGTCGCCGTAAAAACGGCGTTTGTTTGCAGGTGTGCATGTTTCAAAACAGACTCTTTACTGCAATATTTACATTCCCAGCCACCTGAACTAAAGAGGGCACTGGGAGACGTGTAAAAGACTTTTTGGAGGTTGGTCCGGCCTCGGCGGGACTCAAACACTCTGTTTTCCTTCCTGTCACCATGGCTAGGAAGGCTTCGGAGGCTCTGGGTCTAACACAAACTTGGGTCGGGGTCCCCTTCGTCCAGAAACTGCTGTCGCTTTGTTTAGCGAGAGCGGTGACGGACTTCAGCCACTGGGCAGGGCTGAGAGACAGGCGGCGATGGCTTTAGTAGCTGAGGAAGCGGAGCCTTCTTGTGGCGGCCCGAAGTAGAGCTTGATCGTTTAGGGAGGAAGTGACGTATAGCCTGTGACGCTTTCTGAGCCTCTGTGTAATGTTCCGCGAAACCTTTGACTGCTGGGCCGAACAGACAGTGGAGATAAGGGAGTCCAGAAAAGCTGCCCTATCTGCATCCTTCATCTCTGTTAAATTTAACCAAAGATGACGTTCAAGCACCTTCAAGTACGCCATGCTCCTACCAATGGCGGTTGATTTGGTGGCCCACAGAACCAGCTCTGTGGCACTGCGCAGGTCTCTGAAAGCTTCCGGTTCAGGTCCAGACTCGTCCATCGAGCGGAGAAGTTTGGTCTAAAAAACCTGGAGGACAGCCATAGTGTGAAGCGCCGAAGCAGCTTGACCAGCGGAGGCGTAAGCCTGGCCAGCGAGACCTGAAGTGGTACGGCAAGGCTTAGACGGGTGAGTCGCTTTAGCTTTCTACCCCATAGCTGTGGGCGGGCAGATGTGGGCGGCCACTGTTTCTTCGAGGGGGGGAATTCCCTCATATCCTTTCTCCATAGCGCCGTCGATAGTCGAGAGCGTTGAGGAGGTGGAGGGTTTGAGACAAGCTGAATGCGGCACTTTCCACGACTTCGTTAGCTCGTCGTGTACCTCAGGAAAGAAAGGGGTGGACCTCTGCTGAGGGGCCTGTCGGTGCCCCTGCAGGAACCATTCGTCCAGCCTGCTTCGTGTGGGTTCCTCTGGTGAAGACCACTCGAGCCCGAGGTCTTCGACGGCCTTAGTCATCACACAGAGAATTTCAGCGTCAAGGCTGGCTCTCACGCCACTGGCGCTGGCTTGTGTTGAGGGTGTGGGGTCGGTCATGGAACCCGCCTACCCCTAGCATTCGGATGCAGCAAGTGAAAGGCTGTCATCCTTCTCTTCTTCCTCATCCGATCCTCCAAAAGAGACGACACCGGTCACTCGCTGAGATGGGCGCTGGTCTGCCTGTGTGAACAGAACCGGCTAGGGGGTTTCCCTGGGTGAGAGGGAGGCATGCAGGGACTGGGCCGGCATGTGCTCGCTCGCATCTGTCCGCTCTGGCATTCTTTGTCCACGGTGCTTCTTCTTGCGCGGCCCGAGCAAAGAAAAAGCGGAAGGCGCGGGGTCGTCATCGGCGAAGCTGGCCAGTCAAGCCCGCAGAGTAGAGAGCGTCATCTGCAGCTTTAGCGTGGTTGTGGCCCAGTAGCTTTTGTCCCTCAAATCTCTGATCCTTTAAATCACATTCATGAAATCAATTCTTCTAATCCAATAAAATTAGCCTAAACAACAGCTCCAAAGAATTTGAGGTTGTGCTGTCATAGGGTGAACATGATGTCCCAGTTTTCCGGAGAAGGATACAGTTTTTTGGGGTCCTGACCTCATGTCAAAACAACACATAAATATACAGATTTTTTATTATAGCAGAATTTTTTTTTTAAGCGAGTTGTAAATGCTGTAAACAGCATAGTGTGACAATTAAAATATTAGATACAATTAAAACGTTAAAATACAGCTTTATTTCTCATTATTTTGTCTTATTTTTGTAATAATACTTCTGTGTGTGTTTTTGTAAAGTCATAAATTTGTTATAATATTATACGGTTATGATCCACACTATGAAAAGAAAAAAATCACAATATACTATCAACTTGGCTGAATAAGGAATTTCAACTTAAATTATAAACTGACTTAAATTAGTTGAATCTTAGAACTTATAAAAAAGGTTGAAATTTGTTAAAGTAATGTAAGAACATATGTTGTCATGACTTATTGATCATAATTTATTGCTAATTTCAATGGTTTTATTTACCATTTTTCTGTGATTTTTTTTTTGTTGTAAATTGTATTAAAATTAGTTGGATTAAAACATCATAATAATTCTTAATTATAATAGCATGAAACCCACAAAAAAACATACAAAAATGTATTGTCTTATTTATTTTCATAGATTATAACAAGTGAGATTTAAATTATATTTTGACAACTGACCTAGGAAATATCACTTGTTTTAATTTCAGAAATCTAGCTGTGGATGAAGCTATACTTTCCCTTTTTTTGGAGTCAGACTAATACACCTTGGTTTGGCATTTGTCTCTACATGGTATCTAGAAGATAACTCTGCAGTGACCACAGGAGTGCAGTATTGAGCTAACACATAGCCGTAATAAGTGGAGAAACAGTCCAATAATTGTGATCAGGTTGTCGGATCACCTGGGTTGAGTCCAAGGCTTTGTTGAAATCACCCCTATACCCACACTATTTAAGGGAACGAGAATTTGTTTGTATCCAAAACCAATTCTATCCCATAATGAACCTAAGAAACAAGTGTAAAATCAATGTACAATGAATGGCTTGCCGCTATAGAGAATATCTATGGTCCACCCACTGAATTCACTCACTCATTTTCATTCAGCAGACTATTAGTGGAGTCATGTAGGGAACAGTGAATAAGGGTATAGGAGGTGATTTCAGATACAGCCCAAGACTCCTGTGTCTGACTACAAACCAGTTTGACCAAACTGTTACAAAGACCAAGATGCAGCACAAACATGTAATGCAGGGGGGGACAGCTCAAATATTAAATATAATTTTGTTTTTAGGCTTAGATTCATGCTGGTTTAAACCAGCTATTCTCAACTGTTAGCGGCCCAAAAATGGATCACAGGTCTGTTCTGATAGAACAGAAGGAAATATACTGAAACACGACCCAGGATATTTACTTGCAACATGATTTGTGCAGTCAACAATGCTGTCCAGCGGCCTACAATTTTTAACTATGCTTTAACTATTACCACCTTAGATACAATAGGTTGTATTTAACTGTGACTCACATTCGGAGGATGTAATGTTTGCCTGTCCTATAACTTTTCTATATTATGAGGTCAGAGAGCATTCTGTTACCGAACAGGCACAGTGTGGACTCAAGGTTAAACCCGTCTGGCTAAAAATTCTCTCCACTCAGTAAAGTAGGCTAAAAATCATCCTTCCTGGTGCTGAAAATGTAGGCAATGGCAACTTAATCCAGTGTATTAAATTGTTTCAATCTGTCAATGTTTTAGTCCAAAAGACAAATCGCACTTCACTTCCTGGATGACAGTATCCTTACGAAAAATGAGTTTATTTAAGTGTGCTATTAGTATATTTCTTCAATTTTTATTTTTTATGTACCTCTAAGAAATATACGTACTTCTCAGAAATATACTTAAAATTGCACTTCAGTATACCTATATTTGTATTTAATCTTTTGATCGAGATCTACTTACAAGTATAATAAAAGTGGTTTGAATTTTTTTCAGAATTTTCCAGCAATCTATGTTTTTAGTGATATACAGTAGGGGGTCCCATTACACATCTTCTGAAATAGTACAGAATCTCAGGATCAAAACACAGGTGAAGAAGAAGCAGAAACAAGCGATATGCTTCGTCTCAATTCGCCTACTTATACTACACCCTAAAAGTATATACTCTTTTTGTAAAGAAAAAGTACATACTTTTGAGATGTTGTATTTATATTTTCCCTAAATGACTAATAATTCCATCACTCATCTCCAAAACCTTTACAAATCAAAAAGATTTGGCATTACCTTCAGGTTATGAGCACTGTCCGCTGGTTAGAAATTTCAGGGGGAGTCCATGCCAAACTCAGTCTGGATTCGGGTGCTCTTGAGGCTCAATGGGATTATTATACAGGTTCAGATAATAGGTATGAAGAAAATTTACTCTGAGACTTATTTTAGAGAGGTTTACGATTCACCGCATTCAATGGTTTCGGTTTAATAACAAAGTAAAGAATAAAAAATCTGCATAAAAAAAAAATCATCACGAGGTCACTGTCAAAAGTTACACATTTTATAGTCTTCAGAGTTACAGGGTTTCCTCTAAGTACAGCATCTGGCATAACATAAATACAGCATTCAGCAAATCGACCAGTTTAGGCTCCTTGGAGTTCCTAGAACTGTGTATACAAGTTCCTCTTTTTCTGGTCCCTTGTAGATGTGAGCTTGTTGACATAACTGAACATTTGCTAAGCTCTTCTTGCCTGCAGCAATGGTTTTTCACACTTTCAACAATTTTCACAGCAAAGCAAATGCTATATACAGGATGTTTTGGTCTTCACTCTGACCTATATGCACTAAAAGCTATAACGGACGTTTGCAGTTTTGCAAGCTCAATTTTTTTTTTACAGCAAATGTATGTATATCAACACTGTAGAAAATGACAGGGTTGCATCCTGCTTCCATCTCTAACAGTGTTGATGTTTCTCTTTTTTCAGTAAAAAGAAGATCAACTCTTTCTGTTAGTTTTTATATTTCATATTTTAAACAAATTTCTTCACAATGCTTTTCCCCAATTAACTGTTTTATAAGTTTCATCAATCTTTTATTTAATCTTTCTTGTTGCCTAATTATTTGGATCATCCTCTCTCTTTCTTTGGGGATGATTTTCTTCTTATGAGGATTTTCTCTTCCTCCGTCTTCGTTCCTTCTTGCCCTCCTTCTTTGCTTTTTTGTCTTGTTTCCTTTGCAGATTTTCTACAATCAAATCATCTATAAAAATTTCAAGTTTTTTTACATTTTTTTTCTTTGTCTAGAGAGTTTATCATGGAAGTACACCTTTTTGGGTCAATTGACCCAACAGAGTGCATAGCAGAAGAGTAGACAAGCTTACTAGACATACTATCATGTCATAAAATAGCGTATTTAACGGTTGCTCTCTGTCGCTTAGTTACACACATCCTGTCATGTAAACTGACCTGTCAATGATCTGGTCATAAAAATATCCCCACTGAAACCCCGTCGATCAGAGCGTGGCAAGCCGAAGTGGCGGCCAAAAATAGTCCGAGAGTAGCAGGACATGTGCCTGCTGACAACTTTTCCTGTAGAAACTCCAGCACTGAAACAATCTGGCAGTGGACTGGGCCTGCATGATGTGTAGTGCACCACCGTTCAACAACGCACCACTTAAGGGCGTACATTCTTCTAGTGGAGGGAGCCCTAGCGTTGGGAGTCCAGCATCGTTTAGCCGATCCCCCTCAGGGGCCAGACCTGGAGGTTCCATAGCTCGGGCCTGGGATGGAATATTGTCCCCTGCGCCTGAAACAGGAGATATCACTCAGGGCGAGCCGTCGAGGAGAAATATTATTTCCAAGAACCAGACTCTGGTCGGCCAACGAGGCGCTATCAGCAAGAGGCATGACCCTTGTTGATGGACCTTTGCCAGGACTCCTGGGAGCAGAGTGATTGGATAAACACATACAGGTGCTTCCTGGGCCATGCAAGGGCCATGGCATCCAGACCCAGGAGGGCTGGAGGAGTCAGTGAGATGTAAAGGGGGCATTGCACTGTATCTTGGGCGAAGAGGTCCATCTTTGCTTCGTAAAATCTTCCTAGATCTGACTGACCACATCGGGATGGAGCTTCCAATCCCCGTGAGTGACCTCCTGTCTGTACTGGGGAAGGTTTCCCCCAACGCACCTGACTTAAGGTAAACCGAGTGTCCCAGACACCTATGAATTTATACTTTACTAAGCGTACTTCAATACCTGTTTAAGTCAGACGATGTTTCAACCTTTTTGAACACTATCACTCGGGAATGAGGTCTCTAGTGCTCCACTAAACAGTTTCAATTGAGAATAGAAGTAAGAACCTGCTGCACAGCAATAATCAAACAGACTCCAAACAATGCCTTTGAAAATACTTTAATCGTGGCCAGAGGATCTCAGACCAATTTCAGAGAGAATCCCACCAGCAAAAAGAATACAACAGTTTTAGTATAGAATAGGAGCATGGCAAAGGTGACATGATTCATTACATCATTTTTCTACAATATTTTTTGGTTCTTCAATCTGTGTTGAGCAAAAATTCATTCATTACTATAGGAGAGGAAGAATTTTCTAAACTCGTTAAATCATGTAAATCGACAACATGTATGTTAGACCCTATACCGACTAAGCTATTGAAAGAGATGCTTCCAGAGGTCATAGATCCTCTTCTTAAAAGCGCTATATAAATAAAGGTGACTTGACTTGACTTGACTGGGTGTTCGATTTTTTAGAGTCACTTATTTGCTTTAAAAAGTCTTTTAAAATGTCAATGACGTCATACACATTGTACGACCAGAGATACTGCTTTACGGCAATCCTTCAGTCACTTTAGTGCTTTCGCGCTCTGCACTTTCTTTTCTCTCGAGGCATCGACAACAAAGCTGACACAGGTAAATACACGTGCTAGAAGAGTTTTTGTCTTGTTGTTTTAAAAGACCACGCCGAAACTACACACACACATTCTGGTCCCGCTTCAGATGCCACGATGCCATCAAGCGGTATCTCTGGTTGTAATCAGTCCTTCACTGAACAATCAGCGTTCATTAGCAGAATGCTAGCTTGTAATGGGCAACAACAACTCAACCTGTAATAAATTGAAAGGACATAATTACTTGATCATTCAACTTTCGACCTATAACCCATGTTGAACTTGCAAAACTTACAATAAAATCTGAGATTTCTCAACGGCAATCGGGTGAAAGAGACAAATTTAGCTGTCTATCTCCATAGACTCCCATTCATTTTGCACTCATGGGCGATCGCCCCCAGTGGAACTCTGGTGGAACTACAACCAAAATTCGGTACAATAGGACTTAATAGGGAGTGTTGAAGATAAGTCGTTGGGAAAGCACGACCTGATCGTCAGATTCCTGAGGGGGCCGAGGAGACTAAATCCGCCTCGCCCGCTCTCTATACCCTCTTTGGATTTGTCTCTGGTCCTTTCGGCTTTTCAGAGACCACCCTTTGAGCCTCTGCAATCAGCTGAGTTAAAAATTCTGTCTTGTAAAACAGTACTCCTGGTTGCATTGGCCTCCATCAAGAAGGTAGGGGACCTGCATGCCTTTTCGGTCGACGAATCGTGCCTGGAATTCGGCCCGGCTAACTCTCACGTGATTCTGAGACCTCGGCCCGGATACATCCCCAAGGTTCCAACCACTCCCTTCTAGGACCAGGTGGTGAACCTGCAAGCGCTGCCTTCGGAGGAGGCAGACCCAGCCCTGGCTTTTCTCTGTCCCGTCCACACTCTGCACCTGTACGTGGACAGAATGCAAAGTCTCAGGATCTCAGATCAGCTCTTCGTCTGTTACGGAGGCCAGCAGAAGGGGAAGGCTGTCTCCAAGCAGAAGATGGCCCACTGGATAGTGGATGCCATCGCCTTGGCTTACAAAGCCCAAGGCGTGCCTTGCCTGCCTGTCCGGGTAGAGAGCACACTCCACTAGGGGTGTCGCTTCTTCTTGGGCGCTGGCACACGGCGCCTCGCTGACAGATATCTGAAGAGCTGCTAGCTGGGCGACACCTAACACATTCGCTAGGTTTTATAGCCTACATGTTGAGCCGGTTTCTTCCTGTGTGCTCGCTTCAACCAGCCGGTAACACCGAAGTTCCCGCTAGAGTGTCGGCTTGCTGCGCCACTCCCCTCCACATGGAGCGGATACGTGTTCCTCCGCACCCCTTCGACAGTCAGACTTTGCGGAGCGTCCGACGTCAGGCCTACTGCTTGTATGCTTGTGTAACTTGTGTTAGGCTGGGTTCCATATGTGGTGATCCCTGCGGCGATCCCATATGCGTATTCTTCCACTATAAGCTCCCTGCGGTGAGCTCGTGTCTTTCCCTTGGCAGAGTCCGCTCTGCCGTCACTGTCTGGTGTAGCCTCCCCCTTCTCAGGCTGGAGCCACCCCAGTGACATTCCATATGTTGCACTGCCCCTTCGGCCAGTCCATATGTGTATTCTTCACGTTACCTCCCTTCAGGCAGGATGTGGCTTCCGCAGCGTCCCTCTCCCCTGGAAAGGCACACTTTCCCAGTGTTATCCAAAGAGTTCCACTGTGTGGGGTATAACAGAACAGCAGTTTGAACTCCCTCTACGCAGGCCTTCTGCCTCAGCCAGTTGGGGGTCTGAGAGTCTTGCGTAGGGTGCTGGATGTGGCAGCAACCGTGGCGTTTTCCATGGGATCCCAATTACGTCGTCACGTCGACGTTACGTCGAACGTGAGCGACTGAAAGGGAACGTCTAGGTTACTAATGTAACCCTCGTTCCCTGAAGGAGGGAACAGGAGACGTAACATCCCGTCGCCGTGGCTGCTGACCATTGCTGTCCGGCCGTCACAATCTCGGCTCCTCAGCAAAAAACAATGAGTGCGTGAACCCGCTTCCTGTTTATACACGCGCTGCGGGGCGGGGCGCGTGACGCTTTTCACGTTCGCCAACGTTCATTGGCTCGTTCTGTAGACACTCGAAGTTGATAGGCTCCGACGTCCGACATCGACGTTATGTCTCCCATTCCCTCCTTCAGGGAACGAGGGTTACATTAGTAACGGAGACGTTTTTACTAGAACCAGGAAGTATGACCATATTAGCCCAGTTCTGTCAACACTGCATTTGCTCCCTATTAGACATCGTATACATTTTAAAATATTGCTAATTACTTAGAAAGCACTAAATGGTTTAGATCCCCAGTACTTGAGTGAGCTCTTAACGCATTATAGTCCTTCACGTCTATTGTGATCTCAAAATTCCGGCCAGTTGATAATACCTAGAATATCAAAATCGACTGGTGGCGGTAGATCCTCTTCCTATTTAGCACCTAAACTCTGAAACAGTCTTCCTAACATTGTCCGGAAAGCAGACACACTCTGTCAGTTTAAATCTAGACTAAAAACACATCTCTTTCACCTAGCATACACAACACATTATAAATTTCTATAATTCAATTGTTAGGCTGCATAGATTAGGTCAGCTGGAACCGGGAACACTCCCCATATATCCTGATGTACTCGTTACAACATAAGAAGAATGGCGTCTATGCTAATATTAGTCTGTTTATTCCGAGGTTTACCGCAGTCCGCCAGATCCTGGCCGTATTCAGATCTGATGAAGGACCAGCACCTAGACACACACTCACACTCCCATACACACACACATCAGATCTGATGAAGGACCTGTGCCTGGACACGACGACAATGCAGTTCTGAAGTGTCAACTAGTCTCTTGCCTGTGAATGCCCCTTCTCCTTCCCTTTATCTCAGATACAAATAAAACGATAAGAATGAAGCGATAAATAATTCTGTATTATACATTTTTAAGGCCAGACAGGTAATTTTTTAAAGAATGACTACACGCCTATGCACATATATATTCAAACACGCATACCTATAGACTAAACACATAATATGCATGAGCACGCTGTCAACGCAGAGATAAAATGTTTTTTTTTTTTTTTCAAGGCTTACACCTTGGAACATATTTCAAGTTTTGCATTCTCGAGCCACCTGGCACTGTTGTTGTGCGAATGGGCAGGTCGGAGCGCGTTAGGGGTTTTCTGTTAGAACGGTGTCGTGTAAGCGGCCCCTAAGTTAATAACTAATGATCTTTGCAACGGAAGTGAATCAATCAAAACTAACTTTAGCTGGACAATAACTTTATTCTAGAGCTGCTGTAAAGCCAAAACAATCTTTGTTACTTTAATTTGCTATTATCACTGTAAAGCTGCTTTGAAACAGTCTATATTGTTAAAAGCGCTATATAAATGAAGGTGACTTGACTTCATATGTATAATCCAGCAAACCCTTCTGTTACTAGGTAGAAGCAAACCCTGATTTCTTGATGACCTCACTTTGTTACTCAAAGTCATGAGTTTATATATTTAGACATCTGTCTAGTTTAATTTATTATGAGGAATGTAAATCGCCCTGATCCCAAAGCAGTACCTGCTGCGCTAGTTTGTTCAAATGGCTCCTGAGACTGGGCAAGTATAAGCCATCTATGTAATTCAAAATACAGATGCCCTGGAGTCGCAAAAGAACAAGTGCTGCATCCATAAATTTTCTGTATGTGCGGGGTGACAAGGTTAGGCCGAATGGAAGAACTCGATACTGGTAAGCTTTGCCCCCAAAAGCAAACACCAGGATCTTCCTGTGTTGTGGCAGAATTTCTGTGAAAATATGCGTCCTTGAGGTGGATCGTGACAAACCAACCCTTGTGTTGAATTTGAGACACAATCATTTTGACCGTCAACATTTTGAACTTGAATCTTCTTAGTGAGCGATTTAGCCCGTGAATATGTCTAGGCCCTGGGCACAAAGACCTCAGGACTTTTTCTCTTTGGCAGAGATCAAAGATCTCAAGTCCATCTTTTTCTTTGGAAGCTTAGCGTCGGTCCCCAATCTTTGCGAGGGGGAGCACGAGTCGCCACGCTCTGTTTCTGAGCTTCACTTTTCTGCGATGGACCGGGTTGGGGCTGGGTGGCCGACGATGCTGACCCCAACCCTGGAGCACGGTTGGGGAGAAACTTCACAAACTCCTCCTCGCATCACTTAGCCTCGCGGAACCTACTGACGACAGTGTTTCACAGTGTTCACAGAGTCGGCAAATAGGCCGTAAGGTAATTCGGGAGCATTAAGGAGAAAGATTTTATCTCTCTCCTTGATACCACTGAGATTGAGCCACAGATGTCTCTCCGTAGCGACCATAGCACCCATGGAATGGCCGATGGTGGGGGCCGTTTGCTTGGTCGTGTGCAAAGACAAATCTGTGGCTTGGCGCAGCTCAGCAAAAACCTCCTCATTGACGTTTCCCCCTACACATGCTCAATTCCTTGAGCAGGTGAGCCTGGTACGCCTGTAACACCGCCATGGTGTGCAGGGCAGCACCAGCCTGACCCGCTGCCTAAAAAGCGTTCTCCACCAGTGACGATGTTTATTCTGCATGGTCTGGAGGGAAGTGCAGGCTTCTTTAGTGATGATACGCTGCCAGGGGAGAGATAGCCCGCGAGTGTCTCTACTACCTGGGGCATCATCGTATACCCCTTTATCTTCACACCAATGATAGTCGAATATACTGATGTCGCGGGCATGAAGACACACGAGAGGAATATGGTTTACTCCATGACTTTTGTAATTCATCATGGAGATCTTGAAAGAAGGGGAGGGACTGTCTTTCTGGTGCTTCCCCTTGGCCCACCAAACAGAAATGTCGACTAATTTAGATTGTCTTGGGGGTCTCTTGTTCTTGAGGCCAGTCTAACTGAAGACTGTCCACAGCGCGAGTGATAACTTTGAGAAGCTCATCGTACGATCTGTACGAGAGGAGCACTCAGAGGCTTCCCACTCAACATCTATCTCCGCAAGAGAGCTTGTGTCCTCAGCCCGGTCTGAGGAAGCGCCGGTACGCGCTACAGAAGCAGGCTCGAGGACCACACAATCTGGTGAAAGAGCGAGAGAAAGGGAAGGTCCCGTATCCTGCTCTTCACAAAGATCGACACGCGAACCCCATGGATGCATCGTCGAGGACGCTCAAGCTCGCTCTTGTCTGACATATGCGAGCCTGGAGCAGTGCACTTTGATGGGAAATGTCTCACAGTGCTCACACTCTGCGTCTTCGAGGGCTGATAAAGTGTGCGTTTCCCCCAGACATTCTACACAGAAGTCATGCGGATCGTCATCCGAAATAAGCCATGAGCAGGGCGGCACACATTTCTTTGATTCTCTCGACATGATTCTTTTTTTTTATACTCTTTTTTTTTTCATTACAGAGAAAGAGAGTGAGAAAAAGGCGACAAAGCTAACTCCTAAGAAAAGGAATAGTTTTCAAGAGATTTTGAGTGCACACACGGACACAATGCAGTTCTGAAGATAAAGGAACCTGACAAGCGCACCTGTCACACGTCTATTTATAGCCTCTGACGTGCGCTTTCTGATGACGTCATCATCAGTGGTTATTTAAGCCAAATTCTTTGGCGTGTTTGCCACACGTGTTTACAACCGGTCAAACGAAGACTTTTCCCCATAGCGCTTAAATCAAGCCGAACATTGAGAGTTGCTTTTGAAAGGGAACACACATTTACATACATGAAATAATAAATATCGTCTTTCTCCCTTACAAGTAAACAAACATGTAAATGAAACTTCCAAGCTCATTTAAGTGAGTTAATTGATGGTCTGCTGGAATGCAAATATTGATCCCTCTACGCATCTCTAATGAGAACATATGAGCGTCTTCAGCTATAAGCATATTAAACTATATTCAATAACCTTATGTACACTTGCATGCAAAGTGCCACTAAATATTTTAGCACATTACATTTTGTATGCTTAGGTGTATAGATAAATAAATGGAAAAAAGTATACATTATTAATTAAGCTGTCAAGGTATGCGCTGTGTATTGGCATCATTTGGAGTAAGATTCTCTCCCATTTGTGTCTCGTTAAGATCAAACAACATTTTGCAACGTGTCTGATATGTACCCAAAATGCCAACTTAACAAACAAACCGAGTCATCGGGTGCCTTTAAAAGCATGTGAGGTTTTCTGAGTACACATTTAAACCTTGCTCCCATAGTGAGCGTGTGTTTGTGTGTGCGTGGCTGTGGTTATTGTGTGTATTTGAGCATATGAGGGTTCTGCGCTTTATTCACTTGGGTAATCTGGCGGCCAGTCCTAACGAGCTTGTCACAAACCCCCATAATGAGCCTCAAAAAGATGAATGTAAAAATGTATCCATTACAGGGCCTTCATCTTCCTGTTCATTAGCTTAGCATAAGGTTACAATACATTACTCTAGCCCCTAACAACACCTCTTTCTACCCCAAGGAAGAAAAACTCCATTGAGTGAGTAAGTCTAGTCTCATGAAACAACTATGCACATTCTGGAATTATCATGATGGCGCTCTGCATATATGCTGTCACTCTATTTCTCATCTTTATTGTATCTCTTCTTTCTTTGTCTTGGTGTCTTCTTTTGCTGAGCGAAGACAGTATGGTTCATTTTTTGGCAGGCGGCCTCTGTTTCCACGGCAACTTTATAATTGCTTTGGAAGCAGTCCAGACGCTACTGGATGCCGAGGAATTATTGATGTCAAAAAGAAACATGTATGAAATGAGGAAATATGTATGCAGCCATATGGTCCTGTGCACATCCGTGTACGATGAAATTGTGGCGTTGCCTTTGCGATGTTTTTCAAAGACAATTAAAATGTCACAACACATGCTCTGTAAAACGCTTAAATGATTGGGCGTATTATGACTCCATTAGGGCATTTTGCATGTCACAATATTACTTCACCTGATGTAAGTGTGAAATTGTTGTACTTAATAGCTGCAAAATCTTCAAAGCCATAAAGGTGACACTCTATCTATGTAATAATGAAAATACTGTACACACTTGCACAGTATTGTGTCAATTCAAAATTAAATTCAATCAGGATTTTCATTTATGGATGAGAGTATGTAGCAAATTTGTTGAGAAAAATCTGTTTGCACTTCACTGTGCATCTATGAGAGATATTTTTTTCAAATTATTTATTGAATTTTGATGAATTTGTTCTTCTGTTTAACAACATTTTAACAGATTATATTAAATAATATTTGTAAAAAATATTATGTTTATAAAACAAAATTGTTATTGTTGGCTGAAACTGATTGTAAATTGAATTCTAAACTGAAAAATTGTTTTTGTTAATTAGAATAAAACTGAAATTAAAATAAAGCTAAATGAAATTATAAAATAAATACTTAGCAGAACTGAAAATATAAAAATAAAACCTAATTCAAAATATTAATAAATACTATATGGTAAATGGACTGCATTTATATAGCGCTTTCACAGACCCAATGGCCACCAAAGCACTTTACATATTTGCCTCACATTCACCCATTCACTCACGCATTCACACAAGTGAAGGTGTCAGCAAGGCGCCATCCAGCTTGTCGGTTAGCAGCTGGGGTTAGGTGTCTTGCTCATGGACACCTCGACCCTTGGTCAAGTGGAACCGGGGATCGAACCACCAACCTTTCGGATTGTAGACAACCTACATGAACCACTGAGCCACTGCCGCCCCCAAGTATAAGAATTAACAGTGTAAAGGATCAGTACCTCTTTTAATCATATTTGACCTCCATCAGCTAATATTTGAGCTATTGGAATATTAGGCCACATGTACAGTAAGCTACGGTAGAACTTTATTTTACAGTCCTGGTCCCCATACACATACTGTGTACATATAACAGTAATTACAATAACTGGGTAATAACTATAATATCTCTGAACCTAAACCTAACCGTAACCCCTGTATTTACCTTATATTACCCTGTATACCCCTGTATTTACCTTATATTACCCTGTATTTTCTTAGGTAAGTACACTGTAAGTACATGCAAGTACATGTACTGTAAAATAAAGTGCAACTGTAGCTACTGTGAGATTTTCTACTTTGATTTGTGTGAGTAATGTCTTCGATAAGTAGGACAGTGCCGGTTTGACGAAGAATCTTCTAAGTTACATAACCTCCATAAGATGTTCCTAATGCTGCAAGAGTCATAGCCACATAAACCAGGGCTCTGGTGACACTCATTAACGTAACATATAGTGTCCCCAGGTGAATTAGCAGGCAAATGCTTTATTGCTATGCATGGGCGTGAAAATATCGTTATAGTGTGAACGCAAAACACGTAGTCCCCTTCGTCTTCAATACCGTGGCTGTTTTCTCATTGTGTTATAAAGAACATGTGCTAATAGGAGATGAAAATGATTTCCTGGCAGGTATTTTTTTCCCCTCTCTGCTTTCGGTGGGGTTAATTTATGCCCTGTGAGCCCCTCCTGAGTGAGAAGAGGCTGAGATTGGTGTGAAGTTTGCTGAATGGAGCAGGGGCCAACCGGCTCGCCAAACACACACACACACACATACACACACACACACACACGCGAGCAGTACAAAGACAGTATTCACAGCAGTGGGCAGAAGAAATGGGCTACGACAGGGCTCTGCTAAATATTTGAGCTCATCAAAATCGCAGGTCAAGATCATGTCACCGCCCAAATTAATAGTTGTGTTTGCCAATGCAAGCATCACTTTTATGACAGTTCATGCCTAAAGAGATAGCATTTTCAAACCCTTAGTATTTAACTTTAGTATGCAAATTTAGCATCAATCTGACTTACAATTTTCACCTGGCAGAAGATAGAATGAGGTAAACAAATCCCAAAGATTAAGGATGTGTACACACCTGTAGTTCGGTTCTCTTGGTTCTTTTGGTCCAGACCAAAGAAACATGATACATTTAGTCCTGGTTCGCTTAGCGTTCACAGTGTCATTTTTAACATCAAATCTAAAGATGAAAAATAAAAATTGCGACGGAACTCTTTTGAACATCCAAAACAATGCTGTGTTCTGGGCTAAATTCACTCGCTGTGAGTATATATGATGGCATATGATGGAGCTGACAACTTGTGAAGGGCTTATAAATGTGTAAAGGAGTCAAAACAACATCATCTTTTGACATCATGTCCTTTTTTTTGGTTAGTTTAGATGTCTTGGACTGTGTTGCATTCATATTTCAGTCGAACCGCACCAGAGTTTGTTTGAAAGTGGACCGAGACCCATATTTTAAGGGATCTTGGCCCACTTGTTTGGTGTGCACCAGGGTTCACACCTATTCAAATGAACCACACTAACAGAGCAATTGCAGCAGAGTTTGTTTTAATCGAACCAAACATGCCAAGTGTGAACACACTCTAAAAGAATGCTCCAAAAGTTAGTGGCTGCGAAGCAACTACTACCAACACAGGCTCATTGAAAAAAAAATTGATGGAAGCTCATTTCCGCCACTGAATAAAAAAATGTAAAAAGTAATTGCGACTTTTTATCTCACAATTCTCATATTTTTCTCAGAATTGTCTGACTTTTTTTTCTGTGATATAAACTCACAATTCTGACGTTATAACTTGCAATTGTAAGTTTATATAGTCATAATTGTGAGACATAAACTTGCTATAGCGAGAAAAAAAAGTTTATCGCAATTATGACTTTTTTTCTCCTCATAATTGTGTTTATATCTCGCAATTATGACTTTATTTCTTGCAATTGCAAGTTTATATCCTGCAATTCTTATTTTATAACTCGCAATTGTGAGAAAAAAGTCAGAATTGTGAGATAAAAAGTCACAATTATATTTTTTATTGTTTTATTTCATTTAAATGCTCCTGTGGTGTCATTTTCGCAAAACTCAAATCACTGCAGTTCCCAGCTGAAATTAACACTAGAGGCAGTAAAATGTTAACAACTTTTATTCCTTTTCACACAAAATTATTGTTACAGGGGCAGATTATTGATTTTATAAAGACTTTGCACAGTTCCCTGCACAATATTGTGTTATGACCTTAAACACTTTTACCATTCACTCCCATTATAAAGCTTGGAAGAGCCAGGATATTTTTTTTTTAAATAACTCCGATTGTGTTTGGTTGAAAGAAGAAAGTCATATACACCTAGGATGGCTTGAGGGTGAGTATACATTATGGGATAATTTTCATTTTTGGGTGAACTCACACTTTAAGGTAGCTGCCGGCTAGATAAATGCGCATGCCACAAGCCATTTGAGTTGTGTGAGAGAAATCATCTAATGAATACAGTGTATAATTTACACACTAGTTGCAACAACTTAGCATAATGGCACTGACTTTTGCACAGGCAAGCATCACATTTTCTTGAGGAACTGTAAAAATCTAGTTATTATTGTCCTGGAAGGCAAATGCTGAAATTCAGTAATCAGATCAGGTCTGGATGTTACAGCTCTGAAACTGCAAGTCCTTTCACAAAGACAGGTACAAATGAAGTGAGAAGAGTATAAAAATACACATGCTCCTCAGAGCCTGCCAAAGCCAATGGAAAGGAAAACAAGCCAAAAGCAGATCACCGTTGCAGAGGGTTTAGTGACTGCAGGAGACCCACTGCGGCACGGGAATGCTGGCTGTCAGGAGCGCACTGTCAAAAAGCGGTTATCGACTGTCAGGCACAGCTAAAAATGATTTCAGAAAGTGGGGTTAGAAGTTCAGCGCTCTGCTTCTCCCCATCGCTCTCAGGCGGCTGGAAGGGGAAACCCTGTCACCAGCACTGGCCCTGTAGTGATTTATTCATCTCTGCACATACTCCACAAGACCACCACATCACGGTCTGGTCTTTAGGTTTTCTACAAGCCACCACTACTGACACCCCTGTATCAGTGCTGTCAGCTGTTTTGAACACTTAATGCTAATTACAGCCAGCATGCACAGTTTCTTTCTGCCAGTGCGATAAACAACGATAAGAGTGAAAGAGGACATAAAGTGCAAACACAGTAGTACTCTTCTTAATCAGTGTCTTTGTTTAGATAGAGAGCAGAGTGGCCGAGGACTGATTTGTGGGATACAGTAGAATATGCAAATGAGATGTACACACAATTGTGCTTATTTTACTAAATATTTACTTAAAATTCATTGAAGAAATTAGGACAAAAACTCTATATTATATTTGACATGGTTAGATTATGGAAATGAGGTACCACTTATTTTATTCAGCCATTGTATCGCAGAATGCGATTATCACAAAACAGACAGATATTAGATAATTAGCCTGGTCAACCTTAAAATAAGATGCATTTACTTGTGAAGTAAACTTGGATATTGAGCCTTTTTTCAGAGAATATGTTTTTTATAGATTTTTTTGTTGTTGTTATCACAAACCTTAAGTGTACTATTGTTTTTAGTATGTCCCATTGTTTCCAATGTAAAATACATGAACCCTTTATGGTACAAATATATTTTAATTTTATGTAAGTATGAGGACATCCATGACATGTGCATTCAGTTATTATTTTAAAAAGTATTTATTAGATTTCAAAATGTTATATAATGCTGCTGGGCAACGATTAATCACGATTAACCACATCCAAAATAAAAGTTTGTGTTTACATAATATATATGTGTGTACTGTGTATAATTATTTTGTATATGTAAATACACACATATGCATGTATTTAAGAAATATTTGCATGTATATACTGTATATACATTTATACATAATTTATATTATATATAAATATGTTATATATAAATAACATTTTTTTCTTAAATATATACATGCATGTGTGTTTATATATTAAAAAAAATATATACACAGTACACACACATATATTATGTAAACACAAACTTTTATTTTGGATGCGATTAATCGTTGCCCAGCACTGTATATATATATATATATATATATATATATATATATATATATATATATATATATATATATATATATATATAATTTGAGGGCTACTTTTTCTTAGGATGATCTAAAGAAAAAGTGCTTTTGGTGAGAAAATGCATATTATTAATTTTAACTTGAAGCTTAACTGAAAAAAATAAAAAAAATAAAATAAAAAAACAATCAATCAAAATCCACATTTGTTGCATTTATTTTTCACAAATAAACATTTAAAATGTTCTTTCCATGCACTTCAAGTACTAAATCTTAATCACAACAAACAGACATTTACTTAAACATTAAGCACCCTATTAGTGTTATTTTGCTAAAATGCTGGGAAATTCATAACAGTCATCCGCAGATCCCGGGAAAACTTGTTTCCGAGAAATTTTGGCATTAATTCAAAGGCCACTCTCTCTGTCTCTCTCCCGTGTTTCTGTTCAGCCAGAGATTGCAATGGTGGCTCTTTCTATGGCATCTGCAAACCACGCTCCATCCCGAACACAGGGGATCACAAAGGTGTTATTTTTCAAAGCAGGCCCGTGCGCCTCCTGCTGGGACGGCCCAGCCATTCTTCAAGGGAGAGGAGAGAAACTTCTGAGGGCGTGTGGCCCTCTCTGTCGCCCGCCTCCTCCGGGGCAGCCCTTTGAGGGGGTCATAACTGTGGCCTGTATAACATGGGTTACTGCTGATGCTGGTTGGTCACACTTGATGAAGCCTTTAAAGAATTCTCCCTTTCATGCTTGGTTTCTATTAAAATTCTGCAGTGGCAGGTCAAGGCCTGGTTCCCAGACGCCAAGGCTTCCACACGCTGAAGCTAGGGGGCACTGTCTAACCATGTTTCATCGCTTCAGCTCTCACACACTCACTCCAAGAGAAAATGAGTATCCACTCTCCATTTTAGCTACAGCCATCGTGGAAGTGTGAAGAAGATCCTCTGCTGGTGCTTCACAAAATGAGAGTCTCTTTTCCTTAACGTGAGAACATCCTGTTCAAACTGACACTCTCGATACACATATCTGGTGTTGTGAGGGCAGGCGGTGTGTATCAGTATGTGTGTGAGAGAATGAGATGGGGAAAAAAGAAATGTTCACTGTTTGTCAAAGCACATAATTTATATCCTGCAGTCTAGCCATGCAACTATACTGTAAAAGTATATTTATTTGTATAGTGCTTTTCACAATACACATCGTTTTAAAACAGCTTTACAGAAAATGCACATTAGAGTCCACATTACAATTTAGAGTGAACTGTTATCAGAGGTAACTTAGTTATGTATTTCAGAAATGTACATATACAAATCACAGTTAGCAAAAAAAAATATTAATTTAAACAATGTAAAAGTCAGAAAATAATAGAAAATAAAAAAATAGAAACAACATGGCTTTTTAAATGTTGTACTAATCGGTACTATTAAATACTGTACATGCATGCAATTTTTCTAATTTTTAACTATAAAATGTTTATATTTTTAATGTTTATGTTAAAATGGGTTGCTACTGTTACTACAGTATTATTAGTGTAGTCATAATATCTGTGTTGCAAGAAGATTTCAAATTAATCTAACATTTATTTTCAATTTTAATATTTAAAAGGATTCACAGGAGCCACATTAAATTATGATAATGTTGTGGTGTTATTATTATTATTTTAGTATGAGTAGTAGTAGTTGGTGTATTTTGAATTTATTTATTTTCTAGATTTTGTAATTCTCATCAATCTTCAGAGACAAAAATATTGTACATTAATGTAATTTAAAATTAACACTTACATTTAAGCTTTTTCAACTCTAAATTCAACAACCCTAGTAATTATATAGTAACATATAAGGTAACATATTTTGTTACATATGTATTGTTTTGACAAACAAGTTTAAAAAATACCACTTAAATTCTGCATTCAACTCTAAAATCAACAACAATACTACTACTACTACTACTAATAATAATAATCATAATAATAATAATAATAATAATTATTATTATTATTATTATGTAAAATATAAGACACTAGATAATACACGGATGATCAAATGCAATCCTGTCATATTTGCAATACTCATGATCATTTTTAAATACAATAAAAACAATATTAGACATGACCATTTTTAAATAATATATTCAAAATAAAATATCTGAAAGTATAGCTTTCTAGAGTTGTAAAGTGAACTTCCTCCCTCTGACAGGACTGTAGCAGAGGATCAAAAGAAAATAATATCGCTTTATCGTGTAGTCTGTGCCAAACATGTGCTCTTCAGTGTAGCACACAGACAGGACGAGGCCGAGAGACACTGAGCTGTTTGCCAGAACAATTCGCAGAGTTTCAGCACTTTTCCAAACAACACAGCAAGACAGGCAGAGGTCGGTCCCAGCCTGGCTCTCCTGAGACACAGACACACACACACACACACACACACACACACACACACACATACACACACACACACACACACGGCAGCGAGCAATCGCTGTTCTGTTTACACTGACATACTGTACACACACTGCAATGTGCTGTCAACACCCTCTAACATCACCAGAGTCCATTTACATATTTACACACTCAGCGTGGGGCAAAGATGACTGCGCTCCAAATGAATACAAATGTGAATTGGTAGTACTTGTTTTTAATAGGTGATATATATATATATATATATATATATATATATATATATATATATATATATATATATATATATATATATATATATATTGCCATTATTACATGAACTGAACTGCCCTTATATGTATAGTGTCATTTTATACAGCATGTTATTATAAATTGTTTCTTAAATGTGTTAAAATAAAGTATTTTGTTTTACAATAAATATTTTTATATCTAAATTTATATTTGTATATTATACACGTGATTTATTGTGTTTATATATATATATATATATATATATATATATATATATATATATATATTGACTATAAATCCAACCCTCATTAGTAAACAAATCATTATTTTCATGTGTCCCGATCTTAAATATTTTAAATATTAAATATAATAATATATTTATTTTTTTTGTCCTGTTTCTTTATTATATGAGAGAATCATTATTTAAAGTCATAAAGTTACTAAATGTGCATATATATATATATATATATATGTATATATAATGTGTGTGTGTGTGTGTGTGTGTCCATATATACTTCAAGATGTATTTTATTTTCTTGAAAATTGCATTTCATAAGCACGCTTTAATATATATATATATATATATGTACTAAAAAGTTTCATTCCAGCTTCTACTTTTATACAAATGATTATTTTCACGAAGTGGCCTGATCCGAAACCCGAGAGCCTGAGAAACTGACAGTTTATTCTGCTATCGCTGGATGTCAGGCATCCATCCGACAGTGTTATTCCTTAATCCGATTCATTTGGCCTCAGCGTGGACTGGCGTTGTGTGTTTGGAAGGGGTTCATGTGCATGATGGATGTTATTGTCAGAAATGCCAAGGTCAATACACAACGCTCATGCAAAAAAAAATGGGACTTACTTATTTCAAAAGCACCTCCCATGTATCATCCTTGCAATCTGACCTTGCCTCCTTCTGTAATAACATTCTGCGAGAGGACAACTGCTGCGATTGTTCTGCTGTGCTGGCGTCGGGCTGTAAAACGGCTCTTAGGCCAGCTGAATAGGCCTGTCACACACACACACACACACACACACACACACACACACACACACACACACGCACACACAGGGTACAGATTTCAAAGATAGGCCATTTTTGATGTGAGATATAAAGTACAGTAAACTTTTGCGATCACATTGGTTGGGAACGGAATATAGCTTGATGGTTTTAGGCTTATTCTTAAGTAAAAGGCTAACAGCTAACACACACACTCTCTCGCACACAGTATTTTACCCAGCGTGTCTTGTGAAAACATCATGCATAACTTTAATGGACTTGTTTCACAGTATGTTCGACTTTCTGGCCAAAAACAGGATCCCAGTAGTGGTCAACACTATATCAGATTGATTGACAGTGTCACTCACGGTTAGCTTAGCCCATACTTTAGCCCCTTGTATACGCTACTTCTCTGTTAACACTGCAATTCTGTGGTCATCTGGAAAATTCATAGCCTGAGTCAGGCCTCTTAGTACAGCAGCGGGCGGCTACAGCGCAACACGAAATGACAGTTTTTTTCCTTTCGTCTGTATGGGATAAAACCATATCACTAAGTTATTATCATATGCTGTAAAAAAAAAAAAAAAAAATCCATGAAGTTTATGATGAAAACAAATAAAAATCTGCAAGCTGCTGTGGTTGCCAAGCCTTTACCATTAAAATATGGTAGCAAACATTTTAGGCTTTACATATTGAACTTATATTTACTATAAACAAATAAATATTTCATTACCTGATATAATGTTAATATACCAACCAGTTTTGGGTGTAATAAATCACTAAGTAATTAATTACTGTAATTTGATTCATTTCCCCTTGAAAAGTAAATTAATGGATTACTCTTATTTTTTTTCTTTAATTGAATCACAGTTACTTCTGATGTCTAATGATAAAATCAGTTCAAGAATATTTTATGCAATTTTATTTAAAGTCCCCCTGTGATGAAAATCAAGCTTTTAATGTTGTTTATATGTTTATGTGGTCTTTTTAATATGCTTTAAGACAAACCATGTGCAAATTCATAAGCCACCATTGCTGAGTATTTTCTCCTTAAAACTGCAGAGAACCAAAGACAGTCTCAAAAACATGGTTTGAAATCGCTGGTGTTTCTGACATCACAAACTACCTTGTAACCAATCAGGGGTGCATTTCCCATACAGCGACGTAACTCGCTGCTTAACTACCATAGTACAATCAACTAGCTAGTCACGCCTGTTTCCCGAAACCATATTGTTGCAAAGTGCTCTTTCAACCACATCAGTTTACGATGTCACGCAGCTGGTGGAGTAATTACTTCTTTTAATGAAACTATTTGAGATCGAATTAACGCTAGATGTTTTGATATAAATTACAGACATGGCATCTGAGGACTGTTTCTAATTTTTCTCAGTTATTTTGCTTTATTCCCAGATTCAATCATATATAGGCTCGTCCTTACGTAATAGAGCATGTACGCACAGTCTTTAAAAACGACGCTTTAAATCTCTTAACAGAGACGTAAATTACATTTGTGTGTATTATAAATAAAAGATAAAGATTGTACTGAATGTCAGCTCACTTATTTTGCTCAAGATAAGGATTTATTAAGTCCACATGTCATGCAAACTAGAAACTATGCTTCTAACCACAGGTCGAGACACCACAGTGGTTTCGGGAAACACAGACTAGTTGAACTATGCTGATAATGACGGAACTTGCGACCGTAGTTGGCTAACGATACTTTCGGGAAACGCACCCCTGTTCAACGGACATCGTCAACGAGTGGATCTCTGAGCTGGTGTGAGTGAATGGAGGCGGGGCTCATTTGTGTATTCATAGAACTGCGTTTACTAAATGAGGCAAGGGTGTAGAGTTACATTAAGGCTATTTTAAGGCATGACAAAAAACATTCAAGGAAAAAATGTTTGAATATGTAATTTTGATGATCAAAGATGAGTTTTAAGAGATAAAATGATTGACTACAGGGGGACTTTAAAATAATTAAAAGAGCAGTTTCATGTCTATCCTTGTGTTGTTCAACTGGTCGAGGTTCGATTTTCTTCATTTGTGTCTTCATAACCTATCTTTGGGGTCTCCAGGGACCCCAGACAATAACATTTAATTTTGTAACAGAATAATAGTTTTTTTTTGTTTTTTTTTTTACAAATGTAAATTTACTCTGTTTATTAATGTTTTTTACTCAACATTTGTGGAGTTTTTGGAGGATTGATGATATCTTTTAAATTTCTATAAATAAATAAATAAATATTTATTTAAATAGGCTTTTCTTTACAAAAAACAGCATTTTATGTAAAATTCACTTCATAAAAGACCCAGATTTCTAACTTTAATTCATGGGGATAACATGGATAATTTTGCATGGTTTAATGTAAGATTTTTGCCCATTTTTTGGAAAATGCAGTTTAAAAAAAAAAAATCACTTTTGCCACTAGATGGCTATAGAGCTCCACTATATGCTATTTGCTATTTGACTAACCACAATATATATTTTCACAAGTTGGATTCATACCTAAATATTATAAAATCACAATTATAACAAAAAAATAAATACTTTTTGTCAAAGTTTAGCATTTTTTGTACTGAAAAAAGTTTTTAAATAATGTTACATTATGATTAGAATCAAACCTGAACAAGATGTTACAAAGAAATAACAAAATGTTAGAGTCTTTAGATTTTATCATTTATGTCAATCATCTGTTTTCTATAATTTTAATCAACATTTCAGCTACTAACTGTAACAGAACATAAATTAACAGTTATATGACATATTGAGTAAAAATACATGACATGAACATCAAAATGCAATGCAAAATCTTCACAAGGGACATGTGAGGTACTTAACGAGTTAGAAAAGTAAAAAGGTTCAGCAGCTTCGTTTTCTATTTGTTTTTCCTCTTTTCTGGTGGATGGTCCAGGCACTTCAATGATTTTCAGGTCTACAGGAGGATTTTTATTTCATTTCATTTCATTTCATTTTATTGTTTATTTTTACAGGGACAATGCACAATTAAAAGTAATTGCACCAGAACTAGCTAATAGCTAGTTTACATCTGCTGTCCCTGGGCAGGTAAACAAATAAAATAACATACATTATATATACACCACATAAAACATCACGATACATACATGTACATAATATAAAATTTAAAACCAGAATATAAAACAGATAATATACAACACAGTCATTAGTGGTTGCAGATCTGTTGTGATAGTAGCCAGTACTTTAGCTTATTTTTAAAAATTGAGAAGCTATTGAGGGTTCGAATATTTGTAGGTAGGGAATTCCACAACCCCACTACTCTAACTGAAAAAGCTTTTTGGCCAAAGGCTGTTTTTCTGTACTGCGGTACCAAATCTTCCCTGGCAGAGGCTCTAGTCCTACCTGAACTTCCATTATGGGTCACACATCCCTGAAGAGGGGGTGGAGCAAGATTATGAATAATTTTGTACATCAGGCACACATCAGTATAAAATACAAAATTATTCATATTTAAAAAAATTAACCTTTTCAAAATAGTACAATGATGGTAGTCCCTTGTTTTTTTATCTAACACTTTCATGATTTGTTTATGAAGGGAGTACACAGGCTTAAGTGTAGTTGCATCCAAGTTGTTATACAATACGACAAGTGGGGTAGAATTAGAGTATGTACTAAAAGAAGTGCAGCTGATTCAGAGAGCTGGTGCCTGATGCTTTTAAAATTATTCAAAATGAGTTTTACATTATGTATAACCCTTTTTACTTGCTTTTTAAAAGACAGGTGTTGGTCTATTATTATTCCTTAATATTTAACATGCGTCACAAATTTAATTGCTTCACCGTTAAATATGATATCTGGATTCACAGAATTTTGTTTTCGTGCAGTGAAATATGTGCATACAGTTTTACTTACATTTAGAGACAAACAAGATTATTCTTGTTCAAACTTGTATTTCAGCTTACGGATGTCACTGCAAAGAACAAAAATTACTGTTAGTAAAAATGCAATGAACTGAACAGCAATAACAAATGAGCAAATAAAGCAGTAAAAAAAAAAAAATTATAAGAAATTTTAAACTGTGTGTGTGTGTGTGTGTGTGTGTGTGTGTGTGTGTGTGTGTGTGTGTGTGTGTGTGTGTGTGTGTGTGTGTGTGTGTGTGTGTGTGTGTGTGTGTGCATGCTAAATTGTTTTGTCTCATCCTTTCATCTCTCTGGCACTCTCTCTCTCTCTCTCTCTGTGTGTGTGTGTGTGTGTGTCATCAGCTGGAGTGTCCTTGAGAGCCACCAGAGGGCTCTACATCAGACTATTGTCATTCCCTCACAAACTACATCTCCCATTACTCACTCACTGCCTGGACTCTTTCACTCACTGGTTTCCTCATTCACTCACTGTGAAGTTTTTTTTATGTTGTTGCACTGCATTTCTGAGCATTTTCTCTGGTTTCATTGTTTCTTGGATTTTTGCCTGTTTCTTGGATTCCCTTTATGCCTCTGACCCCTGCCTGTTTATTTGTTTGGACTGCCTTCATGTGCTTGATCCTTTGCCTGTGTTTGACTACGATTCTGGATTACTCTAATAAACTGCATTTGGATCCTCACCTTGTCTCGGAGCAGTCCGTAACAGTGTGTCTGTATGTGCACGTGTCAGTGTAACCAATTTATTTTGTGGTGGTTCTGCATTTTGGATGATTTTTTTTGGGGGGGGGGAAATTATGTGTGTGTGTGTGTGTGTGTGTGTGTGTGTGTGTGTGTGTGTGTGTGTGTGTGTGTGTGTGTGTGTGTGTGTGTGTGTGTGTGTGTGTGTGTGTGTGTGTGCGTGCGTGTGTGTGTGGCGAGCATGATAATTTTGCATTGTGGATGTTTTTTGCATTGTTGGAAGTGTGGCATTTTATTTCTGTCTATGTGTTCTGCATTGTTTCTGATTTTGATGATAAATTTTGTATATTTACTATGTGGGATCTCCAGGGACCCCAAAGACAACTAACGTCACTATTTTTTTCCACGCTAACATAAAAACAGCTATCATTACATTTTATTTTATTTTTTTTTTGTAGATCTAGAAAGTGTTTAGAGCCGTAGAAAGTTGCATACCATTTGGACAAAGATCATTTTTTTTAAAAATTGAGCAAAAGTCATTTGCGGGTTAAAAGGACACCGAAGATAATCAGAGGTTAATATGGGATTTAGAAAGTAATGCAATACTTTTTAGAAAGAGTAATTAGTACAGTAATCTAATTACTCTGTTGAAAATGTAATAAGTAAATTCATTACATTTTTAGAGTAACTTACCCAACCTACTGAAGAACTAAAATCTATTTTGTACACTGTAAAAATAGAAGGTGCCTGGAGGAACCTTTTGGGGTTCCTCACTTTGCCACACTGGCGGAACCGTCTGTAGATCCTCTAGACACCCTTTAAAAAGAGGCGGTTCTCTGAGGAACCACACAGGTTTCCTGAGGAACTCTTATATAAGGTACTGTGTAGAACCGCTTTGGGTGCCTCCAGGTACCAATTTTTTTAATTTATTTTTTTAATTTAATTTCATGTTACTGTGGTTACTATTAACTTCTATTATAATAAACAAACTGAACCAAATACAAAATAAGATTTATGTATTTCATATTTTAGATCCATTTTAATACATACACTTCCATGCACTTGGGAAAAAAGCTAGTAATAGATTAATATCAATGAATCCACACAAAAAAAAAAAAAAAACAGTAGGCTACAATACATAAGCAACATGAGTAATCAACCATGTATGTTATAGGCTTTACAAGAAAATCCACATGAACACAAGTACACAGTCAAACAATAAAATTTTACACAGAAAAGTTCATAGTAATAAAGTAGTACTTGCATGTGGTGCAGGTAACTTACTGTAATTCAATGTTGCCTCTGAAATTTTCAGATTATTTTAGAAATGTAGGCCTACTGGTTGTTCTGGGGAAACAAAAGAACAAAGCTGATTATATCCATTCACAACATCATATTTATTGGCTAGTAAAGGGCTTTAAAATGGTATTTAAGAGAATGAGGGCAACTGTAGTAAGTAAACAAAAACAGGCCAAACTATTTTAACCACTTGTGTTATTCTTAACAAACACCACAGCAGGAATCAGCTATTTATTAGTTATATCAGCAATTTGAAGACACAGTTGTACAGAATATGTTGAATTGAATGACTAAAACAATCTAAGACAATAAGTCAATGATTTCCATTTGTTTGATTGTATTTATTTTTTTTTTATTTTTTTTTTGTAAATGTACAATGAAATAACCAAAAAAAAAAGGAGTAGCCTGACGCCCAAGCTTATATTTGCCTACCCTATTTGTTCATTGTTCATTAACGTTATTTCATTAGATTAGTTAGCATCACGGCTAAAACCTTCATGCCACAGGGACATACTGTGCAATAAACGAGTGGTAAACACTGCAAACACGTAGTAATGTATAATCAATTTAGTTTATATATGTATGTGTTTGAATATATAGTGAGATTTATATTTCTTTGGCGAGTTTACAAACCTTGTAACGAGCCGAACAAACGGCTGAAGCTTTGATGAGAGGAGCCGTTATGTTCAAATCCGATGATGATCAGCTGAGCTTTGTTGTGCGCGAGCAGCTCGAGGATCATTGAAGCGATGACAGGAGAGGAATAGCAGCAGTTTTGTGACAGAATAAGACTTTTCTCCTCCTATGTACATCCCGAGTACGGGATACATATGGAGAACTCAGAGGTATCCAGCCCGCAGGGTGGAATGTTTCAACCTCGAGATGGCAAGAGGGGTCTTGCAGAGGGAAAGACACAAGGAGGAGCCTTACCGTGGAAATACACATGTGGGGCTTGCCCAACCATGGAACCATGCACATGTAAACACCTAACCGATCACGAGGGCTGTCCGACCGGGCATGCACTCTGGTGATGGCATCAACAGTGCAGGAGGAACTCAGGGTCTAAGAAGAACTCATCTGAGGGAAATAGCGCACATATCCAGTCCGTGGAGTGGAATGGAGCAGCAAGTGATGACACCGAGCAGGTCCTACTTACTGGCTAGTGGAAGTGAGTACATGAGAGGACACTGGCTCTACCTGGAGACTGTAGAATCTCGAGAATGTGTTGGGTGTCGCCCAGCCTGCAGCTCTGCAGATGTCTGTTAGTGAGGCGCCATGCACTAGAGCCCAAGAGGAAGCCACACTTCGGGTGGAGAGGGCAGTCACACCAAGGGGGGCATGGTTGACCTTGCAGCTGGTATGCCAAAGCAATGGCGTCCACTATCCAGTGAGACAACCTTTGCTTGGAGAAAGCCTTTCCCTTCAGCTTCCCACCATAACAGACAAAGAGCTTGTCTGAGGTCCTGAAACACTGCGTTCTGTCTACTTAAGCACGGAGGGTGCGTATTGGACAGAGCAGTGCCAAGGCTGGGTCTGCCTCCTCCGAGGGCAGCGCTTGCAGGTTCACCACCTGATCCCTGAAAGTAGTGGTGGGAACCTTGCGTACGTATACAGGCCAGGGTTTCAGGATCACGTAAGAGTTAGCCGGCCCGAAATTCCAGGCACGCTTCATCAACTGATAATGCCTGCAGGTCCCCTACCCTCTTGATGGAGGCCAAAGCGACCAGGAGCGCTGTCTTCATAGACAGGAATTTAAGCTCCAGTGATCTCAATGGCTCAAAGGGAGCTCTCTGCAGGGCAGATAAGACCACTGCGAGGTCCCAAGAGGGTATAAGAGGAGAGTGAGGAGGATTTAATCTGCTCACCCCCCTAAGGAACCTGATGACCAGGTCATGCTGTCCTACCGTCTTGACTCCACAAGGTCGTGGTGCGCAGAGATCATGGCCACATAAACCTTCAGGGTGGAAGGAGACAGCCTTCGTTCCAACCCTTCTTGGAGGAAGGAGAGCACAGACCCGATCGGGCATTTTCTGGGATCTTCTCGGAGAGAAGAACACCAGGTGACGAAGAGGGTCCACTTCAGAGCATGGGCATGTCTCATGGACAAGGCTCTAGCTGAAGTGATGGTAGCCATCACCTGAGGTTGCCAAAGGGTGCCCCGTCTCTGAGAAAGGAGGTCCTTCCTCAGAGGAATTGGCCAGGGAGTGGCGGTCGTGAGGAGCACAATTTCGGAGAACCAAGTCCTGGGATATGGGGGAGTTGAGAAAACGAGTTCTCTCAGCCTCCCGCATATCAGCCAGGTGATCGTGCAGTGACCTTCGTCACCCATAGAGCGAGGTTGGTGACAGTGCACAGCTTTTGCATGAGCCCTGGGTCAGCCCCGCCCTCGTGCATGTCCCTGAGCACCTTCGCCTGATGGACTTGAAGGATGGCCATGGTATGCAAAGCAGAGGCGGCCTGACCCGTAGCTCAGTAGGCCTTCGCCACGAGAGTGGCGGAGAACCTACAGGCCTTGGAGGGGTGCTTTGGGTCACCACGCCAGGTGGAGGCGCTCTGGGGACACAATTGCATCGCCACATCGTGCTCCACCGGGGGGACCCCAGTGTACCATTCACACGCTACCCCCAGGAACCAATCATCCAGTCTTGAGCACTCGGGGGAGGGGGGAGGGCGGCGGGTGCCACTCCAACCCGATGCTCTCACCTGCCCGACTGCCTCTGGACTCGGGCAATGCTGGAACTCCCGAGGGAGGCAACACAGCCGAATCCTCATCTCCAGAGGAATCAAGCCTGCCTTGTGATGCTGTGAGAGACATAGCATAATCCCCCAGAGCCCCGAATGAAACACTGGGTCCCCAAGTGGAACCAGCTTCACCGGGAAGCTCCACGGCTTGCGATGTGCAGGGGGGTGTGGCCTGAGGAAAACTCATTGGGTTGTTCCACACCGTAAACCTCAGATCACCCTGGCCCCCAGCCAAAGTATCCCTTCTTGAGGAGGAGATAGATTGGGGTGTGGCAGAGGGGACTCATTGAGTCTCGACCTTAACACTGCGATGGCCATGTTCCCGCAATAGGAACATGACTCATCCACGAGCGGTGCCTGAGCGTGATTAAAGCCCAAACACACTAGGCAGCGCTCGTGACCGTCAGAAGGATGGACCATGCGCCCACATCCAGAAACACACGGGCGAGACATAAAAGATGTGCCCGTGCAGCTCTTTTAGAAAAGGAAAAACTCTTTCAGCATTGCTGAAGTGCCAAAGGAGGAACACGATCCGCGTGCAAGCCACTGCACAGACCAGCAGCAGGATCGACCAACGACAACTGAAGAGCACTCCTTTCTTGAAGAAGGCGAAGGAGAAGCACATACACACTTCGGCTCCGAAGCAGAAACATAATGCGAGATTGGTATCAGGTAGGTTTAGGGTTTAGTTTAGATGTACGTTATTTTAAAATGGAGCATTACGCTTTTGGCGCCACTCACTGGACATCTCACTGTAAAACTGTCGCGAAACCTGCGCGACGCAACGTATTATGCGTTTTGCAAAAATGTTGCAAAAAGTACATTTTTCTAATGAGCCTGGGCTGATTGTAACATATTTAAAAGTAAGTTTCCCCAACACTGCAAATGACACTAAAATAATCCAATAAACATTAATTAAATTAAACAACATAAGATGTAACATAAAACCCTAAAGTACATAAATGACTAGGGAAAAAACAACTAAGAAGAAATAATTATTTAAATGAAAAACCATCAAATGTAAAGAATTCCGGGAATGTCAATTTATGTTTTTTCACTGTATCAGATGACTTGTTCTTTTTTACCCCAAAATTGTAAAATTAACTATATTTTACTGCAAAATGTCCCATTAGATTTATTACAGTTTTTCACTGCAGTGAACAAATGAACAATTAACATGTTTAACTGTAGCATTTTTACTCTACTACATTTAATTGTGATCATTTTTTCAATGGATCATTCCTGCGGGATGATGGTGAACAAGTGATTCTGAACAAGAATCAGTGGCCTTTACAAGAAACATAAGTGCTTCTTTCTTTCCGGAGGGCTTTTGGTTCATCGACACGACCTCGAGTCACCAGTCCGCAGCCCTCGCCCGTGTCGCTCCATGTAAGATTGACCTCTCCAGCTAATGGGAGGAAACACTCAAACAGACAATTAAATGGGGCCACTTGTGTTGTTGAAAATGGAAATCTTCCATTGAAATTAAGCTTGGAGCGCTCTGAGTGCTAAGTTTCCCTCCAGAACAAAAGAGGGAGCAAAATACCCCGGTCTAAGAAAATGACTTCAATTAGCCATAATGTTAATCACCATAGCTCAGAACAAAAAAAGTCAAGCTGGGAAATCCCTTGATGGAAATTGTTATAATTGCCCCTAACTACAGGGAAGAATATTTCACTGCTCTTAATTACATGTGACTTAATATTTAAATATACCATTTGCCAGGGTTTCAAAGTACCTTAATCATGCCCATTAATTTTTAATATCTAACATTTGGAGTGGCAGCGTGCACAGATAAACACCTTTTACAGTTTGACTGGTTACAAGCGGCAGGTAAGAGTAACAGAATGTCAGCCTTTCATTATTCATGAGGCCTCGCTGACAGAACGGGAACGCTCCGACAGGAACAGGTAATTGTGCCGTCCACCGAGGTGGTAGGGAATAATCAATAGCGTAGAGACTCGAGACGAAATCCATTCAGTCCTGCCTCATTCACTGTCACCGCCACATATACACTGTAGACAGATACATAGGCATAATGTCATTATAGCAAAATAAACCGGGAAAAGAGTTAAAAATGGTGACTGTACATCATTCATTATTATACAGCTACTTATCCAATGAATAAATAGGTGGACATGAAATGTTGGTTTGAAAGTGTTTTTTCAATTTGAGGAAAAGGAGAGCAGAGGAAGAGGAGAGGAACATATTAGAGACATGGTACAGCGGTTTATAGTGGTCATTATACAACAATAGTGTTCATTATGCAACAATATTTATTTTGAACACAGAATGTTGCAATTCACTAATCACAATCAATTAGAGCTGTGTAATAAAACAGTATAATATATAAAATGGAAAGTATAAGTAATCAGTGCAGGTACAACGTGCATAGCAAACAGTGGAAATTATATGGTAACCAGTTTCTGACATATTAAACAATTATTAAATAGGACAATCCTGGAAAAGCTCTTTGTATTCATGTTGGTTTCATGTGAAATACTTTTACCATTTTTTTAAGTTTATTGAATTTAATGACTCTAAAATTTCAAGTGGTGTAACCATCAACTAAAAAGTTACAGTTTTTTTCGATTGTGAAACGACAGTGAGCACAACTGGAGCTACATGTGCAAAACTCTAACTACAGTCTGCACTACCAACAGTCACCTGAGCTAAACAGTTCACATCACCTGCAAAACTCATTCCAAGCAACACAACTCTTAACACATGGCTCAAAACAGGCTTAGTGCAGCCAAACACTATGCACAACCCTCACTGAGATAACACACACTGTCACTCAGAACACACTGAGAGTAAAAACACTAGCATCAAACACCAATACAGAAAATACAAACTTTTCATCTTTACAGTTTGAACAATTTCAGGGACTTCATACAAAGTAATATTTTCTGACATTCTTTCACATGATTTATTTAAATTTTTAGAACATAACAATTCTTTAAGATCCATGAAAATTAGCAGTTTGCTTCAATAGTCTGTAGTAATTTACGGAATTACAGTAATGAGAAAAAAAAGGTAGAAACTAAAAGTACATACTGTAATTCGAACAAATAACAAACAAGACACCTGCTTAGCCTTTCAGCTGAAATTGCAATCAGCAGTGTTTGAAAGGCACAAGGCTGAAGTCTATTTTAATTTGAATGTGTGGTTCACAGTTTTGACAGCAGTGTGTTAGCATTTGAACAAAGTGCTGTAAATCCACAGTGTTGTGCAGGTTGTGGTTAAAGTCATGGGATAAGTGTGTAGAGTTTTGAAAACTGTGCTTAAGCAATGAAAAACGAACTAGAGTTTGGTCCACATGAACTGCTGCTGTGCAGACTGTAGTTAGAGTTTTGCACATGTAGCTCCAGTTGTGCTCACTGTCGTTTAGCAATCGAAAAAAACTGTAATAGCATATTTTCCTTACACTTTTACGTATAATTAAAATCGTAAATATTATCATAATCATTGATGTGAAAAAGATTTTAAATACATATTATTAATGTATTATTTATTTATTTAGAAATATAATAAATGTTTAATCTATAAATACATTTTTGGGAGTTGCAACGTATGACATTTTACCAGGTCAAATTATTTAATATTTTAAGAGAAATTGAGTAATTTACAGTTTTATGAATTATTATTATTATTATTATTATTACCAGATTATTTTGATAGTGGCTGGTTCTGAAAATACGAGAACGTTTTTGCAGCAATATTTTATTTTGAGATGATTTGAGAGCTTTTAATTTGAAAAGTTCTGAAATACATTCAAAAGAGTCTGTGGATCGCTTCGTTACAGATAAGACACACAGGCTTTGCATTCACAAAACTAGGTAGGATGAACGCATAGTTGTCTTTCCATTCTTCTTTATATGCCCTATTTTCGCTGTCAACTTTCCTCTTTAGACTCTTTGATAGTGCCATTTTCTCTCACCAGCTAGCTTAAATGTTAACATCACTTTGCACAATACATAATAGCGTACTGCCAGCATGCAAACAATAAAAAAAAAAAATGCAGTTTAGTACGTGAGGATGCCGAGGAATAATTCTGAGTGTAGGCTACGTCAAATAAGTATTACAATAAGTTAGGCTCCATTGTGTAACAAGCAAATTAAAATTATTCACATTTATTATTCACAATATGGAAACATAGTTTGTTAAGAGCATGACTCAACATGCCATTAATGGGCTTATTCAAGTCCTCTTTTATTTTTTGAGTTCTTTTTATCCTTTCCACATCTCCCACATATGTGTGTTTTAGCAAGGCGGTCTGTGTTGCAAGTCACTACTGCTTTATTAATTTATCAAGTGTAAAACCCGGAAACCGTCACACAAATGTGGCTTTTTGTTAATGACTGTCCTACTACAGGATTTAACACAGAGTAACAGCTCACTACTAGTTACAAAAGACACTGTAACAGTCTGTCACAGGTAATTCTA
Organism: Gila orcuttii; assembly: GCA_026230005.1. NCBI lineage: Eukaryota > Metazoa > Chordata > Actinopteri > Cypriniformes > Leuciscidae > Gila > Gila orcuttii. Next base: position 30,845,529 of record JAPDVR010000023.1, read on the forward strand.
GTTGCATTTTTCATCAATTAATTTCTTAAACTATCATTTGACTATGTTCTGGCCCGCCATCCAGTGGCGAAAATCTTTTTGGCCCGATGACAAACTTACTTGCCGACCCCTGCTCTATGTTATCTAAATTAAAACGTAATAAATACTATATAGACAAAAACAAAACAAAATTAAATTAAAATGATAATTTTAATGTTTTAGATTATTAAAATTATTTTAGATTATTAAAACTAATAATCTAATTTAAAATATTAACAAAAAATATGATAGTAGGCCTATATCAGTGATAATAAAATAAAACTAATGGGATCAACAAATAACAAAACAAGAAAAACGGTTTTGAAGTTTTGAATGTGTGGTCACTGATCTGTACATAATGTGTCTAGAGCAGTCTGGCGAATTAATGACACATGAGCGAATCACAATAAGATATGTAAAGAACAATAGGCACATAGATTGTGATGATCTCTCTCTCTCTCTCTCTCTCTCTCTCTCCCTCTCTCTCTCTCTCTCTCCCTCTCTCTCTCTCTCTCTCTCCCTCTCTCCCTCTCTCTCTCTCTCTCTCTCCCTCTCTCTCTCTCTCTCTCTCTCTCTGTCTCTGTCTCTGTCTCTCTCTCAGGGGTCATTACTGCTCCTGCGCCTGCTGGTCATTAGAGAATCTCGGAGTTCTTTAAGCTCTGTAGCAGGGGTGCTAACCCCAGTGTCCTGGCTATAGTCCAACGAAGGCTCTTTCTCAATCTGGCCACCTTAATCATGCCCTTGTCTAATTGGCTAAATTAGTCAGTGCCTCTGCACCCCAGCTGAGACAAAGCTCGAACCTGTCGGCCTAATCCAAACTCTGCTCTGCGCCTGTAGTTTAACGAAGGGCTTTCACACAAGGTTGGGTCTGGGTAATTGAAGGTCAGAACACAAATAACATGTTTTGCAAAGGCTATTGATGAAGTGCTCTACAATTCATTAGAATTAGCTTTAACAATATGAGAAAAAATGGGGTAAAATCATATTCTCTAAACTTGGCGGTCGAGCTAATGCTAAGCAAAAGACAAAGGTCAGAATTTCACGGGTGGCCCCAAGGAGTCTCGGCCCCTCACGCCGTCTCTCCTCCACTGTTGTCTGAAACTCGATGAAGCACCGCTGCTATAAACTCGGCAAGGGTCTCTTTCTCTCTGTCTCTCTCTTTCTCAGAGTAGTTTGCAGTTGCCAGCGGGTCGGTCTCTCAGTATGTGTGCGACCGTAGGGAGTGCACGTTTAATTGGCTCTCATTTCCACAGTCACCTGACTTATTCATCAGTCCAGCGTTTCCACCTTTTCCTCACATCTTTTCCATAATTTCTTCATTCTTTTCTTCTGTTTTCTACGTCGATCCATTCTTTATGTGTGCAGCTGTTGGCTCCACATCTAGAGCCGTGTTTCTTTGATGGAAAGCACATGGTCAGGTATTGTCCAGCAGTGTTGTGGAGGAACATCTCAGCAAGCTTAAAACATTTCACAATGTTGCATTATGGTTGCAGATAGGTTACGTTAGTATTAAAAAATAAAAAGTATTACTCTTATTATGTGGCATTTTTGGTCTTTTGTAACTCCCCGCCAGCCTCAGAATTTTTTATAATTTTCACAAAATGTTCATGGCCCTCAGAATATTTTGTTGTATGAATATCTGAACATGCAATATGTCAAAAAGAAAGAACAGACCCTCTGCTTTTAAACAACAACAACATCGTTTTATTCTAGCTTCATCCATTCTTTTGTATCAACACTTGAAAAAAAAGCAACATTTTGAGCAAAAAGCTAAGAAAATCATGTTTTTGTCAAAAACTACATCCAGATCTGATTTAGAATGATAATAAAACATAGATGGAGCGGATCGAGTCCATCAACACCCCCAAAGCTTCACAGTCCTATAGCTCATCCTGGGTCGACATTTCATTCAGTTTTGATTTATATTCTGTTTAATGTTGGTGAACGCGTTATTTTACATATGCATATGATTACATATGATATCACTTGTTTCTGCATATTTTTTTTACATGTGTTTTGATCAGGAGACTCAGTACTCTTTCAGAAGATGGGTAATAGTCCCCCTATTGTATAACTGTGAAAACACAGGGAAATTCCGTCAACACCGAGGAAGTGTTTTCTCACAAATGACAGAAATGGCCGCCAATGGCGGGGAAAGAGATATAAAAATAAATAAATAAATAAATAAATAAAATAATTCATTCTTTTTTATCAACACTTGAATATGGGCAAGTGAAAAAATATGAACAATAACCGGATATTGCACCACCTTGGAAACAACTTTCCTTTTTGCTCAACACCAAACCCTTCTCCTTTATCTGCCTGGACTCATTCCAGTATATAGGCTATATGACCCCGTCTGTAATGGTGGCTGTTTCAGAGGAACGCAAGTGGGATCCAGATGCAGCAAACATTTATTCAAACAAACATAATAAAAGTAAATCCAGGCAAAACTGATAAATGCAGACACTGGCAAGGAAGACAAACAAAACTGACAACAAGCGCACACATAACATCCATAGAAGGACAACACCAGACAAAGAACATGAGAAACACTTTTGTACATATACACTCAAGGGGAGATTGGCAAACAATACACTCCTGGGAACAATCATGAACTTATCAATAAGAAAAACTACAAAGGTCTACAAAACATGGCACAGAACTGGAAATAACATAAAAGTCCACACAAGACAAGGGGAACACAAGACAGGAATCATGACACCTTCATAATCCAATCAATTCTCGATGAATTAAAAGTTTTGCCCTATATTTTTTTCTCATTCCCATGAACATACGTATAATTACGAAGTAAAATGTGTTTTGAACGTTTGCTTAGCTTGACTGTCTTTCTACTTAAGACTCAAATACACAACTTTTGCCCATATTTTTGCCCCGACTTGCAGTCTAGACGACTGGAGGGAAGTTGCGGAAAATCAGAACCAGTCTGCAGATTCCAGACAGTGTGAGTTGACAGATTTCACAGAAATTTGTGCAGTGTTTGATAGTCACAGACTCCAATTTTAAGCTTCAGACTTTGATTCCATATAGTATAGTATAGGAATCATAGTCGATTTTGTTTTAATTTGTCATGCAACTCCTAACAAAGAGGCGCGTATTTCTGTGCGAGTTTGTTGTGTTCGGAATGAATTGAACATCTGGTAGTGTCCGATCCCTTGTTTTTTCTCTGTAACCATTTACAATGTCAGTAAGTGTGATGATGCGTAATGTTTTTAAAGAATCTTTTCAGATTATATAAGTTATGCAGTGTATTCCAGCCACGGTTTGGGGGTCGCTTTATCAGCTATTACCCCATCATGTTGAGGCCTTATCTTTCAAAATTCAAGACATCACCAGTAAGTGGCGTTTGAGGGTGGAGAGAAGAAGGAAGGAAGAGGAGGAGAAGGAAGGAAGAGGACGAGAAGAGTGGGGGATTACACCATTCTCTAATCAAACTCGCCTCAGTGCTCTTGTTCAATCAGACACCTGCTATTAAGTTGATAAATACGCTTTTCACAGTGTGGGGTGGCACTCGTTGAGTAGCCCTGGATACCATGCTGCCATCCTAAATCCTCACGGGCAGGGTTCTAGCCTTTAAACATCTCTTTTCCTATTATCTTACATTTCACAGACAGCACCAGAATACGAGCGAATGCCTAGCCAGACCGGGACGTCGCACCATATCAGTGGCACACCACAATCAGGGCTGAGTGCATCCGAGAGCAGGGGTGGATTTCGCATCTCCATTAGTACTTTGTCTTCCCTTTTTATTCCTTTAGTGGTAATGAAGGAAAAACGGTAGAGTGTCTCTCTATGGGGCGAGATGCAACTCGTCCCCCTTAATCTCTTGTCTTGGCTTTTCAGCGCCGGCGGGTGCCCCGCGCCGGGGTGGCCCGAGAGGATGCCCACCCGCTGGGAATCTTACTCAGCGCGGCGTCAGGCCCACTGCGGCGCCTGATAAACTCTAAATAGGCACCGTCACAAGAGAGTCTCCGTGTGTGCGAGACAGTGTTTGCCACATTTGAGGTTTTAAGGGTGCTGCAGGTACAGAAATGTCACACGGCTCCATTGTATAGCCGGGACCATTGTGCGAGAGCATTAGCTGTTCCACTTGTTCTTTCTCTCTCCGCAGGGGTACTGACACTCTCTCTGGGTTTCATCACCCCTCGGACACAACGACTCTGTGTAAAGCCGAGCTGGACGCCTGTGCCGTGCGGCGCAGGGTTGCTTTGTACCGTCACAGATATAAAAGACAAGAGATCTTCGCGGTGATGATCCGTGTTGCTTCTAATGTGCTTTATCTGATCGGTGTGAGACATCGGGCTGGTAATCTTGCATAAGTCTTTACTTGCAGGTTTCTTATTAAAGCACAAGGCTTGGACTGTTTCCTGTATCTGATCATAGGATTAAGCTCTTCTGATACAAGAACAAATTACAATGATCTCCCATCACGATCCAGACACCTGAATCTGCTTTTTAAAATGTAAAATGTGCTTGTCTACACCACGCATCAGGATAAATGCCCAGATATGTTGGTTATCTCCATCTTTTGATATTCGTTTGATTAGTTACTGCTGCCATTACCAAAAGAACATGTACTGAACACAAGAACCATACAGTTGAAAGAAGTCTCTTATATTCACCAAATTAACCAACTCGTATATTTTAAAATGTAATTTATTTCAGTGCTGGTAAAGCTGAATTTTCAGCATTATTACTCCAGTCTTCAGTGTCACATGATCCTTTAGAAATCATTCTAATATGCTGATTTGCTTTCTCGTGTTGTGCTGTTTCATATTTTGTGGAAACTGTGGTATATCTTCTCTTTAGGATTTTTTGATGAATAGAAAGTTCAAAAGAGCAGCATTTATTTGAAATAGATTTTTTGGGTTACACTTTATGTTAAGATGACGTAGTTACATTGTGTTTACTTAAGTACTGAGCAATATTAATAAACTACATGTACTTACTATAGAGTTAGGGTTTGGCTTAGGGTTAGTTACCTGTTTTTACATGTACATGTAGTAACGTGTAACTATGTCACCTTAAAAAGTGTTACTGATTTTTGTAACAATTTAAAATGATTTACTGTCACTTTTGATCTATTTTATGCAGCCTTGCTAAATTAAAGTATTACTTTCTTAATAATAATAAAATAAATAAACAAATAAAAAACACTGACCCTAGATTTGATAATGATAATATATGACAAACCTCTTCATCAAGAATTTTTTTGGTCAATCAAGATATTTCTCATTTTTGATGGCCCTTTTTTGCAAACTTGAAACTTTTTCAGTGACTAAATATAATTAAATGCACTGATAATCTAGATTTGTATGTATCATGACGCACAATAATGTTAGATTATCTTCCAGAAATTATTTTTTTTGCAAATGTTTCCCTCCCCTAGAATGACCTATATAATCTTACAATGTTTAAAAGAAAATCAATTAATCATCTGTTTGTAGATCTTATTTTTGATGAAAAAAACGAGAAAAGTATTATTTGCATTATACTTGCATGAAATCTGATTTTCATGTGACTGAAATTCAGTTTCCAGAGATTCTTTAGAGGTGTTATTATATTTCAGCAAAAAATTTTGAATAAATATTTTGAATTCAAACCGATTTCAGTCAAATCCCAAAAGAGAAGCCATAGCGACCTGCTTATTTCAAGTGTTGTTTCAATCGTGCTAGTCTTTACATTTCACAGTGAAAATGTTTTTCTCTTAAAACAACCTCAAAACCTTGGAAAGAGGCAATTTCCCTCGTTTGGGGTGAAAACATAAAAACAAGAATATCAAGTGTCTGTTGGTCCTCTTCAGACGTTCTCCACATTCTCCTGTTGCTTCAAAGCCAAAATTCATAACTTTGTGGTTAAAGTTCAAACCCTTTGGAAAAAGAAGACTATGAAAGAAAAAAAAAGGTGGAACAACATTGAATTGGAGTTCAGAAGCTGGAGTTGGCATATGTCACTGATTGAGTTGCACAGTCAAAGGGAGGAGGCGTCTGGCCCATCAGGAGTCTGTTGGCTGGATCTGCTCTCATACTTGAGTGGAATCCATCATGCGTGGAGGGGCCTAACTGAAGCGAGCTCGACCCAGTCCGAGCCAGACTTCAGATAAGCGATCAGAGCCAGGTCTTGGCCACTATATCACCGGCACTGAATGAACAACCCCACGTTGACCCAACTAGGGGAGGAAAACACATGTTCTCCGGCTCGACTCTGGCTGGCTACCTGCAGAGAGGGCTGGGAATTCCTCCAGCGGGAGGCCAAGGGGGTTGCAGAGGAAGAGGAACGCTATCCCTACCGCTCGCTGGGTAGCCATTAGTGTGTCTGTGTGTGTGTGTGTGTGTGTGTGTGTGTGTGTGTGTGTGTGTGTGTGTGTGCGCGCACCGAGAGGAGAAATACATGGATGCACATTTCTACTACAGCATTTAACCATGAGCCCAACCCGTCACTGCCGTATAATTGATATTTGCTGTATGAATTATATGAACAGGGTCGATGGGAAGGAACAGGATGGAGATGTGGGATTATGCACACCATATATCATTTCAGAAATCTTAACAAAGTCATTTTCTTTTGATCTTGGCATCTATAAATAGATAGAAACAAGGGTTATTATAGTTTTGAAAATGTCACTTTTTATTTTGTTTTGTATTCTGATTTTCAATTTTAATTTAGTTTAAATTGATCATATTTAATTGTAGTAATATTATATTTTTTTCATTTATCTAATTTATTAATTTATAATAATGTTATGCAGTTTTTGTTTCTAATTTAGCACTAATTTAGTTTTAGTTAAGTTTTCATTCCTTTTCAAACTCCCATTGTATCTATTTTAGTCAAATGTTGTATTTTATTTTTTAATTTATTGGGAAAAGGACTAAATTTAGTTTTGTTTATTTTACTTCACTAGTAGTTTTCATTAATTAAAACAGCAACATAAATTGTACCATTATCAAATGTCTAAGTGGGTTAGATAGGCTTTGAAAATGTATTTTATTTTATTTTATTTTAATTTTTTTATATAATTATTTGTTGTTTTAAGAAAACTGGTCATATTCTAATTTAGTAACACACATTTTAGTTTGTTTAGTTTTCCTTAGCTTTTGCTCTCATTTTTATATATTTTCTTTAATATAAAAAAATGGTATTGAATATTTACCATATTTTTGTACCATGGCATAACCCTTATATATTCCATAGAACCAAAAAAGGTAACATAATGATACTGTTTTTAAAAAATACCATGGTACTTACATGTTAAAATACATAGTAATGCCATGGTAATTTAGTATATCATTGTATCTACTTGTGGGTTTAAAAATACAATACAATACAAATACAATACACACGAAAAATACAATAGTACAGAATTTTTACTGTATTTATATAACATGGTATTTATTTGTTGTATTTGGTATGATATATGTATACATATATTTAATATTTACTTTATTTAATGAAACTATTTTTCATCTTTATAATAGTTTTCCATAACAACGACCTTGTTAGATAAACACACATACAGTATGGCTTTATGAGTTAATATATGTGGGCACTTCTTTGAAATCGCTGAGCTGCTTGACTTTGCTATCGCAAATCATGTGTTCCTCTTTTGCTCTGCTCAGCGAGGACCAGCGTTACCCGTTGTTTTTTTATTGTCCGTAAAATTTTCGCCACCCTCCCAACATATGTGGGATATGTAGCTGCTTTGTCCATCATCGCCTCCATTTTGGGATTTTTTTTTAATGGGATATCACTTCCATTTCATATTACAATGGCTTAGATCTGTGTATGATATGTTGTTGAACTTGTAGAGACCAGAAAAATAATATTTGTGTGTGTGTGCAGGAGTAGAGGAGCCATTGAAGCAGGAGGAGTACTGGTCGAATGGAGAATGTGTCTGTCAGTGGGTGGGGCCAAGGGAAGAGGCGGGGTATTGAAATGAGCCCCATGAGAGAGAACGGGGAGGGGGGCGGTACCTTCGGCCCCAGTTATTTACTTTGACCCTCAATCAATGGGGTGTACTCACAGGGCACATGCCAAACTCCCCAGGCGGGCGGAGCTGCTCTGGCCCTTCCTTCACCTCCACATGTTTCCATCTCAAACACAACTCATAATACCTCATGCAGAAATCACTACTTCAGGGACGGTCTGTAGTACAACTATTGATATTTGCTGTAAGAATTATAGGAACAGGGTTGATGGGAAGGAAAAGGGTGGATGTCTGGTATCCTGCACACCGTATAGAATTTCAGAAAATGTTAACAAAGTCCCCTTATTTTGAACTTGGTGTCTTTAGACAGATACAAGGGTTATAATATAGTTGAAAATGTAACTTTTTAGTTTTATTTTGTTAGTATTCTCAATTTCAATTTTAGTGTTTAATTGTTCATAAGGAGGTGTTTTGGATCTTGTGAAACGACCAGTTTTAGTTTTGTTTGTATTTTGTTTCAGTAATACTTGTAGTTTTCGTTCCTTAAAACAGCAACACAAGTTGTACTATTAGCCAATGTCCAAGTGGGTTGGGTAGGCTTTTTATTATTATTTTATTTTACTTAACTTTACTTTATTATTTTATTTTTTATAATTGAAAAAATATTATAGTACAGAATGTTTACTGCATTTATAAAATATGGTATTTACACTAGGCCTACCCCAATCTAACTGGAATAATAGCATGGTGCTGCAATTGAATGTAAAAAAAAAGAAAAAAATGTTGTACCATGGTATTTTGATACTTTCCGTATTTTTAAACTTTATGTTTACATAAAAGACTTACTGCAAGATAATTCCAAAAATACCCTGGTTTTACCATGGTAGTATTGTCAAAACAAACTTTCAGAAGCTTGGAACTGAATCATTACCACATAATTACCTATAATTACCAGTAATTTTATTTTTTGAAAACCAAATTATTATTAATTTATAATAATATACAGGTTTTGATTCTAAACGGGCGGAGCTGGTCTGCCCCTTCCTTCACCCCCACATCCATGATTCCATCCAAAAAAACATTTACAATTCCTCATAACAGCTCACATAGAAATCACTACTTCAGTGACGGTCTGTTGTACAACTAACCCAAACCAGCAGCTCAGTCCCATCAGATGTATGTTTATTCCTTAAAACGGTGGTTCTCAGTTGGATTTGTTTTGCTATGCTTACTACACACGTTCACATGCATGTAATTATTTGCTATTAGCATCATTGACCGTATCACGACAGATCTGTGATTCACGTTTAGGTGGTGAACGACTAGTTGAGCACCACTGGACTAAACAAGCACAGTGCCATCATGATCTCGAATAACCGAGATTACAAAAGCACATTATTAGAGAGTTTCTGAGGACGAGGCTAATTGCCCCGGGTATAGCGTCTACGGCGGAGTTCGAGGAAAATCGCACTTCTGATGCCGTGCGGTAGCTGGAGGACACAATTATCCAAATCAATTTCAGCAACAAACTCCGCTATTGCAGGAGCCATTAAAATTTAATCCTAAATAAACTGAACATTTGTAATTCGGCGAGACAATTTCATAAACGTGTGTAAAACTATCTGATAAATTATGCATGGCTTCAACTTCAACGCATAAATAAACGGGCAATTAAAAGCAGCATTATGTAGAGGGAAATGGAGAGAGAGGGAAACAGTTTTAAGATGTTAATTATTCAAATGAGGGACGGAGCTCAACACTACCTGCCTGCCATTGATGTGATCAAGGTGATTAATATGGCGCTATTAGTACAGTGATCCCATTGCAGTGGCAAGGGACGGCCTTGATTTATTTACTTTGTACAATTAGGCTATGTGATTAGGAGTGCAAACATAATTGGATTTTCAAGACCCGTACGCATGTAATTAGAACGGCAATGCATCTTCCTTTGTGATCTGAGCTGAAGGGCTACTGGGTGAAGGCTGAGTTTAACCCCTGTTAGTGGCGGAAGACGACTCGCAAGCGTCGCCTTGAACGAGGATCAGAGAGCCGCTACGTGCCGCTTAATTGATTGTACAGTCTTGTCAGAGTGTCACAGAGGCAGAAAGCGAGTGATATGAAAGCGTGGGAGAGATGGCTGCGGGGGGAATTACATCCGCCGCACGTATTGCCCTCGCCGCGGTTAGCCATGACGGGATACGGGCAGGTGAAACCCGCCACTGCACCACACTGGATGTGACACCCCTGTGTTAGAGCAGACGCCAACCGCCTCCATGTCATTTCAATTACCACCTCAGAGGTGCAGCAACCTAAGGAGACGAGGAATCAATGTTTTCACTCATTTACCCGTCCTTAATTAAAACACTGTGGATCTGGATTGGTTGCAAGGCTTCATTTAGCCCTTATGAAACAGTACAGTCACTGTACAGAGATGGTAATATCATGGGTATTTACAGGATACTCCATGGTACTTCGAAGGTAGTTTGATATGTATCACAGTATTTAAATATCAGGCCTAATCCAGTGTAATTTAAATAATATTACAGGACAATGATACTGTGGTATCATTGCATCTACATGGTAGGCACTTCCTAAGGTTATTTAACAAATGCCACAGTATTAAATGTTTAGGCACATATGTTGTACTGGTATCATGTAAAATAAATATACCATGGTACTTTGATATATATATATATATATATATATATATATATATATATATATATATATATATATATATATATATATATATATATATATATATATATATATATATATATATATCATTGTATCTACATGAAAGGCCTAAAAATTATTTCAAAATACCATGGAATAGATAGTATTGTACTATGTACTATGTACTACAACATTGTACTATGCACAAAATGCATAGAATATTTACCATATTTATATACCATGGAATAACTATTTTATATACCATAATACCATGTAAAAAAAAAAAGAAGGTAAATCATGATACTGCATTTAAAAATATCATGGTACTTACATAGTATAATGTCACAAAATACACAGTAATAGTACTTTAGTATATATTATTGTATCTACTTGTAGCTGAGTAATTAAAAAAATACCACAGTACTGAACGTTTACCAAATGTATATATCATATGGTATTTATATACTAGGCCTACCCTAGTAATGGTACTGCAATGGTATATCAAAAAAAATATTGTTGTACCATGGTATTATGATAATTTCCATATTTATTAGCTTTATTTTTACACAAAAGACCAACTACAAGATAACCCACCACCCCCCCATCCCCCCCCCCCCCCCCAAAAAAAAAAAAAGAAACACAAACAAACAAACAAAAAAAAAACAACAAAAAAATCCTTGGTACTATTGTTAAAACAAAATTTCAGTACTTTGGTACTGAATAATTTCCACATTTAAATACTATGGTAAAATGTAAAAAAAAAAAAAAATAGTATTACAACTGTAATATGATATATACCATGGCATGGACATGGTATATAAAAACACAAGTATGTGTGCTTCATTTAAATTAATAAATAAACAAACAAATAATCATCATTCTTACAGAGAATATAAACTTTTGTGGTAACCATGACATTTTTTTTTTTTTTTCGCAGTATGCAACGCAAGAATTAGAGGTTTGTGACCAGCGGTTGCAGGATTGGACACATTTTGAGTTTAAAGGGGGACGGCTCTGAGTCAGCTGGGCATCCAGTGTGATTGCCGGCCCCGGGCCCTCAATGGAAAGTTGTGGAGAGAAGCTGTGGTTGCCAGGCACCTCCTGAGGTGACTCTATCAGAGCCAGTCAAGCCTGAAATCAATCACTCAAACCTATCAAAGGCTGCCCTGCCCCACCATTGTGAACCAGCCATCTGGGCCTCTGCAAACTGTCTGCGTTAGTGTGTGTGTGTGTCTGTGTGTGTGTGTGTGTGTGTGTGTGTGTGTATCTGCATGTGTAACTAAATGAATAGAGGTGTTTATGACAGTTACCACCATTGCACACAGGTTTTTGCGTCTGTGAAACATTCACTTCACGCTCATTCATGGCACTTCTAGGATGGACGGTGACATAATAGCTGAAGTCTGCAGTTGACGTTCATTAGGAACCCCAGTATTTGGCATCAAGGTCTGCTGTTCAGCTCCCTAACCAGCTGCAAGGGGTGATGGGGGCGATGGGGCCGGCCACGGGCAGCTCTCCCAGGCTTGCCGCTGACCAAACCAACTAACTGTCCTGCTGCAGAACATGGGGCTAAACACACAGCGTCCGCCATTGGAGGGCAGTAGAACACAGAGCATTTATCAGTGTGTGTTTCTCCACTGTAGTCTCACACATTGTGCTCTGACTAGGGGCCGCTCACAGCGGAGCCAAAGCCTGGAAGGACTGCGGAGAGGTCAGGTCGGTGGATGGGTCGGTAGCGGCTGAAGAAACTAGAAATATTCTGTGAAAATTGAAATAGGTTACCAGTTTTTTAGAGACGTTCTTATGTGTGTTAGCTCAAGAATAAGACCTTTTTTACGTACATTACGAAATAACTCTTCAATTGTTCTTCCTTCAAAAATGATGGAAGAGCTTTAGTTTTGTTTGAATTGGATGGATCTGCATTTTTATGGCATTTCCCGCAGCTCCAACTGCAATCAGAAAATGCTAATTTTATGACCAACTGTATTTTCTGCAATGGCACTTGGAAAGATCAAAGCTATTACAAAATGAACGTAACACAGCGGAGGTGCGTGCAGTTTATTACTCCAGTCGCAGTGTAATATAGACAATCCTTCAAAATCTCCCTGAGACGAACTAACCACGCGAGTGCAGACGGACACACACACACATACACACTGGATTCAAAGCGCTGCTGTCCCTGATCAATGATTCAATAAGTCTGACACCTTTCTGCTCTAATACCTGCTCTGAAAATCCCCTTATATTCATTGGGTTGATTATCTATTATTCCATAAATTGAGATATAAAGCCTAGTTTATCTCTGTTCAGAATTGGATTACCTGTACATGGCCATGGTGGTAAATCTCCAATCTCTGTCTTTTATCGGATAATATCAGTGTTTTATGGCAAATCTAATTTTAGTTAGCAATATATGTGTATACTATGGATCATTAATAGAGATATACTGTGATCCTGAAACGTCCTTCCTTTTGCTTTCATGAGAAAACTCAATACTAAAAATAGTAGTTAACATAACATATCGCCTGCATGTTTTATTAAAAAAATAAAAAATATAAATGTCTTTCATTTAGTAAAAGTCTACAACCATCTATCTATCTATCTATCTATCTATCTATCTATCTATCTATCTATCTATCTATCTATCTATCTATCTATCTATCTATCTATTGTCAATATTTAATTCTAAAAGACATTTAGGTTTGATTTTATTTCAACACATTTTAACATTTTTATTAATAAAATGTTGAAATAAAACAATTGAATTCAATTTGTAGCTCTTTGTCATTTGACTATGTACTGTATTCAGTATTTCAGTTTTGCTCTTTCATTGTTTATTTGTCACCTCTTATAAAGGATTAAAAACAATTTTGTTATTACATAGTTATTACATATTAGTTAATGCATTTGTTATTTAATATTTGCAAAACCTATTGCTTAAACGAAAACCTCTTTTTCAAAACTCTAAAAAAAATAGTGGGTTATAACTTTGATTTTAATCTCAACAATGTGAGAACACTACAATAAAATAATATATATTTGAAAATATCTTTTGCAAAAAGTTTGTTTAAAATACTGTTTAAATGGTGAAGTACCACAAATGTCGATAGGAACGATAGGCAGAAATAAAAAAAAAAAACATTTTCTAATGAAACAACTTCAACTAAATTTAATTTTAAAGTAAAAGATGTTGTCTGCTCCTGTATATGAGTATATATTTTTGTCTCAGTTCATTTTGTAGCTTGTAGCATTAAGCTGCGGCCCGTTCAAAGTCCCGAGTGCAATGTTTCAGAGCTGACCTGCTCTTTTATGTACACGCTAACTCCTCGCTGTGAGGGGGTCCCAGAGTTAAGAAACTCACTTAGACAGACTTCTGTACACTTTAACGGAACACTTTATAGCCAGAATACACTGTCCCAAAGCCCAGCCGCAAAATATTCAGTTGTTTGTTGGGAGATTTATTTGCTATTCTTAGATATTAATTTTATTTACTTCACTTTATTCAGTTTACATTAAAACAATGCTGGGTTGTTTCAAATACGGACAAACCAACCATTGGGTTTAAAAATGTAATAAAAAAAATGTAAACTAATGTTTGGGTTTGCCCATATTTGACCCAAAGATTTGAAGCATTTTCATAGTGTAGATTTACGGGGACAATGAAATGAGTGAGTAAGTAAGAAATAAGTAAGTAAGTAACTAAATAAATACATATGGTAACACTTTATTTTACAGTGTCCTAGTTACACATTACATGTTCTACTACAGTAATAACAGTAAATGATGCATAATTACATGCAACTAACCCTAAACCAAACCCTAACCCTATAGTAAGTACATGCAGTTAATTAATATTACTCAGTACTTACATGTATAATTACACTGTAACAAGGACACATTATAATAAAGTACAACCAAAAAAATAATAATTGTTAGGTACACTGTACTTAGTGTGCTCGTGTTGTATTGCAAAACACTTTTGCTGCTATTGAGGTTGAATACGGGTCCGGTTAGGTACAGATTTAGTGCTATGGTTAGGTTTAAGGGTGGGTTAAGAGGAAGGGAAGGATCAACAATGTAATTACAATGTAATTACAAAAATTGATTAAAGATGTAATTACATGCAGGTATTTATTTAAATGTAAGTACAATGTAAAAACATGTATATGCACAATAAGTGCATTGTACCAAATAATTAGTAATTACCAAATAAAAGTGTTAGTACATAACATAAAGTGGAAACAAATTTTCCACCATAGGTCCTAAACATGAATGGTATAGTTAAAATAAGACATTATCATATAGACACACATACTGAGTGTAAAAATAATTATAAGAACACATCTAACTGTGCTTTTCTTTTTGTTTTAAAGTAAAATCAATTAAAACTACAGCAATAAGAAAAAAAGTGAGCAATTCTCTGTGATAGAGAAATAAGAAAACCCTTAAAAGGAACAGAGAGAGAGAGAGAAAAGCAAAACCTGTATAATAAAGGCAACATTTTCAAACATGGTTGCCATGTTTACAAGTGCCAGAGGGCAAAGCAGGACCTTTATTTCCCTCCTGCTAATTGTTTGATTTCTGTGCCACTTGAGAGTCAAGCATTGTGGTGAGGGAGCGGAGGAAGGAGAGCGAAAGAAAAAAAGAGAAAGTGAGAGAGAGAGCAAATTTGCAGAGATCACACATTGCCCCTTCTTCATTTGTCTGTAACATGACGATAGCTTGAGGCATGTTTCTCTCTGGAGCTTTGCAGAAATACCAAGCGGTGAAATCCCCTGTCGCTTGCCTCTCAGCTCACAAGACTCACACACAAACACACACACACAAACACACAAACACACACACACACACACACACACACACACACACACACACACACACACACACGTCCTCAATGTGCCACAAGCGCTTTGCTCTGATAGCTACACAAACTCGCAACACTATAATGCAACCGCGGTGATAACGAACTACGGTATGAAGTGGAGGTTTTGGTTCATTTCATTAAGAGTGCTCGAGATGGACTCTCGCGCACAGATGCATGTTGGGTAGACGGCTGAGCTGGATGCACGGCGTGATCTTTAATGCTCCACGCCATCTCCCCATGACATTGAGGCTGTCATCGGTCTGTTTCCGTGGAGATATTGTGGTCTCCTCCTGCGCTGATCTTGGTTTCTGCTACGGCAGGAGGTGCCTCTTAAAGTTCCTGTTAGCGAGTTACCGTGCAAGAGACAACACATTTAAGACAATCCACACAGCTGGATGGAGAGACAGGCCGCTGGAAACCAAAAAAAAAAGAAAAAAAAAAGAACCAGGAAAATCCTGGACATGAAACACGACATTGCTGTAGAAAAAAGGCTGCAGCGGCCTTATCATCTTGCACTTATTATCATGCAAATAAACGTTAATCAAAAGACAAGGAGATTGTTTTAATCGGATTGCACTTTTTTCGAGGCCGTTTTTGTTCGCCGCTGCCTTTCGAACCCGGGGACAACACCGGGAACAAAAAGCTAGCGGTGGGGACTGAGAAACTCCAGGCGGTTTTCTCTAGTGTCGTGCCTGCGAGAGAATCTCTCAACGGGGCACGGCTCCACCGTCACAGCTCACCTCCAGACCTGAACGCTGTCTCTTTAAATTAGCCGGGTGGGAGGGGACGCTAATGACAATCAGTGGGTCTCTGTCTGTTGCCCCTGACAAGCAGAACCCTATAGGAGATGAAACGAAAAAATGAACTTTTTAGCCCCACTAAAACAACATGATAAAGCGGGTATGGATTGTGGATTAGTGCTCGCTGTTCATTGTCGGAACATCCACAGCAATTAAAACAGCAAATGATCCTGCAGGGAGCTGAGAATATATATAAATAAATGTATAGAAAACGCACAGCATCAATCTACAATATGTCTATAACAGCGTCGGGGAGCTGCTTTGAAACCGCAGAATGCCAAGACACAATCTACTCTCTTAATTTAAAGCAGTTCTGCTCTGCTAGCATTTTGAGAAAGATGCTAGTAAATCGTATCTAAAGTAAAGCTCAAATGAAATGTAATTTTTAAATGAGTGATATATTTTTAATTACACAGGTTATATAAATTATAAATTCATTATTTTCTGGCTCCAAAATAATGATAATGTCAGTTAGGGTGACAGTGTCAAGTAAGTAATATTAAAAACTAAATGGCCTGGTTTCACAGACAGGGCTTAGATTAAGCCAGGATGATGCCTTAGTTCAAATAAGATATTTTATAAACATGCCTTAGACAAAACAATTGCACTGACATACCTAAAGAAATGAAAACAATAACTTTTAACAATAACAGAATTTGTTAAAAGAATGCAGCATGTAGCCATGTAGCTGTTTTGTTTTGTCATGCTACACTGCTACTACCTTACTATTAATTGGAAACATTTAAAATTGGAAAAATGTGACAGAAATAGCAGACAGGCCAGCCTTTACAAAAATAATTATACTACAAGTTCATTATATTGAATATACTTAAAGCTTCAGTACGCAGTTTTTCCTCTTTGTTGCCATCTCTGTCCGAAATCTGCAATTGCGGATTTATCAACTTTACGTAGGTTGTGCCTCGATACGTCACAGTGCGGATGAATCCAATGTTTTGAGGAGAATGTGCGGCTGTCAATCACCATGCTGGTGTGGATACTGTCGTTCACAATCACAGATTCTACTTTTTGGAAGTATGACCAACATAAGAATTTTCACTGGAAAATGTCATCTGAACAAGTAAGTAACATCCACTTTTAATCGCGCTGATTAAATCTAACGATCGCTTATCATATCACGTCAAACCGTGCAAATTATACTTTGTTCTCAAATTGTTAATGATAACGACATCAGCATTGCATGACTACATTTAATGCCCTTCCGATATTATCCTTGTTTTCGCATGGATCCGGTTGCAGTCTCTTTTTTTCTGTAGCCACTCCGAAGTCCAAACAAAGTCTTTTGCATTTTATAACGAGTGAATCTCCAGTTGTCACTGGTGATTATCATTTGAACCTTTCTGGATCCGCCATCAAATTAATAAGTTTAATTATATCAAGTGCTGTGAGAAAAGGCTACAAATCTCGAACTTCCAACATCTTCACTCAAAATATAGCCTACTAGCCGAGACACCTTCTTTATGTGTACAGATGTGACGTAATGATGCAAAGACATGCTCGAATTTCCCGCGGAAATCCACCAGTACCACTGGAATTAAAAACATTATTACAAGCTTACCGTTTTGAATTGAGCTAAGGCAAGCAGATAGTCTTGAACACTGGCTGGTTATGTACTTTCTCAAAAAATTATTTTGGATAATTTTTAACCCAATAAAGTTATGGAATGCAGCTTTAAGTAAAGTTTAAGTATAATTTAAGTATACTTTATGTAGTAAGTATACTAAAATCAATGTACTAGTAGTATACTTGTATGTGAACTGTTTCAATACTACTTGGGACTAAATGTAACAGTAGTAAACTTTGAGTTCACAACAAGTTTACAACTAAGTTTTCCGTTTTAACTGCAACTATAAGTGAACTTGGGTATACTGATAGTTTACAAGTCAAATACTTGTAGCACATTTTTAGTTTATGAAAGCAGACTTTGAAGTATACTCTCCGTAAACTACTAGTTTAGTAGTTTTATACTGCAAGTATACTTGTAAGTTGTCTTTAAGTGAACTTAACCTCATACTTATAGTTTACTATGAATAATTTTTCCACTTTAAGTATACTACTATGTTCCTATTTAGGTATTCTTTTTTATACTTGAAATATACCTTTAACTGTACATTAACTCTTTCCCCGCAATATTTTTTTAAAAGTTGCCAGTCAGTGGCAGCAATTTTGATCATTTCAAGATCCCTAGAATATTTTGTTATATGAATATTATACATTATATCAAAAGGAAGAACATAACCTCTGCTAACATAATGCATTCTTTTTTTATCAACACTTGAATGTGGGTAAGTCTCAAACTTTCAAGCTTATGATGGATGCATTAAAGACAGCATAAAATGGAAGTTGCGATAGGCAAATTAAGAAAAAATCTTCATCAGTTTGACAACACGTGCTGCACAGAAACGCACTGCAAATACTCACAAAATTAGTGTGTGCAGTGTGTTTCTGTATTTGGTAACATTGTGAGTATTTGCAGCTTGTTTCTGTATTTGGTTGCATTGTGAGTATTTGCAGCGTGTTTCTGTATTTGGTTGCATTATGAGTATTTGCAGCATGTTTCTGTATTTGGTTGCATTATGAGTATTTGCAGCGTGTTTCTGTATTTGGCTGCTTTGTGAGTATTTGAAGCATGTTTGTGTATTTGGTTGCATTGTGAGTATTTGCAGAGTTTCTGTATGTGGTTGCGTTGTAAGTATTTGCAGCATGTTTGTGTATTTGGTTGCATTGTGAGTATTTGCATCGTGTTTCTGTATGTGGTTGCATTTTGAGTATTTGCAGCACATTTCTGTATTTGGTTGCATTGTATTTGCAGCGCGTTTATGTATTTGGTTGCGTTGTGAGTATTTGCAGCACGTTTATGTATTTGGTTGCATTGTGAGTATTTACAGCATGTTTCTGTATTTGGTTGCGTTGTGAGTATTTGCAGAACGTTTATTTGTGTCATGCTTTGGCTGATGAAGCAGACAGACAAAGCTTGATTCCAAAAATTTAACAACGCTTTTAATGTACACGGGCAGGTGAATAGAACGCAACAGTGTGTATCACATAGTCATGAACAATAACCGACAAGGGACTGAACTGAACGGGGAGAATATATACACAGGGTAAACGAGGGAACTAACTAGACACAGGTGGATGAAGGTTAACTAATCAGGGACTAACAAGAACAGGTGCAGACAAGACAGTACATAATTGTGAAAATTTGGTTACGTTGTGAGTATTTGCAGCACGTGTCTGTATGTGGTTGCATTGTGCATATTTGCAGCGCATTTCCATATTTGGTTGTGTTGTGAGTATTTATAGCGTGTTTCTGTATTTGGTTGCGTTGTGAGCATTTGCAAAGCGTTTCTGTATTTGGTTGCGTTGTGAGTATTTGGAGCACGTTTCTGTATTTGGTTGCATTGTGAGTATATTGACAGTGTGATTCTGGATTTGGTTGGGTTGTGAGTATTTGCAGCATGTGTGTTGTCAAACTGATGAAGATGTTTTCTTAATTTGCTGGTGATTTTTTTTTTTTTTTTTTTTGCATGTGTTATGTAAGGGATAATGTACATCCAGCCGGTTGTTATCTCAGAATAAACATCGACAGGGTGATCAGGAGGGGTAACTTATATGAAGAAGTTGCTCCAGTAAACACATGATCAGAGAAGAGATGTTGCTGCAAGAGGGAGGGGAAGTTATTTTGATTATAAAAAAATATATATACATATATATATACATGCATATATAATATACACATAATGATGTGCATTGTGTATGGATAAATTGTTTATAGCAGTGCTCAAAGTGGGCCGGTGCACATTGGTACTTCTATATTTAAATCTGTAGCGTACCTTCATTTTTTTCTTGCTCACCAGAACTTCTCACATGCTGCCAGTGCTCTGACCGCCCTGCACCCCCGGAACGAGATTTCGATTGTTTATCTCTCTGAATTTTTGTGGCAAACATTCACCTTGGTGTGAAGAGGTATTTACTCAAGTAACACATATGCAACCTCTGAAGACGTTTGCTAGCTTTGTCTATTGATAATACTGCCCTTTCCCAGCTCTTAAAATCAAACATGGACTACTTTTATGGTGTTTTTGTTCCTCCTTAGCCATTATGAAAGATTTGTTAAAAATTCTCCTTTTGTATTCCTTGTTAAAAAAATAATAATAATAACATGATAATAGTCTGATAACACACTTCTAGTTAAGATTAAGAAGGTCAGAGAAAAGTAAAATGTTACAATAACATTGATTTTTTTTTTGTTTGCGTTTCTGAAGGTTACTGACTACTGACTGACTTTTGCCATGTAGCCGTGGGTGCTGTGCGACAGATGCCCCTGCCAGTTTTGGTGCCTGAGCCCCGTCAGCTGCCAGCAGGCCCCTAATCCTTCCTAATGGGGATTGTCTTTTCACCGCTAATTTAAACCCTCAAACCACGGGACTGCCTCAACCTGAAAGCGCTCAATCCCAGCAGCCCTCCACTACCCCACAGCCCCTCAACCCTTCCCTGGGCCCAAGCTCCACTCAGGCCTGGGGCCCTCCAATGCCTCTGCAACAACACCACCTTTCTGTCATTCCACATGCTGATTGTATTAATCTTATCTCCGTTTAATTACATTTTTCAGGACTCTTGCCGTCTGCCATCTTTGCTCGCAGTGGGAGTCACTGAGAGGCCCTCATTTCACATGCCATCTCATTTGGGTTCAAAAATCCCTGACACAAGGCACCCGACCTCACTGTAGAAGATTGGAAAAAGTGATTTATTAAACATGGGAAGTTGAACACTAAACCTTTCATGTTTACATGCAAAAATGTTAGAAATGGGAATATTTAATGATTCAAATTCCATTACGATTGCATATAAACAGTTCAATACTTTTCAATACCCCAATAATTGACTTCTTTACACATTTGTGTATGTTCATCAAGTTTATGTCACAAAATGTTTAATACAAATTTTCCAGTCAGGTTGTGACCTTATCCTTATGAATTTTGTTTTGTATCTTTAGGTCCGTTGTTAAAATGCAGTGTGAACGCTAACAGAACCGGAACTAAAGGTATAATTTTATTGTTTGTTCCGGACTAAATGAACCAAGAGAACCAAACTACCAGTGTCAACACAGCCGAAATATCCCAAAACCTCCTTTTGGGGTATGTTCACACTAGCTGGGTTTCCATCTTGAAGCAAATCTTTTCAAAGTCGCAAAAAAAGAAAACACACAAACAAATGCGAATTAGTTGCATTTCCATCAAGTTGTTCGAGGGGATGACGGTGGTATTGGTAACCTAGTAATCAACAGTAAATAAAACACCAGATCGGTTTTCGCATGGTTTATGTTTTGAAACAGGTGGAGAAGACAGCACAGAGAAACCTCCTACGTTTCTGCCGCTGCATCATAAGGCACAGTAGTTCAGCGCGATGGCTACACACTTTCACGTTGTAAATAAGACAACATCTCTATTGCAAACCCCTCCATGATGAGGTTATTGTTGCTATTTTTGGCGTATGACTGTATAGACACATCAGACCTGTAGGCTTTCTGATTTAGGACCACATACTGTATGAAAGAGGTCAAAATCAGAATCGGAAAGATCAGATTCCATGTGGTTTGTGCTGCTCAGACTGTTAAAAAAAAATCACATATGAGCCACTTTTGCCTGCAATCTTAACATAGGCAAACACCCAAAAGTGAGCTAAACCTGACGTCATTGCCATAGAAACAAATGCAGATATTCTGGAAAACAATGGACACACAAATCGGATCTGAACAGTTGCGATACACAATATGGACAGTCAATAATTTTAGATCACATTCCAACTGGGTACACAAATAATCGGATTTGGACTGACAGTGTGAACGTAGCCTTAGGTTTAACTCACTTCTGGGTGTTTGGCTATGTTAAGACTGCAGCCAAAAGTGACTCATAGGCGATTTTTTTCATAACCAACCACATGGAATCTGATATTTCCGATTCTGATTTTGACCTCTGCCATACAGTATGTGGTCCTAAATCAGATTTCTAATGTGTCTATACAGTCACATCAGAATTCATGCAACTTTTACGTCACTCTAGATCCATATTCATCAAGATTCTGCGCTGATGAGAGTCTGTCACTGAATATGGAAGACGACAGCGAAGTAAGTCAGTGGAAGGTCGGTGAGCTGTTATACCTGTATTATATGTATTACAGTGACAGCTCTATACAAACAAAACTTGAGAAAAAAATGTATGAGAAAAACTTTGCTCCCTTTCTCCTTATCCTCGTCTGTGTCCTCTTTATCGCCTGTCCACAAATTTACTTTATAAACGAATGCATAAATGCTGACTTCAGTAACTTCGGAAGTAATCGTGTTTACTTCGGAATATTTCCGTGCTGTGCGCTGTCTTTGTTATCTTACTTTTGTGCATGGGTCAGTTCAGGATCGTGGATGGTGACATATTCCCACTCGAATCTGATATAGGCCACATTTTTTAAAAAAAAATTATGTGAACATCCAAACAAAAACAAAAAGTATTATCTGAACAAAATCAGAATTGAACACTAAAGCTTGCAGTATGAAACTTGTCCTCAAAATATGGTTAAGTTCTCTCTCTCACACATACACACACACACACACACACACACACACACACACTACGCATGTTCTACAACCTATTAACAACCATTCAGTAACTACACTGATTTAAGTATCACATACAGTACATATTTAACAATAAGTTATCAGTTAATTTCAAATCGGGTGTGTGGCTATTAGACTAATTTGTGAGTCTTTTTGACCAATTCATTAAAAATAACCTTTTTTAAAAACATACAGCTCCTTATTTAAAAAAATGGAATCAGAAATAGCACGTTTCACTCTAAAGTTGTGTTAAGTAAACAGGATTTACAGCAGATTCATAGTGAGTAATGACTTGTGCACCTCTAATGTACAATATGTGTACAGTTATGAGAAAAAAATGACATTGATAAACAACGTGACACTTGAGTGCTCTTGAGTCTTTCATTTGAGGACGCAAAGGCAGATTCTATGCAGCGAGACAGGTGGGTTTAATTGCGTGATGTCTAATTTGGGCCTGTTAGAGAAACGTGTGTATGTGTCAATGTGTGTGCATGTATGCGTGTGTGTGTAGTCCAGATTAACACGAGCAGCATAACAGGTGTGCCAGTGATTTACGCTCAGCCTAATTAACCCGTTCCGCCAAGGAGAGAGTGGGGAAAAATCTCATGATTACCATGCAATCAGAAATAGTCTATTTTTCCCCCTCTCACTCTTTTTGAGCAAATAAACAACCTGCCAGCTGATCAAATACAAGAGAATGTTAGTGATTGCACTTTCTGGAACGTTTTATGCTAAGAACATTACACTGGCGTGACTAATGAAATCGGATTACTTTTAATTACTTAAAAAAAAATGCAGGATTCTATGCATTGGAAGATGTTTGCAATGAGAGCTGTGTTTCTATCTTGCTACATTGTGGACAGTGTGGCAGACTATTCAGAGAAGGCTGTGACTTGAGTAAATACATGCTCTACTAATTTTAGAGTGAAGCAAGGCACTGTGTTCCTTTACATGTGCACAGCTCATGATAGTGTTTCAGCATTTCAGAGCTGCTTTGTTCATTTACTGTGAATCAAACCATGCTGAAAAAACATATAATGAGCTGTAGGTGTGTAAATGATGAACACCTTGACATTTCACTTGGAAACCAGCTGGGACGCCAGAGTTCTAGAGTTTAATTATCACTGGGGAAAAGGCCCTGCCAAAAAGTTATGAAAGTACTTAAAAAAAGAAGAAGAAGAAAACAGCACCAAGTTTGCAAATACTGTTTGTTTGTTTTTGCCAAAAGATTCAATTCTGGTGACTTTGGGAGTCATATTTATTTATTAATTTTCTTAAATCACTTTAGGTAAAAAAAAAAAAACATTAATAAAAGTATGTGCTGCAGATCATTTCAATAGTTAATTTTTTAATGTTATTTAATGTAAAGGGCTTTGCTAAAATTGCCACACGTATTGAGTGTTCGACACACTAGTGCTTCGAAAACAGCCACGTTTCCAAATTGCTAAATTACACTAATAGAAAAAATTCTAAATTGCACTAATTGAAATTGCGATTTGAAAATACGCCCAATGGAAACACGGCAATTTCACAAAAACTCATCTCGCATGAGGTGGTTTTTCAGGCAATTTGAATAAGGAATATTTCGCAAAACTGCAATGGAAACATTTCGCATTTACAGGTCACTTGGTGTAGGCTACGTAAAAGTCGATCATTCTTTAAAGACAACGCGGTATGTTTGGACAGAAGACGAGACAGTGTTCTTTATTAAACTCATAAAAGACTAAATAATTACGGAATACTGGATTCTAAATGCCTTAAACAGATTGGAGGGAGAAACACTCAGAAACATCTCATACAAGTATAAGGAGCTTTCCTTGCCATTAATGCTTGGATAAAATGCCCACGTCTCCTTCGATTAAAAATAATGGCTAGTGTGGAGGCTGGGATATACGTAAACCTACAAACATCCGTTGCCATGATTTTTGGAATGACTTATTGCAAGAGGAAAAAATGCAGCTTTAGTCGCTCATAATGGTAAATGGAAACGCCGTCATTTCGCAATCGTTTTTTATCGACATTAAGAAAATATCGCAAAAGTTTTGCGCAAATCTGTAATGGAAACACAGGTAGTGTTCTGGAGCATTGCAAAGAAATGAGGCTGTCTCGTGACCTGTGGAAATAAAGCTCCGTTACCTCACTGACACGCCACGCCGGGCTCAAATACAAAGAGTGTCGATTGCGCTGTCCCAATCCCGCTATCCATTTAGTGCAATATTATAATTATATCGGTCATGCCTATATGTATGTAGCTATTTTTGTAACGTGGCGTACTGTTGTTAATTAAAGTACTACAATTAAACACAATGTGAATGTCTGAATGTAAATTAAAGCACCTTGCGACCTCAACCACTGTTCCGCACATGCGCCGCCATCTTCCTAATGACATACAGTATATGCTTATTAAATATAAAATAAACCTTACAATGACATCTCAATGAACAAAATATCTGAATGACACAAGTGGTGTAGGAATTTGTATTGACCACCAGATGGTGAAGTAGAGCACTGTGTCTAAAAATGTTACTAAAACCGCTAGGTAGTGGCATCAAGTCACTGCCTTAATGAGTGAGACATTCAGTCATTCATTCAACCGTTTCATTCAAAAGAAACCACAAAAGAGCTTGTAATAAAACCAGAATCAACATTGGCTTGGCTTTATGAAGATGGCAAGAACTGATGGATTTGAAATGTTGTAAAAGTGACGCGGAGATGGCATTTTTATTACTCAACAGGTGAGTAAGGTATTTATTGAACAGATAAATTGGCATATTTAGCTCTCTAACAGAGTTCATTGTAAAGCATTATCCATTGTGAAGGCTCATTTCATAATGGTTTTTGTAGCGCTGTGCTGGAATTTATTTTCAAGGAAGTACCTTGTCTATTAATGGGTAAAACTACAGTAACGTCTTCAGCTATTCAGCTTGAGATCCTTTCAATCTAAACTGGTTAAGTCTCTTCAGCCTAGTAGTGAATGTTTTATGAGAAGTAGGATAACCATATTCATCCACACAGTCACACAGAGCTGATGCACAACCATAACAATGTTCTTCTGCAAAATTCAAGCAGTTTTCCCGCTAAAGGGCCAAAAGTTACTTTTATTAATCACAGCAAAATTATTATTATTTTAGTCATTATGAATTGGTCAAAAACAGTGGGAATGTAGCCTATGAAAACTCAAGTGGAAAGATAATAAAAAATTGCTTTAAAAATGTAACTGTTCAACTTATCGTTATGGTTATGGAAAGATATTTGAGTTGGGTCTTATAAGCATCAAACTTATTTACGCTCAAACAAAGTAGTTTTTCAGCTTATTAAAAATATTTGTTATTTTCTGTGCAGATGCATTCCCCAACAAAATCACCCCAATCTTTCTAGAATGATTAATTCTTTCCAACTGGTGGAAATTCTTTTTTTTTTCATCGTGATATATATTTCAATCAATCAATCAATCAATGAAAATGTCAGTCAATGTCACAAAACTTAATTTAATCTGATTACATTTTTTTTTTACTGACACACAATTCAGTCACCATTTTTTGCATCCTGATCATGTAATGCCTTTCCACGTTACTCAACCGTTACTCAACAAGATTACTTTGTGATGCACAGTACATGCAAATAACATGGCTAACGGCATCAGCACACACTCTGATAGGAACAAACCCGAAATTACACTTCTTAATCATAGCCATTGTCAGTGGTGTAGCTGCACAGGAAGTGTGAAGAAGTCAAATTCCCCTGCCACTCAATTGTCAGACACGGTGAATTGGGCCTGTGATGTGCGTTTAATGTGCTGAAAGCTAATATAAAGGTGCTAAGAATACCACAAGCAAATATTTACATTAACATAAAGACAGTGCAAGACATAACAAATGGTGTTGATATTTTGTTTAAACCCCCCTGTAAATTTCAGCAATGTAAAATGGCCAAGGGTGACCCGTGGAGCCCTACCACGTTATTGACTGAATATTTTGAATGCACGCTCAATTATTTATTTATATTTTTTTCATAGATTGCCCCCCACCTCTCAGGGCATCCATGAAATCACCCGACAGACAGATGGAAGATGGTGGTCTCTATGGACACCCGGCTCACGGCCTTGCAGTGAACACTCATGTAATGGGATCAGGTACAAACGTGTGGCATGTTGATTACGACTGAGCGCGTTTGAGGTTCAGAATGTGTGCGGCGGTGAAAGGGGGCCACCGTCCAAATTACACAGGATTTCATGCACATGTTCGAACCTGTGCTTCAAGTGGAGCTGTGAAATAAGTGTGCTGCTAGCTGGGTACATTTGAATAATTTGTCAAGGGATCGCAGAGATATGCTTTTGAAGATGGGGTGATGGTATAGTGTGCACTAGACAGGGGCCAAGGGGGGTAGGGAAGAGGACACAACGTCACATGAGGACCCTAGCTTCAAAGTTCCTTTTGTGATATGAGGGGGAAAATCTGATCGAGTTCTTGACAAACTCTTTTTTTGTACATTTTCTTAATTTGATGCATTTACACAAGTGGTTTATAAGCCTTTATGCATGTGAGAAATAAATAATGGATGTTCTAACACACAAAGAGTAACTAAGGACTAGACAGAACATTTTAAAATTATCTGATTGCTAAAAGCAGCATAAAACAATAGACAAACTGGTAGGAAGGACAAATCACTACTGGTAATCTTGTTTATATACTTATTTATCCTAGACAGCAATGAGATTAAATGGAGAGCAAAAGACTTTTGCTTAAAGTCAACATTAAATCTCTTACTATCTGAAGGTGCAGTCACATTTATCATTGTTTGGGGAATTTTTGTGGACGAAATTAAGTCATTTCAGTAGGAATCCCAGCGCTGTTTTAGTGTGATTAATATTTCTGTCATGACAACTCTCGGGAGACTGGTATGATAATGGATATGGCAATGTTAATGTATTTGGTCTTGGCGGAATAGATCTGCTGCTACAGAGCAATTACAGAAATTTGCTACTACCAATACATTATCAGACATTGCTGTGAGCATGTAAGACATGCTGCTGCTGCACAGTAACATACATGAATAACCCCCGTAGCAGATCTATACAGGTGGAAGGTGGAGGGTTCCTGAAAGTGTGCTGCAGACTGCTAACAGCAACACTACCAGTATTTGTTTGAATGTTTTTTTTGTTTTTGTTTTTCACCTTTATTTAACCAGGTTAATCTGTTTAGAACAAGTTCTCATTTGCAACCGCGACCTGGCCAAGATAAGGCAGTGCAAGGCGACATGAAATTACACATAGTGTTCAAACATTCAAGTATATAATCACAAATATAAAAATGTTCAAATTCAATTAAAGGTACTGAACATTGAGTGCATAAATTAACAAAAATTTAAAAGGTAAATTATTTAAAATGTAAAATGGCAGCACAAGCGGAATAGCAGAGGGATAGATAACCCGAAGCAACATGACTAACATGGTAAAGTTGTTTCAAACATAGATTCAGTTGGGTATGTACAAGATGCGTTAAAACTTTAGTGAATGTGCTAAGGCATTAGAGGGCAGAAATATCAACATGTGCAGCGGTCCGTTAGTAATTTTGAAGTAATGCTTTAAAAGTAGTGATAGGAACGATGGATTGTAGTTTGAGAGATTTTTGTAAATTGTTCCTGTCATTTGCAACAGAAAATTGGAAAGAGAGGCGGCCAAATGAGGTGCGGGCTTTTTTAGCAACTAGAGAGATATATTTACTCGAGCGCAGGTTGAGTGTAGGTACTGCTACAGATATTAAAGATCTTAGGTAAGATGGTGTTTTGCCTAATAAGGACTTGTAGATTAAATGATACCAGTGGCTTAGGCGCCGTGTGTGTAACGAAGGCCATCCAACTAGTGAGTAGAGGGTGCAGTGATGGGTATTGTATGGGGCGTTGGATACAAAACGAATGGCACTGTGGTAAACAACATCCAATTTATTGAAGAGAGAACTTGAAGAAGTTCTGTAGACAACATCACTGAAGTCAAGCATTGGGATGATGGTAATTTTCACAAGGGCAGGTTTTGCAGAAAAAGTAAATGAGGCCTTATTTCGGAATAGAAAACCAATCCTAGACTTGATCTTGGACTGGAGATGGTTTATATGGGTCTGGAAGGAGAGCGAGGGGTCTAGCCAGACCCCTAAGTATTTGTATTTCTCCACATATTCCAGCTTGGACCCATCCAGGGTGGTGATGTTTATTGGGCAAGAAGGTGCAGAGTGTGACCGGTTGAAAATCATGCATTTTGTCTTACCAGAGTTTAAAGACAGTTGGAGGCCACGTAAAGTAAATTGCAGGTCTTCAAAGCTCTTTTGGGGGGTTTCCAACACGTTCTCCAACGTAGCGCCTGGTGTGTATAAAATGGTGTCGTCTGCATAGAGATGGATAAGAGAGTTGCCTGCAGCAAGAGCGACGTCATTAATGTAAATGGAAATTACGTCGGCCCGAGGATCGAACCCTGGGGCACCCCCATAGAGACATGTTGAGCCGCAGATGCAACAACAACCAATCAGCTGCGCCATGTAGATGACAATGTGCTTGCTACCAAATGAGTTAAGAACCAATCAGCCTGCGCTATCTAGAGTTTCATGTTAGAACTTGTTATATGTATTTTTTTTTGTTCTGTATTTTTTTAGTTTTTTTAATTTGATTCGATTTTTTCTTTTTTAATTTAATGTTAAATTTATAGTCATTTTTATAAAACAAATTTTAAATGTCTATACTTTTTATTTATTAGTTTTAGTTAGTTTTAGTTATTTTTGTATAGTGCCTGTTTCCGCCACTGAATAAAACATAAAAAAGGTAATTGTTATCTCGCTTTTTAATTCGAATTGCGTAATATAAACTCGCAGTTGTGAGAAATAAAGTCAGAATTGTTAGATGTAAACTTGCAATTGTAAGAAAAAAGTCAGAATTGTGAGATATAATCTCGCAATTGCGAGTAGATGACTCAAAATTGCAAGTTATAAAGTCAAATTCGGAGAAAAAAAAAATTTACAGACAATTTCCAGTTTATACCTAACAATTCTGACTTTATATCTCGCAATTGCAAGTTTGTATCGCAATTTCTGGGAGTGAGATAAATTGTGAGATAAAAAAATGCAATTATCATTTATTTATTTTTATACTGCTGAACAAGCTATATACTTAACAAGCTTCCATGTTTTAGTACTTCAATTTAAAGTAAACAAAAATGAGAAAAGTTCCTTTGTAACTAGCTAAAATAATAAAACGCTGAGAATAGATAATGGGCCTTTTTTGTCTAAAAAAAAGAAAATTGGTAAAAATATATTTTATCAAAATGTAATAACTTGCTCAGAAACTTCAGCTGACATCCTATCCAACCACTTGACTCTAGCCATTCTGATATAAAACATCCACTTTTAATGATCAATTTCTAATGCATAAAACAAGTCCTGATATTTTTCCCTGTTGAAATCATGTTTCACATAACAGAAGTAATATGGGTGTGAGTGATTCATTTTAGCGCTCTATACTTACTTTATGTCAACTAACTATATATTTGTATCAGTTTTTATTTCTCCTATCATACAAATTTTTAGGATCAGTATGATTTTTTTAAAAAGAAATTAATACATCGTCCCCTTGGAATTATAAGGTTCTATCTGACATTTTTGTCAAAATTGAGTTATTCACATATTCTTATTCTGTGACCACTTCTTTACATTATGTGATGTTGTTTTTTAAATTGTGTACATTTTGGAACTTTTTATTTAGAAAATAAAAAGGTTCTTTCTACACAGTCAAATGGAATGCAAAAACTTTAAAGCTCAATATCTCAAAACTGCTCAGAACGCAGATAGAACCTTATAATTCCAAGGGGACGACATGTACATCAAAAGTGACAGAAAAGACATTTATCATTGTACAAAAGATTGATTTGTGAAGGATCATGTGACACTAAAGACTGAGGGCTGCTGAAAATCCAGCTTTGCATCACAGGAATAAATTACATATTAAAATGTATTACAATAGATACGTTATTTTAAATTGCAATAGTATTTCACAATTTTGCTGTTTTTACTGTATGTTTGATCAGATAAATGCAGCGCCCCAATGAGTATAAGAGACTCTTTTAAAATCATCCAAAAATCTTACTAACCGACCCAATTTTCTTGAACATGGTACTTTATTTTACTTCATTGAGCTCATTGTGTCTTTCTTAAATTAATACATGTTAGCTAACTGCATGAATTGTACTATCTTAGAACTGTACATTTCTAGAATATGAACATTACTTGGATAACAGATCACCCAAAATTGTACACATGCATTTTCTGTAAAGCTGCTTTGAAATGATATGTATTGTTAAAAGTTCTATACACATAAATGTGAATTGAACATGTATATCTCTAATATCTCAATTATTTTTCCTGAACTGCAATGAGATGTAATCCAGATGTAAAAGAGATGTAATCCAGTTTCCATAAATAAAACTTATCTTGAGAAAAAAAAAAAAATGTGCTCAGATTTGTCTACAATGAAACTCAGAGATCATAGGCCAGAACACCAAATAATCTGAGCTATGATATGTTATTGGTCTGTACTCTTACTGTTCTCATTTGTATATAATTTGATATATTATATACAGTACATATAAATAATTGAGAACTCCATTAAGACTACTGAGTTATGAAAGAGCAATATTTGCGCAATGGCATTTTGTTCTTGATTATTTAAGGTTGCCATAGAATTGCGCTTCATCTCCTTTCTTGTTTTCTTCTTTTTTTCTTGAAAGGCATTCTCGAAACCTCTGTTTTCATTGGATAGCTTTACGCCGAAGACAAGACGCCACGTGTGTGACAGTACAAGAGAGCTCCCATAATGCCCCCCTTCAGCTGAAGATCACTGAAAAAAGGATTAACTAATTCAATTAACAAACCAAAGTACTTTATAACTGTTAATTATGTGCCTCCCCTAACTGCTGTAAGGCCACCAGTTTCCTTTGTGTGGAGAAAAGCTCATCTGTCCTAATTGACCTCTGGGGAGCGTTCAGGGGGAGCAAACATATTACGCAATCCCACAGCTTGTATAAACAAACTGACAATTCACTTTGGTGTGGAGTGACACCCTGTGTAAGTGTGACACAAACTCAAATGACCCTGAATGTGCCCCTAGAGAATAGACCTCCCCGTCTTTCTCTCTCTCTCTCTCTCTCTCTCTCTCTCTCTCTCTCTCTCTCTCTCTCTCTGTAGAGTTAAGTGTAGAGTTAAGAGTACAACCGGTTTAGTCTAGGTCTGGTTTACTGTGCTTTTTGTTCATTGGGAAGTCCATTTCGGATAAATGACAATTCACTGTAGTCTGTAACAAGTCATGTTTCAGAACAATCGAGAAGGAGCTTTGTTTTGCTATAGTTTTGCATCAATTTGTCATGTGCATCCATTTTTTACTTAGACATTTTGTATTGAAACATATCTGAAACATGCAGGGGTCCAAAAAGTCTTAGGAATATTCCAGGTTCAAGTGAATGGAGACAATTTTTGGAGGATTTAAAAATGTGAAGCTTATAATTTTGTAAAAAAAATAATAAAAATAAATAAATAAATAAAAAAAAACACACAACATTAACATGAATTCTTCTGTTAAAACATGTATTATTTGAGCTGTATAGTTGTTCTAGTCATATTTTATGGTTGTAGGCATTGCGCTGTATGCAACAAAGTTATAAAATTGGATATAATTTTACACAGAAAAGGTTAGTAAGGGATTTTTCATATTGATAGGTTAATATGCATAATGTGTCTTGTGGCTCTAAACTATTGAAACAGTGAGTATTTAAGTGTTTACGTATTGGCCCCTTTGACTTCCATTGTAAGTTCCTCACTGTAACCCAAATTTGTCTTTGTTTTAAAGAAAAGAACAACGTTGAAATGAATTTAGTAATCAAATGTTGTTGTTTCAGCTAGAACATAGAATATTCCTGTAAGCCACAATTGTTGACTTAATATTTGAATGCTAGTGCACTAAATCAAAAAATATCAAATCAAAGTGTAGATAGCACAAGCACACTTTTCAAGCAGTAGGCCTACATTTCACAAAAATATAGTTTATTGGGTTTTAAATAAGCATTGTGTCACTTTGTGGATGTTAAACAATAGTGAATATCTAAGCAACAGTTGATTTAAGACTCATCGCCAAAATATCTCAGAAAGTTTCTGAAGCATTTGTTTGTAGATCGCACTTGGCTTGATATCCAACGCAATGACATTCAGACAGTTTTAAGTGTGACTTAAGTGTCTAAAATACGTCTTTAAGTTTCATGGGTAACTAACCGACTCTTTCAGTCAGTGTAGTCTTGAGTGCGATAATTGTCGTCTACATAAAAGACTGCATAAGTAGTGTGTTTCCCGCACACAATAGGGGGAGGGTGTGTCTAATTTAAGGGTTGACCATATCCTGCACCTTCTCCGTCCCATGACCAGGGTCCCGAACCCATTACGAATCTCTCATCTTCTAGAGATGTCAGAGGGCTGGTCGTCCAGCCGTGGCACAGGCCCTTCCCTTCTTTTGCAAGTCACCTCCATCAGTAATGACCTCCTCCACGGCCCATCCATCAGCTGGCAATTACAACATCTGTCCCGGATGGCTCGGGCCAGTCTTTCCTTCGCACCGGATCCCTCTCGATTATGTCCGTGACTGAAAAGGGTGGACACACACACACATTGGTTTTGTGAAGCCAAAAGCGGCAGCCCCACAAAACAGACAGGCATGTTGACAGCAAACACAAACATGGCTAAACAAATGGTTCACGCCTACCTCTTTAGATTTCCATTCCAATGCACTTGGCCACTCTGAGAAAGTTCTCGATGTTCAATGAGCGGAGAGGACCCTACCAGCTGCCATCGGCCCTCTCCACTACAAAGAAGAGCTTTCAGAGAGGAAACAATGAGAAGCTCACCCCTTTTATCCTCTTAAGTTCTGCTCTGGCTTATATTAACTCAAAAGGCAAATCAATCCCTGACAAACATCTTAAAAAGGCCATTGGCCTTATTTGATTAACGACTTGTGCCGAGGTGCTTTCAAACGCTTACTTTGCATCTTAATATCTCAATGCTTGTCATATCGTTAGGGTGGAATATTTTGATGTCGCGCTTCCGAACAGAACGCGGATGATCCAACGCATTTAATCTGCGTTTCGCCAGTTTCAGGTGGTTATATTTGCAGATAATGCCTTATGGCTGTCTCTTCAATCTCGTGGTGGGATGACAGTGTGGGACCGTGCCTCCCTTTCTCTCGGGCCTTTAAGAAGAGCGACGGATAGATGGCATGACATCACGGGCAAAGCCGGGAACACAATGCAAAGGTCAGGCTGCCCATTGATCTGGGGGCCCCTGATAGAAAACCTGCACATTATGGGCTCTCTCCTCACACACTGCGCCATAGAAACGACCCACAAACCCAGCCTTGTTGTCTCCCCATTCAGTGGTGGCAATCAGCGGATTTACACTTTGATGTGTGGCAGAGAAATAAAACCCTTTGGAGTAGTGACCTTTATCGACGAATGGATTAAAATCCATAGCTGTCTTTCTCTCCCCTTACACTACTACATATCACGGGTACAGTCAGCCCGGCTTTTCCCTTAATACCGTATGTTTTCCTTTCAAAGCCTTTCTTTCATACTTTTCCCTTCTGGCTTTTGTGCAGCACAGCTAAAGTGAAGCATTAGTAATTTTTTCTTTTTCTTTAAGAAACTATGACAATGAACTCTACCCGGCAACAGAGCGCTGGAGTCTGAAAGATTAAACCAAGATGCCACAAACACAAAGTCACAATGCTCTGTGAAATATCAATGTGACCTTATTAGTTTTTTTGTGCAATAAACTCTAACATTTTCTAATGTTTAAAAAAACACTGATACATAATATAGGTACAGCTTTGTAACAAATCTTTTTAGGTTAAAAGAATATTTCAAAGAAAATGAAATGCATAGGTATTTTAATTGTATTTCTAATAAATCAGATTATATGCCTTGTGGTCTGATAATACATTATATACATTATAGGGCACTGGGAGTGTGTGTGTGTGTGTGTGTGTGTGTGTGTGTGTGTGTGTGTGTGTGTGTGTGTGTGTGTGTGTGTGTGTGTGATTTATAGAAATACAACACAAATTTCTATGAATTTCAACAAATTCAATATTCTTTGAACCTAAAAGGATTTGTAACAATGTGTGTATATAATACATGTATCATTGTTCACATAAATATATGTCTTTCAGTTACACTTATTTTTTAAGGTGTCTTTGTTACATTGTAATTATACATTTAAGTACTGAGTAATATTAAGTAATATTTACTGTAATATTTACCATGTGTACTTACTATAGGGTTAGGATTAGGGTTTGGTTTAGGGTTAGTTGCATGTAATTATGCATAATTAATAGTTATTAATTATGTTAGTAACTGCATGTAACAATGACACATTAAAGTAAAGTGTTACCTGTCGGTAACAGTTTATTTTACAGTGTCCTTGTTACATATGTTACATGTACTTACCATAGTAATAACAGTAAATTATGCTTAATTACATGGAACCAACCCTCAACCAAATCCTAATCCTACCCTAACTCTATAGTAAGTACATGTAGTTAATTATTATTACTCAGTACTTAAATATATAATTACACTGTAACAATGACACCTTAAAATAAAGTCTTTCTATGACAAACTTATTTGTTATATCCAAATATTGAACCCAGTCACATGTAGTGATGCCTACAGAAAGGTTTCTGCAATTTCAGTTCCATTCATAAAGATGTTCTGTAAAGTTGTAAAATGATACATAATAATGTGTTGACATAATGTTTCAGCGTCAATCGTGCATGTACACTTTACATATGAATACCTACCGTACACAAAATACAAATGATAACACCATGGAAATAGAAAATTCAAAAGTACAAAAACAGCATCTAAAGAACAATTCCCACCGTGCTTGAAGATTTAAGCACAGACTTTTTAATGAAAAGACGTTTTGGTGCGTTTTCACGCCATTTATCTCTGTTGAAGAAAACATAAGTACCTAACTTTCCTTATTTTAGCTTAGAAGCCTTGTGGGAGCCTGAGGTTTTAAAAAAAAAAGGCTTGTGGAGAAAATAGCACAAATAAGTCAGTTATCTCTGTGGAGAACCGACGACGAACAGCGAGTCTTTCTCTCTCTCTCTCTCTCTCTCTCTCTCTCTCTCTCTCTGCATATCACTTTGGCTAGATGCCGCAGCTAGGACCCTCTACCATGTCTCATAAGGTACTTCTGCTGTCTGCATTGTTCTCGCATATCACTGAATCCGGGCCACTTTGGACCGCTTTCTGTGCCCTTGTTCCTTACGTTTCTGCATGCATCATTGAAATAAATAAAAAAAGATATACAAATATGCAATATTACAGAACATTTGTTAAAAAAAAACAAAGCACGCTTCCTTTGAGGTAATGGCACAGTATGCCAGACGTCACTGATGGCTCTCCAGCACTTAATTCAGCCAATACCAGGAGAGAGTCGTCCAGAGAATACAGGGACTGCCCGCAGAGCTCAGGCCATCAGAATTAAAGAGGATTACCAGTGCAATTCAGCCATTTCCACTCTGAACACGAGAGAAAACGTCCTCACTTTTCTCAGCAAAAGCATTTTGAGCTAAAGTCCATTAAAGCAAATGTTCCGAGTCATTTCTATTATATGTTGCAAGATCTAGCTGTTGATTATTTGAAGTGCTTGAAAACAGCCACCTATTTTATCATCTACAGTTATTCAAGCACTATAAGCATTTACAACTCTTTAACTTTTGTATTTATAAAAACCTGGGGATAATAAAAAGTCATGTAGAAGAAACAATGTCTGTTATCATTAGTAGCAATGCCACGCCAAATATTGGTTGCTTAGAACAGCATAATAGCAAGCTACTCTTACTATTTATGCAGTACACTCTTAAATATAAAGCCCCAAAAGGGAGTTTTCACAGCAATGCCATAAAATAACCATTTTTGGAACCTTTCAGTGACCAGTTCTCAGAATAACCATTTTTTTTTTTGTATGAAGAATATTTTAATAACCCAAATTACCTTTTTTTTTTTTTTTTTACTATAAAGAACCTTTTAAGGTTCCACGGAAGTTAAAAGTTCTTTATGGAACCATTGATGGCATTAAATAACCTTTATTTAAAAGTGTATATATAATGTGTATATATATATTGTGCAAATGTAAATCTTGTATGCATAGAATATTGTAATCCCACAATGCAATGCATCTATAGATCCTCCATTTCCAGTGAAATTAATGAGCCATAACATCATCTGACATTTTTAACATGTTTAACTCTTTCTTTACTCATTAATTGATCAGA
Organism: Gila orcuttii; assembly: GCA_026230005.1. Taxonomy (NCBI): domain Eukaryota; kingdom Metazoa; phylum Chordata; class Actinopteri; order Cypriniformes; family Leuciscidae; genus Gila; species Gila orcuttii. Next base: position 30,882,815 of record JAPDVR010000023.1, read on the forward strand.
CAAGAATTCAAACTTTTGTAATGGAAAAATTACCTAAAAATAAAATAAAACTGCATATAGCCCCAAATACATGCAACATGATGCATTATGTGCTAATAATATACAGCATATACAGCACAGTATTTCATAAACAAGTATTCCGTTTCCAAACATAGCCACAGTTTCATCTCTGACATTAGCTTTAAAATAATGTCAAAAGCATTGTGTCCCCAAGCTTTCAGGAGTTTGCAACATGAAGTAAGGAGACGTGTTTTGTCTGATGAGCAATAAGAGCTACACGCTCTATTCAGACAAATGGAAAGGAAAGAACATGATGTTACGCTCAGGAAAAAAAAACACAGCCGCATGAAATATTAATTAGATATTTACTCACAGACATGTCATCTCAAAACAGTCTTAGGGGCACTGGGAGAACGCTCACATGTGATTGACGTATACCGTGTGTGTGTGTACAGTTTGTGCGTGTGAATGGATGATTGAATGGGATGGGAGGAGGGGATATGTTTGGAAGCATGGGGTAAAATTAGGCCCAGGCCAAGACCTGCTTTCTGGCTAAATATTCCAGCTGGCAAAAAGGTGAGCGCTGTCTTCCCTTGAGAAACAGCTTCTCTAGGGGACACTACTCGGCTCGGCCCTTTGTTTGGCATATGGTATTCTAACATGCTTTAGATTTCAGACTACGGACGAGTGAGTTTTTTGTTTGTTTCGTGTTATCTTGTTGGTTTGTATCTGTGTCTAAATAATTGATTTCATCTTTTAGTGCTTGTTGTTTTCATTACACTTGATGCTTTGTTCACATTGCACACAGATCAAATTGTTTTTATTGACACTTATTGACTTAAGTGTACTTAAATATACACTTATAATATTGTGACTGTTTCTTAACACACCTAAGTGCACTTTTTAAAAGTGTGATTTGTATAATGTCAAATTAAAAGTTTTACTTATATTTATGTTTTAAAATGTATGTTTTAACATGTTTTGTCTTACTAAAAAGAAGTACACTTACACTGTAAAAAAGATGCTGCCTTCAATTTTTAAGTACAATCAACTTAGATGTTTAAGTCATTTCAACTTAAATTACCTTAAACTGACTTTAAAATGAGTTGAATCTTGTATAATTGCTTAACTTATTGTGGTAAGTGTAAAAACATATGTTGCATTAACTTATTGATTATATAATTTAAGTCTATGTTGATTAACTAAAGCAAATGTAAAATACTTGATTATAATTTTAACTGTAATGTGTTATTCAATATTACTATATTTTAAATGTACTAAATTGCAACTTCAATACAAATGTGTAATTACACATATTTTAGTACGTCAAATGAGTTTTAAAATAATTTACATTGTTTTTGTTTATTTTAGGTATAAATGCTTGTCAGTACATTTGGAAGCACACTTTAATAATCATATTTCAGACAGTAAAGTAATTATGATATTATACATAAAGATTTGCATAAATCCTACTTACTGTAAGTGGTTCAGAAAGCATCCCAAAGTTTAGCTAACTGCATTTTATATAAATTGAAACTATAATACATTACAATAGCATGTAATTAAGTGTCAGACAACATTGCTTTCAGTTTGTGCTTAATTGTTTAAAAGTATATTATTTGTGTAATAAGTACGCCTTTTGAAAGTATTCTAATGTCCATCGTGAAATCTTGTTGTGGTTCTGTGGTCACAAAAGGCATGAGAGAACATTTTACATTTTCATACGTAAACAGGGTTTAAAACTGCTAACTCGTTCACACATTTGCTACACAGAGAATAGTTCACTATATGAGGAAGGAGCGTGAGACACAGACCGAGACAATATTGCACACATTTTATGAAGTTACATTCTATTATTATATTGAAGTTAGACTACAATAAATTAAATTGACTGAAGTTGGATATGCCAACAAATCTGATGTGTACAGAAGCAGAGCAGTCAACTAAAGAAATTCATAATATATCTTTCTTTCTTCTGTCATATTTATTTTCTCTCTCCGGGCAACCACGCACTTATGTCTGTCTAACTTTTCTTTCTTTCGCTGTACCCTTCTTTCTGCTCTAAATTTCAGCTTCTCTTACCTAATTCTGCAGCATATTTCTTTGCCACAGGAGGTGGTTATGACAAATTAGAAGTCTACAAATGTTCTGATAGTGTAAAGACTCCAGCTGTCACCAGGGAGATGGTGATCAGGTTTCCAAGCCGCATGGTCTCCTGGCGCCACGAAGAGTTCCATATGGTCATCCAAATGCTGCGCCTAAATACACACGTACACAAACATACGCAACACACGCATGCACATTCACATAAACACACACAGACACATGCGCTTCCCTCCTCGCTGCAGCAAATTTACTAAATCAAGTCATTTTGCTTCTCAGGAATACCTCTTTATATAAACTCACAGCTGAGGAAATTAGCTCTCTCTTTTAGCATACAATAAATAAAAATGAGGTTTATAAGCTAATTGAGGCTCTTCGTTAATGTGATTTTATCACAGGTAAGGGGTAATGCACAGCCATCCGGCCTTATAGCTTTTTAAAAAAAAAACTTGTAATGGAATTGAAAACAGAAATTTCTGTAAATATTTACATTTGTTAAAATTAATGTCATAAATGATTATTTTACTAGGTAGTATAGTGAATTAGCAGGATAATATATGAATACATAATGTGCAATCACATGTGTGACATCAGTGGGTTTGAGCTCAGCCAATCAGAATCAGAATATTATTTGGTAACACTTTATTTTAAGGTGATTAAGGTAATAGTTAACTATAGTAATAACAGGAAATTACGCATAGTTATAAGTAACTAACCCTAAACCAAACCCTATTTTACAGTGTCCTTGTTACATACGTTACATGTACTTACCATAGTAATAACAGTACATTATGCATAATTAAGTGCAACTAGCCCTAAACCAAATCCTAATCCAACTTATATTGTTATTGCTTAATACTATTCAGTACTTAATATGTAATGACACTGTAACAATGACACCTTAAAATAAATTGTAACCCCAAACCCTAACTTACTTGGGTTAGGGTTTGGTTTTGCACAATTTACTCTTATAACTATAGTAATGTAATACATACATGTACAATTTATGTAAAATGACACTCAAATAAAGTATTACTGAAAACTATTATAGTTTTTATTCACATTATGAATTTGAAGATTTTTTATTTAGATTTTGTTTCCGTTTTAATTTTTCATTTAGTTTTATTAATTTTGTTTTATTCCTGTTATTTTAGTACATGACAATGAGAAGTGTTGCATTGACACGTTTTTTTAAACATAGTTTATTTTATTTCAAGCAACATTTTTTTTTATGGTTTTAGATAACTATATGTAGCAATTGTTTTATAATTACCATGATACTCTCTGGTCAAGATGAAGAGCTTGTTTTTGGCCTGTTTTTGATGCAGTATATGGGCATGGCAGCAGTCCAGTCTTGCCGTTAGCCTGTCTCATCCGCTGTCATTGTGTCCCTCATTTGGGCTGTTTTGCATGTAAAAAGGCACAGCTACTGTAATTGCCTGCATCGCTGCAATAATGGAAGGTCGTGTGTAATTACGGCTCCGTCGTAGCCCTCAGCCATGTCTGGCCCATGCCGGCCTGTTTGAAGGGATTAGCAGCCATCAGCAGAGAGACCGACACGTCACACGACCCCCTGCGCATCCGGACAACAACCTCACGCTTGTACAGCTGATATTAGAGAGAAATCACACAAACAAAATGGATCTGGGGTGAAAGAGGGGGGAAAGCTGTAGATTTAATAGATTTAAACACTGAAGGAGGGCATAATTGGTTTGTCAAGGAAATAATAATAAAAAAGGTAAAGATATAAAGCATTGTTTTGCCATTTTTAGAGAATATTTGATTTCGGTTCCCCATGCAAATGGCTTGATGAGTGCAGTTTTCATTCCTGTGCTGGTGCTGATTCTTATTGAAGCATGAAGTTGGGGAATGTAAAAAATGGGTCATCTTTTTTTTTTAACTAGCCAACAAAGCAATGTACAATGATTTGTGACTTGCGATTGCTATTTTTATGAGATAACTAAAACCATTAAAAAAAAACATTTACTTGAAATAAAACAAAACTTTAACTGCAATACAAAATTCCAGCCTTTAAAATAAAGACCTCAGAGCTAATGCTGCCTTCATGTGCTATCAGAGATGTCCTGCTTCACACTTCTGAAGTCGTGATTACAAGCTCGTCGCATTCAAGTGCTTGTCAGAAAGAACAGGAATCATGGAGGACAGCAGGTTTATTCTAGCCTATTTATTGGGAAATTCTTATTAAAGCCATAATTATATTTAACGTCACACTCATTGACAACCATATAAACATTCACTGTGCTATCTAGATAGTCAGCTTGCTGATAATTCTGGAATTTCGGTCTAATACATAGGCCTACTATTTTTTGCTGTGTATAAAACATACAACACACTTCAAATGATTTATGTAATTCACTACTTTAACAACAAGACAAAGCTGTTGTGGAAAAACTTAATAAAGCATACCTGTCACGGCAACATTCATTCTCCCCTTCGCCATGATTAAAGTTTATGGCCGCCCATCTCGCGAACTTGGTTATCAAAATGATCCTCAAGCTTCCCAGTGGTAAATACCACTTGAGAGGGTGTTCACATCACGTCAACATTTTTATTAAGTTACATTTGTATTACATTTTATTAGATTTTATTAAAAGGAAATGTGATTACATAGTTATTTTCTGGGCACATAGTATAGCAGGGATATGCTAATATTTTAGTACAGGTATCCATTCTAATCATGTGACTTATTCCACTCATCTGCATACTTTTTTATGGCATCTCAATTCCTGTGTTTTTGTAGTTGTCGCCATTAAACATGACTTAACGTGACTTAACTGATTGTCATGTTTCTGTCACATGACTGAGCCAAATGAATAGCTGATCTTTGTAGTAACCTGTATCTTTACTGTATTTGAACTATTTTAATTTAAACAGAATTTAAAAAGAAAATTATATTTGCATGTTCTGAAAAAGACAAAACCTATAGTTAAACTAGCCTATGTAGTAACTTGAAGGGTGGCAAAGTGTCCTTGTTAGTAACTTTGTGACGGTATTAGGCCTTACGAGATTAAGTTCGGGCGCCAGGGGTAAAAACCACCACAATTATTTAATTAATCACTCATAAATACAACACAGAGATGATATTATCAATTAAGAAACAACAGAACAAGGAACCAGAAGTAAAGTCAATTTAATATTTACTAGTCAAGTTCAATTCTAATCATATTGTATTTTCATTCAGCACATCAATACATTCCATTCCAAAAATAATAACTAGAATGGAAAACAGATTTAATGAACATGTTCTATTAATTTCAGTCCCAGGAACATTTACCTTTTAATTACCTTACAGTAATAAATGAATGACAGATAAATGAAAATAAATAATTCAGCTAATTAAATGCAATGCAATAAATCTTATGCAGAAAGAAATCAAAATACAATAAAGCAGCCACATAAGTGAAAAAAAACAAACAAAAAAAAAACGTTTGCTTACCATATCACTCATTGACTACTGGGGCTGAAATACAATGCATTACATCACACACAATATTTACAAAGTAATTCGGCAACTCGAGCGCCAAAAATAAACCCCGAAAGAAAAATCCTTCCTACCACCAAAACCTCCTCAAAACATACTACCTATAATGCCCTGAATCCACATCTAAACGCAAAACTCGCTCTCGAACCAACTTTCCAATGCTTTACGAAATTCAATGAGGGAAACATTCCTCAAAATATTAATCGCAAAACAGAAAAAGTCTGCAGCATTAATACATCAATGCAGCACGGCCTACAACAACCATACTCACAAGCCGTCTGCTAACGTGACCATGACCGCGAATAACCCACGCCTGACAACAAAGGCGGAAGAGCGAGAGAGAGAGAGAGAGAAAGAAGCGCAATCACACTTCCTTAAAATAACTTCCCACCTGGTTCCCCGGATATATGCGTAACAGCGCCATCTCCAGTATGTAATAAGAAAACCATTGACGACTGTCACATTCTTCCCCCCATGGAGAAAGATACCCTGATATTCTGGAACATACCATATGCTCATGAACAGGGAAATCTCAATACGTGGAACCCTGCAACAATGACGGCATAAAGCATAAGTACCTGCATTCAACATTTAGCTTTCCGTCATTTGTAAATCATTACAAAACGGAGTGCTAATTAATCTAGGACATCATTATGTCCATATTAAAACCCTAGAAACTCATCATCTGACTCTTCAATAAAAATTTTCAAGGCTTCCTCCCTTTCCTTAAGATCAAACTCGTCTGCGGCAGGAAAGGCAGGCTTCAAATTACACACATGGACAGTACGCAAGTCCTCTCCATTGTCCTCACGCACAACCCGAAAAGTTACTGGACCTACCTTTTCTACAATTCGATAAGGCCCAATCCATTTGGCTGCAAACTTGGCTGCAAATTGGTTAGAAGCCTTGGAGAGGGGATGGGCCTTCATCCAAACCCTATCTCTCCTGGAGTAAGTCACATTCCTACGACCAGCATCATAAAAACTTTTCTGCTTCTCCTTTGCTCGAGATAAGTTCTTTTCTACAATCTCCTGCAAATCTTTAAGAACCCTGAGACTAGTCTGGTGTGGTTCTAGAACACGTTCAAAAGGTCCTTTCAACCTTCTTTGCAAGAGTAATTCTGCTGGGGAGTATCCAGTACTCTCCTGAACAGCAGAATTGATAGCATACCTCAGCTCTGGCAAATAATGATCCCAGTGATTATGCTCACCAAACACATAAAACGATATCATCCCCTTAACAGTCCGATTCACACGTTCCGTGAAGTTGGTTTGGGGATGGTATGCGGTTGTCAGTTTTTGCACCACTCCCCACCTACTACACAGCTCTCGCAAAATTTCAGAGGTAAATTGAGGACCTCTGTCCGATAACGAGAAATTTGGAACACCCCACCGTGTCAATATCTCCTTCCTTAGCGTCTGCGCGATTACCACAGCAGTAGCTTTCCGAAGTGGAAACAACTCCACCCAATGGCTATAATAATCTACTACCACCATTAGTTGAGTGTTACCTTGCGTACTACGAGGCAACGGTCCCATAAGATCCACGCCGAGCAATTCCCATGGTTCATGTGCTTCAGTTTGTTGTAACAGGCCCACGGGTTTACGACACTCAGGCTTACACTGTTGACAATTGACACAATTCTTAACAAACTTTGAAACATCCCCCCACATATTTGGCCAAAAAGCAACTTCTGTTAACCTTTTTTGTGTCTTATAACGGCCAAAGTGTCCACTCAATGGGTTGAAATGATATGCTTCCAACATAGTCTGGCGAAGGATCTGTGGGACATACACTTGAAAATAGGTTCCTTTGGAAGGATGAATCACCTTCCGGTAAACCTTATCCTCTAAGATAACAAATCCAGAACCAGTCTCCTCAGGACTCTGCATATTACCAACTATATTCTGATATAACTTTTGCACCTCCATATCTTGCTGTTGTGCTGTCCAAATATCCTCGTCAGAAAGAGGAAACTGCAAAACCAAACTGTCTGGGGTTTGCCTAGCATAAGCAGCAACTATTGGAGTAGCGTCATGGTTACTGATACGGGACAAAGCATCAGGAGCACTGTTAAGCTTTCCCTTGCGATATTCAAGAGTGAATTCAAACTTTTGCAATTTCAAAGCCCACCGAATCAGGCGAGAGTTTGCTTTGGTAGTGTTAAACACCCAAAGGAGAGATGCATGATCAGTCACAACAATAAAAGATTTGCCCTCCAAATAATGCCACCACCTTTCGACCGCCCAAACAACAGCCAAACACTCCCTCTCTGTGGTGGAATAATTCCTTTCAGCACCAGTAAGTGTACGACTTGCATATGCCAGTACTTCTTCAGACGCACCACACATAGATGGACGTTGACCAAGAATAGCACCCAAACCTGTTGAACTAGCATCTGTATAAACTATGAATGTGCAAGCATGGTTAGGGTGTCCCAATATTGGTGAAGACGACAGATGCATTTTCAAGTTCTCAAAAGCAGCTTGACAGTTAACTGACCAATGGAAACGAGCTCCTTTTCGTTTCAAGGCGTTTAAAGGTTCGGCAATAGCTGAAAAATTAGGAACATAACAATGATACCATCCGCTCATCCCCAAGAACCGCTGAAGTTCTTTTAGATTTTTTGGTACAGGAAAATTCTGGATTGCCTCAGTTTTAGCAGGATCTGCTTTCACCCCTTCGGTGGTCACCACGTGGCCAAGAAACATAACCTCTGTTAAACAAATTACACTTCTGAAGTTTCAGAGTTAATCTCGCCTTTTGTAGACACATGAAAACCCTTTGTAGATCTTGTATATGCTGACTGAAATCTGGTGAATAAATGACTATGTCATCTAGATAAACCAAACAACACTGTTCTAAACACTCAGCCAACACCCTATTCATGAGCCTCTGAAATGTAGCTGGAGCATTTTTCAAACCAAAAGGTAAAACCTTAAATTCATACAGCCCAAAAGGGGACACAAAGGCAGTTTTAGCCATACTGTCTGGGTCCATTGCCACTTGCCAGTACCCGCTGTTAAGATCCAAAGTACTGAACACACTGGCTCCAGCAAGTGACTCCAGGATTTCACCCACCGTAGGGAGAGGGAATGCATCACTTTCACTCACAGCATTTAATCGTCGATAATCAACACAAAAGCGCTGGCCTCCATCTTTTTTAGGAACGAGTACAATAGGAAATGCCCAAGGAGAATGAGATGGCTGTATAATGTCTCGTGAAAGCATATCATCAATCTGATCCTTTACTATTTCCTTTTTATGTACTGGTAACCTATAGGACTTTTGTGCCACAACCACATCTGTGCGGACAGCTATCTTATGCTGAACCAAATGAGTTCTGCCAAGAGAAGGAGTACACACTTCAGGATGATCATACAAAAGTGTAAAAAGAACATGAGACTCTTTGTCTGGCAATTTACTCTCATTGACCCTACTTTGTATTAGCTCAACAAGTTCTGTAACAGTTCTTTCCTGCACACAGTTCTCCATATTCTCACTCGCTGACCATTCCAGCTGGACAGGAGAAACAGAGGAATAAAGAGATGCAGTAGGCTTACCATACTCAGGTGGTTTACAAGACTTCCAAGCATCCCCCGAGGTAATTGGTGGTTGAAAGGGGAAAACGCGATTTTCCAGATCCCCTGAAAAACTGTACAACTGATCTTTAATATTAAGCTGCAACCCAGCCAACGCTATAAAGTCTAATCCCAACACCATTGAGTAGACAAGTTTTTGAGCTGGAAGGACTACTGTAGGAACCTGAAAATGCCAATCATGCAAATAAATATCAAGCATTTTCTGTCCAAGAGGAACAGTAGCATCACCGTTAGCCAAATAAAGTGATCCTTCACGCCATGCATCAAGTTGTTCTTTAGGTCCTTTCATCTTGTTCCATAAATCAAAATGCAATAATGTATATGTGGCAAGCTTGGATTTCGTTGCTCTGGAGGCAAGACAACTTTGAGTTCTACCTCTTTTATTTTTCTAGCCTGTGAATTATGATCAAATGTAGTAGATAACTGAAGCTGATTATACCTTCTCTGATGATCATGATCCCTTTCTATTTGAGTTCCCAGCCTCACTAGTTCCTCAACAGTCTGTGCCCGACCTCGAAGCTGACTAGCAAAACAAGGGTTCATAGCTTTAAAAAGAGCTTTTAAAACCTCATCCTCAGTGGCTTCCTTTTTCCATCGCTTAAAGCTTGAAATGAGAAAGTAAAATCATGAACACTTTCATTTGCTCCTTGTAACCTATTTCGTACTCGTTCCTCCAACACATCTTGATAGTCTTCCGGCAAAAAGACTGCTAAAAAAGCCTGCTGAAAACTTTCCCAAGTATCAACTTTAAATCTCACCGTCTCCCACCAATCACGGGCAGAAGCATGCAGAACACTACGCATTGTTGCAAGAATCTCACCATTTGACATTGGTCTAAGAGCTAAGAAATCTTTACATCTTTCCAAGTAAACTAGTGTATCATTCTCATCATGCACTCCACCAAAGGATGGAAATATCATCTTTATAGGCAAGACACGACCACAGGTTAAATTAGATGGAACAGAAACCTGACTAACCAAATCACCAGTATTACATGGTACTGTTGAACCTGAACATACCTGAGAAGGAGTAGAGGCAACAACAACATCCTCCCGTTCAACTATCTTACTGTCATGTTGTGAGCTTTTCTGCATAAGGGCATCCAGAGAAGTGTGCATAGTAAACACTTGCTGCTGCAGACTGCATACTTCGTCTCGTAACTCCTTCCCACTTACACTATGTTCTTTGATAGCTGTTTTAAAAGAAGAAAGTAATGAACTACTAGCATCATCAACCAATTCCTTAAACTCAGTACATGATTGTTTTGCATTCCATTTAATGGTATCAATTGTTTGATTGGTAAAAACTTTCATACGATCATTAACGACCTCCAAAAAATCAGTTTGCGCCTTTTCAACCAGTATTAATGTCTCTCTAGGAATGTCTTTAGCACCAGATTTAGCATTTTGCATTTGCATTTGCATTTATTCATTTAGCTGACGCTTTTATCCAAAGCGACTTACAATTGCTATATATGTCAGAGGTCGCACGCCTCTGGAGCAACTAGGGGTTAAGTGTCTTGCTCAGGGACACATTGGTGTCTCACAGTGGATTCGAACCCAAGCCTCTCACACCAAAGGCATGTGTCTTATCCACTGCGCCATCACCACCCATCACCACATTTTCCTCAAACCATTTTTTTTGCCAGGCTACAGTATCCACAAATACACTCTTAAGTGAATCAATTGCTTGAAAAAAGATTGCTAAATCATTTGCTTGGTTTCGTGAATCAATTAGAGGAACACCAAGAAATGGTTGTTCTAAACCGGTGTTATCGTCTAATAAAGACCGTTCTACACTCCGAGGAGTGGAAGGGCTATCATGAAATGGTCCCAGACTACTATCATCTCCAGGTCCAGTAAAATTTATAAGAGAAAAACAGGATTCCATAGTTACACAGATAATCACAATAGGCCAATAAGCACACAACATCTGAATTAACAGAACGTTCCTGTTCGGGCGCCACTTCTGTGACGGTATTAGGCCTTACGAGATTAAGTTCGGGCGCCAGGGGTAAAAACCACCACAATTATTTAATTAATCACTCATAAATACAACACAGAGATGATATTATCAATTAAGAAACAACAGAACAAAGAACCAGAAGTAAAGTCAATTTAATATTTACTAGTCAAGTTCAATTCTAATCATATTGTATTTTCATTCAGCACATCAATACATTCCATTCCAAAAATAACAACTAGAATGGAAAACAGATTTAATGAACATGTTCTATTAATTTCAGTCCCAGGAACATTTACCTTTTAATTACCTTACAGTAATAAATGAATGACAGATAAATGAAAATAAATAATTCAGCTAATTAAATGCAATGCAATAAATCTTATGCAGAAAGAAATCAAAATACAATAAAGCAGCCACATAAGTGAAAAAAAAAAAAAAAAAAAAAAAAAAAAACGTTTGCTTACCATATCACTCATTGACTACTGGGGCTGAAATACAATGCATTACATCACACACAATATTTACAAAGTAATTCGGCAACTCGAGCGCCAAAAATAAACCCCAAAAGAAAAATCCTTCCTGTCACCAAAACCTCCTCAAAACATACTACCTATAATGCCCTGAATCCACATCTAAACACAATATAACCGGATTGGAAAACGCTCTCTCTCAACCACGCAAATCACACGCAAATCACCCGCTCCATTTACACGCAAAACTCGCTCTCGAACCAACTTTCCAATGCTTTACGAAATTCAATGAGAGAAACATTCCTCAAAATATGAATCGCAAAACAGAAAAAGTCCGCAGCATTACATCAATGCAGCACGGCCTACAACAACCATACTCACAAGCCGTCTGCTAACGTGACCATGACCGCAAATAACCCACGCCTGACAACAAAGGCGGAAGAGCGAGAGAGAGAGAGAGAGAAAGAAGCGCAATCACACTTCCTTAAAATAACTTCCCACCTGGTTCCCCGGATATATGCGTAACAGCGCCATCTCCAGTATGTAATAAGAAAACCATTGACGACTGTCACAACTTGATGTAGCTAAATCAAGTTTGTTAGCCATGTACCACAATCACCAGTTTCCAACTTGTAATCTCACTAATTTCGGAGAGCTTTGACTAGTACCACCTGACTGCTGCAAAGTCACATTCAAAACGGCAGCGGGTTCAGCAGGAAAATATAAATAAGCAATATGTCAGTATTTCCAAATATTTTTGTTTATTAATAAGAACAACTTTAATTAAATTTAAATACATACAATACAGATTAATTTAGATATAGCTCTCACGGTGGCTGTAACGATGTGCACAATGAGTAGAGAAACAAAACCCGATGATCTAATCGTAAACCACATAACATAGACGATACCGGACACTGAACAAAAATAACTCAAGGCTTAAAGGCCCAATGAAGTGCCTTGAAACACGCAGCATTACTCAATGTTTTGACGTAATTTCCCCTAAAATGGGGCGGGGCATATCGAACAGCTCCTCCTCTTTTTAAAATATCAGATCGGCTAGAGCTGTTGAGCTCATTAAAAACGCAGTTTCCTCCTAATCTCTAACAGTTTCTCCTTCTAATATCCTCCATATCGCTTTAAAATGTGTGGTATGTGCCAACTCGCGCATACGATCCACTCTGTTCTTATCGTGTCTGGACCGAAGCTAACTGTGTGTGCGCTACGTCGGTTCACGTGACACTATCCTGAAACCAGACTTCATTTGCCTCAATGGAAAACTTGTGACCGATTTCAGCCGCAGCTTCAGTGTCTATTTATAATGTAGGGGGCGGGGCTTCATATTCTATAGAGCATTTGATTGGACAGAAAATCTGTTTAGAAGCTGAAGTGCAGAGTGATGTCATCAAATTCATTGATCCATATTGGTGGAAGTGAGAGACTAAGTTTTGAGTGGTTATATCTTCTAAAGGCAAATTTTGTCATTGTTTTGGAGCACACTAGCTTATAGATAACAGTAAGGCTAACATATTCATACTAAAAGCAAAAAAAAACAAAAAAAAAACAATACACACGTTACACTAGAACAGAGCTGATGAATAAACCATTGCATTACTTACATTGTGGAGTCACCTACGGATTACTCAAATTACAAAGATTAATTTTGTCGTTAAAACACTGTAAAAAATTATTGTAAATAAAGTTTTAAATTATTTGTTTTACAAGAAGATACGGTCACACTTTAGTTGACGGTCCAATTATCACTATTAACTAGTTGCTTATTATAATACATATTACTGAAATATTGGCTGTTTATTAGTACTTTTAAATCACATATGAATGCCTTATTCTGCATGACCATTAATCCTACATCCCTTAATCCTACCCAATACCTAAACTTAACAACTACCTTACTAACTATTAATAAGCAGCAATTAGAAGTTTATTGAGACAAAAGTTGTAGTTAATAGTTAGTTAATAGTGAGAATTGTACCCTAAACTAAAGTGTGACCGAAGATACTACTTCATTCTATTTCACTATTTCAGTTCTACTTAAAAGTTTCAATGTTAATTGTTAATTGTTGTTTCTTTTGTAATAAGTTTTGAAGTGTACTAGCAATCTCTGAGTGAAAATTGTTTCAAAGTCAACAACAATTTTATTTTATTTATTTTTTTATTTTTTTTGTGTGTGTGTACTATTGAACGTCCCAGGATGTCACCCAGTAATTACAGTAATTACTACATGGCGTGAATGCAGCATAAATCCTGTTTGAAAAAGTTGTCCTGGCTGAAGGTTAAAGGTTAAAATTTTGTAACATGTATTCATGAAATCACATCAGTTATGTGTAGTATGTAGCGTGAAAGTATATGATTTAAAGGGAAATGCAAATGCAAATATCTATAGGCAAGTTGATATCGCTGCACTTTGAGATGTCGGCTTGTTCTAGGGTTGAGCTCTAGAGGACTATAATTAAACAGCGCTTGCTGCTGATGTCATTACCCCAGCGTGGAGGTGGAGACTGGCCATGCCAAGGCACCTGTTGTTGTGAAGAGAGGCATCTGATATCATTACCCACCCAGCCGGATTGCCACAATCTCCCGCTGCGGTGAGAACTGTACCAAACCCAAATCCCAAAGCATGAGCTCCAACACTTACCCTGCCAGGGGAACACATGGTATGGGTAGCTTTTATTTTGAGAATGCTAGTAATAATATATTTATTTACATTAAGAAGAACATGCTGCAGGATGAGCTCACTTTTGGCACAGGAAGGAAGGTCGACTGGACCATAACGGTTATAGGACGTAGCCAAAAAAGTAGCCAAAGATTAGCCTAGACGGTAATTTGTGTTAATCTGTCCTGCAGTGTTAAGAAGCAGTTAACTAAAAGTAGCAATAGCACACATTTAACAAAATTTATCAATAGTTTAACAAGTACTTTGCATGTGTTTTAGTATGTTAGTCAAAATAAGTGGATCGAAGGATTCAAACATACTGATTGAAAATGTACTTTAAAGTAAACGTTTAATTTGACATTATTACGAAGTGCACTTAAAAGTGTATAGCAGTTTTAAAATCTGAAATACACTACAAGTGCACATTCAATTGGGCGCAGTACTCTTTTTAAAAGTTTTTTTGTTCTTTTTGTATTAACCTGTATATAGAAATGAACGGAAAATACATGAGACTTCAAACTAAACAATGCACTTGATGATTGCCTCAAATTAATCTTATAAGGTTACATAAAAAAAAATAACTTGAGTTATTTAATATTACATTTAAAGTTAATATATTTTAAATGTACTAAACAGCATTATAGAAATGTCATTAAAGTATATTTTAGTTTACCATTAAAATGGTCAAAAAACAAATTTTAAACATATTTCAAAGACAATAGAAATGATTATGAGATTACATTCAAAGATGTACTTAAGTCATACTTAAGCAGGTTATAAAACAATGTACTTTATAGAAGACAGCAAAAGGTTGCCTTTCTATGATGCCCTAAAATATGTTTTTTTTTTACAGAGCAAAGCATAAAGAGAAATCATCTGTATTGATAATGTAATAAGAGTAAAAATGTGTCCATGTTCCCCAACTTTACTATAGCCTATATCAGCAATTACATGCAATGATTGTGGTTTCAGAGTTTGCTTCCGTATCATGACCACATATCATAAAATTACGTCTACTGCATCATAAAAAAATAAAAAAAAATCTCAAGATGACAGCTTGTCTATTTCCTCCTCATTTATTCAGCCATATGCAAATATGAGGCTAACAATGGGGCTAATATAATTTTTAAGATGCAATATTCTCCCAGGGTACACCCCTCTGATAAAACAATCTCTTTGATAGTATTAATCCTATAAAATTCATTTCCAAACATCTGCGAGGAAAAAGATCTCACTGCGCCATTCATTTGATACCTGTTTCTTTTTTTTCGTGACTGCCTGGAAAATCATTAAATAAGTGTCATATAGCTCAAAGTTGGTATCAATTACCGAAGTTGCAATTGTGTCTCTCTTCCACTAATCGGTCTCGAGGGATGGCTCTCTAATGAGTATGTTGTCTTCTTAGCGGCTAAATCACTTCGACTATTACATCTGTCAGAATTGCACAGCTCTATCTCTCATGGAGACCCCCCACCCCCACCCGAACACGACTCTTACTGGGTCAATCTGCCAACCCCATCCCACGCGAAGTATTAAAGATTAATATTTCTCCCTTAGCATAAACAAAACTGCTCCACCTCATTTAGTAGGGAAATGCTTGCGCTAATATCACAATAATTGCACAAAATAAACTTGGGAGCTTTAAAACTCACAAAAGATAAATACACTTTGCATTTCAATAAACCGATTTGATTTGCAAGATGTATATATATATATATATATATATATATATATATATATATATATATATATGTATATATATATATATAACTACCTCCGTTAGGATTTGAAGTGATGTTTTTCAATGCCAAGTGGTCAGTCCAGGCCTCCGCTGGGGAAGTTTTGGCCACAACATGTTACTGTTTGACAGACTTGAAAAATTGGTGTAAGTGCTGGAGCTGTAATGGTAATATGGCGAACCCCAGAGACTGTCAGTCAAGGACAAAGGGGAAATAATATCATAATCTGCTTTCAACCACTCCCCTGAACCAAAGGTCTCCCAAGAACCTACTGTACACACACACACACACACACACACACACGCACACCTACATCTGGACTACATTGTGAGGTCCGCTGGCCTCCAGTGGTGGTGCACCGGCGGTCGAGCACGGGTGAAAACCAGGGCGGCATGCACCATAGTGGGAGCGCTCCATCACTCTGGCCCCTGGCTTTGACAGGCCTGATCCTGGAACGCAGGCAGAGGCATGCTGGGAAGGTATTCTGTATCAGCTTAATGGAATACTCACCCACATCACCTGTCCGACTGCATTCTCCTGACAGACAAATACACACTCATTCACACAAACACACGTTCACAGCCAAGTCAAGCAGCCCACCGCACAGTAGGTGACAAGCATCAACAGAAATCCACTTCACACACCTCACAAAAAAACACTCACTCAAAAAAGAAGTATTATATTTTTAGATTAAAGGTGATTTGTGTATTTTAAACAAATGTGTATGTTAAAAAAATGATTTGTGTTATAGGAATAGTCCACTCGCAAAGCATTTGTAGCATGATGTTGATTACCACAAACAGACACGAATGGGGGCAATTTTTGGAGTATTTAAAAGAAAAAAATTGAAGTTTATAATTTTATAAAAGCACTTATATTACTTTTTTCTGTTCAAACTTGTGTAATATTGAAGCTGTACAGTTGTTCTCATCATCATTGTCTTGGCAAGAAAGTTGTAACATTGAACAACTTTTCAGAGAAAGGGTTAGTAAGCGATTTTTCACACTAAAAATCATGTTAACATAATTTCTTGTGGTTATACTATTAAAAGTATTTTATCATCTAAATATGTTTTCCCCTTTTTTATAGAAACAAAATATAACAAATACATTTTTGTGGTAATCATTAAACCACAAGTCCTATGGATTGAGATTAACTTGCATTGAACCTGGAAAATACCATTAAACTACATGGTTGCACTTTATTTTAAGGTGTCCGTGCAGTGTAATTATGGATTTAAGTAGTGAGAAATAATCATTCTTACTATAGGGTAAGGGTTAGGAAAAGGGTTTGGTTTAGGGTTTTCTGCATGTAATTATGTATAATTTTATAGTTATTACTATAGTAACTGCATGTAACATGTGTAACAAAGACACTGTAAAATAAAGTGTTACCAAATACTTGTATTTCCAATCCCTATATGATCTGTACAATAAGTAAGCCAATGTTTATTCTCCCAAACACTAATACTATTATAGTATTTATTAATATTTTAAATGAGCTTTTATTTTTATATTTTCATTTATAATTTTGATTTTAGTCGGTTTTCATAATTTTGTTTATGAACAAAATGTGCTTTTGTCATTTTTAGATATTTTTAAAAGGTTTAAATTTAGGTTAAATGTATTATTAATTTAGTTTTAAAGTAATGTTTACTAAAAAAAGGCTCAATTTAAATGTTTGCATTTTGTAAGTTTATGTGTTCCATAATAGTTTTATTTATTTCAGCTTTATTTCAATTACCTGAATTTAATTTAATAAATAAAAAATAAAAACAGCACTGCTGTGGCTCCATCTGAACACTGCTCTTTTTGGGCATCCAAACCAGCAACGTTTGTGGAGGGATTGTCTGTTTGCCAGTTTCTTGAAAACAGTCATTGGCTGTATCTGAATATGCCTACATCCTGTCAGTATAATAGTTGAAAAACAGTATGAAATGAGTAGTATGTCCGAATTTGCAGTATTCATAAAACAGTTTGCCAAAACAATATGGTTGCCTTACTACTTCCGGCGAAATTCTAAAGTGTGCAACCAATGGATTCATCGTGCAGCAGGGACTAGTGCATCCAGTCCTCTCGACGTCGTCAGTCTCCGCCGCGCACCGAAAGGTCACGTCTTTTCCCTCATCATTTACCCCTAATGCAGCCGGAGTAGTCGAGGGGTCAGGTGTCATGTGGTCAGGATCGGTGGGCAGGGAAGCGTGTGGCCGGTAATCAGCATCATGCATTAGTGTCATCTCTAATGACCCATTTACTCGATGCGGCAGAAAGACCTGCCCGGGAGACTTTGCTACGTCCCCAAAGGTCTCCACTAATGGGCACCTGGAAGTCGGAGTGCAGGGAAAGGTATTGTTGGCAATTCAACCTGCAAAAAAATGGTCGCTCTGCGATCCGGTTCTCAGGACACGCACGCAGCAGTCATCTGAGCGCAGATTTCTCTGGTATCGCGTGAATAATAGTCATGGGGTCAAGTATTGATTTAATATGGAGCACTTCCCTGAGGGAACGGCTTGCTTTATTATTGCTATGTAATAAAGTCATAATGTACAAGGGTTTGACAGGCTACTTCAACGCTGATGGGTATCATGCTAAGGCGATGAAGGCTTAATAATGGATTATCAATGATTTTTATGACACGTCATAGATCACATGTGAAAACAGTCACCCAGCTCTAACTGGATGTAACTGCAAGTGTACGCATGAAACCCATGTGTAGTTGCACAGCTAGCAGCAAGCTCTCTCTTTCTCACATAGACAAAGCTGCATTAGTGGAAAGTTATATTGAAGTAACCTTTACATGAGCACTGATATTTCATGTGCTCTGCATTACCTCCACATGTAACCCGCTTGTTAACGCAGTGGCACCAAAACCTCCTCCATCAGGCGGCGTCTATTAGCCCGAGTGCAGTATCAGTCAAACACACTCTAAAAAGGACAAAAGGAAGTATCCATCTAAACATAACCTTTCCAACTTTGATATTTATGATAAAAGCCATTAGGCCGGAGCGGAGGATTGCTTGAGAAAGGGCTGTAAGTTCAATGCTGAAGATGAGCTGCTTCTCAGAGCTTTTTCCCTTCTGCTACAGAAAGTGAAGACTAGAGGTACATGAACAGATCATTTTTATGGATATTCAGCAAATTGACTTTTTGTACACTGTAAAAAAGCCAACTAACAAAAGGTCCTCCCAATAAACATAAAACAGTAAATTGAACTAAGATATTTTAATTGAAAGTGTTCATGCATGATACTAAGTTCATTCAACAAATTAGTTCCTTAAATGTTAAAGACGTGCAATGTTTTGTTGATCTTACTAAGAAGTTTTCGTTTTCATTGAATCTCGCGATTCTCTTTAGCGCGTGCGCAGTTTGAACATTGAACGCATGCGCAGTTTGAGACATAAGCTACTTGGACACGGAGTTTCAAAAAGTTGATGCTGGTGAGAAGACGACGACAGCGCCAACGGTTTCCAGAAATTAAAGCTGGCGAGAAGCAAATGACAGCGTCCTCAATCCAATTTTTCCTGCACAATAACTTGTATGTATTAATCATAATCGTCTATGTTATTTGTCATATAGATGTATTGTGCTCTTTAAAACTGATGGTGTAACGTAATCACTCCTGATGTGAAGGAGTGGTGTATGTCTGATCAATCCAGCTTTTCTTTAAAATAACCGGTGTATTAATCATTTATATAATCGTCTGTATGTCATTTGAAATATTGAACGAATATTGTGTTCTTCACAAACTGACGGCCTAATTTCATTTGTGTTTCTCATTTTGCGCACTTTTGGGTCCTAAATTCGATGCTGATGTGAAGGAGTGGTGTCGACTCGTGCCTGATCAATCCAGCTTTTCTATATAATAACTGGTGTGTATTAATCATTTTTATAGTCGACTGTATGTTATTTGACATGTAATGTAAGTTATGTTGCGCTGTTCAGACGGCCTAACGTTACTCTAGTTTAGCAGTGTTTGTTACTGATTTCGCACACGGGAAATGTTTCAATCGTTTTAATAATGGAGAAATTGCGAAAAATACATGTATAGACAAAAATATTGACCATCTAAACATCTTCCTGCAATTGCTTTAAGAAAACGAGCACTGTGCACGTATGGGGTTGAAGATGACAGAATAATTTTTGGGTGTAACTTACTGTACCTTTACATACTAAAGCAATAGAGTAGTAAAGGTCATAGGGCATCTGCAGATTTTATAAACAAAATATATATTTCTTTTTATTTTTAGGTGACTGACATTACCTCACATTGGAAAAGAACAGCTCTTAAGGGATTGCCAATTTTTCTGCATGAGAAGCCAACATGTTTACTCAAGATGTGCCTGGTAAATTACCATTTCCATACCCTATTTCTAGATCCCTTTTTTATACTATATTTTACATGTATTCAGTTTAATTACACAACAACAGTGATGATACTAATAATTATTGTTATATGTAAATGTACATTTCCATTAATACCCCCCCATCCATTATTCTTCCAGGATACTGATCCTGTGGACCACTGGTCGAAGATGATGTTGTTGCCGTCACATCACTACCAACTGTAATCAACCTGGCCATAATCCTGGAAGAGGTCATTGTGCTTGAGGACATTCCAGATCTGCCAGCAGGATTTGCATACATGTTTGGTCTCATGTATGCACTCAACATGGAGTATCCAAAATAACTTAAGTATACTTTTGAAGTAATACAAAAGATCTTCATGGATCTTGGTGGCATCTGCTCTACAAGAGAAGCCTACAGTCTTTGAAGTCTAAACTTTGCTAAATGGACAAAAGCATCTGAATGATGTTCTTCCAGTGGCCATTATTTATTTTATACTTTCATAGTTAATGACTAAAAAACAATACTGTTTTCTTTCAATGCATTCATTAATGTTAAGTATTCACTTGTTACAACCTTTGCCTTAAAGAGATAGTTCACACAACATAGTTTCTCTAACGTGCATTTGTATGTACCATGCATTGAGTTAAGTGTAAACTGCATAAAGTAAAGAAGTTAAAATGCAATGTCTGCCATACAGACTTGGTACTGTAATGTTGTTGTTGTGCATTGGACACAAACTGTTTAAATAATAAAAAGTTAAAAGTTATTTGACCCGTGTTATGGTCTGTCTCTAATTTAATAAGACTACTTAAATAATGAATCAGTCTATTTGCCTTTAGATAATAGGCCTATTTGTGTTCAGTAAACCAAAAATATTTTGTTCTGTTATTCATTAGGTAAACATGACTATTTATGTTGTGACAACTTGCGATGTTAATGTAATATTTTAAGTTGGGTGGACTTTAGTCCCTGATTGTCGAGTTTACTCAAAAAAGTGCTTGCGATAAGTTGCCTTATAATTTAAAGTTGAATCAACTTTTTTTTTTACAGTGTATGTGTTCTGCACATCAAATGATGATTTAGTTTTCATAAGGTTAAAAAAAAAAAAAAAACCTACCCCTGACAGGGCTTAAGTCTAGTCCCAGAATAAGGTCCTGTTTACACCTGGTATTAAGATGCGTTTTGGTCGATCAGATCACAAGTAGACGAGGGAAACACATTCCAGTGTACACCTGGTGTTTTAATCCGTCTCTTTTGTCCACTTTCATCCACTTCTGTTCTGATTTCTTTGAGGGGAGGGTCTGGCGTTAAATGTATGTTTTTTTTTTTCAGATCTTTCAATCTAATGGACGAAATAAACTCAAACAGTTTACATTTGAACTCGACCGGAGAAAACAGTTTTTTTTTTTCTAAGGCATGTTTATAAAAGCTACTTAAATATCCTTATTGAACAAGGGCCTAATCCTGGCTTAATCTAAACCCTGTTTGTGAAACCAGGGGATAATATTCCTTTAAAGAACTGAGTATGCGTCTGTACTGTAGGAAGTACCTTCTTCTCCTCGTCTGTCTAAAGGTCCAGAGGTCCTCCTGAGGTCCTGCTCCTGTCAGTGGTAGGCGTCGAGTGCGCAGATTACTCAAGTGTAGTCGACTGGTGTGCTATTCTGCACTGCTGTGCCCTTACCTTCAGGACATTCTATAAGTAACTTCATATATAAGCTGAGGTTAAGAGGACTCTCGGAGCATGTGTCATCCCCGATCCCATTTACAACAATCCATTTGAAGAGCATTTGAACAATGTTTATAGCACAGAGTACATTTTATGGTTCTGGTTCTGAAACCAGAGGAGGTTAATATGCAATAAATACCTAAACAGTAATAGACAATAAGTGTGTAGATTAACAATTAAATTAAGGTTTATGACTTGCTTTACTATTTACATAACTACATGTAAATTCTGTTTTTGAAACTAGTTCATTTCAGGAACTAAGATGAGATAAATAAACATTGATAAATATAAAGGTACATTTTGAATTTTATGAGCCATTTATAATGTGATGACAGCATTTGACGAACTGGTAATTTAGAGTAAGTACATTAAAGTGCTATCATTTGAATAATGTCGCATTTTTATTTATGTTTCATGCAGCAGCACAAAATTTGACACAATATTCATAATCTAGTTTCATCATCAGGCTGATATGATCAAAATGAATGCAGGAAATTCATATTGACTATGATTGCTTTTTCAATAAACAGTAGCATTAAACATAGCTGTTTGAATTATGACATTTTTTCCCCTGTATTAGCTCACAGATGGGACTGAAATGAAGCTATATATTACGTTGCCAACGCAGACATGATGAGCCATATCAGTAGCGTGCAGTTTTGCCTATGAATATATGATACTGGAGCGTGACACTTTCTTTGTCCTTTCATTTTTTGGGAAATGAATCCGAGCCGTCCGTCTTTATACAACCTCTGAGAATCTTGTCATACAGAGCTGTGCACTGACTGATTTTTGGAAAATGTATGTACCTCTAATTTATCATCCTCTGCCACAGGCGTTCCATTCCCAGACCGGGAGAATTTCAAAAGCCGTCGAACAAAAAGAGGACTACGAGAACTTTGTCCACTCAGTCAATCAGACGGAAACCCCGCTGTGACCAAATGCAGGGATGTTGTTTTCTCTGAAGCCTTCAAACAAGTGTCTTTCCCTTTACCCATGTAAATAAACTCTCTCACTGTTTGCTTGTGTCATTACTGGAGTTGATATTTTTCCTGTGGCCCTGATCAGTGTGGGACATAAAGTGAACTTCAAAGCAAAACTGAGATAGTGTGTGCAGCTGCTCAGTGTGTGTGTGTGTGTGTGTGGGGGGGGGGGGGGGGTCTGTATGAAGAACAGACAGCGCTCAGCTGCCCAGCTTAATAAAGCTACAGGGGAACAGGGGGGTTTAAACCTAGAGACAAACGTAGACACACTATATCAAAGTCATAGATGCTCCCTAATAAAACGAAAATGTTGCCCATCCTGCTCGTATTTATCTTGTTCGCTGCAGCCTCCGTGTAATTCTAACACTCATCATGTATCACATTACTTTCAGGTTACTTTAGCACACTACAAACTCATAAACATAAGTATCTCCGGGGTATCGTTGTCCAACTCCTTTGTAGGGTTATGGGATAGCATTTCAAGGAAAAAATGATTTTCTGCTATACCACCATTGACCTCTAGAGTGCGTTTGAGAGCAGCATATTGTCTAAAGGTCCTATAAATATTTTTCCATGTGGGAGAAAAAAAAAGCAATAATTAATTTGCAAATAAAGAAAAAATAGACAGATTTTTTTACTTAACTTTTTTCTTACATATATAATATAATAAAATATTATATTATAATAAATGTACATTTATTTATTTATTCTACCACCTAATAATTATTTTCTTATTAAACAATATAGCACTCTACTGAACATTCAACATGCAATTATAAAAACCTAAATACTGAATAGCACGTGACCACATAACTTAGTACAGATAGAACATTAGTTCTTTGAATCAGATAATAATAATAATAATAATAATAATAATTATTATTATTATTATTATTATTATTAAATTTTTCGAAGAAAATTAACACACATTTTCTTCCAAAAATGTAATAATAATAATAATAATAATAATAAGTGCTTTACTGCCATAATGCTACTCTGAAAAACAATAGTAACCTAAATATGGTAACTTTTATTTAAGTAAAAAATATGTAATATCAATCTAAATACTAATTTGTGTAATTTATACCAACAAATTAATTTGTATGTTTTAAATCAGGTAGAAATAGTTATTTACAATAATAATGGTAAGGTGTTTGTTGTTAGGTGGTTACTATCTATCTATCTATCTATCTATCTATCTATCTATCTATCTATCTATCTATCTATCTATCTATCTATCTATCTATCTATCTATCTATCTATCTATCTATCTATCTATCTATCTATCTATCTATCTATCTATCTATCTATCTATCTATCTATCGTCATCCTACACCATAAAACATCGAAAGTCAGATCATCTAGAAAAGTAATAGTCCACCTCTCCTCAATAAGTTGCACAATTAGAAGAGTGCGACTTACAAGATTAAGGGGAAATTTTTTTTTTATCAAACACCACAGTTTCTCTTTACTCTGCAGATCATATTTATATCTCATAATAGCTCTTTTAACAAGGCAGAGAAAACAAAGTAGTAGCATGTTTTTTTTTTTTCTTCAGAAAACCTGAATTGTTTCTCAATGGAGCGTTCCAGCGCACAGAGCGCAGTGTAAGTCAAAGCGATGTGGGAGAAGATGTATTGCAGGTTAATGCTCTGAGTTAGATTGATCTGGCAAAGGGCATTACTTTTCTGTTCTAATCACATTAGCCGTCCATTACTCATGTGTCCATTAATTCATTACTTCATTTGTCTCCATGAATTTTTAACAATGTCTTGACATCTTTATGGACTGCTTGTTCTGCCAGGCGATTAAAAAGAGCACTGTCCCTCAATAGCCACATGCTCGCTATCAAGTGATAATTCGCCTCTTGAATTTATGGATGGGTAAAGTAATGTGGGTCTGACAGCTGCTTTTTTTTAATTCAGCCTTAATCCAACAACCAGATTTCACAAACAAAGAGAAGTGTTTTACCAATTTCCCCATGGTTAAAAGAGCACTGAAAAAAATAATCTCGCATTTTCTTTGAACTGGCGATAGGATGAGAAGGTGAGGTTGTTGCACTGTCTTTGTCTGACACATTTGATTGGTTCCAACACCATCTACTTAGCAAAAATAATCAGATCGCTGCCTCCACAACCATTGTCTGCTCTTAACTTATGGATACAGATGAAACTTGCTTGCTAACTAGCACCACACATGTACCACAAAGCCATAAACACTCACCAGGGTGGGAAAACCCATAGGAAGCAACAACATTGAGGCCATATTTGCATGATACCATCAGCCATTCTATTTGTAGAAAGACAAAAGTAGACTCTGACCACCTGAGGTTCCAGTTCTTTCTTGCGTGGTTTATGGGATCTTCAGATTCAGTATGTGCTGCAGTATCTTCTACAACATCAAATGTTTTATAGACATAGCAGAATGTCCTGGGACATCCGAGACTTCCTCTGTCTACCAGAAAGACCATTAACAGCAAGTCTATGGTGGACAAGCATACATTCATATCAGTTTAAACTGGTCTTCTTTAGCCGAGACTGCTTCACAAGTATCCTAAAATGAGTCTCCATTGCAGCTGAATGACATTGGGGCTCTAAAAGAACTCAAAATCAGAAGTCAGAAGCCTTCAGAGGAGCAATTTTGGTCAATTGAGCACTCGGAACTCCTCTGGCGCGCACAAACGGGACTTCAAATGACAACCTAGACTGGAGCAGGCCTGGTGACTTTTCCAGGATTGGATTAGAACGGCCGGCTCTAATGACCAGTGCTTTGCAAGCTAACCGGTGTCCTTCACAATGGCGAGGCCTTTCAGGACCAGAGATGGTAGTCAGGGTGACCTACGTACCTGCTGTGTTTTTTTGAAACCCAGACATTTTCCGCAGGGACTACGCCCCCTCTTCCCAGTTTCAAATAGCCCCCCCGAAGATTATCTTGAGTTCATATCACCAATTCAAATTGCTGGATAATCAGCATCAGATCAAATAGCATTCACTCCCTTTCCTCGTTTCCTCACTGCATCATCTCAAATGGGTTCCTTGTCGATCACAATGAAATGGCCTTTTATTGTGTCTTTATTCTTCACAGTCATTATCTCTCTTCATATTCGTTTTTCCAAGAAAATATGCAATTTGCTAACATAAAGAACATGCATGTATGAGTGTGTGCGTCCTTATTTTGCTGTATTGATGAAACGCACTATCACAGTCAGGACGCCAGCGTCTTTTTCTCTTTGTCTGGCGGCTTTGATGAGAACATTTGTTCAAGGCCTTTGATATCAGCACACTTTTAAATGGATTTTGTGTGCCCTAAAATACGCACACAATCAGGCTGAATTAGACAGAAATTAGACAATGTTTAATGGAATTTCCTTCATCATAGCAGTGCACCAAACACAGCTGTGATAGATTCTACACAACTCTATCTTACACTGAAAATACACAGTATGCAATATATATAAAAAGAATGCCCTTAATGTACAAGTTTCATCTGCGCTTTCAATCTAGTTGAGTTTTTGGACTTGAGTTTTACAAGCGCAAGACGTGAAAGACAATTTAATTCAGTATTCTCGCGCAGAGACGCTGGTTTGCGAGGCGCGCGCTTATGTTTTCTCTGATCAGCTCGCGCACCACAGCTGTGTGTTACTATACAGATACACACGCTGCCTGGTATGCCTATCGGTTGTTGTCGGTATCAGAGCATTTTTACGCGTACATGAGCTCGGTATCGGTGCATCCCTATTTTTAATAATTCAAGCACTTTTCAAGTACCTCTTCAAAAATATGGCTGTTTTTAAAGGTTTTCCACGACTTAAATTTCAAAAAGTCAAATTCAAGTACTTCAAGCACTTTAAGCACCTTGTACGAACCCTGGGTCAGAAATCATGATTAAGCATGATTAGTGACAGTTTATAACATTAAGAAGAAATAATAATAAAAAAAAAACGTTTTATAAGTGGTTAACTTGATAAATTAAATGTATAAGCCTATGTTTATATCTGTAAGATTAATTGAAATAAACACAATTAATAATTTTAAACAAATCAAGGCCTGTTTTCACAGACAGGGTTCAGATTAAGCCAGGATTAGGCCTTAATTCTATTAGAATATTTAAGAAGCTTTTATAAATAAAACATTACTGGTGTCCATCTCGAAACAAAACAATGGCACTGACATTTTTAAGTCAATGCAAGTTCCTTTTGTAACATGTATGCTCTGTTTTGGTTTAGTTTCATTGTATTTTGTTCATGTTTGTCTGTGTTTCCTGTCATTTGACCAAGGCTGCATCCGAAACAGCATACTTTCCTACTATATAGCAGGCGAAAAACAGTGCGTGACAAAAGAAGTAGGTGCGAATTCACAGTACTCATAGAAGAGTAGGCAAAAAGTACCCGGATGACCTACTACTTCCGGCGAGATTCTGTAGTGTGCATACGATGGAAACTTTACTATCCCATGAGGCCAAGGGAGAGGATTTGTGATTGACAGTGAAGTGATGACCTGATGCTGGTAGGTCACATGATGACAGCATGGCAGATGTAGTACTACCGGATTATATTCATACTATATAGAATGTACTTTTTTAGCAGTCGTCAATTAATTATTCAAAATAACTACCTACTCAAGAGAGTATGTGATTTCCGACGCAGCCCTAGATGCCAGTTTGTTCCCTTGATTAATCATTCAGTTCACCTGTCGTTTAATTCATTATCTTATTTAGTCTGTGTATTTAGTCCTATATACTCCTTGTTTTGTTCAGGTCTTTGTCCAGTCTCTTCATTGTGTAGTGGTTGTTTCCTGAGTGTTTGTCGTTAAAGACAGTTCACTTGAATTATTCTTCATTGTGCGATTACTTATAGCATCCACCTGTGACAGCTCAAACATGCATTTTAGTCTGGGATTAGGCTTAAGCCTTGTCTGTGAAACTGGGGGTCAACGGAATTATCTATAATATAGGCTAATATTTGTAACAAGGTTAGTTGTCCAGGGGCAGGAGGAGGCAGGAACCAGCAAAGGTTAAACAACTTTAATCATAATTAAACAAACATAAAACGAAACATAACGTATATACGTTATATATACGGAAATAGTCCAGGCCTGGTCCTCTCTCGTCCTTCACTGTTGTTGCTCCTCCTTTTATGCTTCCGAAGCTCCTCCGTGAGAAACTCGAGAATGGTGTGGTTCGCCGCTGTCATTATTAATAACGCCATCGGCCTCGCGCTGTTCTCATGGCCCTCTGCCTCATCCTTCTTGCCACAATATTGTAACACATTTTTTAAAAATTGGCATTAAGGATAAAAAAGGGAACTCTCATGGGGATTTCATCATATTTTGGGGTCTAGGACATGACCAAATCAAAACATGACCTAATCATCATATCATTCCAAAACTAAATGGCTTTCTTCTGTGGAACTTTTTTTCTTTTAATGCAATGAATGTCTGTAATCTACAAAAAGGTTTGGTTACCAATATTCCTCAAAATATCTTATTTTATGTTCCTTAGAAGACAGACATGACATAATGGGTAAGTAAATGATGACAGAATTTTTAATTTTTGGATCAGCTATCTCTTAAACACATTCAGTACTTTTGTTATGTATTACTCTATTTAAGCTCACATTTTCAATTTAGTCGCACATGCATCCACTCTTAGCCAGTCCTCAGAAGATCCAGAAGCTCCAGTGATGAGTTAGTGAGTAGTCAATGCTGTTCTGCCTGGTCTGCTCAGCACATTTGAGACATGTTTTGCATTCCGCTGGGCCTTTTGACATTGAGCCAGTGAGATGGAAAGCCTTGTTCCTGAGCATGTTTCAGGCATTGAACAGCCATCCCCACTGCAGGATGTTTAAAAACTGATGACTCTGTCAGAGAATGAGGGTCAAGTTTGGGTCATGAAGCAGAGACCCAAAGAACACAGATGGGCTTTTTTAAGATGGTCATCTTCTATATGTAGAATATATCTGCATTCCTTAAAGTAAGGCCATTGACTACTAAAGAAATGTCATATTCATCTGAAACTTGGACATAGATGTATTTATATGAAAAAAGTGAACTAAACTGAACAGTCTACCACCTCTAAGATCAAAGACTCATGGTTCACTTTCACTGTCTCACACCTTTGACGTCACAAACATACTTTCACACACTGGCCTGGTCTACATATGTTCCGACACATTCGTTTGCAGCTCAAGCATTTCTCTTTCAAAGGCAGGAACCAATGAAGCAGGGCGTTTGTGTGTGTGGGGGGGGGGGGGGGACTTCAGCGATTCAGACTGCACCCTCCCGGACGTTATGGTGTTATTTTAACGTAGGGAGCTGCAATTGCGTGGAACAAGCCTGCTTTTTATCCAGCAGGTCAAACCGAGGACAGCCCCCACTGCAGCCATCCTATCCTCAGCCGGCCTCCAGAGGTGGCCCTGGTCTGAGACCTGTTTGAAGTTCCACCTGCTGAGAGAACTTCACTCAAGAAACATTGTTGGACTCCTCGAGGCCAGCGGGTTCAGGAGCCAGGGGCCGCTGTGTGTTAAAGTCAACAACACAGAATCAGGGAAGTCTTTGTGCCTGGGAGTTTTTTTATGTGTGTTTTTGAAGCTGACCTTTGGCAGGTCAACACTACAGCATCACATTCAGGATAGTGACCCTAGTGACATCGACTGTAGAGCTAGTTTTCTCCTATCTTTTTGTTTTTCCTCACTGTTGAAAGTGAACTGCTTTGGCTACCAGGGAACATTTATGAATCAGTGAGTGACTTTTCACAACTTAAAATGTCTACTAACCCACCTACCTTAATAATCGATTACTGAAAAGCGGTTTCATGATCTTAATAACAAGTCTCATAATGGCTAACTGAACTGTACTGTTAAACTGTTAACCCAGTTACCTGATTCTGAGGTAGCTAGCTTGTAGTAGCTTTAATGAAATCCGTATAATGGGTGTGGCGTCAAGCCTCAGGCAGGTGTTTATTTTTAATAAAGTATGCTTACTAGGACTAGATGTTAGAATCCCTTGATATTCAGCAAGCACTGTTGGTGGAGATGTCCTCTTGGGTGGGGTTGGATAGGGGGATGACCACCTGGTACCTCCAATACGACACATCATCAGTTGTCCATCCAGGCCTCATTGGGTGTTTCAGACTTTTATCACAATACACCCTCATCCGAGGCTGGCCCACCACAGGCTGATCAGACCTGGCTGTGTGTCGCACCGGAGGCTCCATAAGGTCACTTGGCAGCCCATGCAGTCTCCTCCGCTTCAGCCACAGCCAGTGACTGCTTCTTTTGGCAGCAGTTGCAAGGTCTTTGATGGTCTTCTGCTGAGCCTGTCCCATAATTCCAACCTCCTTTAGTAGCCTTGTGGTGAAACTAGCTACAAAGCCCCTGCAGCCCAGTTCCACTGCACACGTTTACCTTCCAGCCCTGGTCCTCTGCTTCGGGAGCCAAATCTGCTTATCGCGACCTTTTCATTTCAAATGCCTCATCAATGACTTCCTCCCAAGGGACTGTCAGTTCCACTATAAAAACAGGTCGACAGGATTTGGACCAAAGGACCAGTGCCCGGTTCCATAAAGCACCTTAAGTTTTGCCCTTACGTATGATACTTAAGGGGTGTTTTCCCCTTACCTAAGAGAATAACTTAAGGGTGTTGCATATAATCTCTTAAACGGTTCTCTTAGGTAAGGAAAACATTTAAGTGTTTCACGACAGCGATCCTGGATTGACGTTATAAACATCTGTTGTTGCCATAGATACGCAAAACACTAACACTAGCAATTTCGCATTTTAATCAAATAAAGTAGGCTAGGATATCGGAATGAATAAAGAAAACAAAAAAAGAAAGCCTAATTGGACAGAGGAGGAGAAATGCATTCTTCTTGATGAATATGATAAAAGAAAAACAATTTTGAAAAGCAAACTAAATCCCAATGTAACTGCAGCAAAAAAAAAAAAAAAAAAAAAAAACAGAAACAGAAACAGTGGGAAGAAATAATAACGGAAAAAATCAATGCAATGAATCTTGACGCGAAGAGGACGGTTCAGGAAGTCCTTAGAAAATACGAAAACATCTCTTTGGTCGCAAAAAAAGAGCTGAGCGCTTATAAGAAAGAAGCCAACAAAACAGGTAAGATTAAGCAAGACTACGCTTTTAAGATTGTATGCACTGCACCGTGGTGAAGAGTTCGCTTTATTGCTGTACAGTGTTAAGACCTAACGATTACAAAACTGACCAACAGCTTGACCGTTGCGTTTAAATGACGGGAAAGAGCCCCCGCAACCCGGTGAACCACTTTGCTGACAGACGAAAATTACATAAATTCAGCCATGTCGTCTTATTTTTGTCCGCGTTACTCTTAAGGTTACGATTTCCAAACCTTAAGTTATACTTAGGGAAATGACCGTTAAGGGGTTTTATGCAACACTTGACGCTTTTTAAGGGATTACTTAAGTGAAAAAACAGCATTTAAGGGAAATTCTAAGTGTTTATGACGTTTCACTTAAAGAAACCCTTAAGTAACACTTAAGGTTTTTTTTCTGCAACACCCTTAGGTTTAAGGGAAACATAAGGGCGAACTTAAGGGAAAATTTATATAATTAATACACTTAAGGTGCTTTATGCAACCGGGCACAGGTCTGGGCGCAGGTTGGTCGCTGCAATTTCGGGAGGGAAGGTGAGCCTCTGACTTAAGTCTTTACTTAAGTCTTAAGTAATTGAACATTACAAATTGTGTCTTGTGAGAAAACAGAAAGGTGGCATGCAGTCCTCGCTGTATCTTGTACTGAGTAATATTAATATAAACAACATGTACTGACAGTAGTGTAAGGGTTAAGTTTCAGGTTAGTTACTTGAAATTATTCATAATTTACTGTAATCACTATAGTAAGTATGTCTAACAAGGACACTGTAAAAACAAGTGTTACCTAAATAACGAATTATTGAAAGTTTTAAATTTCAGTATATATCAATATTAAAATCTATCTCTAATAACTCGTAGAGTCATGACTAGGTTGGTAATGTCTAAATGAACTGTAAAACTGCCAAGCATGTAATACTGTCAACCCTGTTACCTTTCTGAACATATACTGTAGTTATATGTGAACTCAACTAATTAATTTAGCTTGCAATAACTTAGCTTGAACTCTTAAATTCCTGGAAAAAATAAAGAAATTTGAACTTACTAAAAAAACACATTCTTCAAAATGAAAAAGGCATCCGTATCTTTCAAGAGCAACAACATGTTTGGTATGATTAGTCTGACTGTGCTTTGCTTTATTTCCTGTTTGGAAGGAGTCATCTATCAAATCCAAACGGACAACGGAATTTGGCCCCATGCTGAATCCCTGAGAAGAGGAAGCCATCGCTCATGGACAAACACACAGTAACACTCATTCAACATGTGTGTAAAAACGTAACATGTCCGAGTGTATGTGTGTAAGTATGTTCTCAGCTGAGGTATTCATTTTCTCTCATTCTCTTTGATGGCATGTACTGGACTTCCAGCCCCCTGTTATGCGGTCTCCTGTGGTGGGGTCAACTCAAGCAGGCCACAGAGTCTCTTAGTCTCCACGTATTTCTCTCTCATGGCGCTCTGGGCAAGTACAGGCGTGTAGCACCGCCAGCCCGGGGTCCTGTCTCTTTTCTCTTTAGCTCACACTCGTGTCTTGACTCTAATGGCTCTCTTAGCACGCAGGAACCGTTGAGGTGGAACATGTTTAGCCCCTTGCTGTTCTCAGGTTGGACGGAGACAGGGCACACTCTTTTAGGACCCCCCCCCCCCTGAGTTTAGCAGGCCACTGCAGTGCCTGAGGTAAATCTATCTGGTCCCTGTTATCCATCTCTCTCATCTGTCCCTGTTTATCCATGTGACACTGGACCAAGGCCGACAAGTCTATGTTTGTCCAGCTTTGCCCGTGTTTCCTCTTGGTACTGTAAGGCAAACACATAAGGGCATTGCAGTGCAGCACTACAGGCACATTGAACCATCTGCCTTTGTTTTCTTTATCTTTATATTTTAGCGTACATATCAGGCAGGCAAATATGGTTGTTATGGAAAAAAGAATAGAGTGATATGCTGAATGCTGTCCATTAAGCCTAAGATGAGATGTAGAAGTAATGGAGAGGTTTTCCCTCTCTTGGGTGCTACGGGAGATGTGAGGTGAATACATGTGAAATGCAGTGACTGCGAGCAACGTGAGGGAAACGGGGGTAATGAACATTGCCATGGGCAGTTAGGTCAAGATGTGAGTGAAACGATGTCAATTAAGGTGGGCAGAATGACTTTTAAACAATCGAATTTACAGCCTGGACAGGTGGAGTGAAATTCGAAGCTTGTGAAGCATGTCAAAAGAATAACGGTCATTTGGAGGTAAAAGTGAAACACGAGCGGCTTGTTTATGGAAATGCAGAGTAGTGTGGAAATCAACTTACGGAGGATGTTAAAATGTTGCTTTACACAGGAACATAAAAGAGCATTAAAGACTCCACAACCACAGTTTTCCTTCTCAGTTAGTTTTCTTTTTTGGATAGGAAAATAGACTTTGTTATACCATGAACCGTGATTTGCTACTTGCTATTGATAGTCAGTGAAAGATATGTAGGTCTGTAATATCTGGAGAATGCTACCTCTTGTCATTCCCATTTATCTCAAAGACAGTTGCTCGGCAGGATCCCCCTGAACATGATCAAACGAATCAGAATCAGTGGCCGGATTCATGAAATTCTTCTTTAGAAAGAAGTTAAGAAATGTATTAAGATTGAATCTTAGAAGTTAGAAGATTGTTTGTAAGTGCAATTCTTGCCAAAATCTTAAAGACCCCCTCGGGTGAAAATCAAGTTTTTTATGTTGTTTATTGTCACAGATCTGCAAGA
This sequence comes from Gila orcuttii, assembly GCA_026230005.1. Taxonomy (NCBI): domain Eukaryota; kingdom Metazoa; phylum Chordata; class Actinopteri; order Cypriniformes; family Leuciscidae; genus Gila; species Gila orcuttii. The sequence continues at coordinate 30,916,784 of JAPDVR010000023.1, forward strand.
GAGAGGACCCAGACACAGACTGAGCAGTGATTGAGTTCATTGACAAGGCTGTAGACAGGCCACAACATGGAGAACAGTTCAAACCAAGCGTGCCGCACAAGTCCTGAATAGTGAAGCCAAAGTGTCTCGATTGTCCCCAGGTGGTTGGCACTAGTATAGGTCATAAACCTCGCCCTCTCCATGTAGTCTAATAGGACGCGAGGGAAACTAAACAATCAAATTACACTTTAAATACATTTTTTCCAAAGAAGTTTTCAGTCATCATGCTGGTGTAAGTTTAAGTGTTTGTTTTTTAAAATAAGTTTGGTCTTAGTTAGTTATTTGATGCTATAAAAACGTGAATGTGATGTCATGACTGACAGTTGTGATTGACAGCTTCTCTAAACAAAGTAGTCATCTGAGTTTGTGCACACTACTAGGATGCACTAAATGCTGCCAAAAATGTTGTAGTTATAAAATTAATTATACTGTTTTGTTTTTGTCTTAAAGGGTAACTAAACCCCTGGTCAGAGCCTGACTCCACCCACTGGCAATATTTGAAAAATATACATACGCATATACACTCACCTAAAGTATTATTAGGAACACCATACTAATACTGTTTGACCCCCTTTCGCCTTCAGAACTGCCTTAATTCTACGTGGCATTGATTCAACAAGGTGCTGAAAGCATTCTTTAGAAATGTTGGCCCATATTGATAGGATAGCATCTTGCAGTTGATGGAGATTTGTGGGATGCACATCCAGGGCACGAAGCTCCCGTTCCACCACATCCCAAAGATGCTCTATTGGGTTGAGATCTGGTGACTGTGGGGGCCATTTTAGTACAGTGAACTCATTGTCATGTTCAAGAAACCAATTTGAAATGATTCGAGCTTTGTGACATGGTGCATTATCCTGCTGGAAGTAGCCATCAGAGGATGGGGGCATGGTGGCCATAAAGGGATGGACATGGTCAGAAACAATGCTCAGGTAGGCCATGACATTTAAACGATGCCCAATTGGCACTAAGGGGCCTAAAGTGTGCCAAGAAAACATCCCCCACACCATTACACCAGCACCACCAGCCTGCACAGTGGTAACAAGGTATGATGGATCCATGTTATCATTCTGTTTATGCCAAATTCTGACTCTACCATCTGAATGTCTCAACAGAAATCGAGACTCATCAGACCAGGCAACATTTTTCCAGTCTTCAACTGTCCAATTTTGGTGAGCTCTTGCAAATTGAAGCCTCTTTTTCCTATTTGTAGTGGAGATGAGTGGTACCTGATAGGGTCTTCTGCTGTTGTAGCCCATCCGCCTCAAGGTAAGATTAAAGGTGCTCACAAATGCTTTGCTGCATACCAAGGTTGTAACGAGTGGTTATTTCAGTCAAAGTTGCTCTTCTATCAGCTTGAATAAGTCAACCCATTCTCCTCTGACCTCGAGCATCAACAAGGCATTTTTAGCCCACAGGACTGCCGCATACTGGATGTTTTTCCCTTTTCACACCATTCTTTGTAAACCCTAGAAATGGTTGTGCATGAAAATCCCAGTAACTGAGCAGATTGTGAAATACTCAGACCGGCCCGTCTGGCACCAACAACCATGCCACGCTCAAAATTGCTTAAATCACCTTTCTTTCCCATTCTGACATTCAGTTTGGAGTTCAGGAGATTGTCTTGACCAGTATCACACCCCAAAATGCATTGAAACAACTGCCATGTGATTGGATTAGATAATTGCATTAATAAGAAATTGAGCAGGTGTTCCTAATAATCCTTTAGGTGAGTGTACACACATATTCATACAATGTGCAAACACAAGAATTACACCTATTGCACACTTGAGTAAACATGTTTTTTGTAAAGGTAAGAATGACTTCATGAAACATTTACACAAACATGCCTTCTGGCCACATCATTTAACATATTATAATCATCAACACCGCTTGTTATACATTTAAAGCTGGTGTCTGTGTTCAGCTTCCTATGCTGATGATATTCATTGAATAGGATGAATCGAATGCTCCATCTACATCAATTCGGATACATTTGAAAACTGCGCTTTGGGTTGAAAATGCTCTCCGTCCACACTACTGATTTCTCATCAGGAACTGCTAAAATCATCGTACTTTGCATGCGTGAAACAGTAAAATCTTACTGAGATGATATCAAAAGACCAAAAATAATAAAGTTTTTATGCTTTTCTTCTAGTATGGTCATTTTATTAGCAAAATATCCCACCACTTACTAACGGATACAGGTCGCACCCATCGTAATTCCATGTATGGTCTAAAATACAATTGCCCTCAGTTTGACTCAGAACAGCAATTGCGAGTAAGTATTTGTTTCTATGTTACTTTACAGTGTGTGCACTTGCATTGTACTCACAGTGTACTTACCTAAGAAAGTACCCAGTGATATACGGTAACTACATGGGTTAAGGTTAGGTTTAGGGGTAGGTTTAAGTTTAGTACCTTATTACCAAGTTGAATTGTAAGTACTACTGTATATTAAGTACATAGTATGTACATGTGGAACAGGACTGTGAATTAAAGTGAAAATAAATTGTGTCATCTTTGCAGGAATGTAATATGAAGATTATACAAAGTAACATTTACCCTTAGCAACACAGTGCAAGAGTTTATATCTCGCAATTCTGACTTTATAACTCACAATTGCAAGTTTACATCTCACAATTCTGAGAAAAAAAGAATTGTGAGATATAAACTCGCACTTGAGAGATAAAAAGTGTGGACAGAAGGCCAAAAGTTGTATCTAGATTCATGTAAACATATCCTATATGTACAAACATGCATGTGCCACACAACAAAAGGCAGTTTTTAGAAAGTATGGCATGATCCATAACCATATATGTGAGTATATAAAGTTAAAGCACACTAGATACACCACATATTCATCATGTGTCGCTTCCCAAGCCCCCCCACATGCCATGTATGCTATGAACATATGGTAAAATGCTGCAGTCATCCTGCATATGGTCACCCATGAGATTCATGAACTCTGTGCCTTTCTCTGCAAGACTGGTGCGAAGTAAAACCAGCAAAAAATAAACAGTCAAAAAAGAAGAACCTTTCATACAATAACAGAAGCCATGTCAGCCATTTTGAGTGACGAATCAGCATGGTGCATGGCACAGGTTTCCCGAATGGTGGAGGAAGGATCTGACAGCCGTTTGAAGACGTCCTCAAGAGAACAGCTTCCTCTCCTGCTCCCCCACTCGTAGTGGTGCTGGGCCGCCATGGCCCCTCACAAAGGGGGAAGACGTTATGTTCTGTTCCAGTCCTCTGTCAGAGCGCAGAGTGCTGATTTAGACATAACGAACGGAGACACATATGCTGGAGTCAATCTCTTCCTGTGTATGACAGAAGGAGGAGCAGAACGCCAAGCAGCCCGGCCGGAGCTGACGCTGGGAGATACTCAGACCTGCCCACGATCTGCTAGCACTGGCATGAGCATGAGCACACAACACGCATCAGATGTTTTTGAAAAAACAAAATCAGACAAACACACACACACACATACAAACATACACACATGCATACACACGCAAAAAAAAAAAAAACTATAGACCATATATAATATATATATATATATATATAAAATATATATAATATTGTTAATTTTAGACATTTTAGAACAAGAGTAAAGTCATCAAAACTATGAAATATGCAAAATGAAGTTTGGGGTCAGTAAAATAAATGTCTTAAAGGAATCTTAAACAAATTATTTATGTTTTTAAATGCTACTCTTTTTAACACCAATGATAATAAGAAATATTTCTTGAGCAGCAAATTGTCATAATTATGTTATGTTTATGACTCCTTTAGGGGGAATTTACACAACACCATTTTCAACTAAAAACAAAACTTTTGCATTTTGTGGGCCTGAAACACAAACTTTTTTACAAGTTTGTTTCAAAGTTTTTGTCTCTGTGTTTTTGAAATCTCTGTGTAAACTACAAAAACATGAATTTGTGAAAGCGGATACATCATGCACATGCGTATTACGTGTTGAGTCTATTATGTGCATAGTGTTTCTTTACAAAGTGGCATCGGCATCTACTGGCCCTGCAGCAGAATACAGCGTTTACATTTTTTTGCGGATTCGTATACATTTTTTTGCGGATGTGACAAGCAGGGCGGGGCCGAGAGCTGTGGGAACGGATCAAGGATGATGTTTTCATTTTGTTGTTTATACGTATTTTATCATTGACATTACGCCGATCGTTTGCTGATTCCCACCTCCTTCTTCGCTGAACATGAACAATGTTACAGGGGATCATTTTGACAACATTGTCATCTATACAAGAAAAACGTAAAGAAAAAACATTTCCATTTTTAGTACATCGTTGTCATGTAAACGTACCCTTAGTTTCTTTGTTTAGTTCCTGTTCCCTTTGTTAGTTAGTTGCTATTGTTACTAATTGATTGTTTTATTAGGTTCACCTGTTCTTCATCTAGTTTCCTTAGCATCTAGTATTTATACTCCCTGTGGTTCAGTTGCTCTCGGAGCTAATTTTGTAAATAAAGACTATATTTTTTGGTTTACTGTCTTCGCCTTTGTGCGTGTTTGCAACTAGCCTGGTTAAAACCAGACCATTCTCAGTTGTAACTGAGTTATGGTCTGGCAAAGCGTCATAGATAAATCATTTCCAGAGGGGCGTCGCCAACGGACGTCGCGGATAGACCTAAACCCAATCAGAGCGATGAAGGAGATGACGTATGCAGAGCGGCGGAGAAACATCTCCGAGTGTTGTTCTTTGCTCGGGTTTTAACTAAAAGGAAACGTTCAAATCGCTTAAAACAGACGCGATAGCTGATTCGAACGAGTGATGTTCGACGGCGGCATCCATCTTTGTAATGTAGGCTACAAAATCTGCTTCAAAATCCCAGCGCTGTCGTCATCGTGTAAAGCCCGCCCCAACGTTTCTGATTGGTGCCTCGATTTTGGCGGATTGGAAATGGGCTTGAATGAGCTCTTTGCCAGACTAACTTTCAGAGCAAATCTAAATTTGCCGGAAGTTGTCTGGGTTTTCCCAGGCTAGTTTGCAACCACAGTTGTAGCACAAATTGTATCAGCATATTATATTATGATGCTGAAAATTCAGCTGTTCCATCACAGGAATAAATTACATTTTAAAATATACATATAAAAAAAACAGTTATATACAATTTTAGACACATAGAGCAACTTTACTGTTTTTACCATATTTGTTATTACTGTATTAATATTTGACATTATATTGGTTTACCAAATTAAATTTAAACATGAGTCATATCCATATCATGTACCATGGTATCATACCATATAATTATGTACCATGGTATTTACATGCTACAGGGTGTGTCAAAAAATACCATGATGGAAAAAAAAAACATGGTACCTGCATGCACACTCAGGGTACATTTACACGACAATGAGAAGTTTTTCCTTTGCCTTTCAACAATGTTGTCAAAACTCCCCTTGTTCACATGGATCCACGAAAAGTATTTGCCAATGTCACTTTGTAAATAAACTCTATGCGCCTATAGATTGAACACGCATGTGCATGACGTCACCGTTTTCTTAAATATGCGTTTTTGTAGTTCATGACGATAATAGTATTGTTTTTAAAAACTTTCACTTTGAAACCTGTTTTCAAAATTTTGCGTTTTCAGGCCCTAAAATGCAGTTGTCGTGTAAATGAACGGCTAAAACTCATAAAATGTTTTCAATTTTAGTTGAAAATGGTGTTGTGTAAACAGCACCTCAGAAACACATGTACACACACACATTCATTTTACTTTTAGAAAAGTTACTCCCAAAGAACATGCATGAAAAGAACTACACACAACACACAGCTGAAGTATGTTCCATCTCGCATTAATGATTCAAGCAGCTCAGAAACATTGAAACATTTTCAAAACCATGATGACTCAATCTTGAGTGTGGTTCCTCATTGCTGCTATAGCTAGTATCAAAACTGCAGTGAGAAGCGCTATGAATGGTACCTCAGAAATAACCGTAACAAGCCTCCCCAGAAGACTCACTCTTATTTAACAGCTAAATTGACCTGAATGTCATCTGGCATCTCAGTGGAAATCACTCTCCATTTCTGAGCGCAGCGCACATGCTTGTAGCGGCTCTGCTCTTCACAACATCTGCGGCTGATGCAGCGGAGCAAGTTTAGCTCTACCACCCAGCGAGAGGCGCATAGACCCCATCAGTAAATCTAAAGGCTTACTACCATCAAAAAGACAAGTTACTTACAGTCAGGCCAACTCTGTGTGCAGCCACCGCATGTTTGTGTGAGAATGTTACAGCTAAAGAATGTTCAACTCAATCCAAAAAGGAATTGAAATGTCACATCAACACAACAATTATGATCAAAAAACCTCTGTAAGATAGGAATGTGTCATACATAAGTTTGTTGTTCAGTTCAGTGTAGAAAACAAATTGGCAGTCAAGGACTACAGAACGGAGAAGGCCAATGGCTTGTTTTCATTATAACAGAGATCTGCGCATACAACTAACAGATCTAACTGATCTGAATGAAAACCTTAATCTGAATATATATATATATATATATATATATATATATATATATATATATATATATATATATATATATATATATATCCAATGCGAGAAAAATGGGTATGAAGCTAATATACACTATAAAATGTAAGGCTGTTTCGGTTTTGCAAGCAGTTGTTAAAGCTAGAAGTATGAGAAGATCTCTTTCTTGGCTTATTTTTTTATGTCACTTGGATGCCTTGCTTAGATGCCTAACTTCCTTAGTCTGCTGAATCAGTCACTTTCTCTGATAAGACTTCTTGCTGCCATGGTAAAGTTTATACTAAAACGCCCCTTTTAACTCTTGGTACTTGTGCCTCGGAGTCGTGCAATTGTTATTATGACATGTCACAAATTCAAGTCGGATACATAACACGGAAGTAGCTAAAACTAAACAACAAACAATATGAACAATACAACCAACCAAATAATCAGGCTTAATCTAAATTAAAGATGATGGAAATTATTTTGTATCACTTATGTATACAAGGAATCAAAACAAAATATTTGTGTTGCATAAAGCCACACTGTCAAAGTCGAGTACATCACACCTTTGAGATGATTGAAATACAGCAGGTAAAATTAAAATTACTAGCAAAATAATTCATTATAATTCACTACTTGCTTTTCGCTCACAAACCTCTTTAAATAACTCTGCCGTTGCCAGTCCCAAGCCTGGATGAGAAAGGAGGAGGGTTGTTCCCCTGCCGAGGTACCCTACCAGGAGAGTATCCAATGGATCCCGGATAAATTGTACACAACAATGCTACCGCATACAGGGCAGACAATGCGCCGATTCTGGTGGATAACCGAGGCCAGGGCACAGGTGTGAAGTTCGCTACTGGCAAACGAAAAAATGGACGACAACAAAATATTGTACAAAACATTTGTGACCTAGCGGCACCCAGAGCAACATAATGGCTCAGGGACAAATCTAGTCCACACGCTTGCAAAGGGATTGAGTAAATGACCTAAAAATATGATAATACTGCATCTATATTATAAAAAAGTATTTCGCCAATGTTTCAAATGTACCCACTCATTCCAGCGTTACAATTAGCCAACTTGTGTATCATTTGGATTATGAGTTTCATAACTCATAATTATGACATTTCTGACTCCATGTGAGGGGATTCCAGGGACTCCATGTGAATAGTTAGAATAGTTAGCTTCAAATTACTTTTGTATTGGAAACCAAAGTATTCTTGTCCAATCAAACTATCTATCACAAATTATTAATAAAAATGCAAATGGCTAGCTTCCCCCAGGTATTAAAACATCATTGGTCTTGAGGCAAAACCAGGTGAGATATTATCATAATAAGTAAATCTGCAATCAGTTTGAACTGAATTCGGAATGATGAAAATCTTTGAGTGTAAACACTGTCAGTGAGAACAGAAATTCAGGATAAAGGGGTTAAGAAGGGGGAAAACAAGCTGTAGGAAATGAGCAAGAGAGAGAGAGAGAAAGAGAGAGAGAGAGAGAGAGAGAAAATGAGAGAATGTAGGGAAAAGAGAGACATTAGTGGCTTCAACCAGCTGCCAAATGATGGTCGTGATTGCCGGAGTTGGAGTGTAGAAACAGAAGGTGTGAGGGGTGATTATCCAGCCTCCATTCCTGATGAACAGATGTTAATAACAAAGCAGCACATTCATTGTGTTTAATAGCCAAATACAGGAGGCTAGGCTGAGCCTGTCTCTCCTTCTCTCCCAGAGAGATGGGCTTGGTGCGCTCGGGTTGGCAGCTAGCTAGTCATAATGAGCCAAATCTTTGCAAGAAAAGGTAATGATAATCAGTCACCGAGCTGAACGCAAACACAGATGATGGAATCGTGGAACGCAAAGACGGAGATGCAGACGTTGTGCCCTTGGTAGCTTTTTTATAGTCTTTAGCCACGTCCTAAATGATAAGTTAATAAAACCGTGCGAGGTAGTGGCTAATTGTAGCATTCATATGGAGTTGCTCACAGCGTGGCCTTGTGTCAAGAATGACGTCTACATCGCAATGATGCCAAAATATCTGTGGAGACTGACCAAGGATGCGAACACAAATGGTTTTGAACCGCTTTACTTGTGAGGCAAGCACAACGAAGGGTTAACAGGCTGTGCAAAAACACATTACGGTAGCATCCGTGTTTAGCTTGTTTATGAAAGATAAAGTGAACACCCAACAGCTGCAAATGAAATGCCATTCCATGTTCCATAAGAGTACACAATTTACTTATAAAACATTAAAATGCCACGAGACGCCATGAATTATTGAAACGGTGCAGATGCAGCAAATTGAATAGCTTTGCTGTGTTTCTCTGAGCAGGAAGGCCTCATTCATCACGTTGCTATTGTGTCTTTCTCTTTTAACTCAGCAAATTTACTTGCTGTACTACCCTGAAATGTGGCATAGAGGGAAGTTCCTGTAGCTCAAACAGTAGATTGGGTTTGATTCTTAGGGAATACATAAACTTCTAATGTTGGGTAAAAGAGGCCTAAAGGTGCATTTGATTTTATTCTCCTCTAAACAAATAGATGGCACAAAAACTTGCCACAGTACTTTCCTAAACATCCACGTTTCACAATGCATGTGGGAATGTGGATGATTCTTGGCACAATTGTGGGCAACAGCACAAAGTTGATGTTGCACTAATTTAATTTAAGTATTTTTTTTTTAAATGCTATAGATTTATGTAACAAATGAGAATCGAAAAAGTTACTGAATATATTTTGAGACAATATCTCTCAATATCTTTTGATTCAATATCTCAAGAATATGTAAAGTATAGTATGTGGGGTGAAAAAACAGCTATACTGTGTGATAATGATAATAAATAGCTGACTGACTTTTTTTCGGTGTATCAAATACTGGGGCCTTTTGCCTGGTCAATATGATTAGCCTTTTGCTTGACTACGCTATCAAACAGCTAATAATGTGTTGCTAGTGTTACACAAACCATGTTCGTGTTCGCCATCTCAGAGTCTTTCTTTCAAACGCTTAAACAACTCAGAACATCAGTGAAGAAAGGCGTATAGTTCATCATAACACAGTAATATACAACATATATACACAATTCACCGCTATATGGCTAAATGTACACGGTTTGTCATATCAACAGAAGAATATACCAGGATATCCTGGCTTCTCTTGAGACTCCCCTGCTTCGCAGCATAGTTAATGATATGCTAAAGCCTGCCCACACGTTGATGGGATTGGTTAAAACATGCTTGTGACATAGATAACAGGGGCGATTTCAAACCGTGTCTTTGGTTCACTGCTGACTTATGAATTTGCACATTGTCTTAAAGCATAAAAACTTTTTCTCCAGCTTTTAGCCCCGTTGTACCTAGGATTAATGTAATTTCATCCTAAAGGAAAGTTGTCTCTCAGAAGGAAGGAAAGGTTGGTGTTGGTGATGTCTCCTGACCCTCCAAGGTAAATAGGACATTCGCAAGGTGGAAAGGCAGTATTTTCTGCCTGACGATCCCACACTTATGCTCTTGAAACGATGCCTCGTGTCCAATGAGAAGAGGCCGTGGTAATGGCTGCACTTGAGAGATAAGGAGGCAGGGCAGGCGCTCTGACTGGTAGGCCTTTGTAAGGGCTAAATGTCCTTTATTGTGTCAGTCAGATTACAGAGTGTGAGGACCACAGAGAGACAGATGATTAGATGAAGGACTCATGACTGTCTAAGTGTTTCTTCTCCGAGACATACAAAGGGCGATCTAGAAAATGCTAAATGTTTTACATAATGATTTTCAATTATGCATAAACATTCAGAATGTGAGAGGGGGTCAGACAGCAGATTTGTTCTGTTTGAATGTGTTAAATGAACATGTGGCTTTTGTGTGTGTGTGTCGCAGCCAATACAAGATGTTTGACACAATGTTTCGTTAATCCACACACGTTCATGCATCTCTCATTGAGTTCCAGAGGAGCTGAAGCACACACTCTCAGAATCATGCCATGTAATGGTCAAATGTTATTTAACCGTAGAATAGGATTTATTTTATCAATAAAATCAATTACTTTTGTGATATTTCAGGTATTCCTCAGGAATCATGTGATCTGAGCCTTAAGAATGTCTTTTTATATTTGTAGGTCATAGTTTTAGAAAAATTTGCATTTTTTTTATCCCTACTCCAATGGGGTCAAAAAACTACCTCTATGGAATTTTGACTCACCATGGACTCGCCCTAACCCTAAGTTTTTAAATATTTATTTCCTTGACATCCAAAATTATCAAAAATTATGGTTAAGTTTAGTTTTATAAGGGGTCGTGGTATTTACTACAGGATTTCCCTTTAAAACAAAAAATAATTTTCTATCTTTCAAAAGTGTGGGTACACCTGAAAGAATGAATCTCATGATCTAAAAGAACAGGACTGATTGGTACAGGTGTAATTTTCCTAAAAGCAAGCGGTGTAAAATCTACTCGAAAGGTTTTGACAGAAAGGTGAAAATGTTTTGCCTGAATCATGGCAATTTAATCTGCAAAAGTGCCAGCAAATTAAAATTTCTCACCTAAACACACATATAACAGTTATCATGTTGAATTGTACTTGTTACTCTATATGTACATGGGAAGTGAAGAAATTAACTTTATTGAAATACTTTCGTCTTTGAAGAAAAGTAACAAATCCAGCATGGGTCATTTTGACCCTCTTAATGTCCATGTGTAGCTATTTGGGGGGTTATACAATCGGTTAAATATATAACTAATAAAATCCATATCTATCAGTTGATACATGTGATATCTGTAAATAAGATCGATTTTCAGGCAGACAATAAAAATGAGGTGGCTGGAGTAGCTGTGCAGAACAACAACAATAGGAATCGGTTTGTCAGCCAGGTTTCATAATGGGACAGTTTTTGTTGTTTCAGTTTAACCAGATTGAGTTGCTGTTATTTTGAAAAGCTTACATGATGAGTACATTATCCAGTCAATGACTAATCAGAGTACATTTTTATCCTGCTTTACTTTTTATATAAAAACTGCACAGATTCTTCAAGTACTGAAACTATTTGACATGTAATTTTAGCCCCAACTGTGGATAAATAAATAAAAGATAGAAGGAAAAGATTATTTAAATTGGTATGCCAAACGTTTCACTGCATCCATTTGTGGTGTTGAACAAATAAAAAAATGGCAGCAAAAAAAAAAGAAAGAAAGAAAAGAAAATGGCATCCTACGTCACATCGTAAAGGGCACTAGTAGTGTAGAGACCTTCGTTGATTTTAATGCGTGCTATCTTGTTTTGTTGCATCGCGCTGTTCGCATTTGCAGTCTTAATGACTTCACAAGTGTGTTTTTTTTCTTCCACAATGGCGAAGAACAATGAACGCATCACAACACTGTAACAGGGGTCATGAAACATGAATAACCCACAGCAGCACGGAGCCATTCCGATTCCATGATGACAACACGGTTTTTCTCAATATTCACACCAATACAATTGAACAAAGTGAAAGAGATGAGGGCAAGGGGAGGAAAAAAAGCACCCTGATGAAAGTGGAGGCCGTTATTTGAAATTGAAAGAATATGAGGATAGTTAGTGGCTGTATTCCCAGTGGATGCCTGGCTGTCACGGGTCTGGAGCTCCACTGTTTAATGTACACTCATGCTCCATCACCCTTCCCGTTCCATTATTCCAATCTCAAAACTGCCGTTTCATGCACACTTGGGCCGACCCCATGCTGCTCCCGCTATTTATTGAATACATTTTTTACTCCAAAAACATTTTTCCACCTGAGCTGCCACTTACAACTTCCGTGGCCATGAAAGCATGCAAGAGGGAGTGAAAGAGAGGAACAGATGAAGAGAGAGGCAGATAAAGAGAAAAAGAAGGAGAGATGAGGGAGAAAGACAGATCCCTCAACTCAGCGACGGTGTCCATTTGTTTGACTCGCATCTTGAGTTGATGCGGGTGACCTAACACAGAATAAACTAACTGAGAAAGTCGTTTATTTCCTTTTTTTCTCTTTTATGTATTGTAGGAAGCCATCAACATTCTCTCTCTCTAGTCCTCATGGCAAAAAAAAGAAGTGGGGAATAGGTTGCCTCCAGCTGTGAGGAGATGTTCAGAAATCATAGTGAGGGTAAATACACACCAGCCTGGTCCATTATTCAATACAAATGCACTAGATCAATTTTAAAGAGTGCTGATAAAAATAAAAAAAAACATGCTGAATGTGGATTAAGCTAGAAACATATGTTTATTGAGGACGCAAATGCAAATACTTGGTCAGTGCACAAATTTGTTGTATTGTACTGTGGCATTGATAAACGCCAGGACTGAACGGGGTGACAGAATTTCCTTCAAATGTGCCATTACACCAGATGTTATTATTCGGGTAGCTAGCTGTGCACATGCTTTAGTCAGTTTGTCTGTCTTTAAATTAGTCTTGAAATTTTTCCTACAAACGAGAAAACCGACCAAAAAAGAAGACAACTGAAGTGGCTAGCAGTAAACAAGTCAACAGTTTAACTTAGCATAATTATCTTCAACCTGTTTCTCCGCCATGAGAGAAGTTGACTTGAAAAAGAAAACTGAGATAACTCAGTTATCTGAGCCTTTAAATCTCATTTATAAATGCTTTACAACGCATAACTAGTCCTCACTTTAGATGAGCTCACAAAAATAGTTAACTGACCACTACTAAATGCTTTATAACTACCCAAATTAACCCTGAATTACAGTATAAATACATGTTAATAAAGCATTTATTAACACACTAAGTAACTGTAACTATATGTCTGAATAATAAGATGTATGAATGTACATTTAAATAGTTTATTAATCATTTACTTACACTTTCTAAGTAATCTTATGAACCACTGACAACTCTTAAATAACTGGTTTATAAATAATGCAATACTTAATTTAGAAATGATAAATTGATCATTAATAAAGTATGAAAATACAATTATTAAACACATTATAGATTTGCTTTTAAATCAAGAATAAAGCATTTATAGCTGTATTTATAAATTGCTTACTAATGTCTATTAATGCTTTATAAATGATGAATTAACTGTTTACTAATGCTTAACTAATGATGAGTTTAGTTAAGAAATGATGAAGTTGCAATTTACTACATTTAAAATATATTATTTTTAAATGTAGGCCTAATATAAAATAAAACACTATAGTACAAAATTATAATCAAGTAATTTACATTTCTGTTAGTATTTTAGCCAAAACATGAAAATAAGTATATTTCTTTACAGCATGACAAAAGATTAAAACAAATTATTTTGAATAAAACTTTTCATTTGACATTATTAAAAAATGCACTTTTTTAAACAAAATGTTTAAAAAACATAATCATTAAGCATACTTTTTACGTGGCCTTTTATTGTATTAATATTATCTGCAAGAAATGGCTCATTTCAAGTAGCTAGCTATTTAATGTTTACCTTAGAAGTTAACTCTAATGCTCACTATAGCGCCCCTTTTGGCTATACTGAGAATGCATCTCGCATTGAATTACAAATTGTGTTCTGGCACATTTCAGAATGCAATAACGTGTGAAATCAAGCTTGCGTAGCTTGTCAGTTTAATTCACATACTGGTGTAGAGTATGTTTCAGGCCTTATACACCAGTCAAAAAGAATTCTGCAAGGTTTATTTAGTTAAAGTATAGATGTAATGGGTGTATTTGGTGTGTGTGTGTTGGCAGGTGGAAGGGACGCAGCTTTTCAGACGCAGTCTAACCCTATCACACACAGGTCAAAAGCAGAAGAGGAAAGACGTGACACTTATTCCACCAGCGCTTGGTCTTGCTTTGTAATGGCCCTGAAAGCGACGCTTTCCAACAGAATTACATCAGCTTTGTGTAAATAATCAAGGGCTGACCTGTGGGGTTAAACCCCGTAATTGAAGTGATACTTCAAAGCGACGACCACCACCTTCATATACTGTGTGTGTGTGAGTGTGGAGAAAGAGGGGTCCATTTAAGAGGGACAGCATCCAGTGTGTGTGTGTGTGTGTGTGTGTGTGTGTGTGTGTGTGTGTGTGTTCATTTGATTGGACAGGGATGGCTCTGTGGGTCTCATCTCCCCTACAGCTGCTCTCTCTATATCCATCTCATCATTTTTCCCGCTCTGTCCCTCTTTCTCATCTCCTCTCACTCATTAAATGAGTGACACAAATGCAACATTAAGTTGTGTCGAGGCCACAAATGGATAAATAAAATCAAATGATCTGATGTAATGTATTCTTTTCCACCATTGCACAAATGTGTATTGAGAGTCATTTTCCTGGTTGTGGAATGACTGTCTTCAATGACATTTTGTAGATTTCTATTTTTTGCCAATCCACACGCATATAGATGACGACGCTATTCACTGCATGTTAAAACAAAAGTTTAACTTGTAAATAATGTAGGCCATATTTAAATGGGGCTGGCCATACTAAAAGAGCTTTCGTGATAATCTCACAGAGAACATGAAATAACGCCACAATATAATGTGTTGACAAAGAAACGTTTGCAGTTGAAATGAAGACCTAACACCTTTTCATTAATATTCATTGATGTCACCGGGGGAATTTGTCATCATTTATCAACATTTAAGGCTAATTATTATGACTGACGTAATGGGTAAATGAGGTCAATACAAAGTGTCAAAAACATTACAGACACTGATTTACAGAAGATTTTACCATATAGAGAGCTTTTTAACATGCCGTTTTACACAGAGGCCCGGTCAAACATAAAAGCACAAATCAATAAATGACGTTGATCACCAACTGCAATAAAGCCACAAGAGGCCATGTGTTCCAGTGATTTTACTACAGTTAATGGGTGTTGTTAGACAGCAACCCTAATAGCTGCAACAGCAATATGATAAAAATTCTTTTTAATTAATTAAACTTATTATTATGATCATTATTATAAACAATTTCTGACACGCCCCCAAGTCAAAAGATCAGGGCTTAAAGAATGTCCAGAGCTTCACACTCGTATTTACGACATTGTGGTGGCGTTCATAATTAGTCGCTGGTTCCTTCGAGATTTTCGAATGGGTTTTATATAGGGGTTTTTCGATTTATGTGTAAAATAAACCCTGTGGTAAACATAACTTGACTACTTTTTTTCTATACTGTACGTTTTGTTCTAAAAACGTAAATTACACACACCGCTAGCAAAAACTTAATTTTTGAAGCAAACTAAACAAACTAGATGTGGGGTGTGAGTGTGTGCAGTGTACGTTGTAGAACAAAACGTATTGTCAAGTTATGTTTATCACAGGCTTTATTTTACTCATAAATTAAAAAAAAAAATCCATAGGAAAATCTCAAAGGAACCAGCGGCGAATTAGACTGCCGGGTTCTGACATCATACCTGTGTAACTAGTCCTACTCGACCCGCTCTGAGTGGGATTCGGACACACTAGCTTGCAGCCGCTAGCGCAAATCTTGAGGCCAGGGGAGTGAGGTTTACATGCACAGCTTTTACTGGCCTATGTCCGTTACACTTAACCCCCTAAATCTCACTCCCATCCGGGTCACGGCACCAAATGTAACCGGTCCTACTCCACCCAT